>OU015746.1:7923812-7944013 GCA_907169655.1 Acomys percivali
TGTGTGTGTGTGTGTGTGTGTGTGTGTGTGTGTGTGTGTCTTTATGTGCATGTATGCTGCTGCCTACATAGGCCAGAAGAGAGCATTGAATCCTTCCTTGGAGCGGCTGTGACAGTTGATTGGGAACTGCCTGATGTGGGTGCTGGGAACTGAACCCCAGGTCCTCCGCACAAGCAGCAAGCACTCCTAACCTTATTGCCATCTGTCCAGCCCCAGGGCATGTTTTTAAAAGTGAGATTATATCATGACTTTTCTGTTTTTAATTGAACGTTTCCAGTTGGCCTGGTTAGAGCTTACACCCTTTTACAGTCTCACCAATAATGCCCGAGAGAGCTTTCATCTGTGCCCTGTCACTCCAGGTTTTCAGCAAAATAAGGTGGAAAACCCTATTTCCTAGTGTCTTAAGCTGACCTGCACATCTTCCTATGTTTGTGTCACTCTGCGGCCCGTCTGCATCTTCTTCCTATTTTCCACACGCACTGTTGCTCTTGCCTGCAGGTCACTTTCCAGTTCATTTTATATTGAAGAAATAACTTACGGTGCTTGACTTTCTATTTGTCACTTACAACTCTCTTTATGGTGCTTCTGACTGTGTGGACTTTTATTTCATTTGTGATTAATTTATTATTCTTCCTGGGATGATAGTAAGCTTTCATCATTCCAACATGGTTAAAATATTACCTATATGTATTCTGTGATTTTTATCCTGACTTTTGCATTCGAGTACTGTGTGTGCGCGCGCGCGCGCGTGTGTGTGTGTGTGTGTGTGTGTGTGTGTGTGTGTGTGCACTGTGTGCCAGTTTGTGTGAGTGCATATGAATGTAAGAGTGTGGGTATCTGAAGGCCAGAGGTCAACCATAATATTGTTCCTCAGGATTCCCCCCCTTCTTTTCGAGACAGCTTTTTTCATTGGCCTGGAACTTTCTGGAGAGCCCTAGGGTTACACTTAACTTTCATCATCCTGGCCCCTGGATTACAAGCATGGGCCACTGGGTTTAACTTGGGTTTTGGGACTCAAAGTCAGGCTCAAATGCTTCCGCTTCAAGCACTTACCACCTCAGTTTCATCTTGTTTACAAAAGTGAGGCGGGAATTAACATGTGGACAAGTCCACTTGAGCCCAGGAGTCCCAATACCATTGTTGGATAACTCACCTTTTCCCCGTGGGTATGAGATACCAACTGTATAACTTACCAAGTTAAAGGATGTGTTTGGGTGCCTTTTCAAATCTCTTAAAATCCTAAGATAAATAGTGTACTAGCCATTAGCTGTGTGTGTGTCTGCTGGCCACTTAACCTGTGTTTTGGTTCAAATGAAGATCTCCTGTAAGGGTAAAATATACCCTACATTTTGGAGATGTACTAAACATTCATATAAAATAGCTTTTTTTTTTTTTGCATTTTTTACATTGCTTACCTGTTGGAATGGTAATATTTTGGCTATATTGCATAAAATAAAAATGTTATTAAAATTAAATTTACCTGTTCTTTTTTGTTTTGTTTTGTTTTTGTTTCTAGCTGCTACTAGAAAATGTAAAATTCTGTTTGTGGCTCACATTGTATTTTTATTGCTCTATGTGGCACTCATCTTTTCTGTGTTGTCCTCTGGGCTGCAATGCTGTTTCAGTTAGAGGAGTGTTATGTTTCGTTCCTCCTCCTGTCCTGTCCTCGGTATTGTCTCCCCTTGTCTGACGTCTCTCCACCCTTCTGACAACATACCCTTCCGTATGAACTTAAGAACCAGTGCTCTCATCCTCCAGGTGTCTTATAGGTATCTACTTCTTCATTGGCTTTTTGCTAGCGTTGTTCTCGGATGTGTAGCTCCACTTAGGCAGCCATGGCAGGGTGACAGCGATGTGTGCTGTTGAAGAGCAAAGTGTGCCCACTCCATTTCCATGTCATTAGTCATGTGAGTCTGCTGCATCTTCGGTTTCCTTCACAAGCTTGCCACATTTCTGGTTGAACAAAGTCTGGAGTTTTTCTTCCTTTGGTAATGATTACAAGTGGGGATCTTTCTGCTCAAAACACTGACTTATGTGGCTGCCATTTTGCCTAAAAAAAGCTACTGATTTTTCTTTTCCACGCTAGTTTTGTTCTGAGATGCCAATCTGAGTATTTGAAAAAACCTTTTGTTTTTTGTTTATGTGTGAACATGTTCGTGCATGTGTGCACATGTGTTTTTGCACAGGGAGGCCAGAAGTCAACACTGGTGTCTTTCTTGCTTGCTCTCCAATTTACTTTTTTGAGTCAGACTCCCATTCACCCTGGCGCTCACCTGATTAGGCTAGGCCGGCTGGCCTGTGAGCCCCAGGGTCTCATCCTCCCCGGTGCTGCAAGCGTCTTACTGGCTGAGCCATCTCTACAGCTACACATTGAATAGTTCCCATGTAAACAATTATTCTTTATGGTTCTTTGAGATTTGCATGCATTCAAAATTACCTTCAGTTGGGCAGTGGTGGCACACACCTTTAATTCCAGCACTTGGGAGACAGAGGCAGGCGGATTGCTGTGAGTTCGAGGCTAGTCTGGTCTACAAAGTGATTCCAGGACAGTCAAGGCTACACAGAGAAAAACCCTATCTCGAAAAACCTAAAAAAAAAAAAAAGAAAGAAAGAAAAAGTATCTTCAGGGCTAATGGTGGTTCCCTGGCCCCACTATTTTTTTCCTTTTATATCTTTCATGTTTCCTTTCTCCTGGCCTGTATCTGTCTGATCTTCTTGTATCTAGCCTGGCTCTTACTTAGCAGACACACTGCTCCCAGGCTTATTTCTGTCTTCTTCACATCCCCTCCCCCTCCCTGAAGTTTGTGTTTTACTCTCAGTGTTGGGCTGCTCTCCTCTTCTCCTGAAGGAGTCGTCTGAGTGATGGCGATGCCTGGCTGGGAGAGCCTCTGGGTACAATGAAATGATGGAATAAAGCCCTTTTACAACCAATAATTAAAAATATTTTCCTGCCATACTTGACACGGAAATTAGGGTAGATGTGGCGAGGCTCATTAGCGCAAGACATTTTCTTTTCGGTTTTCTTGTCCCCTGAAGAACGAGTGTGTCTTTCTCTGTGTGGCTCTTGTGGGAGTGCTCGCTCTTCTGTTGTTATGTCATCTATGGGCTTATAGAGCCCAGGTGTGATAGAGCACAGACCATCTTCTCAGTGGGGTTACTTGTCATCATCTGTCAAACCCTTTAGGACCATCAAGCATCTCCAACCTTTTGACATTTTGACATTGCAACAGACAGCACCGCCCACAAAGTTCATGCTTGCGAACCTAGCAATCAACTTAGAAGAAAAGCCTCTTAATGTCTTAATTACGTTCAGGATTTTGTTTCAGACTGTATTCATAGCTCTCCTGGAGTGCAGGTAGATGACAGGCCCCTGGTTGGGCATTCCTCACTGACAAGTACTGGCTGTGAGCCCAGTGCCATTCTGAGCCTTGTGTTGGGACACTGCCTAGAAGCCAGCCAGGCCCTGCTGAAGTGTGCAAACTTTAAGGAGGCAAACCCAGGCATCCCAAGGCGCCTCCATGACCTTCATTGAGCCTGAAAGGGCACAGATGGTATGTGCTTTGCACAAGAGAACAGGGGTGTGTATATCTCAGCTGGGCAGGGGGTAGGGGAAAGAGAGGACTGTCTACATTTGGGGAACAGCTCTATGGGGGCTGTACCAGGAGACACGTTCTCTGTGTGGACTTCTGCCCAGCAAGGCCAGGGAGTTTAAGGTGTGAAAGGTTTCCAGTTATGATGAATAGCACAGAATGAGAGTTAGTTTCTTTCTGTGCGTGGGTCATGTATGTACATGTGTTCATATGCATGTGTGCTGCTGGAGGCCAGAGGTTAGTGGTGAATGTCTTTCCCAGCCACTTTCCATCTTAATTTTTTGAGGAAGAGCCTCACCCGACCCCGAGCTCACTGAATTGGCTGGACTGGTTGGCCAGCAAGCCCTAAGGGTTAGCCTGTCTTTGTTGCCTCATCCCCAGCAGTCCTGGGGTTATGGATATACATTGAGACACCTGGCTTTTTAAGTGAGTCCTTGGGATCCCCGCTCAGGCCCTAATACCTGTACATTAGGCATTTTCCCAAGTAACTCTCTCCCCAGCTCTGAGAAACCTGGTTTGCGCTCCTTCTTTTTGGCAAATGGAGGCTGGCGTCCCAGTTGGGTCACTGTCACCTTGGTCAAAGTGGCTGTTGTCCATTGCGGCTGATGTTGAACTCTTCTTCAGCCTGGAGTGTGGACTCATGTCTACCCATCTGGATCCTGCCAAGCCAATCCTGCCTTTGGGGTCTGGGGACACTGTATAATATAGGTAGCTGACTAGCACCTAGAGTGTGATTTCCTGATTGCACAAAAGGACGAGTTGCCATTGTTTCTGAATGTTCCTAAGATTATAGACAGTAACGGACTCCATTTTGAAAGGCTAGAAAAATGCTGAAGGTGGGACTTGAATCCAGCATTTGGTGACTCCAAAAGCCTCATGCTCCTTTTCAGGAAAGTGGGAACAATTTGGCATTCACCCCCATAAAGAAGGTTTTATAAAGATTGGTTGTGTATGGGGCTTAGTGTAACAGTGGCAGGAACATTGAAGTGCCTCATACGAGGCGGGAGAGAGGTGGTATAAATAATACCGTGAATTCAAAGGAGAAACCTAAAGATGAAAGAGACATGGTAATCCCTAACCCTAACCCTGGCACGGGGTCTTGGCTTTATGGTCATCTGCCCCTTGATGTGAATGGGTTCTCTGTGCTGGACACTTAGACTCCATGAGGTAGCATGTTTTGTTTCTGACCACCTTAGAGAGAAAGGCACTCTGGGTTCTCTATTGAAACAAGCTCAAGAAGGGTCTGGGGTTATAGCTCAGTAGGTAGAGTGTTTGCCTAGCATCCGTGAAGCCCTGGACACATTCCCTAGCACTCCATAAAAACCAAGTCAGGTGGTGCCGGTACCTGCCTATAATCCCTGCACCCGGCGGGAGAACCTTGGCTACGTGATGCTATATAAGGAATTCCAGGCCCGCTTGGACTACATAAAACCCATCTCAACAAAGAAAAGAGACTCAGGAGCGAGACAAAGGAGAGATTGAAAAATGAACATCTAGAATTCTCTTCAACTGTGGCAGATGGGTTCTTTTTCTCCTTGAGACAAGCTACTTGGAAATCCTCTCCTTCTCCTGTCCTTCATGCTGCACTCAGGCAGCTCAGAAGAGCAAACAGCAACTCCATGCTCCTGAACAGGAGAGATGCTGTGAGCCGTGTTTCTGCTGAGCAGCCCTGTCGTCACCGTGGGAATCAGTTCCTGTGGGTGACTGCTTTGGGGGTCTGAGGAAAGCTGATGATTTTGGAAATGGGGGATATTTCTTTCTCAGTTCATGTGAGGTCTCACTTAAAAGAAGTGCAGCGGCAGGAGACTCCCTGGAGAGTCCCTCCCGTGTCCTTTCTCAGCCCTGTTGTGGGTTGAGGTCTGTGGCTGAAGGTGGGACTCCGCATGCCTTTTGGAAAAGAGAGAGCTTTGTAAGGAAGTCGCCTCTTGGATATGTTTATACTTAGAGGTTTTCTGGCTTCAGTGGCCACCTTCCTTTGCCACATATTTTTTTTTTCTTGAGCCCCATGAGGGACAAGAGGCATTTTTTACCAGCTGGGAAATAGAGTTTAAGATGTTCCCTAGGGATTTCAGTGGCCTTTAGTCAGCTCAGCAGAGTGTATGCAGAGAAGAAACTGAGATGGTGAAAGCATTCTAGTGGCCAGTCGCAGGAAGCATATTGGAGCTGTAGTGAATGTTTGCGGACATTTGGCTTCATTGTCTTGTGTGATGCTGCTGATGGAACCCAGGGTCTTGCCCCTGCTCTTATGTGCTCTACCTCTGCATGACATCACTGTACATGCCTGTCAAGAAGAGAGAGCTGAAGGCTGGGGAGTGGCTCAGTTGGTAAAGTGCGTCTTGTGCTAGCATGAGGACCTGATTCTGGCACCTAAAGGAAAAGGCCAAGTAGGGTTGTCTGTGCCTGTAACATTAGCTTGGAGGTGGAGGTATGGGGGTGGAGATAGCCAGGTCCCAAGAGTTTGCTGGTCAGCGGGTCCAGCCAATTTCTGAGTGTTGGGTTCAGTGAAAGAACCTATCTTGAAAGAAAAGATGGATAGTGATTGAGGAAAACACCTGACATTGACTGCTGGCTTACACATGCATACATATACATGTGCTTAAGCACCCACATGTGCCTACACACACACACATACACACACATGCACACACACACACACACACACACAGAGAGAGAGAGAGAGAGAGAGAGAGAGAGAGAGAGAGAGAGAGAGAGAAGAGAGAACCAGGGTGCTAAGCCACAGGACTGATCTCTGATGAGATTTCAGAGTACAAAGAGTCTTTCTGACTGGCTGAAGGGCTGGTTCCTTGCTTAAGAGCACAGACTGTTTATGCAGAGAACCTGATTATGATTCCCAGGTGAGATGGCCCACAGCCTCCTGTAACTTCAGCTCTTGCGGATCCTATGCCCTCTGCTGGCCTACTTAGGCACCCACACTCATGTGCATACGCCCACACCGAAGCACACATTCACATAATTAAAAATAAAAAATTAAAAAGAGTCTTTCAGTAGAGCTGATAGGTGGCGGGAGTTGGTAAGGGTAGCCGTTGTAAGAGCAAAGGTGTAAGGAATTTTGGGGGGAGATTAAATGCAAATATCTTTAAAAAGCAGCGTATTGTTTTCTTAGTTGCTGTGATGCAGTAAGTAACGGAAGCGACACAGGGAAAGAAGGGTTTGTGTGGGCTCACAGTTTGAAGGACTGTCCATCACGGCGGGGGAGGTCATGCGGCAGGGGCTTGAGGTAGCCGGTCATATCACGTCCACAGTCAGGAGGCAGAGAGCGAAGAATGCTGGTACTCAGCTCGCTTTCTCCTTCGTGTGCCCCCCAAACTGTGGCACCTCCATTTAGAGTGGATGGTGCTACCTCCATTAACTCTGTGTAGAAACTTCCTCAAAAACACACCCAGAGATTTGTTCCATAGCAATTCTAAATTTCATCAAGTCGACAGTCAAGATAAATCATCACAGTTTTCTGTTGCTGCCTTAAGAGAGGCTCCACTGGTAAAATAGAGACTGGCTTATTCACAGAGGTCTTTGGGCCTGAGGCCATGGGTTGGAGGAAGACTCAATGGCAGGCGTCCAATGGGATCCAGCTTTTTGTTCGTTTGTTTTGCTTTTTCACTTTTGGCTTTCATCTTCCTTTAGTTTGAAAGTATGAAACCCTATATCTGATTGATCTTTGCTGAGGCAAACCAACAGTTTTAGAGTCTTGGTTACTTACAGAAAAGTAAACAAGAAACTAAGAACACCAGGCTCGTCAAGTTCAGAATGACACCCAGGACCGTGGGAAACCTACAGTTGTCCCTATAACAAGCGAGGTCTCCTCAGTTCACTACACCAGTGATGGTGGCAGCCCTGGCATTGTTGCTTCGGTTCTGTTCTGTTCTGCTCATTTTTCTTGCTCCCAACATTTCTTTCTGGTCAAACCAGGGCAAAGAACCTCAAAAGGCTGGGAGAATTCCTAGCATGCTTTCTCTACCCACAAAGTGTCCCCCAGAGGCTCGTGAATTTGTTGCGTGATGAGACAACTTCATGCACCTCCCAGTCCACTCCAAAGGCACTTGCAGTGAGGTCAGGCTGCCATGTTTCTTATGACTTTTCCCAGTCTCACCAGGTCCCTTCTGTGGCTTGTCCACTCAAGGACATAGCAGCTACTTCTAGATCCCCTGCCTGATGGTTGCTCTAGCCTAGACCTCTGGCTAGTGTGGCTGAGAGTGAAGGAAGTGAGATGAGTGGGGTTGGGATCCACCTGGGCAGCAAAGAGGCTTTAGTTCCTTGTTCCTGCAGCAGATTAGCGGTGGAATGTTTTCCCAGGCAGCCTTCTTCAGGTAAGCCTCTCTGGGAACTTCCTTACCGACCTACCCAGAGTTGTGTCCCCGCAGTGATTCGACATCCTCTCTGCTTCCTTCCACACACCGTGCCTTCTCTCTGAAATGCTCATGCAACTCTGAGTGTGGCTGTCACAGTACAAACTGCACACACGTCCCTCACCCTCACCCCAAGCCCTGCTGCCTCCGCCCTGTGTATTTCTTTTCCACAGCTTGTCATCATCTTCTGTTATACATTTGTCTCTTAGCCTGTTATTAGACTCCTTTTCAAAATTCCATTTGCATATATTTTGTGTGTGTGTGTGTGTGTGTGTGTGTGTGTGTGTGTGTGTGTGTGTGTTGCATATGTGGGGGCGGGGATACATATCTGCCATGACATGTTTGTGGAAGTCAGAGGACGGCTTGTGGGAGTTCCTTCTCTCTTCCCACCATGTGGGTCCTGGGGCATCAAATGCAAGTTGTCAGACCTGTTGGCAGGCGCCTTTGCCCACTGAGCTACCTTGGCAGCCCTGTTATGTGACTTTAAAATCTATCTTCCCCAACAGAATGGAATCTCCTTGAGGGCATGGTCTTAGGCCTGTTTGCCAGCACTAATACAGGGACCTATGTGAATTCTTGCCCAGAAAACATCTTTTTTTGTTGTTTTTTGTTTGGGTTTTTTTGGTGTTTTGTTTTTGTTTTTGTTTTTCAAGACAGAGTTTCTCTGTGTAGCCTTGGCTATCCTAGACTCACTTTGTAGACCAGGCTAGTCTCGAACTCACAGCGATCTGCCTGCCTCTGCCTCCCAAGTGCTGGGATTACAGGCGTGCGCCACCACAACCGGCTAGGAGAAGAATTCTTACGGGGCAGGGAAGATGGGGGCTGTTCTTATCAAGTGTTCATATGGGGGTCTGCACCCCAGGAAGTCAGGGACAGCCCAGATTCTGCCCGGTGAATCTCCCCTTGTCTGTGGGCTGGATGGTAGCACAGTGGTCTCCTAAGCATTTGGCTAGGAAGCTGATGAGGAGGAACCTTAGGGACTGACATATGCCATCATTCCCCTGGTGACCCTGTGACTCAGCACTCCTTCCAGTTCCTGAGGCTTCCCGGGAGAGAGAAGCACCTGGGGACACTGGCTCACATGGTCAGCCGTTTCCGGGCACCGTGGCTCTCCCAGGCAGCTGGCAGCCGATGGCTTTGTCTAGGCGGTCTGTTTATTATTTTATTGAGTGGACTTTCATCCACGCTGGGAGCTGTTACCCTGTGGCTGCTTCCCCTAACGTGACTCCCTCTTTCCCAGGCTTATCGCTGTGGTGTGTGTGGAGGTGGGGCAGGGGGCATGTTTCTGTTCTGGTGCCTCGTTTTGTATCACTCACAGAAGGTGTTAGAACCTTCTGGGGGTTTTCCTGCTTATCTCCCAGAGCCCCTCTGGATGCTCTTGACTTGTTCACTTTCTCCATGGCCTTTGCAGTTGGCTCATCTATATCTTGTTCCTATCTCATCTTCCTGGGGGCAAGGAGCCGCTCTCCTATCGCCTCAGTGGTTCAAGAAGGTTTTTCTGTCCCCACTTGGCCAGGAGTGCATCACCTTTCCCGCTATATTAGTTTGTTCTCCCTGTACAAATGGCTGCCAATGCACTGACTTTAGGTCACACCCATCTCTGAGCCCAAAAGTTGGGTTAGAAGTCAGGGAGCATGCTGCTGGGCTGTCTGTTAGGGTCTCTGTGAGCACTGGGGTCAGGATGGCTGCTGAGAGACATGGTATATGGACGCTGAGTTCTCTGCTAACCTCATTTCCGTCAGCAGAATTCAGCACAGCTGTAGACTTGGGGCCTGTTTCCTAGCTGACTGTTATCTGGGGCTCCGTCCATGTCCTACCTCACACAGCTCCGTCCATGTCCCTCCTCACACAGCTCTGTCCATGTCCCTCCTCACACAGCTCCGTCCATTTCCCTCCTCACACAGCTCCGTCCATGTCCCTCCTCACACAGCTCCGTCCATGTCCCTCCTCACACAGCTCTGTCCATGTCCCTCCTCACACAGCTCCGTCCATTTCCCTCCCCACACAGCTCCGTCCATGTCCCTCCTCACACAGCTCCGTCCATGTCCCTCCTCACACAGCTCCGTCCATGTCCCTCCTCACACAGCTCTGTCCATGTTCCTCCCCACACAGCTCCGTCCATGTCCCTCCTCACACAGCTCTGTCCGTGTCCCTCCTCACACAGCTCCGTCCATATTCCTCCTCACACAGCTCTGTCCATGTCCCTCCTCACACAGCCCCGCCCTTGTCCCTTCTCACACAGCCCTGTCCATGTCCCTCCTCACACAGCTCCGTCCATGTCCCTCCTCACACAGCTCTGTCCATGTCCTTCCTCACACAGCTCCGTCCATGTCCTTCCTCACACAGCCCCGCCCTTGTCCCTTCTCACACAACTCTGTCCATGTCCTTCCTCACACAGCCCAGTCCATGTCCCTTCTCACACAGCTCCGTCCATATTCCTCCTCAGTCAGCCCTGTGTTCAAGCCAGCCAAGAAATAAGTTCTTTCTTTCCCTCTAGTGTTTCTGATTTTGTTTTTACCATGACCAGAGGAATCTTCAGTTCCAGCCGTGTGACTTCTCAGGCCAGGTCATCCAAGCTGGGTAACATACTTTGAATATGATGCAGTCCCTGAATCCGGGGAGTTGGGGAGGATATATTTTAGAAGTTCTGCCTGACTCATATGGCCTAGGAGTTGAAATTATAATCCCCAAACACTAACAGGATGGTTTTCTAGGCGGCTGTTTGAATTCTCTGAAAAAAGGACAAAGAGGGAGGCAGGCAAGGGGTATCCATGGTGACATTACAGCCTCTAGGATGGCCTTCACAGGGACCTCAGCTGTGAGCCTGTGGGGCTCTCAAGGACTCGGGCTGAAGAAAGTGCTACAGTGCCAACCAGATCACATCGCAGCTCCTTCCTGTATGACCCAGACCCACCATGGAGCTTGGTGATTGTTTCTGAGTTTCTGGTCAAAGGCAAAACAGAAACAGGTAGTCCAACCATAGCTTAATCTTGACCAAGAATCAATCACCCTCTCTCTGTGTCTGTCTGTCTTTTTCTCTGTGTCTCTGTCTCTCTGTGTCTCTGTGTCTCTGTCTCTCTGCCTCTCTCTCTCTCTGGTCTTTGTCTGTCTGTCTGTCTGTCTGTCTCTCTCTCTCTCTCTCTCTCTCTCTCTCTCTCTCTCTCTCTCTCTGTTGTGGGGATGTTTAGGTCAGACTATGACATGAAATGTCCCCAGTGCTTTCCAGGGAAGAAGCATTTCCTGCTCAGGCAGGCCTCCCAGCGGCTGTCTCCTTTGTGCCAGTCTGTGAGGGAACCCATGGACCACAGTAAATTATCTGTGTTTAGAAAAAATAGCAGAGGATGAAGGGAGAGACTGCATCCTTTTAAAACAGCATCTCTAAGAACTACAATGATGGAGTTGATTATTAGGTGTCCGCTGTTGGCTCGGAGCCCTTGAATGGGAGTGGGAGAGGGTATTGATTGACCAAATGGCTCTTTAAACACCAGCTATGTTTGCCCTCATGCCTCATAAGCAGGCAGCTCTTCTCTGTCTCCATACTTATTGGATTTCAGATGGCAGTGCATACAAATACTGCTTCTGCTGGGTAAACATTAGGCTTGTGATTGGTTGGGAGACCTTGGAATAGGTCTGTCAACTGGAAGGGCCAGAGAGCATCCTGGACTGTGATGCTCAAGCCCGTCTGGACTGGGAACACGCCCTCCCACGTCCACAGATTTTCACCCTCACTCCTCCTGAAGTGAGAATCTACAGTGGGGTCAAACATGGGGGACAGAGAGCAATGGCCGTGGTTACCCAGTCTACAGGTTTGTGTGTACTTAGACTTCAGCAGCCTCGACCTTGTTGCAGTTACACTGAGCTTATTTTCATTCCCTTCCCTGTGCCTTCCGTCGCCGAGATAGCCCCAGGAATGATATTTGCTTTAATGGTGTTGGTGATGGTGATGGTGATGATGATGATGATAATGATGATCATGGTCAGAGATGCTATTAATTGAAGGTTTCCTACCTCGAAGGCATCCTGCTAACCTCGTGACACATGCTGTCTTTATTCTCATTGTGGAGACGGACTCGTGTCCCAGCGGGTTGGAAGTAGAACTTAGACACACAGCAGGCACCATCGTGTTCTGGAACAGGAATGTGGGACCTGGGTTGCAAACCATATATGCTTTATAGATAACATCTTGCTCCTCCAAATGGCTTTCTTGGGGCTTATAGTCCCAGCAAGTCCCGGACCTCCTCCTCTTTAGTTGTACAAACTACAAGCACGTTTGGATGCCATGTGCCCAGTTAGGTGGGTAGAGTAGGGTATGGTGAGCAGTTGGCATTGGGGGAACCATAGGATTGGAGCTGGGTTGTCTCCCTGAAGCCCCTCCCACTTCCCAGCCAGAATGGATTCCTTCATATCCTAGTTCACTCCTAGCTAGGGAGTACCCCTGTTTGCCCCACCCCATAAGCCTTGCCTTTATTTTATTTCTTCTGAATCATCCCCTGCAGAGATCAGAGAAATAGGAGCTCAGGACTACAAGCATAGAGCAGGAGACACAAGAGGTCCAGGGGATTTGGAGACAGGAGACAGGCCTCTGGGATATGATATGTTGCTATACAAGGGTAACGCTATTGAAGGCCAGCTGGACCATGGGATGGAGCAGCCTCAGGGATCCCCTGATGCTCACGCCTGCCCCAGGTGCAGGGCAAGGAGAGCCCAGTGGACTCTCTGTGGACTCGGAACCCCCTGAGTGAGATGAGCCTCCATCCTCTCCCTTGCTTTTCCAGGAGGCTCCCTCTCACCTCCTGGCAAGGTTAGGGCCCTCATGTGGCCTAGGACTCTAGTGTCTCCTCACCCAGACCCTTCTGGGCAACTGTCTTCTTGGCCAGCCACCTGCTGCCTTTGCCCTTGTCACTAGGTGAGAATCTTCAGGCCAGATGCTGGTGACTGCTTTCTCCTCGCTAGCCTGCTTGCTGCTGCAGGATGGTCTGAACTTGGATAAATGTGAGCCTGAGACTGATGGCGGCCGCCACACATGGCCTCTCGGCAGCAGCACCTTATCCCTGCCTCTGTGGTTCAACCAAGGTCTGCTCCTCAGATTCCCCCTTGCTTCATACCTGAACGGGGAAGTCAGTGTCAGCGAGATGTTGTTCTGAGCAGAAGCCACCTGTGGCCATTTCTAGGGTCTCCTGCCCCAGAACAAGCAATTAAACCCAGAACATGTGCATCGTGTGAGTAAGAGAGATAGTTTATTAAGAGAGGAAGGGCCAGTGTTGGAGAAAGGCCAAAGGTTCGGTGGTGCTTGTGTGGGGGTGGGGTAGATGGGGACATTTATGCACATTTATGCAGTGTGCACTTGTCTGCACATCTTCTGTTTCTGGTTGCCTTGGTTAGGAGGGATCCTTATCTGTCTATCTACCTAGATTTCTCTTATGTTGTGACAGTTAGTGCTTGAATCACCTGGGAGATGGGGCTCTTGACATGCCAGTGAGTGATCATCTTGATTCCATTAAGTGATGTGGGAAGACCCGTTTAATTATGGGTGGGAACACTCCCTGGGCAAAGGATCCTGGACTGTCTAAAGTGGGGAAAATGAGCGGGCACCAGGTTGCACGCATTCGCTGCTCCGTTCCTGATGATGGGTGCCATGTGAACAGCTTCCTCAGGCTCTTGCACCTCCCCGCCATGATGGACCATACCTTGCAGCTGTGAGCCGGCCACACCATTTCTCTCTTAAGTTGTGTTGGTCAGAGTAACCTCATCATGGCAATGGGAAGGGACACTAAGAAGGACACGTTAGTGCTGATGTCCCTCTCTCCCCCATGCTCTGGCTTCTGAGTGCTGTGGCTTCTGAGGGGCTCTCCTATGCCTGTTTCCAGGTCCCAATAAGGCAGTAGTGCAAATGCCAAAGACAGGGAGTGGGAATAAGAAAATCAGAAAGAAAGCTGCAAGGAAGGAATCTGGCTGCTGCCTCGGAGTGAAAACCCAGGTCGTCCTGGAGATGGTTGAGACCTTATATATCCATCATTTAACTCCCGGCTTGCTTATTACTTGCCCTCATTTATTCTGGGAATGCTGGGTTTTAACTGCCGGAAGATGAAGGGCTAAGTGTGGGGGCTAAAGCTAACTCATGTGACCCTTGTTGGTAGCCCCCATTTTAAGTGCATGGAATGGGGAGTTTGCATTGGGCTGTGCTGGCCTTTCTCCCAGGTACCAGCTCCCAGGCTGACGGTCTCTGTTTCCCTATAGAGGAAATGAACTCTGTATCTTTTCAGATGAACCTGTGGCCCTGAAGACAGTATTGTAGGGACCATTATAGACTGGGGTGTATCCTTTGCTTTCCCTTCTATGAAACCCAGGCCCTCAATGCTACATAATCTTTTAAAAATTAATGATAAAATCAACATTCTCTTTGATGACTAATCATTCTTAGCATTCAATCCTTCTCCTAGTAACCAAGGAGATGAGTGTGTCTTCTCCTGGATTGTTTCCTGTGTATTAACACATGTGTCTTAAAAAGGTATATAGGGCTGGATGCATCGAAAACCTAGTGGTGTGGGTTGAGGAAACAGAGAGGAGGAGGGGCCAGGAACGTGGCGACACATTGTTCTCACCTCAGTTTTCTGGTGTCCACTTCCAGGTAGCAGAAAGTAGTAACTCTGTCCCCAAGAGACATCTGGTATTTTCCCAGGATCATCCTCATTTGTAAAAGGTGTTTTTACTAGCACGTTCTGCTCACGTGAAAGCCTGGCTTTGGCTGTGGCTTTCTTACCCTGGCTTACCCTGCACTTTGGTCTTATTTGCCTTACGCCCCCTCTGCTTCTCACTGGTCCTTTCTCACAGAGGTCCAGGTCTTCTCTCAGTGACTCACTCAGATGGATCCTGTCTTCTGTTGCCTTCTCCCATCACTGCACTGTGCCTCCCATGGGGTGGCAGTTGGTTATCTTTTCTCTGGACTTAGAAACTTAGAGGCAGATGGGCAGATGGATGTTGGACAGGTGAATGGCCCAGTCCAAATCCCACAGTTTGATGAACACAGGTTGAAATGGCAGGGTCAGGGACATCAACAGCAGAACTTACTTTCTGCTCAGAGTTGTCAGCTCTTGAGGTATCAAGACAGAGGCCTCTGTCTGTCTGGGTCCTTCCTACTTGTTAAGCCTCCCCCTTTCTTCCTTTTACTTCCGTGGCATCTTGGCATCATTCCATCCTTGCTGGCACCCCACACTCTTTTGTTCCCCCTTGAGACAGGGTTTCTCCGTGTAGCCTTGGCTGTCCTGGACTCGCTTTGTAAACCAGGCTGTCCTCGAACTCACAAAGATCCGCCTGCCTCTGCCTCCCGAGTGCTGGGATTAAAGGTGTGCACCACCTTGATGGCTCCCAAACTCTTATTGATAGTTCAGTTCCTCTGGCATGTGATGCTAACCCCACTGTGCACTCTCATGTCCCAAATTTCAATTTCTTTCCCACTTTAAAAAAACAGGGTGATTATCTAATTCATGCTATCAACAACAAAGAGTTTTCTGCCTGGTTTTTTAGCACTTGAGAAGGATTTTTATTGCTTCATTTAAGTCCTCTACCCCCCTGGAGGTCATCAGTTCTCAGCTGTGAGGTAGCTAATGGGACCAGAGGCCCAGTGGAGCTGTGAATCTAAATGTTAACTGGCTCATCAGCAACCACAAATGGCCTTATTAGCGCCGCTCTTGTAACTCTAGGCTGATTTGTTTCCATCACAATAGTCACCAAGCCTGTGCCTGGAAACTGCCCCTCGCCATCAGCATCATCCTCCCTGAGGGGTCAGCTTTGTCGGAGGACCAAGGTCTTGGCTCATGTCTTCTGAGATAGGCTTGGATTGTGCCTGGGTTCATTATAGACTTTGCATCACGCACAGAAAATGTGTGTGTGTGTGTGTGTGTGTGTGTGTGTTCAGAAGTGGTGTCACACCCTAGACCACCTTTGAATTCCTGTAGGTCTTGGAAGCTCTTACCTTCCTGGACTCATTTATTCCTAAAAATACCACAAACCGTACACATACCTGTGTTGGTATAGAGGTGAATATGATGTTGGAATTCCAGCTGATAGGGTGTGTTACAGGTACAAAAGTAACTTTTATTCGCTTGATGTAATTGTCCTCTCGGAGGCTTACTGCTGAATAAGCTCACCCTTTCTAGCTCTTTCTGAACTCTGGCTGGCTGGCTCAACTCAGCTGTTCTGGCTCAAAACTCATTTCCAAGCTGACTGATTCAAACTGGCTTCTTTCAGCTTCTGACTGAATTGCTCTGCTTGGCCTCAAACTAACTCCAGCAATCTGTTCTAATCTCCCGCCTCCTTCTCATTCTCTAGCTCCTTCACCTGTGTCTAGCTTGCTCTCTCTACAACACGTCTCTGTAAAACTGTCCTGGTAAAAACTGCCTCTTAGCTCCACCAACTGAACTGCCACAAACTTAGCTCCACCGTGCTGCCTTTCAACTGAGTCCCAGCTCTCAGAACTCTCTCCCTGCACTCCTCCTAAGTCACTTCTTTCTTGTGCTGTTCTTGTGAGAGTTGGGTGTATCCTAGCCTGTCATGTCTTTCTCTCATTTGTCACTTTGTCTGTGTCCCTCAATTAGACACCAGTGTTTGGGATTAAAGGTGTGGCATATCTGCATTCCAGCCAGATCACGTAGACCTAGAAGGTCTTTGGATATGATCAGAGCAGCCATGTTGCTGGATTAAAATTCCTCTATACACAGGGACTTCATTGGGTACTTGGCTTTCTTCTTTTTTCTTTTTCTTTTTTGACAGTTATTTTTATTTTATTTTTCTATGTTCTATAAAAAGGGAGATGGAAAATTATACCTCATGAGGAATCAAATAAAGTAATTAATAAGAAATGTCTTTAGAAAACCTACCTATATATAAATAGTCAAAAACTTCATAGTATTTAAACATATCTAAAGCATTAAATTATGTCTAAAAGTAAAGGCACAAAAATCACAATGATCAACAGTATTAGATGCAGAAAAATGAAAATTAAAATCACAATGAGACACAACTTCAAAATCAAGTGCCTGTTGCCATGATTGTTATCAATTTTATGCCTGACAGAATCTATAATCATTTGACTGATAGGTCTCAGGTCATGACAGGCTTGTGGTATTGATCGAGGTGGGAAGATTCAGTCAGCTTTGGTGGTACCCTCCCATGGGTGGGGGATTCTTGACTGTAGTAATGGATGAAGGGTGCTGACTGCATGTATTAGCCCTTCCCCGTTACTTGATTATGAATGAGATGTGACCAGCTGCTTCAAACTTCCCTGCTAAAGCCAGGGGATAGCTCCTTTCTCCTTTATTTTTAAAATTTTATTATAATTTATTCACATTATATCCCAATTGTAATCCCCTCCCTCTTATCTTCCTGTTCCCAACCTCCCTGCCTCTTCTGCCCTATTCCCCTCTCCTAGACCTCTGACAAGTGGAGTCTTCCTCCCCCACCGTCTGACCACAGCCTATCAGGTCTCATCTGGATAGCCTGCATCCCCTTCCTCTGTGTGCTCACAGGGCCTCTCTACCAAGGGGCAGTGATCAAATCACAGGCACCAGAATTCCTGTCAGGGGCAGTCCTCTGCCTTGTGCCCCCTCCCCCCACTTCCCGGCCTTCCCTACGTGGAGAATGAGCTGTCCATCGGCTACATCTGGACAGGGGGTCTAGGTTCTCTGCTTGCCATGTCCTTGGTGGTCCATCTGTTTGTGCAGACTCCCCTGTGTCCAGATCAACCAGCCTTGATAGTCTCCTTTGATTGAGGGACATCTAGGCTGTTTCCAGGTTCTGGCTATTATGAATAAAGCTGCTATGAACATAGTTGAGCAAATGTCCTTGTTGTATGGTGGAGCATCTTTCCAGTATATGCTCAGGAGTGGTATAGGTGGGTCCCAGTTTTCTGAGAAAGCAGCAGATTGATTTCCAAAGTGGTTGTACAAGTTTGCACTCCCACCAGCAATGGAGGAGTGTTCCCCTTTCTCCACATCCTCACCAGCATGTGCTGTCACTTGAGTTTTTGATCTTAGCCGTTCTGATGGATGCAAGATGGAATCTCAGAGTCATTTTGCTTTGCATTTCCCTGATGATGTGCTCACTTCAGCAGCACATATACTAAAATTGGGATGATACAGAGACGATTAGCTCCTGTGCAAGGATGACACACATCTCCTGATGACTAAGGACCTTGAGCACTTCTTTAAGTCTTTCTCAGCCATTCGTTAGTCCTCTGTTGCGAATTCTCTGTTTAGCTCAGTAACACATTTTTTAATTGAGTTGTTTGTTTTGGTGGTGTTTAATTTCTTGAGTTCTTTATATGTTTTGGATATCAGCCCTTTGTTGGATATAGGGTTGGTAAAGGTCTTTTCCCAGTCTGGAGGCTGTCGCTTTGTTCTCTTGACAGTGTCCTTTACCTTACAGATGCTTTTCAGTTTCATGAGGTCCCATTTATTAATTGTTGACTTTAGAGCCTGAGCTGTTAGTTCTTCTGTTCAGGAAGTTGTCTCCTGTGCCAATGAGCTCAAGACTCTTCCCCACCTTTTCCTCTAACAGATATAGTGTGCCTGGTTTTATGTTGAGGTCTTTAATTCACTTGGACTTTAGTTTGCCCCAGGCACTCTGCTTTCTTATAGCATTTCTTTGAATCTAGACTCCAGTGAAACCAATCCCAGGAATCTCAGGGAAGAGTTTTGTGTGACAGGCATGATTGTGGGCGAAGTTCTCACCTGGCTCAGAGTTGCCAACCTGAGATTTTACTCCCACGAGATGATCAGACAGTTTCCACATGACCCTTGAGTTAACGTGAGCCCATAGACAAACCCTTAGACTAGGGACTGGCTCCGTTTTGGGGCCTAGGAAATTTTAAAAGAGACTCCTAAGTAAGTAGCCATGCTGTGACTCGCCCGTGGAGGAGGCCACATGGCTGGAGCCCACCCTTTACCTGCAAGGAACTAAATTCATCCAGCAGCCGCTCCTTGAAAGGAGACTTTGAACCTCTGATGGGGCCCCAGCTTCCACCCCAGCCTTGATTTCAGCTCAGGAGGCTCTGAATAGGGGTCTAGCCAGCCCACTGCTGGACTTCTCAGCCATGAAGATGGGAAAGAGCCTTCTCCAAACCGCTGCATTTCTGGCAGCTTGCTGTTCATCAGGAGGAACCTCACATTGTCTCCATTTGATGCTATGCTTTGGAATTTAGGCATAGAAGAAAGAGAGGAAGATGGCAGTCCCCACATCCCCACGGCGGGAAGCAGAAAAACATCCCTTAGAAGCAAGCTGCTTTAATACTGCATCACTGCCAAGTCCTCATCAAGCTCAGATAAGCTGAATAATTAACTCCGCTCCAAGCAGAGAGATGCCATGGATAAAGCCCTATCCCGTTAAAAAGAAATCAGATAGGTTTTTCAAAGCCCCAGCCTTCCCTTTGAAGTGGTCCCCATGCCGTTCACACAGTTTCCATAGTGCCAAACTGCAAAGGTTTCCTTCTGCCTATACAGCCAGTTTCTTCCTCCCTGCCCTCCGGTCACCTAATGGTCCATCTTCTCCGGAAGGCTTGGTTTGAGTTGTTTACACCGGTGAGCAGCTCCTTCGATGAAGCTGTGTCTCCGCCTGGGAGGTGCCAGTTATCAGGAGGCAGAGAAGCTGTTTTCAGAGAGAATTGGAGGTTTCAGAGTCTAGTGATTAAGACCCTGTGGATACGATGTGGAGAAGGCAGGCGGAGGCTGCGGAGGCTACGCGGCGACCCGAGGCTTAACAAAGACTTGACTGTGAGGATGAGAAGAAGTCACTGTGGCACGCAGCCCTACCGACACCAAGTGCCAGCCCATGTCCGGCTTCCAGAAGCCCATCCTTTTCCTCCGCCAGAAGATTTTTGGGAACCGTTATGTGTGCTAACCCTGACACGCAGCAGGTTCCAGTGCTGGAGCCCTCCTGGCATGTTTGCGGTTCCAGTCTTTCTCTCCTGGCCTTTTACTGTTTGTCTTTAACCATCCAGAAGCTTATTCCTTTAGTGAATTGTGGATGCATTAGCACCCCAGCGTGGCGCAAGGGCATCTCCATGCCTGCTGACAATCAAACTCTCTTAATCCTACTTTCCATGTCAGGCCATCTTCAACAGTAGCAGGGACATACATCAGCCTTTTCTGTTAGCCTAGAGGTATGGTCTGCAGGCTAGGCTCTTTTTAAACATTTCTCTTTTAAAAGTGTGTGTGTGTGTGTGTGTGTGTGTGTGTGTGTGTGTGTGTGTGTG
>OU015746.1:7944023-7954872 GCA_907169655.1 Acomys percivali
GTGTGTGTGTGTGTGTGTGTGTGTGTGTGTGTGTGTGTGTGTGTGTGCAAGTGTGTGCATGTGTACAATCTGGACCTCTCCTGCCATTTGGGTCTCAGTGATTGAACTCAGGTTGTCAGGGGTGATGACAAGTGCCTTCACCTGCTTGGCCATCACTCTTACGTAAGTGCCTCTCTAAATACCCCATCTCCAGATATGGCTACTGAGATACTAGGGTTTGATATATAAGGTTTCTCCCTAGCGAGGGGAGGGAGATGCCATCAGTCCAGTTATGTCACTATTGGTCTCAGACAAAATAAGAGAAGCACGTGAGAAGGCAAGCATCCTCAAACTATGGCACCAGCCAAGGAAAATATAGGCAGTAAACTTCGAACCCCTACCCAGTCTAGCCGATGGACAGGACATTCTCCACCGTTAAGTGGAGAAGGGGATCTGACTTTCACACAAACTCTGGTGCCCCATATCGGACCATGTCCCTTGGATGGGGAGGCCTGGTGGCACTCAGAGGAAAGATAATAAGTCACCAAGAAGAGACTCGATACCCTAGGAGCATATACAGGGGGAGGAGGTCCCCCTCAGTCACAGACGTAGGGGAAGGGAGTAGAGGGGGAAGCGGGAGGGAGGAAAGAAAGGGAGGATACAAGGGATGGGCTAACAATTGAGATGTAATATGAATAAATTAATTAAAAAAATGTCAAAAAAAAAAAAAAAAAAGAGAAAGCAAGCATCCATTGACTAGAGTTTGTACGGGCAGCTCCATCCCTGAGCTTTAGCTGTGGGTTCATGCCATGCCTGTGCCTTCCTAGTCCTGTCCATCTCCTCTGCCCCGGCACCTGTAGACATGGCTCCCCAGCTGAGATGAGGTCTCTGGTCTCCAGAGCCGTCATCTGCTGTGGCCTGTGACCAGCTGGGGCTGCCTGTGCGCAGGGATGGTCAGCCTTTCTTTTCTTCTGGTGTCAAGGGATGTCGTCAGTGAGTGTCACACCTGTAGAGGCTGGTGGTACACTGGGTTTTGTCCTTTCTTCTCTGCAGAGCTATGACAAACAGCTATTCTCCAGCACTGGTGATAGAAAGCCTGGTTTATCTATTTTTATCTCTCTAAATTGTGGCTGATATTTTTTTTTAAAAAGAGTAATTGCCTTCTTGGTTTTCCTAATTTTCAGCCAGTTTAGCTAAAAGAGTTATGTTTATAAGCGTGTTTGATAGAGTCTGTCTGCTGAATCATCTTTACAAACAGTGAGCACCGATCTTTGCTTGAAAAAGCAAAGTAAGATTTGAGACCGAAGGTTCCAGCCACCTTTCCCCTCTTAATGAAATAGGAACAGGTCTAGTGCACAGAGAGTGTTTTTGCTGGGCATTTGTGAGCATTGGGCCTGGAATGGAATTGCTCAGAACAGTTTCCTATGGTTTCATATGCTGAATAGTGATAGGTTCATACAGGACTAAATGATGCATGATTAACTAGAACCTGTGTTCTTTGCTGTGCAGTTCCATGGAGTTATTGCCTGCTCACGCATAGGTTGTCCTACATGTACTTATCTGTAGAATCTCTTCTCTCTGAGCAGCCTATAAAACGGGGAACTCTTGAGAACTCTTGGACAAGGAGAGAATGTGTCATCGGGGTTTTTTGGTCCACACACACAGGGGTGGGTGAAATCTCAGAAGCCCAGAGATTGATAGTTTAAACAGGCTGCTGTTCTAGAGCATAGTAAGCCAGTGACTGGGCTGCTGCAGTGTTCAGTCCCATTGTGCTAGTATGCAACTCAAAGGCAGGAGAGCTTGTATTTTGAGTGGCAGCATAGGGAGAGAAGCAGGAAGGGAAGTCCATTGTTCCATTGTAAGACATCGGTTTTTTTTTTCTGACTAATATGTTTGTGCATCAAATATAATTAATTAATCCCAAGGTCAGTGGAAGTGTATGCATGTGTATGTGTGCATTTATAAGCATAAATATGCACAAGTATAAAACTAAGTATGAGTTGGGCTCATGTTTTGGCTCTTCAACTGTCATAAAATGAAAAAAAGGGAGACAACAGAAATCAGTAAAGTTAAATCAGACGACAATTTCCCCCCTGCTAACATTAACCACTGGTTGCAAGGCATCAGTGGCACTGGCTTCCACGATCAGCTCTCTGGGGTCCCAACAGCTCTATCCCATGCAGATTGCCTCTGCGTGGAATCAGCTCATCCAGCTAAGTTCTAGAATGTGTGGAGACTCCTGCCATCTCTCTGTGTAGAGGAAGTGGCCCTCTCTGGGCTCAGATGGTATCCGTCTATGAAACTGACCTTTGTGCTCTCTCCGTCTTCCCTCCACGGTCACACGCAGTCACAGCACTATGACCCATTCACCCAGACATGCACATGGAAATGAGGCCCGGAAAATCCAGCGGTGGAGTGGCTGGTACTGGTGGTTCTTTAGAATAGCATTGTAATGAAAATATAAAGAAAAATACCACAAACCCTGAAACTTGCAGACCTTTGAGGATGTGTCTTGTTTAGGTGGAAGAGGCTGGGCTTGCAGGTTTAAACTGGAACAGCTATCTATAGTCTAGGTCTCCAGGGAGCTGTCGGGGACTTGAGGCCAGGCTCTCATGTTGCATAGCATATCCCCCCATGCCTGTGCATATGCCCTGGATGACAAAGTGCCATAGACTCCTCCCCAGTGGCGCCGATGCTCCGAGTCTGTGACAATGTGGGTGCTCCCAATCAGGAGCACTGCAGATTTAGTCATTCTTTCACACAGTCAGGATGCCACTGTCTTGGTTTGGTTCATGGGACGATAACAACTTTGATTCAAGCAGACTTGACAGTTACTTGACACTGCAGGCCACTTTCAAGTTTACCACAAACCAGCTCAGCCTACCTGCATGGAGGATAAGCAGTCCCACAGACGGTAGTCAGAAAGACCTGGACATCAGCCTGCAGACCTCTGTACCATTCCAGACCATCCATCCACCCTTGGCTGAGCCACCCCCTGCCTAGAAACATGAAGGAGGTCCAACACACCAGTATCAGAGCCCAGTGGCTTGCAGGGCAATAGTAATTGATGGTGGCTTAAGCTAACAATTGGGTTTGGGGGTTGCTATCTTAGCAATGGGTACCAGAGGCACATGTATGTTTTGTGGGAAGATTTAGGGATCTGAGGGCCTCCTGTTAAACGGGTCAGGAAAATCTTGCCTAAGAAGGACTGGAAAGGGCTCAGGCTGGCTTGCTGGGGTGCAATTAATGCTCTCTAGGATGAGGGCTGGCATTAGATGGCAGCCATCAAGTCATTGTAGTGGTAGAACTGAAAGCAGATCACTTTATTGTACGCAGGTCCTTGCATTCCTTTACATCTCTGTTGTTTTAAGGGGAAAAAAAATCACATTTTGAACTGAAAGAAATAGCATACTGATTTGGAAAGCTTCAATGCCCTGCCTCTCTGTCACCTGCACCAGCAGGACATCCAGCTCTTTGAAATCAAAGCAGAGTCACCTACCTAGAATGCCTTTTGGCTATTGCTATAGATCCTCTCAGAGATGTCCCTTTGTGGAACAGTGTTATGTTTTGAATTCTGTTTGATGGGATTAAATAGGCTTGATTATGAATAGTAATTGATTGGCATCAGAAACAGGAGAGGGCTTTGTCCCACAGAAGAAATTAACCGCCCATTTACATTGCTTAAGTATAGTCAGAAGTCAGCAATGGGCGGCTTCATTGTGGAACTCGAAGCCCAGGTCACCCACCAGGTGGGAGGAGACAGGAGAGATGTGGCCTTGGAGATCCTAGGTTTCCTAGTGAGAAGAGGTCACCTGAGCGGGGAGCGGATTGGGTGGCCTGTCCTGCATTTTCCAGGAAGAGGAGATGAGTGGGACCTTTTGGGTGGAGAGTTCCAGGCTGCACAGCCTCGTGAGGTTTTGAGCCTCATACCTGTCGCTGCTCGTGACTGTCCCCGCATGGAAATGGGGAGAGAGATGTCTAGCTCTCTGCGATTATCCAGAGGGCTGGAGGCGCATTCAAGCCCCCCTTTCCCCTCTCTGCTCCAGTCCCACTCCTTCCCTCGCACCCACATCTTCCTTCTCTGGGGTGTGTAGATGGAGATCTCATTGTATAGTTAGTTCCCTCAAGTTAACTGCCTACTGAACAGGATGCGGGGCTCCTGAAAACGGCACTGTGGGGGTATTTTATACCTGTTGGCAGAGCCTTGTGGTTCTGAGGAGACCAGAGAACACAGAGAGTTGTCATTCTGGTCAATCGATAGCCGAAGCATACAGATGTCAGGGAAGGACTGAGAGGACCTGCTGCATCCACAGGAGGCTAGATGCATCCAGGAAGGCTTCCCACAAGAGCGGAAGAACTCAGAGTTTTAACCCTCCCTTGCTGACCTGTCATTGCATATAGTATCATTGTTGCCATAAGAACGAGAGGCTGAGGCTGTTGGAGATGTAATCTCGTGCCCCGGACAAGGTCAACGAGTTGTACTTTACAAGCCACTAGGAACCCCAAATTGTCATTTTCATCTCTATGACCTGACAGTCCCTCAGTGTCTAGGTCAGTTGAGGTGAAAAGAGTATCAGTAATAGAAATCTTAGGGCCTGAAGGAGGACTGTGCCCCAAGCCTGTGTGTGTGTGTGCGCGCCCTCTGCTCTGTGTCCCCATTTGCTTTGAGGATGTGTTCCTCAGCCTCAGCCGATCTGACCCTGGGCAGAAGGCCGTGCTGGGCTCCTTTCAAGAGAAAGTCATTTATTATGTAAGTGTCATTCATATTCTAGCTGGTGATCAAGGGCGACATTTAATTTTTTTTCCATTATGTGGAATAATTTAAGATTATGTTATCAGTGTCATTTTTATGGCAACTTCTCAGTCATAAAAACAGCATCAATTATTCAGCGTCACCTTGTGTGTCTGGGTTACATGGGGATGGCAGGAGGTAGAGGCTGGGCACACATGAAGCTAAGCTCAGGTGGGGCTCCAGGCAGGCGGCCCTGTGGACCCTTCCTCATCCTTGCCTGCATCCTAGACGACAGAGTTCCTCCTTAGCCCTGCCCCCTCCTCCCCTGGTATAATATCCACTAGGGGGCACCAATTAATTCCCTGACCTTTCTCTTGACTCTTCCCCAGAGAGTTCTAAACTCAAGGAAACTCTTTGTCCTGGGGGACTTGGAAGCTCACAGCCCACGGAGTCTAGATTGTGTAACAGCCAGGAAAAGGTAAGGAGTCCCCACTGCAAAGGCCGTGAGCATGATAGCATGTTGGCTGGTGTGCGTGGGCTTGGAAAAGTCAAATCTCATGGACAGCCAGCATCAGAGCCTGGCCGGCGTCTCTCTCCATGGAGTCAGTTGTTGGTAGCTTTGAGGTGCCCCAGCAGGGAAGAACAGAGTACAGGCGACTTAAAGCACAGTGAAGGTCACTACTGGGACCTCCTGAGGCCGATGTGTCAGTTTGGTAGGCGGAGTTTCCAGGATGGCAGGGCCTTCAGGGATCTGGTACCCACTCCCATTTATGTAGTTGTGCTTGGCATTTAGTTTGCTGTTTTATCTTCCGCCTGTGGATAAAACAACATCTGAGAGTGGAAGGTGAAGAATGTTAGCAATGCCATCAGCAAGTGAGAAAGGAGTCCTGGGATGCTGTCACCTGAGAGCGACTGTGCCCCTTCCATAGTATTCTATGGCATGTCTGGGTGTGCATGCATGCACATACAGCACCCCACTATCCCCGCCCTTGCCTGCCCGCCATGGGGAGTCTGACTTTACCTTGCTCCCTTGTTTAAGACAGCATCCTATGGGCTGGAGAGATGGCTCAGAGGTTAAGAACACTGTCTGTTCTTCCAAAGGTCCTGAGTTCAATTCCCAGCAACCACATGGTGGCTCACAACCATCCATAGTGAGATCTGGTGCCCTCTTCTGACATGCAGGCATACATGTGGGCAGAATGCTTACTGTACAAATAATAAATAAATATTTTTTATAAAAAGACAGCATCTTTTCATTCATCACTACATGGGCCAGGGAAACCGGCCTCAGAGTACCCGGAGATTCTTGGCCTCTGCATCTTCTGTAGGAGAGCAGGGGTTTCAGATGTGTGCACTGCTGCTTTACGTGGGTGCCGATATCCAAACTCAGGCCATCAGGCTCACATAGCAAGCTCTTTATCCATGGAGCCGTCTCTCTAAGCATATCAACTCGTGTGGGTGGTTCTGGGCAGTTTCTTCCTCACCTGGGGACACCGAGCCACAGTGGACAGAGTTGGCCTTTACTTCCGGGTGTGCATCCTGCATCCTGAGGCTTTTGTGTTAATGTGAGCACAGGCAGAATCACTTTCCTTGCCCCCCCCCCCCCCCCCCCCCCCATCTGCCCCTCTCCTCCCCGCCCACCTTCTTTTCATCTCATTGCTGCTTTCCCTCCTTTCTACTTCCTCTGTATTCCTTCTGGAAAAAATGCTATTCTTCTCAACTCCTGCCTCTTTGCAGGAGTGGGTGGAAACTGTCTTGTGTATTGTGGGCCAGATACTGGCCTCAAACCGTGCACGGTGAAAGTAATAATAACAACAGTAATAATTGTAATTCTACTCACAAGCGTGGAGTCTGCTGACTCTGGAGCCTGGCTGGGTGTTGCCTTCCTCCTCTAGCAACCCACTCCTGGCTTTCTGTATAGAGCTGGGTTAGGAGTCGTGGGTGGGAATGCGGGTGGCAGGTAAGGGCAGGGCAGGAGCTTGGAGGGGAGTGAAAAGGAAGTTGCACATCTGGGAAGGAGCCTGCGTATTTTGTACATCGCCATTTGGAAGCTGTGAGGTGATACAGAAAGCAAGCCTGAGCTGTCCAAAGCCCTTGAGGTGGGGACAGGGAGGAAGGTGACTCACTCCTCGAATGGTCAGCCAGGCACTCTCAGGGCCGTGGCAGAAAGTCAGGAACAGCTGGCCCCAGTCACGTGTGTGTCCTGGAAAGATACACGCTCCCTTTGCCCATCTTGTGGGGCTGCCAGGTTTCAAGGAGGGAGTGTGAATGGAAAACCACTGGAGATAGAATTAGTTAGCCCTGGAATAGAAGGAAGACTGTCACGTCAAGACAGCTACCACAGCACCATGAGAAGGCATGAAGGACTTTCGCTCTCTGTTCCTGATGCCTCCTGCACATGTTGAGGTTGTGTATGTTGAGGGCATCTGTATACAGAACTCTGTCACTCTCTCCCATGGACACCAGCTGTGCAGCGAGACAGGGCAGCACAGAACAGTGGTGTTGTCATCCCTTGTCAAGAGCCACCCTGAACCAGAGACAACCTGTGGTGCTTGCCTTTCTGTGTATCTGCTGATCTCACCTAAGCCAAGCCCTCCACTCTCAAACATCCTGTCATGACAGCATTCATTCTTCATGTGGCCAAATTATACCTACATCACATTTTCTCCCTCCATCATTATACTGACAGGCATATCTTTGCTGTGGTCGGTATGCTACAATAGTTACAAAGCCTCAGCCTTGTAACGCGTGTGATCAAGCACATGGTGGTAGCAAGGGACAGGTAGGTATGGACACAGGTGTGATATCCTGGTCCTGCTCCGTCTCTCCTCTTGGAGCTGGAGAGATGGCTCTGTGGTTAAGAACACTTGTTGCTTTTGCAGAGGACCCAGATTCAGTTCCCAGCACCGCACGGTGGCTCAAAATTATCCATAACTCCAGTTCCAGGAGGGATCTTATGCCCTCTTCTGACCTCTGTGGGAACCAGCACTCATGTGATACGTGGTATACCGGGTACACAGACATACATGCAGGCAGGCAAAATACACATGTAAAATAAGATGAATAACATCTAAAGGTGGCTCATTTAATTAAAAAATTTTACTTAGTTGTGTGTGTTTATGTGTGGGGGAGAGAGAGACCAGGAGAGAAATAGAGAGAGATACACACAGAGAGATAGTGAAGAGATACAGAGAGAGACAGAGAGATAGAGATACAGAGAGAAAGAGACAAAGAGACTCAAAGATAGAGAGATACAGAGAGAGAGATATACAGAGAAAGACAGAGATACACACAGAGAAGCAGAGATATAGAGGCAGAGATAGACATAGAGAGAGACTGAGAGTGATAAAGAGACAGGGAGAGATACAGACACACACACACACACACACACACACACACAGAGAGAGAGGCAGACAGACAGACAGACAGAGACAGAGAAGGAGACAGAGGCAGGGGGAGCACAGAGGTGCCGATGCAAAGGGCAGTACATGGAGGACAACTTTCAGGAGTGTGTTCTCTCCTCTTACCGTGGAATCTGGGAGTCAAACTCAGGTCTTCAGATGGTCACCCTAAGCCATCTTTCTGGCCTTAAAAGGGCAGCTTCTGCGTGCAGTTGGGGGTGACATCTTCCTAGTATACTTCCCCGTGCTCCCTAAAACATGGGTATGAAGCAACACAGCCCCCAGAATCTAGGTTAATGGGGTGGTAGAGGGATCTGAGGGCTAAGGGGTTGCCACAATCTGTTTCTGTCTTTTTCTTAAATGCTATCTTTGCAGAGAGGACACTCTCTAGACAGTAGTACAAGGCACACACACACACCTCCATGTTTAATAATGGCGAAGCTTTTCCTAATCACTGAGCACGTGCAGCACCAACAGGGAACAGGGGTGTCTGTAACCCTTGGCTGTGACACAGCTCCCTCCATTTGTTTATGCGTTGACTCATTTTTTTTTTATGTGGCACATGTGTGTATCTGTGTGTGGGTGAAGGCACACATGTGTGCATACATGTGTTGAAGCCAGAGGTTGATGCCAGATGTGTGTCTCCGTTATTCTTTGCCTCATTTTCTCAAACAGAGACTCTTCTCTGAAGCTGGGCCCCCCACCCCCCACCCCTGCCGCCAATTCTCTAAGCTGCTTGACCAATGGGCTCCAGGGATCCACTTGTCTCCACCTCCCCGGAGTGGCTCACAGGCACCACCGCTGAGCCTGGCTCTCACACGGATGCTTGGGGTCAAAACTCAGGTCCTTATACTTATACAGTGAACACTTTGCCCACTGAGCCACCTTTCCAATCCCTCTCTTCCAAGCATCATCACTATTCAGGTCTCTAATTGTTCAATCTGTCATTGATTGGCTTGTTATGGTCTCCCAAAGGAGAAGGGGCGGTTCGCGTGGATATGGGGACTGGCTCCTTTCTATCTTGAGGAGCTGCAGAGCTCCGGTAGACAGCTGATGCTTAATTAAAAATGTACCGAATCGTGAGGGCAGGCAGGCAGCAGTCATGCTAGAGAAAGTGACAGAATTCTTTTCTTGGTAGTAACAAGAGCTCCGAGTTCCCGGCGTTAATATGTAATAACACAGGGAGCTGTGAGGTCCCGGTCAGCCTAAATCTTTCAGAAAGCAGGGTTTCTCCACATTAGTGATGTTTTCATTGAGTTGTCGTTTGCTCTGAGGCTGTCCCATAGTGAGGAGCACCAGAAGAACCGCCCACGCCCGCAGGAGCAGCCAACGATGCTTATTTCTCAGCGTTCTGAGGCCTGGGGGAGGGGAGGCTAAAGCAACCCTGTTAAAAACTGCTGTCTTATATCAACCCGAATGTCTTCCGAGTTGTGCCTTTCTGAACGGCTTCAGGTGGATGAGCAGCCAGCCTCAGCTTGGTGCACATGGATGCAGTCGCATTTCCCCTGTATGTGATTTCCCGTCACCTCCATCTTTCTCCCCGTTCTTTGTCAAGGAAAGTCAGCTGTTACCCTTTCCTGACGAGGCACGCCTTTTATTGCTGCAGTGAGCTGTCAGATATCAGCGGGAGATGTAGAATTAGAAATAATTAAAGCATATAAACAAACAAAGAGCTTACGCTGCTGAGGCCCACAGCTCATCACACAGACTCCAGCTGTCACCCGAGAGGAGTTGAGAGGAGCCTTCAGCAGAGGTGTGGACTGGCTTGCTCAAAGTCTCTCCTCCACCCAGGGTTCTGTCCATCTGTGGTGCCAGCCTTGACCATAATGCCAAGAGCCAGGTGCCACTCAGTGTGACTGAGGGGGATTCCAAGATTCAGCATAGAAGGTGGGGACTGTGTGGGACTGGCCAAACAGGGAGTGGGGGCTTCTCCCCACCTTTACAAACAAGATAAAATGGGGGCACTGGTACTCTTGAGAAAGTACTCCTTAGATTAGAAAGTTTGATGTACAAAGATGCATGAGAAAACAAACCAACAAAAACCCGCAAGCTGTTAGACACCCCAAAGTACTTATGCTTAACATTTAATTGGAAAGTAATGATGGAATAAAATATCTGACTCTTTAGGCTTTTTTGTCCTTGATCATCATGGCCACAAGAAAACAAAAGGTGTGTGTGTGTGTGTGTGTGTGTGTGTGTGTGTGTGTGTGTGTGTTTGTGTGTAAGGTACAGCTTGGCATGCTTTTTCTGAAATTCTTGCATGAAAGAAAACTTTCCCAAGAAACATTTTGGTTTGTATACCTTTCTTGGCTTCTTGGCCTGCTACTCTATGAACTGCTGTCCGCAGCCATGCCCTCCCCACTGTGATGGACTGAAAGCCTTAAAAACCGTGGGGCAAAATGAACTCTTCCTCCTCCTCTGTCCTTTTGTCAGGTGTTTTGGTTACAGTGATACAGAAGTAACAAATGCAGAAAGTTGGCACCAGGGCTGGGACTGGAATGACTAACCCTGATTATATAGTTCTCAAGCCCTTTGGAGCTGGTGTGTGGGAACAATTTGGAAGCGTTTAGAGATGTGGGCCGCGGATGCCCTAGAAGCTGTAGGCAGAGCTTAATGGGTGATTCTCCCAGACGCTCAGGAGACCAGAATTCCATAAGAAACTCAGACAGTGAAAAATGTGCTTATTGGGTTCCTGATGAGGAAAAGCATGCTACTGAGAGTTGGACTACAGCCTATT
>OU015746.1:7955079-7997919 GCA_907169655.1 Acomys percivali
GTGTGTGTGTGTGTGTGTGTGTGTGTGTGTGTGTGTGTGTGTGTGTGTTTGGCGCCATGCAGATGGCTTAGCCATGGGGCTCTGGTAGTCCAAGGTTATTGAAGTTCACATTAGGACGCTGCGTGCCCTGAACACTAGATGTTGGGCTATGGGGTCTAGTGTTTTCCCTGATGGCTTTCAGTCTGTTCCTGCTATTCTCCCACTCCTCCATTTTGTATTTGGAATCCTTACCCTGTGTTTTTGTATCTCAGAAGCATGCACCTTACAATTTGAGTTTCCAGGAGGTCACAGCTATGAGTTGTCTTAGGTGTCAGAGGGACTTTGACCTTAAGACTTTTGGGTGCTGTTGAAACCATGACTCTGAGGATTTTAGAGGGCAGAATGTGTCTTGTTCTGTGAGGTGGACACCATCCTTTTGCAGGCCAGGAACAGAACACTGTGGCTTAACATGAGGTGTCCAAGTTTCATGTTGACAAGTGGTGGCCGTGTAGTGGTTGATTGTCACTGTTGACTGGATTCATTGTAACCTAGGTTATTGGTGAGGCTCATTTGTGGTGTCTGTGAAGGTATTTTTGAGAGAAGAGTAGCTGGGCTGGGATGAACCCTTCTGTGTGGGTAGGACCATCTTCTTAGCTTAGGGACTGGATGGAATAAGTAGAGAAAACAGAACGGCAGGTAAATATGGGCCTGTTTCCTCTCTGCTTCCTGGCTGCTATGAGGTGAACTACATTGCTCTGCCGTGCCATCTCTACCCTCATAGACTGATTCAGCTGAATTAGTAAAGCAAAATTAGCCTTTCTTCCCTCAGCTTGTTTGTCTGGCGTGGCATTCTGTCACAGTGACCAGCAAAGGCGACTGCCTGTGGGATGGATGAGTGACCATTTCATTAGGTTTATTCTAATAGTTCAGGCTCTAAGCCCATTGTGCTGGGTATCCAGCAGGAACTGTGTAGGGGGAGGGGAGGCTGCCACTGGGAGATTGGTGACAACTCCTTAGATCTTGGGTTTTGGAACCTTCAAAGTCATATTTCCCCAAGGCTTGTCATCTTCCTCAGTCGAGCCTGTGAAATCTGGGTCATGCCAGGTCCTCAGCTCTGGTACTCTCAGCAGGACCTGGGTCCTTTGCCCAGATGTCCATGGGTCCTGAGGGTGGGGAGTCCCAAGGACATGGATGTACTGTAGTGAAACTCCTGCTTCTTGTTTCAGGGTGCTGATGACCCCCAGATGGCCCTGGCGCTGAACTTGGAGCCTGCATTGATGAAGAAGTCTGATCCTGAGGGCCCCACCATGCAACTCTTCCCCGAGAGGGAGCTTGCCATCCGGATAGGTAGCACTGGGCCTCTTTCAGGCAAGCTCTCTGCTGCAGATGCTGAGCTGGGACCAACCCGGGGCTGGTGGGAGGAGAGGAGGGGATGCTAGGCACTCTGCCCTTCCAGGCTGCTCACCTCACAGCTCCCGGTGGCACTCTGCCCACGCCCTTTCCCCTCATTTGTTCATGCAAACTCTTGCCCATTGTCTAGGCAGTCAACAGCTTTGTTGCATTCCCAACTTGAGTGTGGACAGGGGTCACTCTGAAGTGGATGGGGGTGATTTAAGTTAGAAAGGATGAACATTGGTCCCTCCATATCCCCATCCCTATGTACTTCGAGCGCCCTCTTCATCTGGGAAAACATTGTGCACATCTGTCTCTTGCCTTGTCTCTGTGGAGCCACAACACTTTAAAGACACTAGCGGCTACACGACGTCCTTTCTGCCAACACTTCCTAGTCTTGGAGGGCTCCTGTCCATGCTTGGATTCTGCTCCGCGTAGCCCAAGCTCCATGGTTTCTGTTCAGATTCTGCTCTGAATGCATTATCCAGGAGAACCCTTGGATGCCTTCTCTCTGATTGACCCTCTCTGCCTCCCACAACTTCCCAGCTGAAATATAAGCAGGAAATACAATTATCTAATAGGATCTCTAGGTATAGAGTGTTAGACACCACAGTTGCCCTCTGCCACCTCTAACACATCTCAGTCATACTCAGCCTGTAATGACCGAGGCCTTGCTGCCATTCCCCGACTCAGGATTGTAGTCAAGGGCTGTCTTCCATCACACTTGTCACTTTCTGTGCCAAGTCCTGAGCGCACAGGCACACAGGCCATCTGTGGCTTTTCACTAGCACTTTTCTTTGCTCAACTCCCGTGTGCCCTTGTGAGGATCTTGCAGCCTCGCTCAGAGTTTGTGTAAGGTAGAGAAGTTGGTCTGGCTCTATTTCCTTGTCTTTTATGCCCAAAGAGTTGGGGGTTCAGGAGTGGTTTACAGTAGTGGTTATCAATCAAATAAGGTAACAACTGGCAAACACACACTTGCACGTGTACACACACACACACCAGATTGTGAATGCATGTATGCATGTGTCATGGAAGCTACAGGACTACCTTTGCCACCAATCTTCAGGTACCTTTTTGTTTGTTTCTTCTGAGACCAGAGGGTTTCTGTCTTACTGATCTGGAACTGCCAAGCTGGCTAGGCAAGCTGGCCAGAGAACCCCAGGGATGTGCCTTTCTCCGTCTCCCCGCAATGGGGTTGTAAGCACACGCCACCAATGTTCAGCTTTTTTATGCAGGTTCTGGGGCTTGAACTCAGTAACTCACAGTTGCAAGGCAAGCCCCTCGTAGGTGGAGTTATCTCCCTAGCTGCTCCGTGGGCCTTTCCCAGGGAGCTCTGGGAGATTTCTGGCTCTTCTCAGGCAACCCAGTGTTCAGTGGCAGCTGGGCTGTATGGAGGGAGCTGTGGTCCTCTCCCCTGCTGCTAACCACCAGGCACAATCCTGTTACCAGGTTGCCAAGCAATCCTTGGAGCTGTTGCTAACTGTTCTGATTCAGGCCCGGATGCAGCCCTGGAAGATGGTTTGCTCTCAGCTATCTCTCCTCACCTGGCTGCACCTGCGGGTGTCGGGCATCTGGAGACTCTCAAGCTGATAATGCTTATTTGCTGACTGGCCTCCTTCAGACCAAGCCTGAAGGGACACTGTTTGTGCCATCTGGGTTTGTCCTTTAGCTTGCTTGCAGTAACTGGAGCAAAGAGGCCAGCTTAATGGGCATTTAGTGACAAACATCAGCCTTTAAAAAAATAATCACAGTGTTGCTATCATGTCTTATAATTGGTCCAGCAGGGGGAAAAGCCAGAGAAGCCATGCCTTGGGAGGGAAGTTCAGTTACTCTGGGTAGTGGCAGCAGCCAAGCTGGGAAAAGCATTTATTAGACACTTTGTTATCGATGGTCATCTGTGCCTAATGCTTATGACATCAGCTGTTCTCAAGCTGGGAATATTTTGGGATGCAGTGAGGCCAAGAGTTCCTTGAAAACTGCACCATTTTCCGTCCCTTACCCTCAGTTTTCTTTGTCTTTCCATCATTTACCTACCCATCTATCTACCCATCTGTCCCTTTTTTTTCTTTTTCCCAGCTCAAATGTAATGGCAAGGATTAAAAGGAAGCGTAGTTTTATTCCCATCCCCAAATCACTTGTAGTTTAATCCCCCTATCACAGAACATTTCTGGGTCTTGTCCTTTGAGGATTGCTGTGCCCATGCTGCAGCCAGCCTTGGGACATTGTTCTGTGTCTTGTAATTTTGAACTTGACTCAATGTTATTATTGTATGGGGCACTCTCAGATCCTGCCCATGACCTTGCATGACTGAGAGTCCTTTAGATTAATTCTAGTGTTCTGCTGTTATCAACGATTTGGCAGAGAACATTTTGGCATGTGTGAATAGTTGTATGTGTGTATGTGTGTATGTATGTAGGCATGTATGCATGCATGTATGTATGTATATATCTGGGGTCTGTATATGAGCATCAGAGGGTTCATTAGCCTCTTAAAATATGCCAGAGTTTTGTGTACTTGTGTCTGCTATATTACATTCTTTGAGAGTTTCATACATGTACATGATTTACTCTGGTTACTCTCCCCCGAACCTGTTTTATCCTCTAGCTGCTGTCAGCGCCTCCCCTCCCCTCCCCAACCCTTTGGCTTTGTTGTATATCCTGACCTGCGTGCTTGTGGAAGACTGAGTGCTGTAAATTTTACCACTCTTCAGACTCTCTGTGACTCCGATGTGTCCTGAGTCTTGGACATCTATACTTCTGTTTCTCCCTCAAACAATTTTGAATTATCATCCTCTTTAGGATAGGGGAGGTTTTTTCCCCCTTCATCTCTTCTGGCCTATAACCCAGACTTCATTAAAAGGGTGGGGGTTCTGGGTGATGGTGGTGCACACCTTCAATGTCAGCACTTGGGAGACAGAGGCAGGTGGATCTCCATGAATTCAAGGCCAGCCTGGTCTATAGAGTGAATTCCAGAACAGCCAAGGCTACACAGAGAAACCCTGTTTCAAAAAACAAAACACCCCCCCCCCAAAAAAGGTGGGAATAAGACATGGTGGATATTAAAATGTGCTATGAGAAAAGAAAGAAAGACATTTTATTTTAGCAGAGGCTGAAAAACAAAGGGCTCAGATGGCGTTGATTGTGGTGTTGATGATGATCATGGTAGTAGTGACGATGATGATGGTGACAACAATGTGTTAGCCAAGAGTTCTTTATCACTGTGGATGTTAAATACAGTAAATAAATAACCAGCTATACTTTCTTGAAGGGGGCTCTATGCAGCCAGGTGGAGCAGTCACTCATCCCTGCTTATGGGATTGCTGTCAGTTGATAGGTTTTCAGAGCTGTTTCAGTTTCTGGAGAGTGTTGTAATCCCTGGTCCAGTTGAGCTCAGGGCTCAGGTAGCACTTGGCCTGCTTCCTTGCCTTTTTTTTTTTTTTCCCCTGAGGCAGACAGTGATTTGGGCTCACTTTTTCTGGTGGCCCAGCCAGAAGGCCACACAGCATTCCCATGAACTGGACTGAGCTGCCCTGACAAAGCATGCTGGCACACTGAAGCAGGAAATACCGCCCCCCCCCCCCCCCGACCCAAACTCTGGGAGCCGGAAGTTAGATGGAAGTGTCTAGGGGCAGGGTAGCTTCCTCAGAGGCTTGTCCTTGGCTTGCATGTGGCTGACTTCTCTTCAGAATGTCCAGCTGTCGTGTGACGATATTCCTGGGGAGATAAATGCCTGTGCGTCCCACATAGGTCACTGGCAAGAGACTGAGGTATGGATTCCACCAAAGACCAACTTGGTGGGCCAATGAACTTTACTGGGTTTTATAGGAGCATAAATGACCCAAAGACAGCTGTGTCACCAAAGCCCACCCAAGCATGGGTGAAAGATGGCAAGAGCTGGGAACTTGAAGCGCACCGCACAGCCTGCAGGCTGCTCAGCAGTGTCCTTTGCTGGTGGCAACTCAGCTGGCTTCTGCTTCTTCCTGGTTGCTTTGCTTGTCTGGGAGCTATTCTCAGCAGTCTTTCTGCTTATCGACTTTTGGGGAAGGAAGGGCCTAATGAATCTGGTTGGTTTCAGGGACTTCCTGGAGCTATTTTGAGGTGTTTTACATTTACTACCTTATTTAAGGAGCTTCCCTGAGAGATGGAGCACTTCACTTCCCCTTAGAAAATCCTCCTGTTTCATCTCCTTGTAAACATCCTATCCTAAAATATCCTTATTGTTTCACTTTGCCTTACATCCCGTGTCTTAAGACGTTTCCCTCCAAGATGCAAAGGCTTAACTTTAGAGGAAACTGCTAACAACACTGCCCCATCTCGCCTCCCGTTTTGTGTATGAGGACATGAGCCCTATGGGATTAGGGCCCAGTCTTAGTGACCTCACTTAGGTGCTCCAGGTAGAGTTCATCTCAGGTTATGCGGAGTTAGGATTCTGGGCTGTGGGGAGGGATTCCCAAACCAACCCATCCGTGTTAGCTACTTGTCTCATTGCTACGGAAAAATACCTAAGAAAAGCAGCTCAAGGAAGGCCTTCTGTGACTCCTCACAGTTGGAGGGTGGTGTCCGTCGTGGCAGGGGAGTCATAGCTGCAGAAGCAGGAAGTAGGGGGTCACATCCTTCAGACTCACTCAAGGAACAAAGAGGAGGAGTGAGAGGAAGGGAGGAGAGAAGGGAGGGGGAGGGGAGAGGGGCAAGTGAGCGGGGAGAGGGAGAGGATTGGTGCTTGGATCGCTTTTCTCGTTGGATTTCATTCTGTGTCTCAGCCCATTGAATGGTGCCACCAACATTTAAGGTGGGTTTTCCCCACTCAGTTATCCCGATGTAGAAACGCCATCACAGGCATGCCTAGGAGTTTGTTTCCATGGTGAGTCTAAACGCCACTAAGTTGACAGTCAAGATTAACCATTGCACCATTTTAGCCCCAAATCACTTTTTTAAAAAACATCTTCCCACAAGCGGGTATCAACTTCAAGGAGTTTCCCATGGCAAGACGTGCTTCTCTTGGCTTCCCTAAGATTCTTTGAGTGTAGTTTTAGTCTCCGATGCCAGCCAGATCTGGGTAGGTTGGTGCTGGAGAATGCTGTCCTCCAAACAAAACAGGTGCCATCTCTATCAGCTGCACCTGCTTCAAGAAGCCACCTAAAGTCAGCTTGGGGGCTGTTGATGGTCCCTCAGGCAAGCAGGGGCAGGGAGGGCAGCTGGCCCCTCACCTGAAACTGAAGCTCCACCCACAGGCCCCTCCCAGCTGTTTCTTTGTCATCCTATCCCAGTTGTTTCTATACAATCTTACCCCCATAGTATATAGCCCCAGATCTGGAAATGTGGTGGATTGTATAGCTTGGGGAAGGTTAACTAAAGCGGAGTGCTCAGTCTGCAGCTCCGGAGAAGCTGACTTGACGTCGTAGGTGGACACTTTCCGGTAAGACTGCTTTGGGGTCCGCCATGCTCTTGTCAGAATCCCTCACCCATGCATACTCTGTAGAAAAGCCCAATAAACTCATTGGTGCCCCAGAGTGAATGCCAGAATTGCCGTCCTTGTATTCCTCATAACTGCATCATTTTCCTCTCTGACTTGTGCTCCCCCAACTGCACACCGAGTTCTAGTTTCCAAGTGAAGCCACGTTCTGTTCTGAGGTTCCAGGGAGACCTGGAGCTTGGCAGGGCACCCATTCCACAGGGCACACACACCACCCAGCCTGTGTTCAACCCCATGTCCGGGCTCAGGATCATGGTTCTTGTAAAAAGCCTTTTGTGTAGGGTACAAATGAGAGGAAGGGGGTAGAGAGGGAGAGAGAGAGGGAGGGATGGGGAGGGAGAGAGAGAGAGAGAAGAAGGGGGGGGGGGGGGGGGGGGGGAGGGGAGGAGAGGAAAGGAGAGGAGAGGGGAGGGGAGGAGAAGAAGAGGGTGCCTGGGGAAGCTAATCCTGACAGTAATAGAATGAAATCCTTTTTAATTCATCCAGAGCCTTGGAGCCCTCTCCTGCAGCTCTGCTTGAGGTATTCATTAAGTGCTACAGAGAAGTTAGGGATACTGTCTCCTTATGCAAAATTTAACACTTGCTTGGTTAGCAGGCTCCATCATATTTATAAGAGCCCGACACATTCATTTCAGCTCATAAGTCTATTAAACAGGGTAATGTGTTTTTAATGTGCACTCAGGAAACAACTGGGAAGCGTCTAGAGCCCCACGAGCCGGGTTGGATATTCCTGCCGGGCTTTTATTACTCAGAGATTTAGCGGGGCTATACCCAGAAACAGCCGAGTTGGTTGTTTCCTGTATTGTTTTGTTTTTCAGCTGTTGCTTTTTTTCCCCCCCAGCCTTTTAAACTCATAAAAAATAGGGTAGCACTTTGGTTCAAGTATTTAGGACTTATTTTTTTGCCTTCAGTTCTGGGGAGCAATGATCAGACCCAAGGCCTCATCCAGCTAAACCAGTGCTAGTCCCCTGAGCTGCACCCCCAGCTTTTGAGTATACAGGATCATTGTTTTGTTTTTGTTTTTGTTGTTTTTCCCCCCCTACATGTTCACTCCTAGACTTGGTTTCTTGTCTTTCTTTTTCCTCTTGCCATTATTATCTTGCCTGGTACAGACCAGAAGCTTCTTTTGATCCTGTAAGACTAAAGGGAAGTGGATGCTGCTTCCAGCCTGCGAGATGGAGGGGGCTGAAGGAACTGAACTTTGCCATAGTGCTAGTATCTGAAACTGGGTGGGTGCAGCCTCACCCGGAGGAAAAGTGGGTCGGTGATGTGCCTGGCTTGACCTGCTGCTGTGTGAGCAGATATGCTTGACGGACCTCCTGGCCACTCTTGGCGTGTGCCTTTCTAGCACTCCTTGCTACTTGAATGCATTTCCCCTCTTGGGATTAGGGGAGGGAAGTAGCCCTCCATATCCAAATCTAAAGCAGTTGTTTCAGAGGACTGCAAGTTTGGAGCTGTATATTCTGGGACTTACAGATTCTGAACCGGAAGCGATTCTCAGCACTCCTGGCACCCATACCCTAAGTGAGGAGGGAAGGCAGGTGCCATCATGGAGGACAAAGTCCAGGGAAGACTGTAAGATGCTCCTTTACAACTGACATGGCTCTGAGAATCCCTGTTTTCTTCTCCAGGAGGTGGGCCTCACCCGCTGGGCTCCCAGCACCATTGTGGGCCTGTGGGTTTGGTCCAGTCAGCCTTAGTGATGATAGGGTACCTTCTGTACTGTGAGGAAGACTCTGGGGATGCTTACATGGGATCTCTGCCCTCAAGGAGACTCAAACCTCCCTGTGGTTGAAAACAAATAGGGACCATTGTTCTATGTACCCTTCTCACAAAGTCCTTTGAACTGAGTCTGCACTTCCTCAGAGCTCAGCACAGTCACACTCCACATCTGTCTGCGCCTCCATCCCTTGCTTTCCCATCTCATCCAGCCAGTGTGGACTCAGGCCATGTCCTCACTGCCTCTGTGAGCTCAGTGAGGGCATCAATATTCATTCACTTAGCTTTAGCGAGAAGCCATACACAGTGGTCTGGATCGTCTCTGATAAGGTCAAATGTACAACCCGGTCATAAAAAAAAAAAAAAAAAGACCTTAAGATTATAAGTGGTCAGATTCCAAGCTTCATCGCCATTTCAAGACTATGCAGTTGAATGGGAGATAAGGGGTATTTATAAGGTTCATAAAATGTACTTTAAAATCGGCTCTGAGAGTGTTTACCTTTAATACCAGAGCTCAGGAGACAGAGGCTGGTGGATATTTGTGAGTTCAAAGTTAGCCTAGTCTAAATAACAAGTTCCAGGCCAGAGAGGGCTACATAGTATAGCTCTGTCTTGAGAGTTAATTTTTTTGTCTTGAGAGTTATTTTAATTTAAAATATATAAACAACCTTGCTCTTTTTGCCTATAGTTTCATGAGTTATAAAAAAATGCATAGAGCTTTGAAACCATTCCACAAGTGGATAGAAAAAGGTCCCAACATCTTCCCAAATTACCTGTACCCAGCCCCAGCCACTTATTTAACCATTGCTTGTGTGGTTTCTCTCCTCCCAGAATGCCCCCTCAGTGGGATCATACAGCCTTTCCTGCCAGGCTTCCTTCACTCAGCATCATGCATTTGAGACTACTCCATAATGTCACAAGTAATAAGACTTACTTATTTTATGGCTTAATAATATTTTGTATTATGTGGACATACCACATGTTCTCTGTCTGGTCTGCCGCTGGAAGACATCTGACTTGGTCCCCAGTTTTTGGTAATCGTGAGCGATACTGCACTAGATATTCACACACAGCTCTGCGTGTAAACAAGCTTTCATTCCTTTGTCGAAGCTGAGGAACCATGTGATATGTGTGTCAGACTTCACAGGAATCCCCAAACTGACCTTCAGATTGGGTTTCCACTCCACCATTCCCACGCTTGCTGTGTGTGCGTCCTGCCCAGCCCCAGGCCATGGAAACTTTTCAGTTTGCCTTTTCTGCCTTAGCTCTCCTAGAGATCTCCCGTGACATCACTTTGTGTTTCCCTAATTCCGTCTGTGCTGTGTCGCATTTCTTTATTTGCTCCTTTGCATCTGTACGTCACCTTTGGTGTCGAGATTCTTTGCCCATAAACAAAAATGTTTGCGATCCTATTGCAAAGTCCCTAGACCTCTGTCAGATCTGTGGTTTTCATTCCTTTTTCTCCCAGTCTCTGGCTTAATTTTTACTCTCTGAACAGTTCTTTCTTTTGAAAGAAAAACAAAAACTATTAGTTCTGATCAAGTCCAATTTACCAGGTTTTTTTTTTCTTTTTCCAAATTATGTATTTGGTGTCCTGTCTAAGGGTCACAAAGACTTCCTTCTGTTTTCCTCTAAAAGTTTTGCCTATGTGATGGCTAGCGTTTATTTTATACAATCTGGGACCACTGGGGAAGTTTCAATGTGGGGTTGACTAGGTTAGGTGGGCCCTTGGGCGTGTCTGTAGGGGGTTGTCTTGATTGCGTTAACTGAGGTGGGAACACCACCCACTGTGGGCACCATCCCCTAGGCAGGGGATCCTGGAATATCGGTGTAGAAAAGGTGAGCTGAGCACCTGAGTGCATGCCTTCATTGCTGTGTTCTCTTACCAAGCACACAGTATGGCCATGTGATTTAAAACTTGATGCCTTCCTTGCCTTCTCCGCCCTGGGGGATTGCACTTCCCCCTTTTCCCCCTTAGGCTGCTTTTGTGAGAGGATTCTGTCACAGCGGCAGAAAACAAACCAACACAGTTTATAATCCATGTTGTGTTACTTTTTTTTGTTAAAAAATTTGTACTATTTTTAATGATGTATATGTTTGTGACTCTGTGTGTGGACATGTGCACCTGAGTGCAGGTGTGCATGGAGGCCAGAAGAGGGCATCAAGTCCTTTGGAGCTAGAGTTACAGGTGTTGTGAGCTACTGGACTTGGGTGCTGGGAACTGAACTTGTCCTGTAGAGGGCAGTGTGCACTCTTTATCACCAAGCTAATTTAGTCCTATCTCCAGCCAATTCAGTTGCTTTTTAAAATAATGTCAGGTGGAATTTCGTTTTCATATAGATACTCAGCTTCCCTGGTCCCATCCCCCCCCCCACTCTCTCTCTTCTCTCTCTCTCTCTCTCTCTCTCTCTCTCTCTCTCTCTCTCTCTCTCTCTCTCTTTCTGTGTGTGCTTTTGTGAAATACAATTGACCATATCTATGTAGCGCTGTTTTTGGATTCTTCATTCTGGTTCACTTGTGTATCCATACTTTCTCTAAATTCACCCTGTCTCTGTTATTGGAGCTTTATAATACTTTTAAAAATCAAGTATCTATGTCTTCCTTTTTTTTTTTTTTTTCAAAATTGTTTCGACTACACCATTTCCTTTGTTTATCACATACAATCCGTTTGCCAATATCCAAAAAAATTTCCCGATAAGAGTTTGGTTGGGATTCCATTGGATTTATCAACTAACTTAAGAGAAAATAGAAATCTTTAGAACGTTGAGTCTTTCATTTACGAATCCTGTGTATTTTCCCATTTATTCACACTTTCTCTGAGTTCTTTTATAGTTTGTGTGTGTGTGGGGGGGGGTTGTATCTGGAAGCTACACATTCGTATCTGTATGCCCCTTGTGTCACATAAATAGTAATATATTTTAAACTTCAATTGCTCACTGCTAGTGTACAGAAGCCTAATGACCTCTGTGTATCCAAAGTCCTGATGTGTTCATTTGTTGGTTGTAAGACCTTGATTATTATCTCATTGGGAGTTTTTTTGTGCCATGTCTGTGAAGGATACTTCCAATTTTTTTTCTTCTGATGTTTAAAAGCTTTTCTTGCCTTATTGCATGGCCAAGGCTTCTAGAGTGATGTTGGATAAATGGGGTCATCTCTGCCCTGCCATTACTAGTATATTGTTCTCTACAGGATTTTGATCCATATTAGGATACATATTTGAAACACCACTGAGCTCATTTCTGAAAGTTTTCAGGATGCACAGATGGTTTTGAGTTGGAAAAGGCCAGAGAATAGGTCATAGGTTTAGACATGCTGGTGTAGGGGTATGACTTGATCTTTTCGCAGCTGCTTGACCTTGGAGTTTCAGGAAAATGGACTAAATTAATACGTATAACGTGTAGAATAAAGCCACAAGCCTGCCGAGGACATCTGTGGGAATGGCAGTGTCCAGCAGCCAGTGCCCACCAAACCTCCTGTGTCTCTGGAGCACACAGGAGAAGGGCTCACGTGACATTACAGTCTGGGGTAGCAGATGATCAGAGGTGGGTTCTGGGGTTGATCTTGGGGTGTGGGAGTAGAAAGTTGGTTACAGGTTTTGCTACACAGTCTCCCAGGTGAGCATATAGATACAGCAGCAGCATAGCCACTGGGGACGTTGGCTACTTTCTCTGTTCTTTCCTTTCAGCAAGGCGTTGCCATGGTAACTGTAACCTTCCCCCCTTCTCTGAGGTCCACCAGCACTTCTTGACTTTGTTAGCTAGTCTTCCCGTACTCTTTTCTAGTTTTGTCTCATCTCCCTCTCTTCCCTCCATCCCTTTTGGCGTCTCTTGGTTCTTTCTATGCTGCACCCCTCTTGGTCTCAGCCATCTGCCTATCCCCCTTCTTCTTGAGGTTAGAGTGAAATCCCCCAGCCTCTCCCGCACTCCTGAGCACTAGCAGCTCCTTGGAGGATCCTTTTGAGCTCTGGGGGCTGCACTGGGGACATTTTTCTGCCCCACTAGTGCCACAACACTTGGTGATACTAGTAATTGGAAAAGCCCTCCAGGGGCATTTTCTTCGCCCTCCAAATAGAGATCTACAGGGGTAGATGCCACCCTGGAGTCCTTCCCCTCTTTCTGGAAAATTCAATCTGGGTAAAGTCTCCTCCAGGCCCTTAGTTTGGGCTGACATTGCAGAGCAGAATCCCATTAGCCTGCAGCGCTAATTAAACATATCCTAGTGGTGTGTCTCAGGCCTGCCATTCGCTGGTATCAGTGAGGAGCCCGACCATCCACAAGATTCGTTAGGGAGAGGGAGCCTCGCTTTGAAGCCACCCTTCTCAGTGCCTTGGTGACAACATTTCATCTGTGCCTCATCCAGCCCTACTTGATTGGTGTCATTAACCACCTAAGTGTCAGACTATTCACTTTTCTTCCATGTTGGTCTCGGATGGGAAAAAAGCTTCACCATATTAATTTTCCCCTTCGCATGGTCTTACACCCCAACACAGCCACCGTGAAGATTCTTAACCATCTGACTTTTGCACTGTGTACCTGTCTGGGACTGGGAAAGAGGGTTAGGGCAGGGGACAATGACTGCACTGGCATCTGAGGGCTTTCAGTATCTGTCCAAGATGTTAGAACTCCCCCCCCCTTTTTTTTTCCTCTTCCATCTAAACTGCCTCTGTGGTTCTGACAACATTCAGTAAGCAGAGAAACCCAAGTCTGTAAAAGGCTTCGAGATGCCCCTTTGAAAATGTCTACACTATTCAACCTTACAGAAGCCATTCTCACTCCCCAAATAGAATACAATCCAGTCCCTGCCTTGTAATCCACTTCTCTTGGGTCCATGTGCCACCACACTTAGCTTTTTATGTGTGTTCTAGGGATCGAACTCAGGTCCTCACACATGCGAACCCACTTGGGAGATATGTAAACTGCTTCCAGGAAAGGCCTAATGTCCCCAAGGTTTAGTTTAAAAAGAAACTGTATATCAAATGCAGATTGCCATCCGTGCTACTGACACCCAAGCACATGGAGTGCCCTCTGTTCTGTTGAGCACCAGTGATGCCTTAGTTAGAGTATCTTGAACTGCACTTTACAAGTGAGGTGATGCTTTAGGGAATACAGGATCAAACCCAGTGTTGTCAGTTGCATGGAGGAGTTTTATTCTCAGCTCTGTATTGGGAACTGTGATCTCTCCCAACCAGTAACCATTAGGCTGGGTCATAAGGGCATTTGACTTGTTAACAAAGACTTTTAGTCTCTTATTCACCTAAGCCCAGGCTCTTAGCATCCAAGGAGGTCGGGAGCAGAAAGAGCCACCAAGACTTACCAGCATCCATTCTGAGGCACACAGCCATGCCCCTCAAAGTGGAAAAAACAGAACAAAACAACAAAACTTCCTCTCAATACATGTAGCAGAACCAGTGTCCCTGGAAATGCGCCATCTGGAATGATGGCTGCTGTAGTTTGGGTACAATATAAGTGTGACCCCCCCATGAGTTCATGTATCAGAATCTTGGACCCCTGGATGACAGGACTGGGGTGGTGGAATTTATAAGAGATAGGGCCTACTTGGAAATAATTAGATTATGAGGGTGCCGCCATGGGGAGGAATGAATTAACGCTGATCTCACAGATTGAGTGAGTGAGTTCCTATGAGAGAGGATTGCTAGCTAACAACATTTTTAAAACAACCATCTTCTCATTTTTAAAAACAACCATCTTCTCATTTAAATCTTTACCAGACAAGAGTGACCACCATTCACTCTGGTGCTCTGACTAGAAGATAGAAAAATCTCAGCATGTGCCCTATCCATGGAGCCATGATCATAGGACATTTTCCTACTTGTGTCTGGCTTCTGCAGCTTCTGCTGGCTTTCTTCTGGTCCTTGGAGCTGTCAAGGGTACATGTGAGGCTGTTATTAAACTTGGGGGTCATAATCTGTGCCCTAAGATGGGTCTGGATACCCATCCTCAGTAAGCCAATAAAAAGAGCCAAATTAATAGTGGAAAGCAGAGAAAAGAGATTTATTCAGTGTCACCACACTGGGAAGAGATACAGCAAGCCCTCACTTTAATCATCAATATTCCACAGGTGAACTCGGTGAGCTGGCAAGACATACTCAACTATGTATAATGGCATGAGCATCATGGGGTAACCAACCACTTTTTGTTTGGATTTAAGTCTCACTGTATATTATGGAACTCATGGTGGGCACCACTCTTAGTCTGAGAGCCTGTGGCTAAGTGAGATTAAAGTTTAAATAGAGGGCCAAGGATACGCACATCTGAACAGTCCTGGTCAAGATGTGGTCCTGCCTACCACTGACCCATTATTTTGTGGGTTTCGATCTCATCCTGTAACATGGTCTGACATGTCCTTAGAACTATGTGAAATCTGTTTCTGGGAAATATATTCCCTCACTGGCTGGTGCCCTTTCCTTCTCCCAGAGTGAAGTTCCTGGGGGGAAAGTCCCAATTCTTTGGACTCCATTGTTAAAATAGTCTGATAATCAGATTGGGAGACATAAATGCCCCTTTCAGATATCTTTCTATCTCCCAGGCAGGTTACAAGGCTACATTATAAGTACCCAAAGACAGAGACCAGACAAATTCTAGATACAGCTGTTGTTTAAAGCATGGTTGGTTCAAAATAAAATTGTAGTTTCGATTTTCCCCGTTGTTATTAACTTTTCGCAGTTAGATGACTCACAAAGATGATGGAGAATTTATATAGAGAAAATTGTGCTCACAGGCACTCTCCCAGGGAGCAGGAGGATTGAAAAACCTAAGGGCTCATGTGGGGCTCCAGGCTTGTTGCTCTCGTTAGGCTGGGCACTGCTAAGAGCTGTAGCCTTGACTTCACTTGTCTGTGTTAACAGGCTGTAAGTCAGCTTTGCCTTAAGAATGCAACAAGCAAAGCTCGGTAGTTTGTATGATGGGTGGTTGTTTTGCTCCGCCTCTACCCTCCCTTACTCTCTGCTCCTTGGTCCCCGGCTGGTGAAGCAGCTTTAATGAAAGGCATGCCCTTTGTCATGGTGGGGACAGAATAAAAGAGGTGCTGGGTGCCCTATAAGAATTCTGCACTGCAGCTGGGCAGTGGTGGCGCACACCTTTAATCCCAGCACTTGGGGAAGCAGAGCCATTGTGGTGTTTGAGGCCAGCCTGGTCTACAGAGTGAATTCCAGGACAGCCAAGGCTACACAGAGAAACCCTATCTTGAGAAAAAAAAAAAAAAAGCATGTTGCTCAGTTGGTGGAGTCCTTGCCTGCTATGTACCAAGCCACGAGTTCGATCCCCTATGCCACATAAGCCAATTGTGGGAGCACATGCCTGACATCCCAGCACTGACGAGCCAGGCGGATCAGAAATTCAGTCATCCATCTGCATAGCAAGCTTGAGTCTAACCTAAGCTGCATGAGCCCGTAGCTCCTTCAGTTCTGCTGAGCCCTGGCATGGTCATGTCCTCTCTCTTTCCACTGTCCGACATACTGAATGGCAGACACAGACCTTGTGCAGAGGAAAACGCTCGACTCAAGTGTCAGGTTATAAAGATCTTCTAGAGGGAAGGTTTGCTACTGTCCTCTCTGTCACAGGTAGTCATGTTTGTTTCTAAGTTTTAGGAGGCCACTGTTCCAGACTAGGCTTCTGCGCCCAAACACAGTGGAAGAAAAGTCAACGAAACGGTTCCTAATGATACTGTACTATACTCATAGTTCGGTGTCTAGCTCAGTTGTAATCAGAGAGGTGTTGCCCAGCAGCTGCTGGAAACAGATGCAGAGACCCAGAGCCAAGCATTAGGCAGAGCTTGGGGAGTCCTGTGGGAGAGGAGCAGGAAGAGTTTGGGGAGCCAGATGGGTCAAGGACACTAAGAGAAAACCCACAGAATCAATTAACCTGGGCCTACAAGCCTCAGTCTATTGAGGCTCTTCTTTTTCTGAAGAGAAATGGAGGAGGAGCGCCATGCGGGGCAGGGAAACTTGGAGTCGTTTACAATTAAATGTCCCCATAACCAAGTTAAAGCTAAGCTGTCCATGCAAGAACTGATGGTTACAGTAACAACAGTGGCTAAAGTTTCAAAACAGCTTGCACCTCCCCCACACCCACACACAAGCACACTCACACGTGTACACACACACACACACACAAGCACACTCACACACGTACACACACACACACACGCACACTCACACACGTGTACACACACACACACACACACACACACACACACACACACACACACACACACACACGTCCTGGTTAGCTTTTTTCAACTTGAAGCAAACTACTGACTTCTGGGAAGAGGGAATCTCAGCTGAAGGAATGCCTCCATCATATTGGCCTGGAGGCAATCTTGTAGGGGTGTATTTTTGGTTAGTGATTGATGTAAGTGGGCCTAGGCTACTGTGGGGGTGACACTCTTGGGCAGGTGGTGCTAGCTGATCTATGAAAGCAATCTGAATAAACCATGGGAAATAAGACAGCAGCACTTTTCCGTGGTCTGTGGTTCAGTTTCTGCCTCAAGCTTCCTGCCCTGACTCCCCTTCATGATGGACTGTGATTGGAATATGTAAAGCAAGCTCTTTCTCCTCCAAGTTCTTTTTTTTTTTTTTATTTAGTGTTTTTTTTTTTAAAAACAACAATAAAAAGCAAATTAGTATGTGTGCACATGTGCACACTAGAACCTGACCTCATCTGATATTAGCTGGTTATTTTTCTATTTTTCTGCCCTCCTGTCAAGAAAAGTAACTCGGAAAATGCTGTGATAGTTGGGACTTCTATTGCTGTGATAAAACACTATGACCAAAGCAGCTAAGGAAGGAAAATATTAACTTCAACTTTTTTTTTTTTGAGACAGAGTTTCTCTGTGTAGCCTTGGCTGTCCTGGACTCGCTTTGTAGACCAGGCTGGCCTCGAACTCACAGCGATCTGCCTGCCTCTGCCTCCCAAGTGCTGGGATTAAAGGCGTGCGCCACCACACTTGGCTATTAACTTCATCTTATATAGCCAGTCCATCACCTAGGAAAGTCAGGGCGGGAATCCAAGGCAGGATCTGACGCAGAGGCCATGGAGGAGTGCTACTGCCTGGCTTGAGTCTCATGGCTGCCTCAGCTTGCTTATAGCACTTAGGGCCACCAGCCTAGGAGTAGAACTGCCCACCGTGGGCTGGGTCCTCCCACATCAATCCTCAATCAAGAAAATGCCCCACAGGCTTGCCCACAGGCCAGTCTGATATGAGCATTCTCAGTTGAGTTTCCTCTTCCCAGATGACTTTAGCTTGTGTCAGGTTGACAGAGAAACTAGCCAGCATAGAACCAGCCTGCTTTTAGGGTTTGTTTATGCTTTCTCAACCCTTTTTTGTACATCAGACCAACCCCTCTGCTCGACTCAGGGGAACACTTGTTTTCTGTTCTGGTATGAGATATTGCCTGATCCTACTATTGAAAAGGAAACCTTGAAGAGCTTTAAATTGCTGTAACTTTGTCATTTGATCCAGCCAAGAGGAGGGCTGAGCGATGGCGAACAGCTACCTGTCACTGTAAGTCTTCTTTCCACACTAGATAAAAAGGCTTTATCAGGAGAGCCAGCCACACTGCTTGCTGCTCCGATAAAGCCTTGCATGTACCACCTTATGAAGGGGGACTTGGGAGGTGGGCTTAGGAATGGGGTTGTTTGGGCAACCCAGCTTAGTTTCAGCTTGACTTTTCTCTGGTCAATGTCCTCTTGCTCCCAGAGTTTCTTAGAATCCCCTCAAGAGAGGAACAGCACCCTAGCTTGTTGGTAGCTTGAAGATAGCCAACGAGATGGGTGTATTTGTCCCTCAAATTTCCCCTTTCTTCCTGTATGGTGCATACCTGTCCCAAAACCCTCAGACACCCGACTCCAACCGGCCAAAACTTTCTTTGATTCTTTCATTGGTGAAATACCATATTTGTGGCCCAGTAAGGCATCAGGCACTTTTGTTTCTATATCTCTCTTTGGCTCAGAGCACTGTCTGTCCCAGGTCATTAAATTCCACTTAAGCAGTTGTTTATTGCATGATGATAAAGGCCGGGCTCTCTGCAGTTGCTATAAAAGACGATGCTCCCTAGAATGAAAATACGAATTTTCTTCTGGGCATCTGGAAGTGTGTTTGAATTACTGCCGGGTCCTTCTGCAGGGTTTCACCCCCACTTTCATTCCTTGTCTGGCTCCCCAGTACGGCTGATGGCTAGAGTTGCTCTTTTTAAAATGACAGTAGCTCATGTATTCTAGCCTACCCTTGAATCCCACAGTGTAGGGGAAACGTGTGATCCTCCAGCCTCCACTTCCTGAGTTCTGGGGCTGTGAGTATGGGCCACCATGTCTGGTTCTGTGTGGTGCTGGGGATCGAACCCCAGGCTTTTAGCATGTTAGGGAAGGGGCATTACTGGTTGTGCTGTATTCTTACAAAGTCTAGATTATTACAGCTTCTTGTCCTATACTTGGCTTTTCAATATGCAGCCCAGGAAATGAGTCTAGGCTGGAAGGTGGTATGCTAAGTCCCAGGCATCCACCTGGGCAGGGATTTGAGCCCTCCTTGAATTCTGGCAGTGTTCTTGATAGTAATTTTAGTTAAACACTTGCACACCTGTTCATCATGTGGGACCAAGGGAATATTCGAAGAGACTAATGGTGTTGAGTCATAGGGTTTAGGAGGTGAGAGCAGGAACAAGTCAGAGCCTTATCTGTATCAGCCCTCTAAGGTCACAGGGAGACTTTGCATTTTATGCTGAGAGCTACATTAAAGCCATCAGTGATTTGAGTGTGGCCTGAGTGAAAGTTTTAAAGGAAGACCTTGGATGACCCCGGATAACCCCGGGTGACCCCGGCTCCTGCACTGGAGAGAGATGAGAGAAGGAGAACATTGATCCTCACCCACAACCCCGCTGCGTTTTCTCTTCAGTCTAAACTGCTTCTATGGTTCTGGCAGCCTGCAGCAAGCAGAGAAGCCCGCGTTTGTAAAATGCTTCCTGAGAAGCGCTTTTGAAAATGTCCACACTATCCAATTTTACTGACGCCGCTCTCAACACTCAGAATAGAATACAATCCAACCTCCAGCTTGCAATCCACTTCCCCAAAATATCATCCAGGGCAGTGAAATTCAACCGTAACTAAAGTCTTGGGAGAGTTCCTTGAGATTTCTTGCAGCCGGACATGGCCTTGACAACCGGGTGCTCTCAAAATCATCTCAGCCGGGCACTGGGCTTGGGCTAGGGTGTCACAGGCACCATGTCACCCTGAAGCTCTGACTCCCTACAGGTCACAGTCGGAGGGCTCTGAGCCTCTCTCTGTGGCTTGTTAGTTTTTGACTTTTGTTTTGTTTCGTTGCTAGAAAGGCGAACCATCGTTCCTTCCCCCTCCTGCCCTGTAGTTGGGGTGTCTTGTCAGAAATGTCTCCAGCTGTCATGCTTGCTGCTGTGGTCTGTCATTCACCTTTTTCCTCTCTTTCTCTTCACATTTATGGTTACTGGAAGAGTGGTGTTCTCAGATAACCACCCCCCTTGCAGCTAGCCCACCTTCCCCCTGGAAAACCCACCCTTCCCCCCATACAACCCACCCTTCTCCCCATACAACCCACCCTTCCCCCCATACAACCCACCCTCCCCACCTCTCCCTTCCTGCCTTTCTCCCTCTGTCCCTTCTGCTCCGTCCCTCAGTTCATTATTTTTTTTTAAAGTTTTTTTCATTTGTGTGTGTGTGTGTGTGTGTGTGTGTGTGTGTGTGTGTGTGTGTGTACAGTCACATACATGTGCCCACAGAGACCAGAAGAGGGCGTTAGGTCCCCCAGAGTGGCCTGATGTGGGAGCTTAGGTCCCATGCAAGAGCAGCAAGAACTCTAATCACTGAACCATCATTCCAACTCTGTCTTTTTGTTTGTTTTTAAGACAGAGCAGAGCAAATTTTTTCCAGCATAGCCCCGCCTCCCCTCCCTTCCCTGACATCTCAAGAGCTCATGGTGACAAATTGAGAGACTCACGGGTAAGCTCTGAATCCCATGGAGAAGCTCTTTTGGAGGTGGGGGTTTGAGATTTGCAGGACAGACTTTAAGATTAACAAATTGAATGGAGTCAGTTTTTCCTTCCTGTCATAGGTTTTGAGATTCATTTTGGTTTGTCTGTGTGTGCCCATGTATGGTCTTGTATGCACACATGTACAATGGACACACCTGTCTGCATGCATCCACATTCCACCTCTATGAGTGTGGCTGACAGTACTCCTGTCTCAGAGATCAAAATCAGATTAATGGGGTACTCAGAGGCAGGCAACTCCAGAGCTGGCTCATTGACTGAGCAGAATTCCCATTGTTCTGAGGCTAAGCTGCTCCCACTTGATCCCCTCTCCAGAAACAAAAGCCTCCTTTGTGTGTGCCCGTGTTCTTAGGCGAGGGCAGACAGGCGGACGAGTGTTGCCGTAGACAGCACTAGACACTGACATATGGTGGCGTGGGTGTGAGTGGCTGGTTCCTATTTACACAAAGAAAAGTGCGGGTTTTTGAAAAATGTCTACTTAGCAGACTTTTTATTTCCGTGGATCCAGGGACATTTCAGTTAAAGGTGTGAATCCAGGAGCCGTGGGTGTGAGTTGCTCCAGGCTGACGGCCCGTGGGACCATCTGGGCCGTGTGGCGTGTGGTTACTGTCAGCCTGGCTCAGCTCTGCCCACTGCCAGGATTAACAAGGTGCCAGGATGTAAGTGAAACACACATGGACGGTAGTGGGGTGGCTAGAGGGAGGTCGCTAGGAAAGGGCTGGGGCAGAGGGGCTCTTGTGTGTACCCACAGGATTTTTAATGTATAGGAAAGGCGGAGAGGAAACACTGAGATGCCAGTGGTACAGAAGGAAGACTGTGTGACTTAGACATCCTAAGAGAACTGGACACTCCCTGCGACGTAGGACCAGAGGAAATGGACAGGAGGCAGAAATCAAGACTGAGGGGAAAGTGGAGGTCAGTGTGTGGGTTCCCCTGAAGAGAAGGGGTTCAGCTGTCAAGTCACAAGTTCTTTGGAGGGTTCACATCAGGTGACACACAACTGCCTGTAACTCCACCTCCAAGGGATTTCTCTCCTTCTTCTGGTTTTGCAGGCACCTGTACTTTAGACACACAATTAAAGATTAAAGCATTTAAAAAGAAGGCGCAAAATGCAAGCAGGGTTCTGAGCAGTTCAGGACGGGCCATGGCTGGTTCTGGCTTCTGTGGGCTGTTGCTCTGTCCCTAGCTGCCTGGGATTAGCTCTGGGTTACCTAGGAGATGGCAAGGGTGAACATGAGAGACACTCCCTTGAGAATCTCTATTCTCTTTGCTCTCTTTAGGAGTCAGCTTACCACGGAAGGGGCAATAGCCCTTGAATCTATAAGATCTCACAAATGTTAAAACGGTCTAAGACTGAAAAAAAAAAATTAGTGTCCAGGATAGGGGACATCAATAGGTTCTTGAGATTGTACAACAAAGGAAAACTGGACACTCAGGTTCACACAGCAGAACAGCCACAGATGTGAAGAAAACTCGTTTTTCTCTCCTTCAGAAGAAGCGAAGCCTCTAAAAGTCTAGGGAATGACTGGCATGCTTTAAAACCCAATCAAGTCTACCAGGAGCAAAAGGCTCAGATAGTCACACATGTATATGGAATATAAACTCCTCCCCAACCCCCACTTCTTGGCAACTTCATATTTTAACTTTCCAATGCTGGCTTGCAGACTTTTTGGTATTTGAAAACTTCCTTGATGGATGGAAACGGGAGACATTTGAAGGGTATATTATGGAAGAGTATCTTGGTAAATGCAGGCAGGCTCAGGTTTTTGCACCAGGTCCCCTGGCTCCTTTAATTGTCTCGGTTGCTGGAGAAATGGCACACAAAACTGTCATACAGTGATGGTCTCCACACCAAGTTCGTGGTCCCCAACCTTAGTGGATCCTTGAGTGAAAGGCCCCAAAGCTGGGACACTCATCAGATGTGTGCACTAGATGTACCCCAGGCGCTTCCCAGGATGGTTAACCCAAATATTTACCTGTTTCCTCACCCTTAGCCATTTACTGGGCCAGTTGACCCTCCCAGGACTCCATTCACTTCCTGTTCTCCTGATATTGCCTTCCCCCTTTACTTCCTGCCTGGTCCCCTCAGAGGATGTCAGATCCCCTGCCAGCCCACAGGATTCATTTGCCCAGCCCCATGATTGGTCTCCATCCCCTTTCCTCAGGAGCTTGCCCACATGGTGAGCGATCCTTTATTGCATCCACAGCATCTGCCCCGAAGGCTTCTTTTATTCCACTCAAGGATGCCCAAAATTTCTCATTAAAAGTGATATTTCTGACCTTAAAAGTACAGTTTCGTATTTACCACAACTGTTTCCTCATTGTAGACTTACTTATCCATACAGCTGTAGCATGGCCCAAAGATATTTTGCCATTTCAGTACAGATCAGGACTTTTCAGGATAGCTCGACGTTAGCTGAGGAGTTTTATCCTACTTTTTTGCTCAAGAAGGAAGTGGGGTAGGGAAACAGTTATGGTATATATTTCAGTTTCATCCCAGAAGCACATCTGGGGGTGCCCCTGTTAGTCTGGGTATCGGAGAGGTCAACACCTACAAGCTGATTGCCAGTGGAGGCAAGAGGGAGGGAGAAGGTAGGCGGAGCTTATATCTGGCATCCTGTGTAGGTGAGGATGAGGGATCCTGTGTAGCACTGATGTTGCAGTCCAGGAGCAAGGAGCACCAAAGAAGGGGAAGAGTGCACCAGAAGAAAGCTTTCTGCATCAGTGTTAGAGACCTGGCATGGCCCCTTTGCATGGACAAGGATGCAGTGCACATTGAGTGGGAAGATGAAGTCACATTGTCTACAAGATGTTGGTCTCATCCTCTCCTCTCTGCCATATCCCCAGCCCCAGCACACACCACTTGCCGTGTCCAAGGAGCAGCCACTCTCTTCTTGCAGCTCCACTTTATCCCTTCTTCCTGTGGTTGGCCCATGTTGGTGATCCGTGGTCCATTATCCAGACGTGGGCATGAGTACTATCAACAGGACCAAGGGTTATTCCTGCTATGTGCACATCCTCTCTTCCTGGAGTTGGAGGGTGTGTCTGGATCCACTGAGAGGGCTGGAATCAGAGTGCCTGCATGGAGCGGAGGAGAGGGGGAAGGGACTAGTTGGCCCTCTGTGTTGTTTTGGGGGAAGACGGTGGTGTGAAAGGACAACTATTTCAGGGTGTTGGTGGGATAGGAAGCTGTTTCCCAGCTCCATGTGAGTCCTGCCACATGCACGTGGGCAGAAAGGTCTTACACCATCCCCCTGAGTCATTTTCTTCTCACTACACTCTCCTTGCACACTCTCCCAGGACCCAGAGAGAAAGCACAGAGACTGTCACTGCTTCCTAAATGCCAGCTCTCCCTCCCTACACCTCCCTTCTAGTGACTGACGTCAATGGCTGCCTTTGGTCACTGGTCTCATTTGCTTTGGCAGATTTGGCTCGCACAACACTTCTGGCAGGAGCAGGAATTCTGAGGGCTCTCAGGCGCAGGGTGCATCCCAGGCTATGTCACCTGAAGGATGCCCTCCGTCTCCTCATCACACATGTTTCCAAGGCAGGGTTCCAGCTAAACATAAGGAGGCCCAAGAGAAGAGCTGTAGTAGAGATACGCAAAGTTTGCTGCTGAGAGGGGAGATTTTAGATTTGTTTAAGAGTGTTGGTCCAGGGGCTGGAGAGATGGCTTAGTGTTTAAGAGCACTAGAGTGCTCTTCCAGAGGGCCTGGGTTCAATTCCCAACATCCACATAGATGCTGACAACTGTTCATAACTCCAGTTCCAAGGGATCTGACATCCTCGTACAGACATATATGCAGGTAAAACATTGCATGTAAAATAAAAATTGATGATGATGATGATGATCATGATGATAAAAGAACGCTGGACCAGTGAATGTTATTATGAGCTCTATGTGCCAGCCTGGCTCCAGAAAACATATCTATAGCAGATGAATTATGTTGTATCATCAGTGGGAACATGGAGGATGCAGTGTGCCTCAGGCAACATGGCAGGCTCCTTGCTTTGGACATCTTCCCAACAGCATTCTGTTCGGAATTGTCGAGTGTCCCAGGCGTCTCTCCAGCACTTGCCCACTTTTACGTCTTGTGTGCTCAAAGCCCTCTGAGTTCTGTGCCTGGTCCCAGTCATGGTTAGGAAGTGATTTCACTATCTCAGTCTTCATCCTGATTCTTCATATTCTGTAGTGGGCCTCCTGGATGTTTGTGGCTAAGAAATCTGACCAAGTTCCTTTTGTTTCCTGTGGACCCCTGGTCTGGGGTGGGGACCCCTGTTAATTGCCACGTTCCTTTGACAAGGTAAATCTCCTTGGCTCTGATCTCTAACACATGTGACTCACTGGGCTTTTCAGGTATCTTCTGTCCAAACTCCACATCCTGGACATTCTGGGCCACTCTATCCAGTTGTGAGCTGAAAGCTAGCATTAGTTGTCAGAACATTGCCAGTATTCATGCTAAAGGGATTATCTACAGGGTTAGGGATGTTAGTAAGCAAGTGGTGACTTGTTCATCAAGTGACCCTGTACAAAGGTGGCTTAGGAAGTGGTGTCTAAGAGCAGAGCAGCCTGGAGTCTATTGATGATAGGTTAGAAGTCCATCCAAATAAAAGGAGGGAGATGAGTTGGAGTTGGGGGCTCGTCTGGGACGACTTGCTGCTGAGATGAGCTTGCGTCCTTTTACCTTTGACTCAGGATGTGTTCCTGAAGTTGTGGTTACTCTAGGCCTGTGCTCTTGTTCCCACAGTGGGGCAGATACCTGGAATATTTGCCTTAGATGATTCTTGTGAAGGTAAAGTCAGTGCACTATTTTATTTAACAAGCACAAGTCATCTTTACATACAGGCACCTGAGTGGACAGTGACCAGGGCCATGTGAGCAGAGCTGGGACTAGAGCCTGAGTTTTCTTAACCCCAGATGTCTGAAGGCTGTTGTGTCCTGCCACTATCTTTTCACTTGCCCTATGCTGACAAGAAGTCTTACGGATGATTAAAGGAGGGGGAGCAAGGATGTAGGGTAGGGAGCAGGGCTACACCATGCACGAGGTTTGGTCCATGAGTAGCTCAGCATGGCACTTGTCCAGAGGAGTTCTCCAAAGTGGCAGCTGCTCCCCAGGAATGGGAGAAAGAATGATGGGAACACTTTTTCTGCTCTTCTGAAGTTCATATTACTGAGTTGTCTCTTAAGTGCACTGGCTGTGACCTTGTTCCTAAGGTGTAGTTCAGTTATAAAGCATGAGGCTCAATGCTGTCAAAGTTTCTTCATTCCATGTAGGATTTGTATCCATTTCCTGCCTCTGCTTAACAAATCACCAGTGACTTGGCTGTACGAAGCCCACACACTGCACATTTATTCTCTTTCAAGTTTTAGAGAGCATAAATGGATCATCAGTTGCATGGGCTAGTTAAAGTTAAGGCCATAAGGGTTGGTTCCTGTCCCAGCCTGAGCCTGTGACATTCCGTGGCTTTTGCCTGAATCACCCCAACCATGACTTCCGACTTAGGTCATCACGTGGCCTTTTCTGACTGTTCTGTTTCCTATTCTAGGGTCGGTTATGACTATATAATTCTTACCCCTGAACTACAACCCAGTGCAATCCTCATGAATTTAGACTCTCAGCTCAATTCGATTAGCAAACTTCTTTGCCATACAAGCTACAGTCATAGCTTTTAGGGTTTAAGATGGAAACTACTGGGAGGCTGTTATTCACTCTGACACATAGTCTTGCTGAGTCACTGCACTTCTGGAAGCGTGGTTCCCTCAGACCCCTGTCATCCTTTCCTTCCGAGCACCTCAACATGATCAGAAGACCAAACGAAGATCCATGCAGCCACCGGTACCCACACTCCTTCACTTCTGTGACGATCACTCAGTTCCATGAGTAATGGGTTTCCCAGATGTGGGATGGTCTCAGTTACACAGCTGCATTCTCCTTTGCCACTGTCTGGTCCCTATAGTGCCACAGATTTCCTTACACCTTAGGGATGGATTGTCTCCCTCAAAGATACCCAGCTCATTAGGTCAGCAGCCCCGCAGGAAGGAGGCAGAGCATGCCGAGATCCCATTAGAATCTAGACTGCTCCTGTCTTAATTAGCTGTCTGTCGCTGCGATGAACACCATGTCCAAAAGCAGGCTGGTGAGCGGAGGTTTTATTTCAGCGTATGCTTCCGTGTCACAGTCCTCCATTGAAGGAAGTTAGGGCAGGAACTCAAGCAGGACTCTGGAAGTAGGAGCTGACTAGATCCATGGAGGAACAATGCTTTATTGGCTTGCTTGGCCCACCTGTCCAGGTGTGGTACTATCCACAGCGGGCTTGGCTTTCCCACCTCAATCATTACTTGATCATTTATCAGAAGTGCCCCACAGACACGGCTACCGGCCAGTCTGATGGAGGCACTCCCTCGGTTGAGGTGCCCTCCAGCTCAGCTCCTCACTCTGATACCTGGCTCATTCAGCCTATCCATGCCCCAAGGGCACTGGATGGTTGTTCCTTCAAGATGTAACTTGTTCTCTGGGGTGACCATTTCTGAATAAAGCATGACTTGTAAGGATGGGACAGAAGAGACAACAGATGCTTTAGATGTTGTCTAAAGGAGACGCCTGTCTCATTCTGGAAGCCACACTGGGAAACTCAGTGGAGGCCAAAAAGTCCAGGTTCTCTGGCCTGGGGCACCATCCTCTCTATTCCCAGGCTTCTGGTGCCATGGCCACCTTTTTGGGAGGAGCCTTCCTCTATCCCCCAGCCTTTCTCCCATCACCCCCACTTCCCTAGAAATAATTGCTATGGGTGATTAATGGTTTGTGAAATTCGTCCCCCAGTGAGACCTTCACCATGTCCTCTCCATCACAGGGTATCATGTGCCTAGGAAAGTCTGGCATTTTCCTGTGCAGGAGACCAGCCTCTGAAAACAACAGCATTGAAAGTTAGCAGAACAGTTTTCAGTGCAGAAGCTCGCTGACTGCCATTTTGTATGCAGCAGGAGTAAGGAAAAATGAGATGTAGCTTCAGGGCCAGAGGCACTGCCAGCTTGTTTGTAACTTAAGAATTTTTCTCCCTCTTTTATCCTCAAGGCAGACAGATCTTTCTAGACAATTGAAAAGACCCATCTAGGCCCAATTACTTTGAGAAATTTTCATTGTTTCCATCCATTATCATCTCTCCCCGCCAGTTCCATCTTGAAATGTAATGGGGGGCGGGGCACGAAGATAAACGGTGCAGAGTACCCAGGCTCTGGAGATATCTGTCTGCTGTTCCTGAGGCTCCGCTGCCCTTTTGTGTTGCAGGGTTGGCTCAGGCTTCTGAAGGCCATGGCTGCCAAGCAAGCCTTGGAGAGGGTCACAGGGGAGCATTCTTTCTAGTGGTGGCCGTGGAGTGTGACAACATGGGAAATATTACAGATGGGAATCCGGTTCAAAGAGGCCTGGAGGCAGGGCACTGGAAGGGGCTCTGACCTGGACATCTATCCTCCAGAAAGTTGGCCTTGACTTTGTGTTCATGTTTCTCCTCTGGTCTTTCCCTGTGTGCATTTCAAATTTTACTTAGTTGTTTTATTTATTTGTTTGTTTTTGAGGTTTTTTTTTTTGGTGTGTGTGTGTGTGTGTGTGTGTGCGCGCGCGCGCGCGCGCGCGCGTGCCTGCGCGCGGTTGTCTCACTGTGTAACCCGGGCTCACTTCAGACACTTGGGCCCCATCAGGTTTCCTCTCCTTGGCTTCTCAAGTAGCTGGTATGGTGGGTACATTTGTCATGTGCTGTCAAACACTTGTGTTCACTTTGCTGGAGTGTCTAAATGACTTTTTTTTTTTTTTTTTTTTTTTTTGCTCCCCATTCCACAGTTTATGTTTTTTGACTTAGATAAAGAAAACCTCCAATAATTTTTAGGCTCTACTGTGTATTTGCAGGGCACCCTCTAATGTCCTTGGAAATTGGGGTGATTAGCAAGAAGAGGCCTGGGCCACGGGAGTCGGGGGTGGGGCCTGCCAGAAGGCAAGTGGCTTTTAAGCTAATCTAGGCTCTTCCACCAGCTGCACACGAGCCCCTTGCTTCAGTGTCTGGTTCTGAGAGTTATCTGGTACTTCCATCTGTTCTTGTTCTCCGCCCGTGGGCATGGGCCCCGTGCCCCTTGCACATTTGTGCATTCGTTGTTCTCTCCCTGGCTATGATGCTCTCCCAGTAGTGCTGCCACAACCAAATGCGACACACTTGGATGACTTCAAACGATGCTCATTGCTCTTCTGAGCAGTGACATCAGGTGTGAGTGGGGATGTGTTCCTTCCCATGGCTCTTGGAGAAGACCACTCCTTGCTTCTTCCCAGATTCTGGTCCCTCCCATCTATCTAACCTGTAGACCCCCCTCCTCCCCCCTTACCCCCTCCTCCCCCCTTCCACCCTCCTCCCCCCTTCCTCCTTCCTTCCCCCTTCCCCCCTCCTCTTAGTTTCTTCTTCTCTGTGTGCTATCTCCACATTCGCTTTGAGGCTCACCCTGACGTGATTTCATCTTAATGGCATCAGTGAAGACTAGAGTTCCAAATAAGGTCGTGTCCGGTAGTTCCAGGTCATGTGAGTTTGGAGGGGACACTGTTCAGTCCACCTGTAGCCTCAACTGTCATGGTGTCAGGTATCATCCCTTCTGTAAGTAATACAGCCATGGACAAAGGCAAACGTGGCCCACCAGCCTTGAACCTGCAGGCTCCTGGGGAAGGTGGTGGCTGTGTCATTACCAGATACCCAGGTATGAGCTGGAGCCACCTCCCTTTGCCTACCCTGATTGGTAGCCTCCGCCATCCCTGCCCTTGATAAGATTTCACACTGAGCCACCAGGATGCAATGCACCTTTGCTTTAGCAGGGGGCAGTAGGTCAGTGGGTAAAGCCTACATCTGGTACAGAGATGTATAGCTACCTAACAGGTGTCCAGCTCGAGCGCCTGCAGTTCTGTCCCCAGCATTGGAATTCTACCCATGATGCCACCTCGTTGGCTTTCAGCCTCCATCCTCATAAATCTCCACCGAGAAATTGTTCTGACTTAGCCTGCACCCAATCTTTCAAATGTTACCGGCTTTGCAAATAGCCTCCTAGATTTCTCCAACTTGATGACTTCCTGCAACATCATCCAGGAAGGCGATGTGTTTGCTTTCTCTAGTGGATGTGGGCGTGTGGGAGATATCTGGAAGCTGGTTCCTGCGTAGGAAGAAGGAGACATAAAAATAAGCCCCTCCCCACACTATGGCTTATGAGAGAGCGGACTCTAATTGCAGCTGCTCCCTAATTAGTGCCTGCTTCTGCAGCACACAGACGCGGCCTGCCTGTTAGCATGGCCGTTAGTGTGTATGTGTGTTGCTGAAGATGAACCCAGGACCCTGAGCATTCGCTCTGCTACCAAGTTGCACCCCGGTGTCTTGTGGTTGCACCAGTGACTATAGATGCCACTGAGGCATTCCCTACTGTGTACCACTATCTTTTGTCCTATTCTCCATTAATCCCTTTATCCTTATGAGGGCTTGTGTTAATTGTTAGTTGTGAATTGACCAGACTCACCTAGTGGGCAGGCCTCCTGGCACATCTGTGTGCTAGCCTCTGAGAATTCAAGGGATTGTCCAGATTATGGTAAGTGATGTAAGGTACATCTTATCTGTAAGCAGGACCATTCCCTTGGCTGGGGACCTGAGCCTGTATAAAATGGAGGCAACATGCTGAGTACTAGAACAGTTTGTCACCCTCTTCTTCCTGAGTATGGATGCCATGTGACCCACTGTGGATGCCATGTGACCGCCTCTTTCAGATTCTGCCATCTTGACCCCACGCTGTGACGGACAGTGCTCCTGGACTGTGGTCAGACATAAATTTGTCCCCACCTTTGTCAGGGAGATTTACCACAGCAGCAGGGGAAAAAAAAGCCAAGGAAGGCTCCATTCTGTCCTCATGGCAGACCCCTGCCCAGCAGCCACAGCGGCCAGGTCAGGGTGCAGACCTGATGACGTCAAGTCAAGCCCAAGCTCCCAAGCATTGACTTCTGGGTTTTGCAGGGTCAGCCTCATGGCGACCCTCTTCCTCACTGTTCCCGTTGCAGGTTCTCAGACCCCCACTCCACCCCACCCCTTCCTTCTCAGAGCCACGGGCCTGCTCTTCTCTCCAGACTTTTGCGTGGTTTATTCCTTTTTCCCGATGGCCATGCTTCAGTGTCACCTTCCGAGACATCATGATGGCATCTCCCCATTCCCTTGCCTTGATGGCTCTCTCCGCCTGTGGCCCAGCATGCCTCATTCTGCCGCATGTACTTTCCCCCATCGCCCACCTTCTTTCCCAGTCCGTCCGTCCTGCCCACCACTGTGATCCTGAAATACAAAAATAGCACCGCACTTCAAATGTGGTGAATGTCATCCAGCAGGAATGTGGCCGGGACTAGAGAGCGAAGCTGTTGGACTTAGCTTGCCACAAAATTCTGCTGTTCTCTCTTCAAATTAAAACGGCGCACAGAGAACATCGGATTTAAGGTTTAAAAGACAAAACAAAATGGAGGCAGCAGTAACTGTTGGTTTGAGGAAGAAAAAGCCAAATCGAATTCAGTGTCCAGTTTAGGTTTGAGTGGTGGGTTCCCGGTGGGCTGGGGGCTCTTTCATCACCCCCTATCTCTAATCAGTATAGATATTGCACCATTGTGTGTGTATGTGTGTTTGTGTGTGTGTGTTTGTGTGTGTGTGTGTGTGTGTGTGTGTGTGTGTGTGTGTGTGTGCGCGAATATTCATGCATGAGGACTTCCTCAGCTGTTCCTCCATTTTCACCACCTCGGTTCTGTTTATTTTCATTTCTAATCATGTGTGGCTGTATGTGTCTGTGTGGGGGCCTGTGCACACGTGTGCAGGTTCCTTCAGAGGTTAGTGTTGACGTATTCTTCCTACATTAGTCAACACAGTAAATTATTAAGGCAGTAGTTTTCTTTAACCAGCTAGTTCCCAAAGGACAGACACGGAGACTATGGTTTATTTTTAAGCTGCAAGCACTGTGCTGGGCAGAATCTGAACTACTCTAATCCTAATCTCTTTAAAACCCACATATAAAGCAACACTGGCCAGTCTGATGACTCCCCTGGTGGATTCTCTTCCCTCACTCTCCCTCCACCCCCTACTCCTGCCCCTGCCACCTGCTCAGCCATCCTCCTTATGCTCTTCCCCAGAAACTCCTCCCTTCCACTTCCTGTCCTTCTGCCCAGCTGATTGGCCAAACAGCTCTTTATTGGCAACTGCTACACCCACTCAAGGCATCCCTCCACAGGTTAGAGGCAATGGACACCCTGGAGCCGGAGTTATAGAAGGTTGTAAGCCACCGTGTAGGTGCATGGAATTGAACTTGGGTCCTCTGTAAAGGCAGCAGGTGCTCTTAACCCCTGAGCAATTTCTCCAGTCTCCGCCTTGGTCTGGAGCCTGCCAAGCAGGCTAGGCTGGCTTAGCAGCAAGCCTCAGGACGTTTGTCTCTGCTGCTCCAGCACAAGTGTGCTGTGTGCACAAGTGTGTCCTGGCTTGTTTTACTTACACGGGTTGTAGGTAACTCAGTTCCCACTGTCCAACCTGTCACCCTAGCCCTGCTGGGACGTGAAGTAAGCGTCATCCTTAGTGTAAACCCTCCCTTGCTCTCACCACCTCCGATGGGCGGTGTGAGCCTCTCTCCTCTCTTTATCTATACTTCCCTCAGTTTTTACAGTGAGCTAGTGTGTCAGGAAGATTACCAAAAATAGAGCTGCTTCCTACTCTGTGACGTCTGAGGAAGGACAGGCTTGGCCCTCACTCATCTTCTGGTGTCCTATTTAATCCTTACATCTACTGAGAGCATGAAGGTGTCGCCCGGATCACCCTTCAATGTCCCCATTGGCTGTGGACTACATGGTAGGCCAGTAACCTTCGTCAAATTCCCGTCCGAAAAACTCACATGATCTGAATGCTAAGTTTTTACAGCAATAGTAAATAAGCTAGATTCTGAAGACTTTTGGGTTTTAAGGCATTGAATCATACCAAATGCACACTAAGAAAAAAAGAATTAAAAAATCTTTAATAGGGCCTTGGGATTACAGGCACTTCATTAAACACTAATTCCTTCAAAATTGGCAATTTGTGCATGATATATATTAGCAATTTTCACTTCACTGCAGTATTTGGTTAAGTAATACCCTTTCCAAACCATCCTTCACAGAAAGAGTTTATTGAACATTCTCAATTGGGTTCTGCTGATGATAATGTTCAGATGGAAATTTCTTTCCCTAAACCCCAAGCATGTGGTGGTGAGGGGCAGAGAGAGTAGAAAACAGAAGGGAAGAGGGAGATAGTGCCATGGAGGGCAGTGAGGCAGCCACTTAGGTGTTGGTTTTTCCTTAAGAGGAAGCTCGGTTCTGCACAAGTGTGTGTGTGTGTGTGTGTGTGTGTGCGCGCGCGCGTGTGCGTGTGTGTGTGTGTGTGTGTGTGTGTGCGCGTGCGCGCGCGCATACTCAAGCCTTACTTTCTGTCCCTGGGTCCTTAATTGGCTGGGATCCACTCAGTAAGCCAGGCTAGCTGGCCAGTGACCCCCACCCCCAGGTTTCTGCGTGTCTCTGCCTCCCCAGTGCTGGGATTACAAGTGTACTTCGGCACACTTGGCTTTTGATGTGGGCACTATGCATAAACTTGGGCATGCCAAGAACTTTACACATGGCTTCAATACCTAGCCCAGGGCTCCTCATGGGCTAAGTGGCATATTCATAGCTCTATCAGGTCCTCTCAGGTAGTTTTAAAACCAAGTTGGGTGTTTTATTCACTCTCTGTTCCTGCTTGGTGATTGCTCCAGGTTCTGGGGACAGAGTGGAGGGTATGCGTCTCCCTGTAACAGGATGCCTCCTCCCAGCTCCCCACACTCACTGTGGCCACTCCTATGATGCTCACTTCTGCGTCTGGGATGGTCTTCCCTCCTCCTGGTACTTCCCAGGTTATTTTTCAAGCCTCAGCTTGAGTACTCCATTCTCTATGGATCTCCTCTCCACCGAGGCTGTGGTGTCGGCTCCTTCCAGACCTCCTTTGCACTTTTCCATCTACAGATTATTGCCCTTGCTGTTTTGCTTTGCACAGCATCAGTTTCACACATCAGTTTCTCCTGCGTCTGCCAGTTCAGACACTGCCATTTTACCCATCTCTGTATTCTAGCATGTGCGGTTCTAAAAGCACCTAGAAAATAGCAAGTATTTGGCAGATATTTAAGATGACATATAATTTTAAGTTGTTGCAGGTGCTTTTTTTTTTTTATTGTTTTAGAATTATTCCTTTATGTGTGCCTTTGTCTGTTTATATGGGTGTGAGTCCCAGTGCCTGCAGAGACCAGAGGCATCGAGTCCTCCTGGAGCTAAAGTTATAGTCATGCATCACCTGACTGGGTGCTGGGAATCGAAGGACGTGATTGGCTTCCATAACTGACTGTTGACAGACCTAGTCTTGTGTGAGCCCAGGGCACTCGCTCAGCACAGCTGCTGTGAGAGCATGTTCTAAAGGCAGTGGCACAGAAACCAAGCCGTAACTGTGCTGGAAGCTTCCTTCCTGCTGACTGGTCTTCATGCTACCATGTCCGCTGCTAGGGAGGAGAAGGCATCAGTGGTTTTACTCAACTGTCAGTTTTTCAGATGACAGTTCCAAGCATGGAGCGATACACGCACTGATAAAATAGTGGCACAACTGTTCTGGGGGCAACCAACTGCTCTCAGCTTGGAATTGAGGTTTGCTCTACAAGAGAGAATACATGCATTGCTACTCTTCTTTTTGCTGTGAGAAAGTACCTGACAAAAGAAACTGCAGGAAGGAAAGGCTCATCTTGTCTCATAGTTGGGTGTTATGATTCACCATCACAGACAAGCCGTGGGGCAGAAGATCGAGGCAGCTGGTCATGTTGTGTCTAAAGTCAGGAACCAGAGAGGGAGGAACTCTGGTGCTCAGTTCACTTTTTCCTTCTTATTCAGTCTGGGATGGTGCTCCCCACATTCAGGTTGGGTCTCCCCTCTTCAGTTAAACCTTCCTGGAAATGGCCTTGCAGACACAGCTAGAGGCATGTTTTCATGGTAATTGTACATCCAGTGGCACGGAAAATGAAGATTGCTACATGCCTGGGTGTCCAATAGTGGCATTCTTAGCCTCATCCATGTCCCTGAGCCTCCTTTTCCTAGTGCGGTAGGATAGTAATATCATCATAGTCTAGACAAGGCCTTCCTTTGTCTGATTTCTTTCTTAATGTTAAAGAAGGAACCCAAGGGCCAAGTACACTACCACTGAGCCACACCCTCATGTCCCCAAGCTCCCCAGGCTGTATTTTAATCCACCCATTTCTAATCATGGCATATTAATTACTGCTCCTGTCACTGAGGCAGAACACCCAATGGAAATGATGTGAGGAAGGATTTATTTACATTCACAGTTCAGGCTGTATAGTCCATGGCGCATCTAGGCATATCCTAGTGGCATTCGGTAAGCACAGATCTCCACTGGAGGTAGGCCTGGGACCAGTACCTTCAAGGCTCATCACAGTGACCCAACTCCACCCACAGAGGGCCTACTTCCTAAAGGTCCTATTGCCTCCAGAACTGTACCATCAGCTGGGAAACAAGTGCTAAACACATGGGGGACATATTTCTTATTTAAACCATAACACCTTTTGCTATTCATTTTGGATTTTCATAGCAACTAAACTTCTACCTCTTCCATATTTTACCGGGGTGTCTTCCAACATTAGATTTTCAGGTTTGTGATTGGAGCCACATTGCATATAGGGATCCAAAGGATTAGTTCTGCTTTGAGTTTTTTTCCGTTCAATCGTGTCAGGCTTCTTTCTTCTCCTTTTGGAGAGAGGATGGACAGGGGCTATTGTTTTCTTTAAACTTCATATAATTGATTGTTTTGACAGAAAAACAATACTCCCCATTCTGATTGGCACCACATTTGAAATCAGAGTCACAGCTACCATTATGAAGATGGCCCTCATTAACATGACTGCGTCTCATAGACACCACCATGTAAAATATACCAGTGTTACCAGTGAGTGACAACCCACAGTCACTGGCTTCTCTCTAGCTTTTTGCTTGGCAGTTTGATACAACTCACCCACTATCATAGCAAGGGGTTTTGGTGGCTATCCTGTGGTCCGAATGGCACCTCACGGAGCAGTTTGTAACTGCAGAAGCTGTGTGGTCCAGCTAAATGGATGGGTTGTAAACCAGTGGTTTCTGTGTTGTGCCATCGTGCCCAGAATCCACAGAAATTGATAGCACCTTTTAGCCCAAGAATATAGAGATTCAATTTACTCTGTAGCTCATTTAGAAAAGACAGGGAAAAAATAATGCCAGATCACTGGATGATGTTATTTAATCTTTGGAGGGAAGCTGTTGTTTGTTGCTCTATCCCCATTCCCATATATATATATATATATATATACACACACACACACACACACACACACACACACACACATGCTCTCTCTATCCTGTGCACAACTTGTGAAGATTCGAGACTCTTGGCTCTGAATTGATCGTCCTTTCTTCTCACTGCTGGGGATTCAGTCAGGAGTGCTAGGCAAGCGTGCTTTACCACCAAGCCACACCCCAGGGCCATTCATAAAATCCTTGTTGAGCATTTACAATGTTGGACTCTGTGCTGGGCCTTGGGAAACAGTCACATAGAATAGAACAGCAGCATTCTGGGATTATGGGCTAGTGAGGAGGCAGAGAAAATGACTTCAAAGATACCCAAACACGTTTAGAAGGAATAACAGCATCGTGGTGTACATTGAGGGTTAGAGGTATTTGTGTGTCTATATCAGTATTTTATATAACACTATCTAGTAGGGAGAGGCCAGAAGGAGATAAAGTCAGGTATGGCCAGATAGTGCCCAGGAAGGTAGTTTTGAGAGGCCTTTGGGGGGTACATGTATTCATGCATGCCTTCCTCCTTACTTATCGAACCCCAAACTCACCTCTTTGGCTAGTCTACACAGTCAATTTGATCCCTGACAGCCCCTGTCTCTGCCTCCTGAGTACCAGAATTACAGTCAGGTGTCCAGGCCTCCTGGCATTTATGTGGATGTTGGGGATCAAAGCCAGACCCCTCATGTCTGCATGGCAACCGCTTTGTCCTCTGAGCCATTTTCCAGCCCTTGAAAGGACTTTCATGAAGGACACAGAGCAGGGACAAGAATCCTGAAGTGTGAGGACTGAGCAAGGTAAGAACCTGCCAGACAGAAGACTAGCAACGTATAAGGCCTTAAGGGTTGTGGGGGATGCAGGCAGGAGTGGTGTGAACCCCAGGCATACCAGGTGTGCATGCGTGTGTGTGTGTGCGTGTGCGTGTGCATGTGCGTGTGCGTGTGCGTGTGTGTGTGTGTGTGTGTGTGTGTGTGTGTGTGTGTGTGTAAGAAAGTCCAAGTCTCCTAGTGTTTGGTTAGTGCAGCAGTCTGGCGTTCTAAAGAAGCCGAGCCTTTTCTGGACCAGCTGTTCCAGAGCCCAGCAGGTGTTAGGCCTTCAAGAGTTCGTCCCTTCTTCCCTTGCTCTCACTGCCTCAGACACTCTGTATTCATCTGAACCCCAAACCAGAACTCTGGCCCAGACCGTCGACTCTGCGCTCGCCCTCTTGTCCTTAGCTCTCTTCCCTGCTTCAGCCATTTTTTCCCTTCCAGGTCTGTCTGGAAAACATGCCTTCAGCTGAGTCCTCACATCCGCAGGTGGAGCCTCTCACTTACCTGGGTCCTGTGCCCTCATCCCTAGCTTGGACACTGCTGTCCAGTTCCTATGGAAGCTGCCTCTTCTCCCAGCTTCTCAGGCCTTGGGGTCAGAAGAAGGGCTTTTATTATTCTTAGCTTTCGGTTGAAGCCGCCTTTAAGACTTGTGTCTGGCTAGACCTCGCTTGCTTTATTCAGTAGGCAACTGTTGTAACACATGGCCGCTGAACTCCTTACGTGAGGTCTCGTTCCTTGTATGAAGCCCCTTGCAGGTTGACTCAGGGAGGGGCAGACAGGGCACTGGGCCATGCGCCTTGTGTCATCCAGGCCTGTGACTCCTCTCAGCTGATGGCTCATGTGATCTTGGCGTTCTCCTTTTGGTCCTCTGAGATTGGCCTTCAGACAATGGAAGGTGGAAACCAGGAGGATTTAGTGGGTGATTCAGACGCCAAGTCTAGAAATAATCCTATAGCTCCTTCATTTACTCACATTCCTATTGGCTATATTGGAGTCACATGGCTCACCTCACTGCAGGGAATCCTGGGAAGTGGCCTGGAGGAAGAGGATGCAAAATGTGAGGAACACAGAGTGGTCCCATGAGTGCTCACAGCTCTGTGGGGACAGTTCCTGGTGTCCTTGCCTCTGGTTACTCCTGAGCCACTTTCTCAGTTTAGACGTGAACTTTGATATCGGATGCTCTGGCCTCAGTGCCCAGTATTTCCATGACTCTTAGTTCTGTTCTGTTTGGGACATTTTCTTATTTTGGGACATTTCCTTTCATTGGTTTGTTTCCTGTCTTTTTTTTTTTTTCCATCCTCTGGATTATTCTCTTCCAAAATCTTCCCTTCCTTTACGTTTTGTCCTTTGACCTCAGCATTGGCTCATCCATACACGTACACTCTGCATCTTTCTTTATTGGAACTCCCAAAGCATGATAGGAAAGACTGGCCCAGGACGGGTCTGTTCGACTAGAGGTTCAGGGCCCCTCTCTGTCAGGCTCTTGGGACTTGGCAGCCCCTTCTCGTCTTTTCTAGATTCTTCAGAAATTTGTCAGACTTTTCAAGTTCTTTCCTCAGTGTCCATCCTGTCATTTCCTCTTCTTTCTCTTTAAAACTACACCAGGAGAGGATGCTCTCTGCTCTCGGCCAGCTCCATGCTGAGATTCCAAGGGCATCAGCTATGACCAGCTGTTCGTTTTCTTCCTATCTGGCAACATTTTTGCCAGTATCCTTTGGGGCGTCTTCTTTCTTAGTTGACCACTCACTTAGCACTCCCCCCCAATATCCTCCCTCATTTCATCAGCTTTTCACTTCTGTTTACTCCCGTTCTCTCCTGGGTATCTCACTCACATGCCTGGTTCTTCTTAACCCTTGGGCTGAGCTTTCGAACTCCATCGTCCAGCTCAGCCTCCTCTCATAGATGCCGGAACCAAACATCCCTACCCATTATGCATCTTTTTACTCATTTGCCCAGCAGCCATTTGTATTCAGTGGCTCTAAGATGGAGTCCACTGATAGATCTCCTTTCCCCAACCTCCGCTTTCTCTAGCTCTTTTATTACCCATATCAGGAAGAAGTTAATGGAACCAAATTTACTCGGCCTCTCTAGCCTGAAGCCTCAGCTCCATTTATCTCTCTCTCTTTTCTCTAATCCTCAAATCCACTTAGTTTACCAGGCTCTGTTCATTCGGCTTCACAGATGCTTCTCAAATGTCTGCTTATCGTGACTGCTGAATGCTGCATCACAACTTGCCTGGACCATCCATCTGCCTCTCCCCATCTCCCCCTCCCCTCTCCCTCCCCCTCCCCCCCCTCCCTCTTCCCCTCCCCTCTCCCTCCCCCTCCCCCTCCTCCCTCTTCCCCTCCCCTCCCCCTCCCTCTCCTCCCTCTCCTCCTTCCCCCCTCCCCTCCCCCCCAGCCCCATGCCTCTGGGTTCCCGTCTTCCGTTCACCCACTAACTCTGTGTGTTCACTCATCTCATCTCTTCACTGGGTCAGAGTCCATTGTCCCTCACATGGCACCCAAGCAGTGCTGATCAATACAGCACATGGCTCCCTGGTACAAATGAAATCTTCTCCTACAAGATCAACGAAAACAAAATGAAAAACGACCCCAGTGCCATGAAAACGAATCTTTTTGGCTCAGGATAGAATTACGAGTGACAATATCATAGGTGGGTTATGAAGGAGGCAAATGGTAAATAACTTAGGAGGAAGCAGAAAGTATGTGCTGCTGAGATGCTGTTCGGTAACAGAAACGTCTCTTGTGAGGGGAACAGCGCCAGCATCCAAGATGCAGAGACTGGAGAGCATTGCTTTGTGAGACGAGTAAAGGAGCAAAGGAACACTTCTGATGGATGCATCTCATACGGTATTCCACACATGCATACGGAATGATACCAGCTCACCGTTACCAGTCAACTTTGGGCGTTGTTTCCATAGCTATGTCCTCAAAAATGTATGTACTACATTGAAGAGCGCTCTCCTTTTCAGTGGGAAGAACAGACATTGACTTTGTATTCAGAGTTGGTGTGTACTTGGGCAATAGAAAAGGTTATTAGGATGTTGTTGGCCACCAGGGCTCCCCCTGATCAGTGTGTTTGATCACTGCAGCGTCCCGCACCTGCCACTTCTAGTTCATACTGCCTTTGAGTGAAATGATCTTAGAGCTGGAAAGAGCATACATGCTTAGAAATAGCTTAATTTAGAGCAAAGAAGGTTCTAGAAGACTTGGTCATCAATCCAAGCAGCCATCTCTAAGTGTCCATGAACCCGCAACCTCAGGTGATGTGCAGGCCCAAGATACTGGAGCTCTATTATATGACTTTACTTAGATTTATTCAGGTTCCTGGGTTGAAAGCAGAGGGTTCTGTGTGGCTCTCAGAACTGTGGCCACGCACCCGAGTACACAGGGAGTAAACTTTAGGCCCGTGTGCTCCTTATAATTTAATAGCATTTAAAATGTAGGGAAACATAAATTTAGACTCAGGGCCCAACGTAACCATGTGGCAGAAATGAAGCTATTCTAAAGAGACAGCCGTGCCTCATTTTTTAGTTATCCGTTAAAACAGTGGACCCCACAAACTGGACTTTCCCCAGGAGTCTCTTGCTGGGAGAAGAGAACGGCTGAAGCCTGGTGCCAAGCAGAGGAGGGGCTTGTCTCCTGATGAGAGACTGGAGCCGAGACCGTGCTGGGTGCTGGGCAGGACTGCACCTACACCACGCTGCCTTCCGTCCAAACTTAACCACCTCATGTTAGTGCCCCAGAGGTGGGCTTGCGGGGTAGGGGGTGGCCGCCAGACCCCTTTGTAGTTCTTCCCAATGCAGCCATATTGAATCAATCTTCCTTTCAGTCTTGAACTATTCCTTGCTTGTTTAATCGTCCGAATGAGGGTGGGGAGCCGAGCCTGGCTAGCTACAAGGGGCTTCTAGAGCTCAGACTCTAACCATTAGCACGCAGGGGACCCCAAGATGGTGAGTGTGGTCACCAGCGGACGTACCGTGGCTTCATCCTGGCTCCCTGAAATAGTCCATCCTGGTTAGTAGGATTTGGAGAGGTTTTCAGTTCCTGAAACATTTCTGGGAATCAAAACACAAAATACAAAAAAAGAAAAAAGAAAAGAAAAAAGAAAAAAGAAAAAAAAATCCTTTTCTCTTTTAGAAACCGTGATTCCAGTGTGAGGGAAATGGAGTTTCCAAGGCAGGCTGGGAGCAACTGGGGAAAGTTTCGTCTCTAAACTCCCACTCAAAAATCAAGAGTTAGGGAAACATCTCGGGTACCAGAACAAGCTTGCAGTTAGTGTTTCGCTTTGTGTTTAGCGAACAGAGGAAACACGGAGAACAATTGGAAGCAAGGCTCCACTCGGCAGAACTGGTGTTTTTAATGACCGTTTTTTTCCCCCCTTTCCTATTCTATATTTGCCGTAATCTGAGCAAGCACGTACACAAATAGCCACAATTTGTAAATTGTGCCTGACATATTTTCTGCTCTTTGAATTCCCTGAGTGCCTGCAGTATAATTAGAAAGAAGCAATCTTTTGCATCAGTAATAGGAAAAGGGACATGGTTTCAGCATGCAAATAAGACGTTACCTAAACAGAAAATTACAGCTGCGAAGCTGACTGTCGTCACCAGGGAAGAAAGGGGATTGTCGAAGGCAGTAGGAACGGTTGCTTGCCAGCTTGGCACGCTGCCATTTTCCTCTGATGCCCAGTCACCTGCTGAGTGCACAGGTGGAGCAAGGAGGCTCAGACGATGCAACACCCTAAGGAGAAATGCTCGGGCCTTCCTTGGTGGGACTGAGACTGTGGGCTGAACAGACCCACTAGTGGCTTCCTCAACCTTAATGCATAGTTCTGTGTGTGAGAGTGAATGTGAATGTGTATGTGTATGTGTGTGTGAGAGAGAGATGTGTGATATGTGTGTGTACATGCATGTGGAAGCTAGAGGTCCTCAGATATCATTCCTCAGGAGCTGTCTTTCTTGGTTAATCTCTTACTTGTGTGTATATGCATGCGGTGTGTGTGTGTGTGTGTGTGTGTGTGTGTGTGTGTGTACGTGCACACGTGCATGTGGAAGCCAGAGATCCACCTCAGGTGTTATTCCTCAGGAGTTGTTTTTTTGGTTAATCACTTATTTGTGTGTGTGTGTGCGCGCGCGCGTGCATGCCTGAACATGCTTGTGTATGTACATTTACATGCATGTGGAGGCCAGAAGCTGGTGTCTGGTGTCTTACACTATGTTTCACCATCTTATCTTTTGAGATAGAGTCTCTCACTGAACCCAGAGCTCACTGATTCAGCTGGAATGACGCAGCAAGTCCTTGGGGCTCTACCTCTCTCAATCCCCTGTTTTAGGGTTACAGATATATGTGACTTCACCCAGATTTTATGTGGGTGTCAGGAACCTGAATTCATGTGCTTATACAGCAGGTACTTTACACAATAAAGCCATCTCCCTAGATTTTAATTTAAAAATTTTAATACTTATATATGTATATATTTTGTGTATGAGTTATTTTGCACATATGTGTACCATATTTGTTCAGAACCCTTAGAGGCCGGCAGAGGGCACTAGATCCCGTGGACTTATGGTTATACGTGGTTATAACCTACCCTATGGATGCTGGAAACTGAACTCACAGTCTCTGTGAAAGCAACAGATGCCTTTAACCACTGAGCTATCTTTCTAGCCCCACCTTAACCTTGTTTTGGGTGACAGGGCCTCTTGCTGGCCTGCAACTCACTAATTAGTCAATGGCAGCTGGTCAGTGAGCACCAACGATCCGTCTGCCATTGTGTCTTCAGTGATGGGATTGCAAGCACATGCTACCACACCTAGCTTTTACATATTGACTCTAGAGATCCAACCCAGATTGTCACAGCCCTTTATCCACTGAGCCATCTTGCGAGCTCTGCACAGTACCCCCTTGGGTGCATACCAGAAGAGGAAATCAGACTTTCCAAAGGTCTCTTTTATCTTCAATTAAATTTGCGCTCTCTCTCTCTCTCTCTCTCTCTCTCTCTCTCTCTCTCTCTC
>OU015746.1:7998019-8008252 GCA_907169655.1 Acomys percivali
TCTCTCTCTCTCTCTCTCTCTCTCTCTCTCTCTCTCTCTCTCTCCCTTCCATCCTTCCTCCCTCCCTTCCATGTTTCCTCCCTCCCTCCTTTCCTTCCTTCCTTCCTTCCTTCCTTCCTTCCTTCCTTCCTTCCTTCTTTCCTTCCTGCAGTGAGTGATTATTTTGTGTGACCTAAATATTGGGACTTCATCAATGCACCTGCTGTTATGGGACATAGAATCCATTGGGGAGGATAGAAGATGGAGGTAGATGATAATGTTCTCTATTTCTATGGCAACAATAATGTACGGCATTGGGATGGCCCAGCTTGGGCTGCTATTCAGATAAGACATTGGGTTCTATGGAGGAGGCTTTTGAGAAGAGAGGTTGTTAGGAGAATGTCTGCAGAGACAGCGCAGGGGTCAGAGGGGGCACCCCATAAAGAAGCCTCCAGGACTCAAACAGCATCAATGAGACAGCAAGTCCGATAGTCGATAATCCAGTTCCTGGGGGACAGGAGTAGACAGCAAGGAAAACAGGAGAGAATTCCAGCAGAGCAAACAGTAGAGTGGCCGGGGAGGGTGTTGGAATGGCAGGAGAGGCTAGTTTTGTGGTAGTCACATGAGGTATGTTTGGAGTCAGGTGGCAGAGGCACCGACAGTTCTGAGAGGAAATGTACAATGAGATTCGGAGAGTGACCACTGGGTTAGGCTGAATGGAGACCACTAGTGACCCTGAATGGAGTATCCTTGGTGGAATGGTGGAGATGAGAAGCTGGTTAGAGTGGGCCAAAGAGGGAGTGAGAGGTTGGAAAGTGAAGACAGTGGAAATAGGAGACTACCGAGGAGCTTTTGTTGGAAGAACAGAGCGATGATGGGCTGTGACATCTGTGGGAGGGCAGGGTAAGAGGATGACTATAGAAGGAGATGCTCATAGAGCTAATCCAGAGGAGTGAGAGAAGCCGAGAAATTGATGACCTTACAACTGTAGGGCCAGCATTGTGGGGGAGAACTAGGGATGTCCATTGCGTGTTAGATGGGAGGCAGGGTGGGTGGCACAGACATAGGGACAGTGGTGCATGGGAGTCGATGGTATTTTCTTTCCAATTTTCAGGAACATAAGAAACATAAACCATCAGCTGTGAGGAAGGGGGTCTTGGGGACTTGATGACACAGAATACATGGAGGAGCCAGCCACCTTTGGCAGCGGGAGGCTTCCCTTCTGAGGGGGTCCTATAAAAGCACTATGCAGCCCTGAGGAATCTCAAGCCAGCTTGAAGTCCTGGTGCAATGTTTCCCTCAAGCCCATTCATCTCCTTAGAGGCAGGTGCAGCTTAGATGGGGGAGTGCTGACAGTGTCATTGGAGATGGGACAAGGAAGGAATCTAAGCCTTACATAGTTTAGCTGCATAAAGATGGATGTCTTACTAATTGTGCTTACATTATCAATGCATGGAAGACAGGACAGGTGATTAAAAGAGGGGACCCTCTAGCAACTAGTAGTAGACAGCTGCCAAAAACAACACCACAACACGGATTGAATTTTCTCTAGCCTTGTGATAGACTCACAGCTTCCTAGACTCAGCACTTGATTAGAATAAATAGGAACCCAAGTTAAGTATGCAGTAAGTGTTGGCATCCTAAGAGTGACAGCAAGCTGTTTAGTCTGAAGGTAGAGAGGAAGCTTCCTGAAAAATCTAGAAGCTGGTTTTAAAACTCAAATATAGTCCTAGAAAATCTCTTCTGTTTCAGTGACACCCCTCCACACCCTGAGTATTATCAGAAGTCCCAAGATGCTGATTAAGGATGCTGTCTGTGTTCTGGCGGCATCCTGGGAACACCCCTCCCACCTGTCAGTCAAGAGCAAACCCCTTTATCTATAGCCATCCTAAGGTAATGAGAGACCTCAAGAAAGTCAATCATCCACAGCAAGACAAAACCTGCTACAATGATTGCTATTTCTATACATTTAGTGATACACCTGTCACAATGTGTTTTTCTTTCCCAAAGGAACTGTACAGCCCCTTTGGTCAAAAAAAAAAAAAAAAAAAAAAAAAAAAAGCTATTATTACACTGACCAGGCGTCTGTCAAAGTTACTAATTTGAAAGGAGTTGGTAGCTCTCTGGTTTTTTATCCATTCTCTGCACAGAGGCCGTCATCATGTATTCCTCACTTGATATTTTCATTTGTCTCACGTTTTTCCTTGCTTGTTGCATTCTAATGTCCACAAGAGATACCAGGCCTTTGCTGTTTGCATAGTTCGTGACAGCCAGAGTTTGTTCATTAAGACACTGGGCATGGCTGCTTGGAGCTGAAGGCCACCTGACTGATGCCAAGCAAGATCTAGTCACCAGATGGTGTGACTGCCTCTTTGCCCTGAACCGCAAGGCTTGAGGACAGACTTTGTGGAATGAAGTCAGCAGTGGAACGCAGACGCCGCTTGTTGAGTGGAGTCTTGCCCACAGGATTCCTTGTTGTCTTACTTTGCATCTGTGTGGATGTGATAAACACAATGAGCAGATGCAGCTTAGAGAGGAAATGCTCTCCCTGGCTTACACTCCCATATCATACACAGTCCATTACTGAGGGAAGTCTGGGCAGGAACCTGGAGGCAGGAACCTAGAGGCAGGAACCTAGAGGCAGGAACCTGGAGGCAGGAACTGAAGCCAAGGCCATGAAGGAAGGCTGCCTACTGGCTTGCTCCCATGGCTTGCTTAGCTTCTTTCTTACACAACCCACGACCACCTGCCAAGACATAGCATAGCTCACAGGGACCTGGGCCCACCCACATTTATCATTAATCAAGAAAAGGCCCTGTAGACCACACCCACAGGTTAATCTGATGATTGCCATCCCTCAGTTGAGGCCCCCCTCTTCCCAGGTATTTTTAGTTTGTATCAACTTGATAGAAACTCACCAACATGATGGTCACCCCACATATTTAAACCTAGGGATTCCAAGCGCTGTGCAGTGGCTCCTCTACAACTGCAAGCTCTGTATTAGCAGCCAACCAACCGCGAATAGAAAGTGTTTGAAAATGTGGGGTGAGCACTGGACCTGTGGAAACCTTTTTTGTTTTTACTCCCTAAGCCCTATAGTGTATGTGTGTGTGTGTGTGTGTGTGTGTGTGTGTGTGTGTATGTATACATATATGTGAATATTATGTGAATTAAGACACTTGGGTACCTGCAGCTATTGGTGTTCCCAGTGCGGAGGGAGATTGGCTCTGGAAGCACAGGATTCAGGACTGTCCAATAGTAAGTGAAACAGGGAAGATGGAAAACAGCTCTCTGAGGAGTCCTTGTTAGGAATGCAATGTAGCCTATGCTGGGACAGCTCAGTAACACACATGCTAACATGGAGGGGATCAGAAGTACCCAGGATGAAGCTTCAGCCCTGTTAGAGTCTATATAGTTATTGACTGATTTGAGCCCTGTGACTGCGGTGGGATGGACTGCTGCAGGTTCAGAGCCAAACCACTTTGGCTGGATGTTAGCCTCCTTACATAGTGTTGCTCACTCCTCTGTGTCACTAACATCCCGAGACTGCCAGGCAAAACTCCTTTAGAATGCACATCCAGGCCCTCTGATTTCCACAAATCGTAAGGCTAAGCATGTCATCAGGTAACGTCTGAGGCCTATAGCAGAGGTTTCTGCTTTGCTCTAACCTACCCATGTAAACACCAGCGTGTTTAAAACAAAACTGTGATTTAGGATTGAGGAGATGGCTCAGTTGGTAGAGTGCTTGCCTTGCAAGCATGTAGATCAGAGGACCCCAGAACCACATACAAGTCTAAGTGGGGTGGCATGTGTCTATAATCCTAGAGCTGTGAGGTGGAAGGCAGAGACAGGCACATCTCTGGTGCCAGCTAGCCTATGTTACATGGTCAAGTTCCAGCCAAAGAGAAACTCTGCCTCTATGAGTTTTGTTGGTGGTGGGTTTTTGTTTTTGTTTTTTTGAGACAGGATTTTTCTGTGTAGCCCTGGCTGTCCTAGAACTCTCTATGTAGACCAGGCTGGCCTCCAACTCAGAGATCTGCCTGTCTCTGCCTCCTGAGTGCTGAGATTAAAGGTGTGGCCACCACTGCCCTTTTTGAGAAACCCTGTGTCAAACAGAAAGTAGGTGTCCAAAGACCAATAACTGAGGCTGTTCACTAACATCTATATATGTGCATACATGAATACCCACACACACAGTGCCCCATCTACATGTGTGCACATGTACATATCACATGTACATATAACCAAAAAATAAATTAAAAAATCAAAAATATGTGTAGTTATGACTTCCTTTGTTCTGTGCTATAAAAACTTCATGAAACTGTTGTATACTGGGCTGTGGTTTGGGGGGTCACCCAAATCCATGTTCCTGGACTATGATAACTCAACATCTGGCTCAAGAATTAACTACCTTATTCCGTTTGAGGTGAGACTGTGCTTTTGTTTTGACAGTGGCTCCAGGATGTCAGCAATAGCATGCTGCTCAGTTGAGCCAAACTGTAGGGTAGACCAACAGGTCGACCCAAGGCCACTGTGGTTAGTTCTAACAGACTGTCCTTTTGATAGCCAAGATCACTTCTGGGAACTACTCAGGCCCAATAGGAGGTCATACTTTATAGTCCTCCAACTCTCTTACCTCAGATGGCAATCTTTTCCCTCCACTGTAACAAGTGACAAGGGACATACAATCGCTGTCTTCTGGACATGTCTTTTGATGAAACCACAACACATTTAGAAATATTAATTTTATTTCAAATTATGTGTTTATGGTGGTGGGCAGTATGTGCATACATGAGTGTAGCGCCCACAGAAGCCAGTTGAGGCCAGTGGATTCCCCTGGGGCTGGAGTTACAGGCAGGTTTGAGTCACCTGATGTGGGTGCTGGGAACGAACCAAACGTGGGTTCTCTGCAAGAGCAGCCTGTACTCTTAACCCTGAGCCCTCTCTCCAGCTGTAGACCATATTTTCAAATTGGCTATTTCTCCCTTACAGTCTGATAGCTTTATTGACCATTCCTCAGTCAAGTGATAAAACCAGCTCGGCTGCTCAGTTGACACCCTGTCAGCCGGAAGAAGAGAGCTCAGACTTTGGAGTATGTCCCAAGGGGCCGCCATGAGATGAGACTTTGAGAAGCTTTGGCCTGAATGAGGTCATCCATCATTTGCATATCCCCTAGGAGTGCTTCCCAGCTGGCCCGGTCGCTAAGACAGTGAGTGACATGAAGGGTCATCTCAGAGATTTTCAGCCAACTGTTATCAGCTGCCCTGCTGAGGGACTTGAAGAAGATTAGAAGAGAAGTGGTGTTAGAAAACTAGAGCCAGTGCAGACGGCTAGAAACCACAGCGGCCTGCAAGGGCAAGCCGGCTAGAGTAGGCACCAGCAGCACTGCCTTGCTCTGCGCTGGGTCCAGCTTTGCCCTGGGCTCATGCACCTTGTATTCTCCGGCTCTCATGGCTCCATTGAGCCGGTCCAGCTGCAAGTCATGGGGCTGCACACAATGAGCCGTCTTCATAACTCCCCGGAGTCACTCTCTACTTCAAGCAGGCTGCAAGCTCTTTCATTACCCTGTCTAGGCCAGACCTTCCTTAGGTCCTCGAGGCTCATTAGGGTTTCAGATGAAACTCAGGCTACCAGATTAAACAGTCGCACGAAGCAACGTGCATGAATAAAACAGCCAAGCAGGCTAACTTAATCCCATGCTTAGAAGGCTTCCATGTACAGCTGCAATTTTGGGGTGCACGGGTGGGGTGGGGATCCATCCCCAGAGTACGCTAGGCATGTATGAAATTAACCATACACTGTGGCATTTTGAAAGTTTAGGAAAATGTTCCTAATCATCATAATCCATGAGTGCACTAAACTTATTGAGGTATAACTGGCATTTAAACACCTACACATTTTGTAAAGATTTTAAAATTTAACACTTAAAAAAATTGTGTGTATGGATGTGTGTTCTCTGTGTAGGTGTATGCGTGTGAGCACAGGTGCCCAAGGAGGCCTGAGGTGTTGGGCCAGCCTTCATGGAAGTGGAGTTACAGGTGGTTGTGAGCCACCTGACATGGGTGCTGAGAACCAGACTCGGGTGCATGCTCTTAACCACTGAACAATTCTCTCCAGCACATCCCACTTAAATAGCTTTAGTATTAAGTTAAAAGAATGCTTACTTTGTTATTAGCTATTTGCTACAACCAAGTTAATATTCTAATAGATTACATTTGAAGGCTACTGATCCAAAAGTTGTGACATACACATTTACTTTTGAAACCATCGCTACAGTGACAGTGTTTTGTTTGTGTTGCTGACTGTGTTCCATGGTCTGGATATGCCATGTTGTTTACACAGTCACTCATCAACAGACACTGAGTCTATTTGCAGTTTGAGCCTATTACCCTCAAAGCTACAGCAAACGTAAATACTAGCCTTTCTGTGGGCACAATTTTCATTTCTGCCTAAGTGTAGAATGATAGGCTATAGGTTGGGTGTGTCTTTTAGTTTAAATTTTTTTTTAATTTGAGAATTTCTTACATATGGCTAATACATAATCATATTTTTCTCCTCATTTCCCTCCTCCTCCTCCCCCAAACATGCTGAAATATATTCCCTCCCAATCTCATGTCTCCAGTTCTTTTATGTATGTACCACTTTAGTATGGACAGTCATGTCATTTTAGCTTAGTAAGTGTGTTGTGGTATCGCCCACATTTATTTATTTCACATTTCTTCAGGTCCTGATAAGATTGAAAGTGTTGCTTATGTTTATGCTATCCGCATATATTCTTTGCCAATTAAAAAAATATTGGTTTTCTTTGGATTGGGAGAGTGTCTTTCTCGTAGTGAGAATTTTGATCTCTTTAAATATGGGATATAGGGGATATGCGGCTGCTTCAGGTTGTCCACAGCAGCTGTGATTTGTCTCATGCTCTAGGAGGGGCATTCTTTTTGCCAGCTGCAGATAGTTTATGTTTGGAATTCTGGGGACTCTTGAGAGGGTATAAATAGGGGAGCCCCAAGAGTATGGTGGCTGCTGCTGGTTCCTGCAGCTGCTTTTGCTGTTGCTGGTTGCTGGTTGTCTGATGACAAAGGTTGGACACCCCATCAGCAGGAAGTAGTCTACAGAGTTCTATGCCCCCTTTCTCCTCTAACCTTCTTTCTCACTTACCTCGTTTTTTGGGGGGACTGGAAGGGACTGGAGTGAAGGGTAGTATATATAGGAACTAAAGTTGCCAAAAAGTACACCTACATTTATTTGTTCAGATTGGCCTTGAACTCCCAAGCCTTCTTCAGGCTCCTAAGGATAAGGACTAAGGATATGTACTTCAGACATGTCTTATGATTGGATTTTGGAAGTGTTTTTATATATACTGTTAAGGTTTTTGTTTTGTTTGGTTTGGTTTGTTTCTGGTATTGTGCTGGTTAGTGTTGTAAACTTGAGCGAAACCTAGATATACCTGGAAAGGGAGAATTTTAATTTAGGATCTGCCTCCATCGGATTGGCCCACGGGCATGTTTTTGGGGGTATTTTCTTGCCTGTTAATCGATCTAAGAGGGCTTGGTCTACTGTGGGCACCGACAACTCTAGGCAGGTGGCTCCTGGCTGCATAAGAAAGCTAGCCAAGCCAATTGGTAGATGGTGTTCCTCTATGGCACCTGCCTCAGTTTCTCCCTCCAGGTTCCTTCCTTGATGGAGTGCCACCTGTAAGCTGAAATAAACACCTGTGTCCCCCAAATGCCTTTGCTCAGGAACACAAAGCAGCATAGGGTCTGTGAGTTAAAGCTAGAGCCTCCAGCTGAAGACAGCTCAGCCACCAAGAGGAATCCCCAGCCCTCCTTATTTTAAGGATTTCATTCGAGCAGGGCCACAGAGTTACTAGGAAAAAAAATATTTTCTTTCAAAATCAGAAATTTGATTAGCAAATATTTTCAGTCAGCCCTTATGATTGTCTTTTCAGTCTCTCTTGAAGAACAAATAGTTTAACTTTGAAAGTTTACTAGTTATTTCCGTAATGGATGTGGCTTTTCTGTGTAAGAGAAGAAAGCCTTGCTTTACTACAGGTGACAGGGTTCTCTCTAAGAGGTCTTGTGGTTTGGGGATCGACACTCAGGTTGGCGGTCTGTTGTGAGTTGATGTTCATGTATGGTGAGAGGGGTGGTCTAAGAGCTTCTGTGTTGTCTGTTGAATTAAACCCTTCAGGCCCCATTTGTAGAGCAGGCTAGCCCAGCTTTCCTTTGGATCTTCGTGAGGAATCAGGTAGCTGTGCATGTCTATCTCTCTTCATTATATTCCTCTGCTCTACGGACCCATCGTTGTGCTGTTAATGAAATACTGCAATTAGTGGAACTTTCTGGTTTGTGTGTGTGTGTGTGTGTGTGTGTGTGTGTATGATGTGTGTGAGAACTGGTACATGTGTAATGCACTGCACATGTGGAGGTCAGAGGCATCCTTGTGTGTCTTTGCTGTCTGTCTTATTTGACACAGGGTCTTTTGTTATTGCATATGGTAGACTGGCTGGCTCACAAGCTTTCTCCTGTCCTTGCCTTCGTGTAGAGGCATGCTGGGATTACAGATGCTGTGAGCCTTCGGGACCCACCATCTTCACTTCCCCCAGTGCTGAGATCACAAGCAGGTGCCACCACACCCAAGTCATTAATAGTATTATTAATTTTAATATATGGTTGTTTGTCCTGCATGGATGTCTGCGCACCATGTGCATGCAGTGCCAATAGAGGCCAGAAGAGGGCATCAGGTGCCCTGGAACTGGAGTTGTAGGTAGTTGTGACCTGGGTCCTCTGGAAGAGCGGCCAGTGTTCCTACCGCCTGGGCCATCTCTCCAGCTCCCACAGCCAGCTTTTTATATGCATGCTGGAGTAGAACCCACACACTCCTGCTTCCACCGCAAGTACTCTGCCGACCGAGCTGTCTTGCCAGCCCTTTCCCTTGCTCGTTTTATGCTCTATAAGATCAGACGTTCACAGTAACCACAGTGCGAGGCTACCATGGTTGAAAACTATGTTTTGAAATCCTGGCTATAAAACCACTCTTTCAGACAACTGTTTTGATCTCCTGTGTCTTTTATTATACCCTTTCATCTTCTTCAGGCTCCAGTAGCTGCACGAACAAGTAAAAACTGCAGATTGTCTAAATGTGGGTTAATTTCTCATTTGATTTAAATGTCAAGTTTGAGGGGGAAATTGCAGAAAAGTATGAAGAGAATTTCCCATTGTTCGAAATGTGATAACGATTTCCTAGCTGTGCTGGCTGTTCAGTGCTGGCTGAACCCTCTCTCCATGCGAGGCTGGGGCTGGGAAGGCAGCTCAGTGGTTAGGAGCACTCAATGCACGTGCCTGCGATAGGCCCAGGTTTAGTTTTCAGCCACCCACATGGCATCATACAACAGTCTGTACCTCCAGTTCCAAGGGACCCAGCACTCTCCTCGGGCCTCCTCAGGCACCATACACACACATGATGAAATACATACATGGAGGCAGAACACTCATAACACAGAAAATAACTAAATCTTTGACAGATGTGAGGTGAGGTGGAAGGTCTCCCTGGCTCAGGAGCCTCTGTGCAGCAGCTTGATGCTTCTCCTCTGGAACTCCTGTCCTTTGGTCGGGATTTAATAGCCCAGGGTTGCTAATAACCACAGGCTTCTGTGAGATTGTTCGGAGGGTGTACAAATGCATCTTCCCATGAAGTGACCCAGGACACGTCATCAAATTCCCCAAAATGTCTACACCCATAGAGAGACACTATGAACCACACTGCAGGGAGACTCTGCCTGCCGGAGCCATCTGTGAAAGGCAAACCCTTCCATTCACTCGGCATCTCACTCGTGTGACGCTAGGTTTATGGCCGTGTAAACATATTCTATACCTCCCACCTTCTATCTTTGAGATGCTGATTCATAGGACCTCAATGTCAAGGCGAAGCCACGAGATCACAGCCTGTGTTGTAGACAGAGGTAAAGATGCCCCAATGGATGGAGTTACAAAAGCTCGTGTTTGCCAGTCACTGCCCTTCACTCTCAAGTGTCTATTTCTCCTGTTACAAGAAGAAAAACCTTTGCAATATGCTGAAATGACTGTCAGCTCCACGGTCTTATAGAGTCAGAATCAGAGATCCAGAACCAAAGCAGGTACTTGTGTGCGCGTGCATGTGTGTGCACATGTGTGAGTATGTGCACATGTGGTGTGGGCATGCATGGACGTGTGTGTGTGTGTGTGTGTGTGTGTGTGTGTGTGTGTGTGTGTGTGT
>OU015746.1:8010109-8023865 GCA_907169655.1 Acomys percivali
CTCTCTCTCTCTCTCTCTCTCTCTCTCTCTCTCTCTCTCTCTCTCTCCCCCTCTCCATCTCTCTCTCCTTTGTGTTTGCAGTTGAAGATGTGCTCTCTTGTTGTCACACCGGCCACATGCCACCATGGCACCCCACAAGATAGACTCCTATCCCTCTGGAAACATAATCCAGAACACACTTCCAGAGGTCACTTTTGTTCATGGAGTTTTGTCACAGCAACGGAAAAGGAACTAATACACAGCGGAAAAAAGGCATCCGTTTCAGACTTCATCACGCAGACGGCTAGTTCTTCCCACCCTGTTTGTTTAGGAGGCTGCCTTTCTGCCAACACTTGCTTTGGACACTTTGGTTCAATATTATTAGCTGCAAGGGTTTATCTCTGGGTCATTTGTCCTAGCCCATTGGCATACACACATTGGTGACAAACCATGCTGTCTTCTGTTATTTTGACTCCATTGTATAGTTTGAAATCAGCTACCAGGGATATTGTTTCTTCTAACCCGTGAGGCTGGGGGGCCTTTCTGTCTTTCAGAAGCTTTTTCAGTTCCTCCCTTCAGCATTTTATAGTTTTCCTCATAAAAGTCTGAACTCCACGGTAAGGTTGATTCTTAGGTAGTTAATTTTTAAAATTTATATACATTTTGAGGTTATCATGTTTTCCCCGTTTTCTTCTCAGAATGTTCAGCACTGGCGTATAGAAAGCTGCTGATTTTGCATGTTGATTTTCTATCATAATTCTTTGCTGAAAGCATTTATCAGTTTCAAGAGTTTTCTGGCAAAGACCTTAGGGCCGTGTTGTCTGCAAGTAATGAAAATCCAATGCAGGGACTCGTAATGAATGTGATGGGAAACGGTTTAATTGTGAGATCACTGTGCTTTGCCAGTGGATGAAAGGGCCCGCTTAGACCCTGACATTAGCACACTTAATTGTCTTCCAAAAGAAATGTAAGACGCAGCAGCACAGACCACTTAGGATGTTGAGAACATCAAGGGCAAACTGATCAGTAAAGCCAGCTGGAAACAAGGCAGCCTGCTCGCAGAGGAAGAACGCAACAGTAGCTGCTGTGCTCGGTTAGAAGGGAGTCACTAAAGTCAGCGAGGAGAAACTCCTATACCCAAACTTCCTTGAAATACAGCAGTGTCTGGGGCTGTCAGTCCAAGGTGACATTTGCTCTTTTGGCTTGGAAGGGCATTCTGAGGGTCAGGCCGTGGAGCCAGTGTGGCAGTCCCACAAGCTGTTCCCGGATGAGGTTTAGCAGCGATCCTAGGATCCACGAGTCATTCTTGCATCTACATAAAACAGCTGGGAGAAACTGCTCCAGGCGCTGACATGGGCTCATCAGGCATTTGTTCAGTGACAGCTCTGCCACCATAATGTTCTCTGGGGGAAAGTCTACTGACGATGAAGCCCTTAGGGCTCCCGAAAGCTCACTGTGTGAGCTCAGGGTACTTTGTCATTTCAGGTGTAAGTGAAAAACAATTAGACAAGACTAATCTTTGAGGCACTTTCATTTCTAGGAGGTGTATGAGCAGAGAGACTAACATATAAACTTGGTTGGTCTTCTTTACCTGTACACTACATCCTCACCGTTCCACCCTGCAGCCTGGGCAATGAGATGCTAATTTAGTGCCTGAGGAGACCTGCTTCATCTTTTATATTTTATAGTCTCAGATGGTGGTATGGTTCAGATAGTGAAGGCACTGGCCACCAATCCTGATGGCCTGAGTTAGTCTCCAGGATATTTATTGTGAGTGGAGGCTTTGACTCACCAGTTTTTCTCTGGCATCCACTTGGGCACATAAATAATTTTAACTAAAAATAGAACAAGGCAAAAAAAAAAAAAGCAATTTTAGATATCTACCTCTGCATATTTACAGGAAATTTAAAAATAAGTATAAAATCTGATTTTATTTTAAGCGAAAGTCAGTTAACTCTTTTTTTCTTTTCTTTTTTTCTTTTTGAGGCAAGGTTTCTCTGTCTAGCCTTGGATGTCCTGGAACTTACTCTGTAGACCAGGCTGGCCTTGAACTCACAAAGATCCCCCTGTCTCTGCCCCCCCCACCTCAAGTGCTGGGATTAAAGGTGTGCACCGTCACACCCCGCCAGTTAAATGATTTACTGACCTTTAGAGACATATTTGCACATCCAGATGATAGACAGAGATAGTAGATGATAGATAGATAGATAGGTAGATAGATAGATGCATAGATAGATGATAGATAGATACATAGATAGGTGATAGATAAATAGACAGACAGATGATAGGTAGACTCACAATGAACTTCCTCATTGTTTGTATTTAGTTTTTGATTTTATAACCATGTGCCATACTTTTCTCCATCTGCTCAGATAGAATAAAGCCATGTAAGCCTTCCTGCACCTCTTTTCCTCCATACACACGTCAGTAAGTGGCTGAGTAAACAGGGAGAAATGGCTACAGACACGTTTAATTGGTCTAGTAGGAGAGGCAGCAGCCGAAACGTGACTAACCAGCTTTGCCGATGTCATACACTAAATAACGTTGTGCGCAAATCTGGCCAGTGACACCAGAGCTTGCAGAGGTGAAGCGGAAGGAGCGTGGTCCGTGTGACTTCGTGTCTCTCCGTCTTTCCATGCATTAGGATGGTTGACAGGTTCCCTGCTCTGGGCAGGGCTCTGTGACGAATTGGGAGACCATTGAGACTCACGTCCTGTTGTTAGTGTCCATGTAACTGAAGTGAGCCTTGGATGTGCCCTACTTTGTCTTGGGGGGGGCACTTGCTAACACTCCTTGATTTTCCCTGTTGAACCCCTGTGAACAGCACTGCCAAGGCCGGATCCCACTGGCCAGCCGACTGCCTTCCTCAGGTTCTCCTTCCTGAGGCACTGGTTGAACATTGTATACTTCTTGGCTGTGGTCTCAACTCAGTCTCAATAGTTCCCAAAATCTAGTATAGATGAGCCTCCCTTATCTGAAACCCAGAAATGCTCTCAAATTAACAACAACAGATCCCAAACTTTTAAATGCCAACATGTTATCACAAGTGGAAAATTCCACACATGACCTTGCCCTCCCCAAAGTGTTCGCACCTGTGATCCCAGCGCTCAGGCGCTGGAGCTAGGATGACTGACATTTGAAGCTTGACGTATATTACATAAAACTAACTCCAAGCTGTGTAAATAGGGTATATAGGAAGCAAAGGGGTTTGGTGTATAGTCTTTATTCTTATCCCCGTGATATCTCATTATGTACATGCAATTATTTAAAAATCCAAAAGGATGGAAAACCCAAATTTGTTTTGGTCTCAATAATTTTGGAAAAAAATATATCTAATCTGTAGGAGGAAAAAAAAACAATCCCAACTTTGCATTCGTATACAAAGGAAAAAAATTTCATTGTATAATCAAATGCTCTTTCTGAGAGGAAAAAAAAAACCATTTAATTTCCTTTCTTAATTATAGACTCCTAGCTCTGGATGGGATATTAAAATGTAATCCAACAGGTACCAGTGAGAAAATGCCCCCACTGGAACAGTTTAAGCAGCCAAATTAATAACATAGTATTGGATTATAACCCAAAGCATAAACCCATGTGCCCACATCGACCTGTAACTGACTGAATAAATAATAAGCTAAGAGAAGAAAGAAATGTGTGCAGTGTGTAGATACTCCTCCTCAAGCAAGCAGAAGGTCCCTCTCTCCCTGAGCATGGGCTGTGCCTAGTAGCTTACCTCTCAAGGGCTTGAGCATGAGAAGCTGAGGTCAACTGTTGACCTTTGCTAGGTGGTCAAGGTTAACTTATTAGAGGCCAGTCACATTGATAGCATGGATACTATATGATAACAAGGGCACTTGGTATGTCTGCAGTCTTCTGTCCTCAAGTTCTCAAGCCCCATCTAATCATGATTAAAAAAAAAAAAAAACAGTAAGGAAAATCCAAATCAAAAGGCATTTTATAAAATGCCCAGCCGGGCGGTGGTGGCGCACGCCTTTAATCCCAGCACTTGGGAGGCAGAGGCAGATGGATCGCTGTGAGTTCAAGGCCAGCCTGGTCTACAAAGTGAGTCCAGGACAGCCAAAGCTACACAGAGAGACCATGTCTCGAAAAAAACCAAAAATAAATAAATAAATAAATAAATAAATAAAATAAAATAAAATAAAATAAAATGCCCGACCAGAACTTTTCACAGTTGTCTGAGTTTGGGCTGGAGAGATGGCTTAGTGGTTAAGGACACTTGCTGCTCTTGCGGAGGACCTGGGTTTAGTTCCCATCACACACACGATGGTTCACAATTGTCTGGGCATTCAGTGTCCTCTTCTGACCTCTGCCAGTACTGTATGCTGCTCATAGTACCCAGATATAGATCCAGGCAAAACACAATAAACATAAAAAAAAAAAAAAAGCTTTAAAATTTTTTTGAAGTTGAGTCTGGAAAAGTGGCTCAGTGGCTAGAAGTTAATACTGCTGTTGCAGAAGGCCGGAGTTCTGTTTCTAGGACCCATGCGAAAACCTCTAACTCCAATTCCAGGGGATCCGATGCCCTCTGCTGGTCTCTGAGAGTATCTGCACTCATATACATATACTCACACATAGTCACACATAAACATATATACACAACAGGTTTTTAAGCTACAATCAGGATGTAAAGTGAATATATAAATTAAAATAAATTTTAAAAATAGGTTTTAAAAAAAAGTGTTCAAGTTATAAAAATAAAACAAGTGTAAGAACCTGTGTTAGCTCAGAGGATCTCAGGAAGATGTGATGATTTAGTGCGGCGTCCTGGATGGGATCCTGGGTCGGAAACCAATGTGAATCCGTGAAATCAGGTGAACTGTGATGTTTAGTCAACAGTGATTTGTCACGGTTAGTACTGTAGCTGTGACACATATACCGTAGCAAACTAAACTGTTAACCAAACAGGAAGAAATCTTGGTAAGGGGGTTGTGAGGACTCTGTACTGCTTTGGCATCTCGTTTGCACATCTAAAACTGTCTTAGGGCTAGTAAGATGGCTCAGGAGCTAAAAGGGCTTGCTGCCGATCTTGACGATCTGAGTTCAATCCCCGGGTCCCACGTGGTGGAAGGAGAGAACTGACTCCTGCAAGGCGTCTTCTGACTTCCGCAAGCACACTCATGTGCCTGCATGGTTGTGTAGACATGTGAATAAATAATAGATAAATAGTGTTCAAAACCGTTTACTAAAAGCTAAATTTAAGTGACAGGTAAGTAGCTAAATAGTTGAGAATGTCACTGTGAAGATAAGACACCCAAATGTTTGTCCTTTAAAGATTGATTTATTTGTATTTTATGTGTATCTGAGTGCGTGCGTGTGTGTGCCACATGCATGCTGTTACCCACGGAGGCCAGACGAGGGTGTCGAGTCCCTTAGAGCTGGTCTTACACCGTTCTAGTTTATTCTCTTTCCCGTTAGTTGTCAAGGCAAGACTGTTGATTTGGGAGTTTAACTTCCCTTTTTGCAATTGAAGGAACTTGCTTACATTTTTCCTACAGATTTGTAGTTTTATAAGGCGTGGTAAGTGCAGCCCAGAGGCCAACAAGTATTTGCGACAGACACACAGACCTAGTGAAACAGCAGAAAGTGAGCTGAAAGAGGGGGGATGGAAGCTTGCAGTCCCAGCCCTTGGGATACTGAAACAGGGAGGGACACTGCCACCAGTCCAAGGCCAGCCCGGGGTACAAAGTGCGTGAGTGCCTCTCTCAAAGACACGAGTCACCTTCCAGCGACGCCTGCTCGCCACACTGGCTGTGACGGCTGTGGATACCCCTTCTCCACGCTCCCTCCACACATGTTGTCATTCTCGGGATCTCTAAACCGGGGTTGCTGCTTCAGTGACAGTGGAGAGACCCAGGCTCATGGGCTAACACTGGCCCCAGGCACCTTCTCCAGCCATCAAGTTTCCAGCTCTGAAGTCTTTGGGCAATGAGATGCTTCAGGCCTGAGCATCACTCCAGAGCCTAGAGGCCTGGAGGTGAGGCTTTCTGTTTGGTCCCTGTGTACCTTTGTCCCTGTGTCCCTGGGCTCAGGGGTCAGAAAGGCCCATACTGAACCCCCGGGGCTTGATGAAGGGGCAGTGACTTTCGTTCTTTTGTAGGAATTGACACTAATAAAACAGGATGCCAGCTGGTAAGGAGTTAGAAAATGAAAAACTAAGGTCTATGCAAAATACGTCACAGTCGCACCATCTACTCTGATCCCTCTATTCCTTTTCTTCCAAGGCTTGCTATATTCATTGTGTGTGTGTGTGTGTGTGTGTGTGTGTGTGTGTGTGTGTGTGTGTGTGTGTTAAGGGGACCCATGGTATCAACTCTAGCTTGTGTGTGAAGCTTTGTGACACACCTGCCTTATTTATACCATGGCTTCCAGCACCCCTGTCCCCACGCCCCACAGCACACTGAGTCTGTCTTGTCACCTACCTATGCTCTAGTGGGTGGAGTCTCAGGGCCTCAGCTCTGGGACCTTCTCTGACGTTTCTGACAACACATTATTTACTTGCCATGCATTACTACTCTCCTGGTCTCCCTGCCCACATACTAAAGACTGAACCCAGAGCCCCGTACATGCTAGGTAAGTACTCTACCACTGAGCTACACCTCAAGACCATTCTAAATTGTTATTTTGAGACATAGTCTTGTCACTATTGCCCCTGTTGGCCTTGAACTTTCTCTGTAGCTCTGAGAGCCTCCTGCCTCAGCCTCACAGGTAGATACACTCCCAGGGCTGTGTCCCAGGAGTGTCGGTTACTATTTAAAGTACCAAGACATTCTGCCAGCATGGAGCTAGCCAGTGAGGTAAAGTGAGACTCCCGTTAGAACTAACCCATAGACTTCCTCGGCGCAAAGCTGCTCCTAGACAGATAGGGTCAGAATGGCATCGAATCAAGGGACAACACACAGCTGGTTGAACACCAAGAGATACCCTTTCTGAGAAAGCAAAAGATGACGGGGGCAGTTATAACCATCAGAGCTTGCCAGGAACAGCCTTTGTGCAGACAGGCACCATTTTGTTTTTTTAAATGTGTGTCTGTGCAGGTGCACACATGTGTGGAAGAGACCAAAGGTCGACCTTGGCATCATTCCTCAGTCACTATCCACCTTGGTTTTTTTTTTTTTTTTGAGTCAGGGTCTCTCATTGTCCTAAAACTTGCAGGTTCAGCTAGGCTACCTGGCTTGTGAGCCCCAGGGGTCTGCCTTTCTCTTACCCACTAGTTAGTGCTGGCATTACACATTATGTACCATCATGCCAGACTTTTAAAAAATTTTTTAAAGGTAAACTCTGGGGTTGAGACTCAACTGCTTAATTGTGCCAGGCAAGCACTTTGTCAAATGGACCGTTCCCGCTGCCGTTCAACATGGGCCATTTTGAAAATGAAGACCTATTCTATCCTTCCTCACCTCACCTCACCTCACCTCACCTCACCTCACCTCACCTCACCTCACCTACACCCCAGATTTAAACGATGAGGCAGCCATGGAGTTGGAAGCAAGCACAGGCATCGATTGTCATGAGACCATGGGCGCCGTTCAAGCAGCTCGTAGTAGGAGCTTCAGGGTCAGACAGCCAGAACAACCCCTTCCCCAGGATAATCACCTGCGATTTCTCTAATCCAACTTCAGGGTTTTCTCCCCTCTTTGATTACCTTTCGTGAGTAATTTGGGGAAAATAATTGGTGGGTTTCATTTGAGCATCCCAAGCTGATGGCGGAGGAAAGGCTTGATCCTCCTCCTGTTCTCTCTCTTTTGCCTATTTTAATGTGACACCAACTAGTGTGACAGTAATTGTACCTGATGGCCTAATTGCCTGCCCTTCAAAGGAGTCAGGAAAATGGGCCATATTACACAGCCTCTAATAATTTCACCTTGTGAATTACTGTCCAAAGACCCAGTGTGACTGCTGTTCATGAAGCGGAGGCGAGATAGGAAACTAGACTAGAAAGACACGAACAATTGATCACAAAGCCTTCTCTTGCACTTCCTCCCCAAAGCACATCCCTAACAGCGCCGTTTCTCATTGTAGCTTAGGCTTACTGCGATCTACAGAACTCGGGGGTTGGTGAAAGCTGTGTTGGCTATCGGCAACACATAGTTATTCTCTCTAATGTTCAGGCAGTGCCCAATTTGGTTTTGTCTAAACTGGGTAGGACACCATGACTCTTTCCTTGGCCTCCTCCACCTGAGGACCTGACTTTCAGAAAGCTTGCTGGAGAGCTGGTGGTTGCTCTGTGCTCGGGACACAGGGAAATTGAAAAGGTTCCCGGGTTCCAGTTTGTGTTGCTCACACCATGTTGGAATGGACAGAATCAAATGTTTAAAACAATAATATGCTCCCTTGGTACTGTAGTTCAGATCCAAATTTCCCCCACAGGTTTATGTTTTTGAAACTCCTGGTCCTTGGCTTATGGGGCTATTGTTTTTTTTTTAATTATTTATTTTTTATTTTATGTGTATTAGTGTCTGTATGCATGTATGGCTGTGTACCACTTGTGTGCAATGCCTTAAGAGGCCAGAGGAGGGCATCAGAGACCCTAGATCTGGAGTTTCAAATGGTTGGGAGCTGCCACTTGGGTGTTAGGAATCAAACCTGGGTCCTCTAGAAGGGCAGCCGGTGCTCTTTACCACCGAGCCATGTCTCTAGCCGTTGTGGAGTTGTTCCAGCCTTTGTTTTGCTCTCTGTTTCCTATCCCCCACTGTGAAGGGTGTGGCTACCATGCCAGCCACCACGGACTTCACTATACCTTCCCTGATGCTTCTAAAACCAGGGCCGAAACAAGCCATGCCCTCCCTCCCTCACCTGTCAGGTGACGTAGTTACTGGAAGTAACTAATTCATCTGGCTCTAAGGCTTTGGGGTCCTGAGAGCCCAGCCTCTCCCATGAAGCCCTTGGTTGCTATCTTCTCCCTATAGCAATTCTGCAGTAATTTTAGATTTGACCATCTCGATCATACTTGCAGAGACTCTGGGGTGTGGTAGAGCAGGCAGAGATGTCAAGATGAGGAGAAAAATCCAACTTTGACCCTCCCAGGAGAAGCAGGTGAGTCAGAAATCGAACCCGTACCACAGGGCAGACCATTGCTGTTAGATGTGAGCACAGGAGCTGGGTAGCTACCAGGCATATAATGTAGCATGGCACATGTGTGATGCACGGCCATAGGTGTGTTTTTATGATGTAGCGTGGCGCGTATGTGATAAGTAGCCATAGGCACGCCTTCATGCAGGGTGAGGGACCGAAGGGTGGGTAGGTTTTGGATGATTTGCTTCTAACATATTTGAACAGCTTTCCCCGTAACTGCCTCACTCCACAAGCTTGCTAGTGTTTGTTGGGCATCCTCAGGAGGTCCCAGAATTTTGCTGGTCTCCTGGGAAAGCCCCTGGACAATGACCACTCTGTTCAGATTGGTGCTCGTCTCTCTGGCTGCTATGAAAGCTGCTCCCAACCCCCAGCCCCGCCCTATGGGCTGCTCTCAAGGACAGGAAATCTGCCCAACTCTGCCTGGGTGTAATTAAACTTTAGGTTGAAGTATCACCCCGGGGCACCGCTGGCAAATTCAATAATGATGAATTAAGTGGGATATTTACAGCATTAATGCGAACAGGATTTAAAATAATGTGTTCAGTTCACTTAATTACATTCCTTGTGACTCCACACCCGCTCCCAAAATGTCATCTCAGCACCCCGTCTAATTGCAGCCGCTCTGCCTTTTCTTTTTTCTGCCTGTGCTCTCTGGTTGTTTTTCTATGTGTCTAACTCTAGATCTCTTTGCTCTGTTGGGGTTGTCACTTGTAGGGGCCCATTCGCACCCCAGTTTATTCAAGCCGTGGCCATTGTAATATTCCTTAATTTTATTTGTGGAATGGGTTGTTTCTTGCCCCTACTTTTAAGGGAAAGGATGAGGAATTACTGGTTCCTGAATGCCCAGCACTTTCTTCTTCTTCCTTGGTCCAAAGTTGAGTTGAGGCCCAATGCTGTGGTTGGCTGTGCTGTCTTCCCTGAGTGTTAGGGTCAAGGACCAGGCTCTGGCTGATATGACTAATGAAGTGTCCACATCACCACCATATCCCCTGCCCATCAGCACACTTCTCACCCTCCAGGACTCTGTGCTGTTGCCCCTGTCGTTTCCTTGGAAGCAGGGCTTGGAAAGTGCACCTAGGTTCGCTGCCTGTCCTGGTTGCTCTAGGCTTGTGCTATGAAATAATATGTGGGAATTGGATTAGCAAGCCGTGGGCTATTTATTCCCTTCCTTTGCCTCGGGTCAGTCTTGTAAGTGGGTGCCACTAGTCACTGTCCTTAGAGGATCCATTCTGAGTAGGGAATCTCGCTTCCCCAGCTTCTGTTATGCATGTGAGAGGGAACTGCTTGTCCGGGATGGGACAGGAGAAGGAGGATGAGCCTTGCATGGAGCAGGGAGCAGGGCTCCGGTTTTGCTTTGGAGCCATGGAGAGGTCTGGTGGGGCTGCCTTCAGATGTTTGGGTCCTCGAGCAAATGTGTAAGCGGTTATTGCCAGCCTCCTATTGTTTTCCTACGCCATCAGTCGTCAAGACTCTATCGCAGCTGCTGGGTATCCTGCTCACGGAAGGAGACTGGGCTCGGGAAGGAGGGAAACACACTTCAGACTACCCGAGGGAAGACAGACCGGACTAGCAGGAGAGAGCTCCCCAGGGCAGTGAGACCTCTCACCGTCATGGCACACTGGAAGTAGAAGTGTGGCCGTGATGCCATGTGTTCATTGCTCCCATCTATTTCCACCACGCCCCGCCACACCCATTTCTGCTTTCTATCAACCGCCGTTGCTCTGCAGACTTCTAGCTCCTCTGTGCAGCAGCAGCAGCAGCAGTTAAGGCACTGGGGTTGCCGCCCCTTCATGCAGGAGCGATCAAGCCAAGAATATGGCCCTGAGGTGTAGACCTGCCTAAGTTAATCCCACCCCTCCCTGCGGAGCAAAGTGGAGCACAGCTGTAGCCCAGGCTTACCCATTCATCCAAAAGGCACGTCTCAGAGGACACAGGTGGCATGTGGGTGGAGCACCCCCCACAAAGGCTTTTAGTGTGGGTGTCAGATGGCGATTTCCTCCACCTCCAGGATTGTGGCTGACTGCATTGGGATCACCTGCCTTCATCAGGCTAGAGGAAGAACAGCAGGTTCTTTCTTTTAGGAAAACCACCTTTTCTCCCTATCTCACCAAAGGATACTCCTGTGAGCAAATGTGTGAGCTTTCCTCTGCACCAAGCAGTTGTTTTTTCAGTCCTCTGCTGGCATTGTTAAGTTTCCTACAGCTCAACTCAACACCATCAGCCTCTACCTGGAGATAACGTTCATGTTGCAAAGGAGAAGGGCTCAGTCCCACAAGGCGAGCCTCAACTCAAGGTACTGGCTCCAAGTCCAGATCGTCTGCCCTCTGGGCTTCTGATCAGTGGACCAGAAGCTGAAGGTTCCCACAAGCCCCTCCTCAAGTTCGCTCATAGGCTAGAATGGCTGTCAAGGCTCTGGGAGGGAAACCTAGTGGGTTGTCAGTTCCTTACAGAAGAGCTGACATGGTCATGACTTGGGAGGAGGCGTGGAAGTAAGGTATAGAGAAAGAGCCTCAGAGTGCACCAGCATTTGTGCTCGCCCAGCACCCCAAGCTCTGTCACCCCAGTCCTCCTGGTTTTGTTTTTGTTTTTTATGTTGGCTTCCTTACGTGAGCACGCTTATTAAGTCATTGGCTGTGGCACATGAATCCAAGCTGCAGCCCTTCCCCGACTCTGGGTGTCAAGTCAATGTGTGTGGCTGAAGGTGTCAGCCATCTAATCCTACGGCCAGCTCCCTGGCTATAGGGGCCCTTTCAAGAGCCGTCCCTTGTCATTAGCTATGACTCTCCTGTCTCTCTTAACACTTCGGATGTTCTCAAGGGTTCAAGGAGTTCTAGGACCAGAGCTAAGGACCAAAATACGTTTTCCTCACTAGTCACACTGTCACTGCTCTCCACTTGCAGATCTCTGGGTGACAGATGACATCATCCTGGCACCCCCCAGGAGGAAGGCATTGGCAAGGGTGCTCAGAGATAATTAGATGAAAGCTAACAACGTAGGCTCATTAGCAGGCAACCTTTTTCCAATTATGAGATAAGTGAGCCTGTAAAACGATGCCTCTGGCGAATCAGTAGCAGGGTTATCTTTGGAGGCTCTTGCCAGGTGGCCAGAAATCTGTGGGAGACTGTGGCCAGGAGAGTGAAGCAGAGGGCTGTCAGCACCCAGAGAGCATGGAGGCTGTGAGAGACCAGCCTCTGGGCTGCTGCATTAGCTTTGGCCTTGAGCCAGGCAGGAAAATGGATGAGCAACAGTCTGAGGTTCTGCCCGGCACACTTCACAAATGAATGGATGGCTTCCATATATGCCATTTTCAGAGGCAAAGCCCGTCATACTTCCAGCCCACGCTACCTGACCCCTGGCAGCTGCTGGGAGACCATGCAGGTGTTAAAAGAGAGTTTGGAGAGAAACAGGATGAGACCGTGGTACTAAGAGGCAGGATGCTGACCTCACCATCCATTAGACTCACCTACAGCATTGATTGAAACGGCAATATTATTCTTTTCCTTCTGCAAGCCTCTTTACTGAGCAGAAAGTTTTAAGAAATTCTATAGGATGTATGTATGTATGTACGTATGTATGTATACATGCTTATATGTATAGCAAGCTACCATACTGAATGCAGTTTATTTATAGCAGAAAAAATATTGGAAAGGGTATAACATCCTAGTATGATTATCCATTTTTTTTCCTCTAGAAAGGCACATTAGAAGTTGTCATTGGAGAAGAAATATTTAGGATTGAGGAGAGAGACTCTTATTTTTTCCTTCCTACCCTTTCCTTCTGTTTGCATTTCTGAGTGCCTGTGGTCCCCTCTTCCTAGCCAGTGTCAGCAGGGATCATCCAAGCAGTGGGATTACAAATCATTTTCTTTTCTTTCTCATCTTTTTGTAGCAAGAAAATCATATTTTTAAAAACTGCACCAGCCTCTGCTCCCAGCCGCAGGTTCTCTGGGGAGTGGACCCAGCGTTCAGTGTTTTAACATGTGCAGCCATACTTCAGAACCTAAGTCCCCATCACAGGCATTTCCGGATGGGCGTTTTATCAAAAATCGGGGCCTTCTCTCTTCTCAGGAGTTGGAATTTTCTGGTGTACTTTTGCTCCTACCCACTGCCCCCAGCCCAGGATATGAATACCTGGAGTCATTTGCTGCAGGGGGATGCCCCTCAGACCACGTGTGTGGGCCTTGCACTCAAAGGAATCTTTTTTTTTTTTTAATTTATTTTTTATTAATTTATTCTTGTTACATCTCAATGGTTTCTCAAAGGAATCTTGCAGGAGGAAACTTTCTACAGGGCCTTGTGTGCTTTGGGGTCAGGCCCACCTGGCTAATCTCCTTCTGCTAAGGTCAACTGTGCCCCATCTCAGGAGTGAAATCCGTCAGACTCAGTCTGATATCCAGGCATTGCGCACTGTGAACGGGAGGGGGCTGGCGGAAACCCAGGGTGTTCTTGTTACAATGTCTGTTTCTGTCTCACAAAAGACATTTCTACAATTTTACCGTGAATCCTGAAGAGTGTGACAGATAAACATTTAGATAGCCAAGAAAGGTATTTCCTTTGTCAGGTAGCTTTGCCTCTGTGTTAAGTGAATACGACCTACATTTTTGTTATGTGGCCTCTTCTGATTTGAAGAGGGGGATGGTGTGTGTGTGTGTGTGTGTGTGTGTGTGTGTGTGTGTGTGTGTGTG
>OU015746.1:8037065-8064177 GCA_907169655.1 Acomys percivali
TGTGTGTGTGTGTGTGTGTGTGTGTGTGTGTGTGTGTGTGTGTGTGTAGGACACCTGTACCCGCCCCCTGTTTCCAGAAGGAATGGTGTCTCAGTATTAAGAGATAAAATGACTAGAGATAATGAGCTCTCAGTGCACACTGTCATAAGAAAAGCAGTTTTAGAAAAGGTAGTATATGATCTCCAGAAAGCTCCAAAGGAGCCAAAACCAAATTGAGATGGTTTGCTGGAAGTCTCCCTCGGCCAGGTAGATGCATCTGTCTGGTTTATACTTACACCCTGCTGCTCCCAGCCAGGCCTCATCAGTCATTGACAGAAGTAAGTGGATCATGGGAAGATTACCTGACTATAAGGAATTAGCCAATCACATGATAATTACTTAAAGAGGCCTCATTTAGGCCAACAGCGCATCATAAAAGAGGAATGAAATGTGGCAAGTGATAGACAACTCTCCTTACAGCCAAGGAGATGCAGATTAAGGCAGGTAGCGTATCCCCTTGCCCACAGATGAATGCATTTGTGAGAAATACCCAGTACTGACTGAGCTATGGCCAATGAGAGGGACAAAATGCTGCTCATGGTGCTGTCAATGGCACCATTTCCCTGCTCCTTCCAAGTTCCTGACTGCTTAGGTTAGTGTTTGTGATGATATTTAATAACGAAACAGTTTGGAAGCAGCCTCAGTGCCCAGTGGTATGAGAAAGCCAGGGCTACTCTGTATTGCTTAGCAATGCCTGAAAGGATATCTAATCATAAGAGGAACCTCTCCTGTTGTGTTTAATGGGAGCCGAGAGCAGTCTGCCATCATATAATGTGTCATTTCAGGGGCCAGTGTAACGGCATGAGGATGCACAAAAGGGAGGGCGCCCACCTCCATTGTTACTTTTTAGTCGGTGAGGTCGCGGTGGCTTGCATTGTCTTCTGCGTGCTTGTTCAATTTCCCACAGTTCCTTTCAGCAAGCATTACTCGTTTTGTGACCAGAAACAAGCACATAGATGAGGTTGTTTTGAGTGAGGTATGAGTCCCCATGGCAAGGTGGATGGATAGCACCCAGTCCTGTTGTGGTCCCTTCAACCCAAAGTTTGCGTCCAATCAGTGAGACTTGGATGAACGTTGCAACATCGATTCCTATACCAGAACCTTACATCTGTGTCTCTGTGTCGTCAGGTCCAAGGGCTCTGTAAGATCCGAGGGCCCTCTTGGTGTGTGGCCTGGCAAGGGTTAGGGGAATAAGAGGATTGGCGGGACACAGACACCCATAGTGTCCTCTCCTCCTTTTACTGTCTCTTGACAAATGATAGGCCAAGGTTATTGTCACCATGCAGCTGACCCCCCTTCCTGCCTCTCCCCTCCTCCCCAGCCCAGTGCCTGACAGTTGGGCCACAACTCAAGCGCCTAATGTGTTCTAAAGAGAGTCATTCAGCAACGTCACCCCTGTGGAAATCCCTTTTCTCCTTTAAGCCTTTTAGACCCGGGACCCCCAGAAGAGCAAAAGCCAAGAACTGACTTTTGTTTTTCTCATCATCTTAGTGAAGCCTTCTCCCTATTAGAGGCCCAGGGTCGTTCGAAGAAGACGTGAAAACAAGAAAGAGTGAAATGGACAAATGAAGGGAATGGCCCCCCCCACTTGTTTATTTTTATTGTTTTATATGTGTGTATGTGTATGCACATGTGAGTACGGTTGCCCACAGAAGCCAGAAGAGGGTCTGTGTCCCCTGGAGTTTTTAAGGTACAGGTGGTTTGAGCTGCCTACATGGGTGCTGGGAACCAAGCAGTGCTCTCCGGAGGAGCAGCAAGTGCTGACATTGCTCTGTTACAGACTCTGTTTATGAGCAAGGTCCACATGCCTCACGTCACACAGGAAGCGGCGTTTCCCAGGATAGGTGCCCATTCTGGATGGGAAGGAACAGAAAACTGTGCCTCCATGTTGCAAGAGATGGTCCCTACAACTTTTAGTCCTCAGAGAAGCAAAAGTAATAGCTTGAATAGAAAAGAAATAATTTGACAAATAATTGGCTCAGAACTAAGCAGAAAGCCCCGGGACCATTAAACAAAGAACCACAGAGACTGAGAAATGTGGAAGGTGCTCCCCTCCCACACACTCAAGTGCAACAGTAGGATATAAAACGGGGCCATGGATTGTGTGTTTTGTGAGCCAGACACCACGTTCTTCCATAATGCAGTTGTTGGAACAATCTCACTAGGTGGATATGATTACACACATACATTTTATAGTGAGGAACCTGAGGCACAGCAGCAGCATTTGTTGAATGAAACTCATAATTGACTGAGGTAGTTTGAATGAGACTAGACGCCTCCCTCCGCCCCCACACACACACCATAGGCTCAGATGTTTGACTACTTTGTCATCAGTTGGTACAACTATTTGGGAAGGATGAGGAGGTGTGGCCTTGTTGGAGGAGGTGTGTCACTGGGGGCCGACTTTGAGGTTTCAGACTATGTGTGCAATCATTCCCAGCATGCTCTCTGCCTCCTGTTGCCATGCCTTCTCCCCACCATCATGGACGCTAACCCTCTGCAGCTGTAAGCCCAGCTAAGCGCTTTCTTCTATAAGCTGTCTTGGCCATGGTGTTTTATCTCAGCAATAGAAAAGTAACACACTGATAGAGCTGTGGCCCCATGGCTGAGACTGGTCCTCTTGTCCACTCTCCTTGCAGTGGCAGTTCTGACTCCAAAAATGGAAGAGGACAGGATCCACATTCCTGAGCTGGACAAGGGCCTGGGTGGACACAAATGAAGGCAACTGTATTGGGGTGTGGGGATATCTTACTGGCACATGCTCTCTAATGTAATTATATGTAATGTGTATCGTGGGCACATTTGTAGGTGCATGTATGTCTGTGTAGGGGCTCTCACTGATTCAGCTAGGCTGGCTGCTGAGCATGGGAGATTCCCCTCAGCACTCTGGTTACAGACACATGCTGCCCACCCACCTTTAATTCTTTTGACTTGCATACACACAAGGAGACAGCACTGAAAAAGAGAATCTACTGATATTTCCCATTCCTTATTATTTTCTGAGAATCAGATTAATGTGGGGGCTCAACTGTGACTATGCATTGCAACAATACTCTCTCTTATGAATCGGATTCTGAGGGTTAGAGAGACGGATCAGCAATTAAAGAGCACTTACTGCTTTTGCGGAGAACCTGGGTTTAGTTCCCAGTACCCACATGATGGCTCAGAACCATCTGTAACTTCAGTTTTAGGGAGTTTCTGGCTTTCATGGCCACTGTATGCACATGGTGCACATACACACATGTATGCAAAACACTCATGCACACATACATGTGCATGCTTGTGTATGTGCAGGTATGCAAGTGGAGGGATCAGAGTGTGGGTTTTGGCCCTTCCTTAGGTATCTCCCACCTTTTCGAGCAGACTTTGACCTGGAGCTCCAGTGGGTTAGGCCAGGTCAGCTGGCCAGTGAGCGTCTAGGAATCTGTTTCTCTCCGTGTCCCATCACGCTTTCACTGGGATTACAGATATCTGCTGGGCTTAAATTTTTTAAAACTTATATTTATTTATATAATTTAGTGTGTGCATTTGGAGGGCTGAGAGCAACTTCAGGAAGCTGGTTCTCTCCTACCATGTGTCTTCCAGGGATCAAACTTGGCAGCCATCTTGCCAGCCTCTTGCCCATTTTTATGAGACGTATTGGGGTCCGAATTCAGGTACTCATGTGTGCGGAGTGACTGCTGTACTGAGTGAGCTGTGCTCCCAGCCCTCTTCTCCCACACTTCTGTTTTGCCTGCTGATGCTGTTCATACACACACAGGACATAGCCGCTGTACATCCCTGGCCACTCATTAATGTGTTTTGTAACAGGGCCTTAGAAGCAAAGACCTCTGTCAGGGATTTGAAGCTGTGTGCACTCAGTAGGTAAGAATTTGCCTGCTGTGTTATCTTAATGAACTCATCTCCAGCGAGATCGAGGGGGTTTGTCACGCTCTCTCATGGCTGGTGATCTGTTAATTAGCATCGCTGTATTCATCAGAGGCCTGTGATTCCATCACTGGGCCCATTTAATCCAACCAGTCCTCCTCCCAGGGACCAAAGACCATCTGTGTCCTCGTGTGGCCGGGCCCATGGGCTATGAAAGAGGAGGCTAGCTCCAAATTCACCTCCCTAGATGTGTCTTGAATCCTTGAGGACGCAGTCATGTTTGCAGACCATCTGTGCGTGCTTAGCTGCAGAGCAGATTGTGACTCCCGTCGTACTTTCTGAAGTGGTTGCCGGAGTCTCTACACCACCATGGAGAGGGCCTCAGGGCTTGTCATGTTACAGGGGGCAGCTGTGTCCCAGATAGCAGACACAGTTTGCTCAGCTCATGGCTCCAGGTTTGTGTCCTCCAGGTGTCATCTGTTGGTGTACAGGGATGACAGAATCCCAGGCCTTGGTATCTTTGTCTTTTTTAAAGGAGGTGTTGTTTTATTTTTTGTTTGTTTGTTTGTCTTTAATTATATGCATGTGTTTTGTGAGTGTGATTGCTTGTAGAGGCCAGAAGAGGGCACTAGATTTCCTGGAGCTGGGGTTACAAGTTGTTAGCTGCCTAATATGGGTACTGACAACCACACTTGAGTTCTTCTAAGGGTTGAACCATCTCTCCAGCCCTATGGTACTCTGTTTGTTAGGGTCAGCATCCCAGCAGTGGAGACAAACTACTAGCCTGCTGTGACTGTGAAGGTATTAGATTAAATATATACACCCAGTGAGGGGGCAGGAGACCCCAGAAGTGTTCTTTGTTATATTATTTTAAATTTTATTGAATTTATTATTAGTGCATGGCAGTGGTGAGGTGGGGCACACAGGCTACAGCTTGGAGGTCAGAGAACAGCTCTCAGGAGTCAGCTCTCTCTCTTTCCACTGTGTGTTCTAGACATCAAATTCAGATTGCTGGGCTTGACCAGCAGGTGCTTTCACCTGCTGAGCCACAGCCCCCTTGTTACCTGAATTGGATTTGAGGACATTCTTCTCCTGCTTTCATCTCTGTAGCAGGAATCTCCCAGTTTTGGTAGGAAGTTCCCTGAGTGGAGATGGTATGGAAAGGAGGAATGTTGAGGTTTCTGTCACCCTCAGTCAAGGGCCTGGACTATAGTGTCATACCCAGAGTCCCAGAGTATGAACCTTCTGCCGTCTCCCACAGTCAGGGATCTCCCAACCCTGAACACATGTGAGAGTAAAGTGGGGCTCCCAGTCCCCCTAGGAGGACAGGGTGCCGCTCAGTGTCACATTCTTATCCAGCAAAGGTGAAGCCATAGGCTTCATCTTGAGTACCACAAAATATTATCACTATTTTCATCATCACCATCTTCACCATCACCATCATCATCATCATCATCATCAGCAGCAGCAGCAGCAGTGGCTTTGATCGTCAACTCAACACAAGCTAGAATCACCTGGGAAGAGTGTCCCAAAGAGGGACTATTAATGTTGGGCTGGTTGGGAAGACCTAGTCCACTGTGGGTGGCACCATTCCTTAGGCACTGTGGTAGAGAAGTGGAGCTGAGCCCAGGCAAGAGAGCACGCGTGCATCCATGGCTCTCTGCTCTTGTCTGTGCCTGTGATGTGACTAGTTCTTTAAATTCCTGCCACCTTGACCTCCCCATAATAATGGACTGTAACTGGGATTGTGAGCTAAAGAAACCCCATTCCTCTTCTAAGTTCCCCTTTTGTCCGCGTATTTTATCGCAGCGACAGAGAATGAATTAGAATAATCAGAGTCACTGTAAGTCTCCTGAAAGGATGAGCCCAAAGTGCAATCGATGTTTGGCTGCCATGCTCTTAGTGAGCGCTGGAAAACAATCTAATCTCTGCCTGTGACAGAGTAGGGGTGGAGTGGGAGGGGGCTTCCGTGGATATTTTCTTCACACACTATCCACACTCACACTCAGGTCCCAGGAAAGCTTTGGGGTCCCTCTCAGACTCACCCAGGGAAGGCTTGACCACTCCCATGGGGCTCCAGTGGCCCATGTTTATGTCAACAACACTCATGCACCCAGGACTTCTCTTCCTCCGTACAACCCTTTGACCCCCAGGAAGTGTTTCATTGATCCACTGTTTTGAATCAGGAAATTACAGCAAAAACTCTTGCTTAGCAAGCATCTCTCAGCTGGTGTGTGGGCGGGTCTTGAAGTAAATATGGTGGCCTGATTCCTCAACCTGTGCTCCTTCTCAGTTCTCAGCATCCCTCTCCTTCGGTGGCCATTTTTTACCTTTCTTAGAAGCTAGATTCCAGGCACAGCGCGTCTAGTTCTTATGTGCTTGCTGAACGACTGAATGAGGGAGTGACTGAGCCATCAAGAGATGTGGGACGGTCCCTGGCTTGGAGGCTTCCTTGCTGTGGCTTGCCCAGGGTTCAGTGCACACATTTATACAGCCCCTCTCTCCCTGTTCCTTTTTTTTTTTTTTGCACAGACAAGAGTGAGAATGGTGAGATATACCAGAGGAAGAAGGTGGCAGCTGCTGGCCTTCCCGAGGGCACTGCCTTCTCAGCGCCTGTGCAAGGGAACTCAGCGCAGTCTGCGGTCAGCAGCTGGAGGAGGATTGCTCTGCTCATCCTGGCCATCACCATACACAACATTCCAGGTGAGGACTGGTCCTGGGGCTGTCCACTACCCACCTGAGGGTGGAGCCACTCATTGTCCACACAGCTGTGTGGCTGGAAACAGGGAGCTGTCGGTAGTGACATGAGCTCTCCTTGGAGGGGAGCGGAGGCCAGTCTGTGCTACGGGTGATTTATTCTCTACTGGCCTTTGCATGTTCCACCTCCCCATCCAAGGGTCCCTTTCTTTACTCTTTGGTACCAGATCTCGTGGAACATAGATTTGTCACCTCCGTGATTCCTGTGACTGTGGGGTGTCCCCAGTTCTGACTGATGCTTTGTAAGACATACTGAATCCTGGGGCTCGGGAGACAGCTCTGCTGGGAAAGCATTTGTTGTGCAAGTGCAAGTTCCATCCACAGGACTCGAGTCAATAAGCTGAATGGGGTGGTGTGCGCCTGTCATTGCAGGGGAGGAGGGGACGAGAGCGTCCTCAGTGCTTGCTGGCCCCCAGAATTAGCTTATTTGATGCAGTGGTTCCCCACCTTCCTAATGCTGTGACCCTTTAATACAGTTCCTCATGTTGTAGTGACCCCCCCAACCCTAAAATTATTTTTGTGCTACTTCATAACTATAATTTTGCTACTGTTATGAATCATAACATAAATCTCTGTGTTTTCCAATGGTCTTCGGCAACCCTTGTGAAACAGCCATTTGACCCCCAAAGGGCTCATGACCCACAGGTTGAGAACCAGTGATTTAGTGAGTTCTGGGACAGCGAGAGATCCTGTCACCATAAATTAAACGGGCAGAGGAAGAAACCACACCTAAGGTTGATCTCTAGCTTTTTTTTTTTTTTTTTTTTTTACACATACACACATGTGGTTCCTACACAAACACACACACCCACAAACGTGGACCCCACCACACACATATAACAAGAAAACAGTATGGAATTCTGCCGCGATTAACAATTGTGTTTCACTCACTTTCTCTGTAGGGGCCTCTGTCTGAGAACCTTACCGATCTTTGATCTTTTCCTGTTACAGAGTGACTTGTTTGATGTCTTTGGATTGAATTTAATGGTGGGAGACATACTGGTGCTTTATTTAAATGATAGTATTTCTTTTAGAGCAAGGGGAAGACATGGGTAAGCATAAAATAATAAACAATAAGACTACTAGAAAAATAAATAAGTGCAGGATTCAGAGCTGTTAGGGACACATAGGGATTCTAACTCTGCCACCTACGACAGGTTTATCTCCAAATGCTGTTTGGTTTTTCTCATGGATGAAGTGGGACTAATACGCCAACTGGTTTCTTTTGAGATTTCTACAAAACACGTACACAGTCGTTGGCCCAGGCCTTCTGAGCCTGTGACAGATGGGGGCCATTGTGTGGGCCAGGCTCCTCAGGTCTTTCGACCGTGGCCTTGTCAGTCTTGAGTTCTTAGCCGTTCCCATCCATAGTTTGCTGAAAGTCGAGCATGCTCAGTCGCCATCCCTAGGGGCTGTCCCAGATGATTTGTTTTGTGGATCCACACCAAGTTCACAGAGCCCATCTGTTGTCTGCGACAGGAATGGTGTAGCTGGCCAAGGCTTTCTAGAGTGATGACGTTTTCCTCTTAAGACCCATGTAGCTGTTGTCCTGCCATCTCCTTTAGTTTTGCAGAGGCCGAGAACACAGCCAGGATGAGGCTATTCCTCTGGAGAACTTGATTCTCTTAGTTGTGAAAAAGAGAGACACCATGTGCAGCCTTGTCTGCGTTATTATATTTTAGTACATGTGGAATCTGCCTAAAACCCTATGTGCCCGACCACTTTTAAGCTGGGCTTTTTCACAGGGAGGAGAGAAACATGTTTCTCTAGTACTTTTCAGCATAGTTACAGCAATTTCAATTGCGTCATCACACACTGGCTGTTTTTCTTAGAATATCTTCACTGCCTGTCTCACTACCATTTTCCTCTTGGCACTTCAGCCCTTTCTGGGTCAGATGTACAGATTCTTGGTTAATTTTCTAAAGCTCCCCATGTAGTCTGTCTTCAGATGGAGTCTTATATGCACAGAGATGACCTAAATGGAGTGCACTGTTGGGGGAGGGGGACTCCTCTCATGAGTCTCACAGTGTCTTAAATTACCCAGTGGAAGTCTGAGGGCTCCCGAATCTCCTCCAGCCTGTAAAATACCGATCATTGCAGAAGCAGAGTTACCTATGTCATGCTGTCAGCCATGGTGTAGTCCTGCATCCAAGACCTCTTGTTACCCAATTTAAAGAATAAAGATCCATGCCATGGGCTCAGAGCCAGGTCCAGTGAGAATACTGGCTCATGGATGCCATAGTGTTCTCTGTTTCCTCAAGGGATGTGAAAATACCTAAGAGGTGAGCTTTCCAAGGATGCTCTGGGTACCAGGCTGCTTCTAGATGAGCCTTGCTGACACATAGCATACCTGCACTGTCTTCCTATGCTCCATTAAGGTTGCGGCTGGGTGGACTGGCTGGGAGGTATGAGAGGAAATGGGCCAGAGGGAACCCCAAGGCTCTGAGGTGACCTGCTGCAGGGGCTGGGTTGTAGTTAAGATCTTCTAAGAAGTCTATGGGAGTCACCCTGGCTGAGACTCCTATCAGCAGGGCATTTGGAGCCTCAAGTAGCCACCTCCTATAGCTAGGCAGGACTTCCAGTGGAGGGATAAAGACACCAATCCACCCACAAAACCTTTGACCCCCCCCTTAAATCTGTCCTGTCTACAAGATATGCAGGGATAAAGATAGAGCAAAGATCGAGGGAATGGCTAACTAAAGACTGGCCCTACCTGAGACCCATCCCAAGGGAGAAAACCAGTCCCTGACACTATTAATGTTACTCTGCTATGCTTGTAGATAGGAGCCTAGTGTAACTCCTCTCAGAGGCTTCACCCAGCAGCTGATGGAAACAGATGCAGAGACCCACAGCCTAACATCAGACAGAGCTCGGGGAGTCCTATGGAAGAATTGGGAGAATGATTGAGGGAGCCAAAGGGGTCAAAGACTCACAAGAAGACCCACAGAGTCAACTAACCTGCACCCATGGGGGCTCACAGACCAAAGAGCATGCGTGGACTGGCCCTAGGCCCCCTGCGCATACGTAGCAGATGGTCAGCTTGGTCTTCATGTGGATTCCCCAACAACTGGAGCAGGGGCCCTCTCTGACCCTGAGGTCTGCCTTTGCATCCCATTCTGCTAACTGAGCTGCCTTGTCTGGCTCCAGTAGGAGAGGATGCACCTAGTCCTGCATCAGCTTAATGTGCCACGGTGGGATGGTACTCATGGGAGACTTCCCATTTCTCTGAGGAGGAGGGGGGAGAATGGGGGAGAGGGATATGTGATGGCGGTGGGGGGGGACTAGGAGGAGAAGGGGGCTGCAATCAGGATATAAAGTGAATAAATTTTAAGAAGAAAAAAAAAGATATTCTAGGAAGAGGATGGGAACTGACTAGGAGGATGGAAACTGAACTGCAGATTATGGGGCTTGGCACCTGTCAGGCAGGAGAGAGCCTGGCAGGGGGCTGGGTACACAGGTTTGAGTCTGACTACAGGGGTAAACTGTGTGTGGCTCCTGGACACTTGCAGTACTTAGCATTAATTGTCAATGTGACAGCAACTGGAATCGCCCAGAAGACAAACCCCAGTCGTACCTGTGAGGGATCCTTTAGCTCCAGATACTTGAGAGGGATTATGCTGATTACATTCTTTTAAAAGCCACTCGCTGGGTATGTCCTGGAATACACTAAGTAGCTAGGCAGAACCCTCCAACCCTGTCTGCTTCCTTGTGGGTCTGTGTGACCAGATACGACAAGCTCCTGCCATCTAACTTCCCCATCACAACAGATGCACACAAACTACGGACCCAAATAAGCCCTTCTCTCTTAAGTTGCTTTCACAGAGGCATTTTATCTCAGCAACAGAAAAGTAGCTGAGACAGCACGTGACTGCTCCCTCAACCCTTGGTGCTGTAGGACATCACTGAGGGTCAAAGTGCAGAATATAACATTCTGGGGGCTGGGGTGCTGCTCCAGAGCAGCTTAGCCAGCCAGCCGGTGATGGCTTAGCATTCTTGGAGCCCTAAGACTGATGCCCAGAACTGCATAAACTGGGCATTGTGGTACACACCTACTTCCAGCACACTGGAAGGTAGAGGTGAGAGGATCAGAGTTCAAGGTTATCCTTAACCACGTAGCAAGTTCGAGATCAGCCTGAGTTACCTGAGGTCCTGTCTGGAAAATAAAAAAACTGTATCACTCTGAAGTTCCCAGCAGGGTTCATTTCTCTTGTCTCTGGTTTCTGCTTTAGTCTGAAGAGGAGAGCTCATCCACAGTTCCTGTCAGCTGTGCGATGCTCTCTGACAAGAATCATTTTAAGAGCCTATCCAGCATCAGTTGCCTTGGAAAAGGTCTCCTTTTTCACACCATCCTTTATGGTTTATTAAAAATTTAGGTGCAGCTTTGACATTCCCCAAGACCCTGGGTTTTTAGATAGACTTTCCACAGCGACTTAATGGATAATTGATTTTTCTTGTTGTTGAAGTTTTTGTCTTTGCTGGTTCAGTTTTGTACATCCTAAAGATGACATTTTGTTTGAAAAATTGTATTGTAATGTGGAGAAAAGAAAGAAGGCTTATTAGTGGGTGGCCTGGCTCTGGAGTGCTCTGGAGTGTGTGCACACACATGAGGGCATCCGTGCTTACCCAAGGCACTTGAGTTAATGTGCAAAACCTACATGTGAGGGCAAATGAATTCCTGTGTCTACCTGCTTCATGGTCTTCATTGACTCCAGTAAAGTTGTGGACCTCTGTTGGTTACTGTTGGTGTCTGTGAGAGACATCCAGTTAAAGAAAAAAGGGCTTAGCTTGGCTTCAGTCATCTGGTTCCAATGCTTTGGACTTGAAGCAAGGAGTGTCATGACAGCAGGCACGTGTGATGTCTCCCTCTGACGTGGCCTGTACCGTTATATACTCAGTTGTTTAAGTCTGTGTGTTTTCCTGTTAAGTGGGACATCTTTTCAGAAGGTCACTGTCAGGCTCGGTTATCAGCCCCGTATCACAGCATGTGCTGGAGCTCCAGTCAGCCTGTACTCCAGCACTAGGAAGGATAGGAACACTTGCTTCCTATCTCCATTCTAGGAGCGCAGAGGCTACTCAAGAGCTGAACGATTAGTTCTCTTTCTATGTTGGCTGCCAGGTGGGCTAAGGATAGATATTTTTGGGGTGTGTGTGTGTGTGTGTGTGTGTGTGTGTGTGTGTGTGTGTGTGTTGTACACATGGGCATGAAATGGAAGCTGGAAGTTGATAACCAGTGTCTTTCTCAGTCACTCTTCCCTCTTTGAGGCAGGGTATTGTAGTGCATGTAAACGCATGTTTTGGTAAAGTAGATTTGAAAGAGTTCAAAGCCTACAGGGTCTCTCCCCAGGACTTGGGGCTCAGTAATGAGGCTAGCCTGCCTGGCCTATAAGCCGCAGGGATCCACTCACATCCATCTGCCCAGCTCTGGGATTGCAGGCCATGCTGCCACACGCAGCTTCTTGCACAGATTCTGGGGATGACTTGCAGGTCCTCATGTCTTCACACTTGAGGTTGGGTATGGAGACCCACAGTGGAGCCTGCATAACTTATTATCTCATCCTCACTCCTTAGGGTCAAGAGCCAAGTTCATTTTGACAGTTGGTGCTATGCTGTAGAGACCTGGGGGCCGCTGCTTATGTCTCCAGGACAGCACAGCGGTTGATTTTAATTATTTGACTTGTCATCATTGCTAGTTTCTAATAATGGCTTCAAAAGGAATGCTCGGGGTTGGAGTCAGAAGTGATTTTAGTTTCAGGGAACTCAAGAACAAAATATTAACAGTGGCTGACTGGCTGTCCCTGAGGGTTTGGGTTATAACTAATGTTTATTTTCTTCATGGTTTTGTAAGATTTAGATCCAAACTTCCCTGTGAAAAAAACACGATTTCTTGTGGTGAGATACAAGTGGTTTGGGGAAGGGGATCCCCAGATGAGTTAAGCTGCTCAGGACCCCTGATTCTCAACATGCCCACCAAAGTAAAGGCAGAAGTTATATAACAGGGACAATTTTATTTGGGCTAGCTTGGTGTCCTCATACAGTGCAGGTAGAGATGATCTTATTTGGGGTAGCCTGGTGTCCTTGCATAGTGGAACAAGAATAAAAATTCTCTGGGGTGTCATGTTTCCACATGCATGTGTGTGGTGTGTGTGTCTGTGTATATCTATGTATGTGTCTATGTGTGTATGTGTCTCTGCTTGTGTGCCTGTGTATCTGTGTGTCTATGTATGTGTGTCTTTGTGTGTGCCTATGTATGTCCGTGTGTGCCTGTGTGTTTCTTTGTGTGCATGTGTATGTCTGTCTGTGTGTCTGTGTGTGTCTATGTGTGTATGTCTTTGTGTGTATGTGTGTGTGTCTATATGTGTATGTGTGTCTGTGTATCTGTGTGGGTCTGTGTGTACATGTATGTGTCTGTGTCTATGTGTGTGTTTGTGTGTGTGCACATGTGTGTGTGCATGTATGTGCCTGTGTGTGCATGTATGTGCCTGTGTGTGCATGTGCATGTGTCTGTGTGTGTTTGTGCACGGGTGTGTGTGTCTTTGTGTGTCTGTGTGTGTGTCTATGTGTCTGTGTTTGCATGTGTGTGTCTGTGTGTAACTAATCTCATTCCCCAAGGCTCCATCCTCATGACCTAATGACCTCCTCAAAGCTGTCTCCTAGCACCGTTTTTTTGTGTTGGAAACAGGATGAAGGACTGTATTAGTTAACTACGTCTGCTTTAGCAACCTTTTACTAACATAATGGCTTATAATGACTTATTTTCCTAAGGTGGTGGAGGTCAAAGGTCTTAAATCAGTCCTTAAGCTGTTAACAAGAAATTCTGATTTGCTGTCACTCTAATTCGTGTCCCATTGTTTTCTGTGTCTGATCTCCCCCGCCACCTCCTTATTTGAACCTTTGACTGCGTTTAGAGCCTCCCCTAGACAACCCAGGAGAATTGGGGTCTGATAATTCTCTTTTGCCAAGAGGGCAACTTCAATAGGCTCAGGCACTAGAACTTGGATGTTTTAGTCATGCCCACTGGCTGAGCCACAGAAACCAAAGCGATCATCGGAATGCTGGCCAGAGACCATTAGCTGGCGTCTTCCAGGGTTTTCATCTTGCCCCGAGACTCTCCTTTGAGCTCCAGCTGTCGTCCAGGTTTCCTAGTCTCAGGCTGCTGGGCTTCTAAATGATTTCCTGGACCCACCGAGTGCATTCTATCACTTATTCCCTGGCCCTGGCCAGTGGAGGCGGAGGAGGGGGGAGCTGGGGGGAGGCTCAGAAGATACTTACTTGGCCTTCTCTCATGTGTGTGTGCAGTGAGGGTGCATGGGGTGTTGCCGTATTCATCACGCATGTGCCTCTGTTACTTCAGTACCTCACAGAAACCACTTAAGTGCGGAACAGATTTTGGGTTCAGAGGGAAAATGTTTTGTTTTGGCCCATGGTTTCCATGGATTTAGCCCATCACAGTGGGAGAGGCACGGCAAACAGACGACCTTGGTCTACCTGGGACAGAGGCGACAACAGGACCCAATGGCCTGCTTCTAGCTCGGCTTCACCTCCACGGTGTCATGTGCTACGTATGTGGTCCGCTGTGTCTAGTTTCTTCACCTGGTTCTTTTGTTTTGTAGCATTTATATTAGCTCTACCTGTGCTTTAAACCTAGGCCATCTTTCATTCTGCGATGTGATGGCTGATCGTTATCAATGGGACCTGCATCTGGAGACACGCCACTGGCTTTCCAGCGAGGTTCCACTAAGTGGGGAGCACCAGTCCGAAGGCTGGGGGTGGAATCAGAAAGGGGAGCAAGCTGAGCCCCAGTGTCCATCTCTCTCTGCTTCCTGACCATGGATGCAGCGTGGTCGGCTGCCTTACACTCCCACCGCCATGGCTTCCCCACCCTAGAGGACTACATCCTCTCAAAGCACCCACCAAAATGAACTCTTAAGTTGTTTTTGTCATAGGAATGAAGCAAGTAGCATCCGTGTGGATGCATGTCACTGGGGACGTAGTCATCACCTTAAGGGCATTCTGCCCTGTTCGGTGTTAAGCAGGAGTGTGTTTTTGCGTGGACGTGTTCCACTGTTTACTTACCTTGAGATGGAGCTGCCAGGTTACATAGAAACCTTTTCAGTCCTTGAAGTCCATTGTTTCCTTTGGAACGCTCCTCCCACTGTGTTCGATGCCACCAGCCTCATGTGCTTCTAGAATGTTCTAGAATGTTGCAACTGAGGACGGACCACAGCAGCACTCAAGGGAGTACTGGCCTTGGGGGTATCTGCATCTCATAGTACTTAAGCAGTAAGGACTACTGACCACTCTGGGGTTTGGATTTTTCCATGGAGTCTGGATGATTTGTGGAACCGTTAAAAGTCAGGCTGCTGCTGCTGATCACGGTTTAGGGCACCAGCTTCTGTGTGCGTCAGGTGTTCATGTTGCGCCCCACCCCCTGCCCCATGTGCTGAAGAGTGGCTTTGGAGGGCCAGCACTCAGAACAAGGGCAGGGCCACAGCTTGTAAGAGGGCAGTAGTTACAGAGAAAAGCATAGCGTCTCATTTTCCTGGGACAAAGGCAGTGTAGAACACTCTATTATTAGACACGGATTTTCCCAGGAAAAAATGCTGTAATCACGTCTAAGTCACATTCTGATTCCGGACATTGGGTGTCATTCTCAGCAATCAGTGATGCAGGCCCAGCCAACAGGTAAGCACCACATACAATCTTGAATTATTGACAATAATAAAAAGTATTTATTCAGCCTTGGAAGTTCTAGACACCACAGGAAGTATTCCATGTTCATGTTTAGATATTTGTCCTCTCTTGAGTGAGACAGAGATGCAGATCTTCAAAGATGGAGCCTAGGGCCACACAGCCAGCCACTACAGGTGGCACTGGCTCTCAGCCTGTTTTCCTCCTGGCTTGATGAGCTCTTGGCCTCTTTTCTACTGTGAATGGCAAAGTGCTTCAGTTATCTCCAAAAAGTTCAGAGAACACGATTTGCTTTTTTATATTAATTTTTTTAACGACATGAAATGTTAGCGTCTGTGTCTGCGGCACCAGCCGGGTGTGTTGGCGGACTCCTCGCTCCAGATGTCCCGGGCTCTGTTCAGCAAGCTCAGGCTGGGCAACCTGGATGGGAAGCCACTTCCATAGCCAGGGCTGTCACTGAGGGAGCTCCGCAGAGGGTCTCCTCCATGCTTCCATCACCAGCAGGTGAGGGTGGTCCAGGACCCACCAGGGTTGGACAGGTACAGACTTTAGACTCAGTAAGGCCAGGAGTTAGCTCCTGCAGCTGCCAACTGTCTTGTTAGCCATGTGACTTTGGCCAAGGGCCTGAGCATCTCAGTGTTGGTGATGTAGATTGGCGAGAATGTCTTACCTTGCAGTTCAGTATGAAGTGGGCTAACAGCTATTCCAACAGTCAGGCCACCTGCTGTGTCACCTGCTGTGTCACCCGCTTTAAGGCAGGCCGATGAACCGGAGTTCCTTTGCTCCCCTCCCCCACCCCACCTCCTCTGGAGCACCTTAGTTTAATCCTTAAGGATCTTCCAGTCCTAGTCAGGTGACTTTCAAGGGGGACAGCTCAGAGCACTTTAATTCTATCTCCAGCAGGTTGCTGCAAGATTCCTCTCATTTACTCCAGGAGTTTGAAAACACTGTAATATTCTCCTCTAATTATCTGCACCTCAGTGGGAGACGTGACATTATAATTAGCATAGGCTCCTTTGGGGATGACATTTTGCTCGACATACTGTGTTCCTGGGTGTGTGCGGTAGCAGAAGCCAAGAGCACGCTTTCAGATCATGCTGTTGGATGAAACTGCAGCTCCAGGGTCCCTTGTGTGATCCGATGTGATCACACAGTGCCAGGCAAGCTGAGATGCCACCACCACCGCCAAGGGCTGTGGACACACAGGACTCTAGAGCCCTGCTTCCTGGCCATAGCCACAAGCTAAGGCTATACTTGGATTTGTGTTAAAATCAAGACTACTGTCCACACTGGCTCTGTTAGGTCACTCTCCTACCTCTTATGGTCAAAGCAAGCTAGTTGGAAGATGGGTTTTGTATTGATTTGCCATTTGTATTGATTTCTGGGTAACTTCATGCTTTCTTGCTACCATGGCCAAACAGGGCCTAAATAGGGCTCTATTTGTTTGGCTCTTTATGTTTATTTACTGAACACTTTTTTTTTTTTTTTTTTTTTTTTTTTGAGAAAAGGTCTCACTCTACAGCCCAAGACAGCCTGAACCCACTCTGTAACCCAGGCTGGCCTGAAACTCAGCGTCTCAGGTATATTATAGGCATGAGCCACTATGCTCAGCTTAAACAAGAGAATCCCTGAGTTTGGTAGCTCCAGTCTAGCTAAATCTAGGAGAATTAGGTTCAGTAAGAGACTCTCTCACAAACTAGGGAGTTATTGAGCATGTCCTGACATAGGCTTCTAGTCTCTATACACACACATACACATGTGTGTGTACTTGCACTAATATGTGCATTCATACACACATGAGCACATACATACATAAACACACAAAACTCATCCTGTAGCCAGGATCCTGAGCTCTGGGTCCTCCTGGCTCTCTTCCTTGAGTTACATGTGTGTGCAACCACACTTAATTTACGTGATGCTGGGGTTGATGCCAGGGTCTTTTGCTTGTATGGCAAGTTGTGCTGAACCTCCTGACCCAATTCTGTTTTATTCTTGGGTAGAGGATAGACATGGGTTCAGACAGAATGTCCAGGAAAATTGGTGCATGCTCTGAGTCATGATGTCCAGTGCTGGTCTAAGGCTACAACAGAATGACAAAAACTCTCCTCCTGTTCTTCCTCCTGCTCCTCCTGCTCCTCCTCCTCCTGCTCCTGCTCCTCCTGCTCCTCCTCCTCCTGCTTCTCCTATTTTTCCTCCTGCTCCTCCTGCTCTTCCTCCTGATCCTGTTCCTCCTCCTCCTGCTCCTCCTGCTCCTCCTCTTCTTGCTCCTCCTTTTCCTCCTGCTCCTCCTCCTTCTCTTCCTCCTCCTGCTCCTCCTCCTCCTGCTCCTGCTCTTCCTGCTCCTCCTCCTCCTGCTTCTCCTATTCTTCCTCCTGCTCCTCCTGCTCCTCCTCTTCTTGCTCCTCCTTCTCCTCCTTCTCCTGCTCCTCCTCCTGCTCCTGTTCCTCCTCCTCCTGTTTCTCCTGTTCCTCCTCCTCCTCCTCCTTTTTCTTCTCCTCCTGCTCCTCCTCCTCTTGAACATTCAAATAGGCACCTGTCCATCCTGGCTGAGACAACATAATGGCTGCATGTCATCTTACTCTCACATAAAAATTAGCCCCTAAACTCTGGTTTTGAGGAGGGAGTCCCTTCTTATGGAGAACACTGTGGTACTTATTCTCAGGTCTTTGCTAGGAACATTGCCCAGCTTATCACCCAGTGCTACTATGTAAGACATTTATTGGACAACACATTTTCTAGAAGCTCTTTGCCTCTCTTCTGAAGACAATTCAGGTTATTTATTGTGCATACCTTTCACTCATTGGCTGTTAGAGAGGCTAAGGCCTGTATTTCCTTGGTAACAGTGACATATGTTCTTAGCATCTGAATTACTGAATTACTATTGTCCCATTTTGAAACCAAGCATTGTATAACACTTTTATCAGTTTCAAAAGAGTGGGACTTTTTTTTTCATTTGTTGTCACAATTTCATTCCTATGTTGCCACTTTATTCCCTCGCCCCTGATTATGTTTCTAATCCAGATATATGACCTGAAGGCACTTATTTTGGCAATAGAGGAGAAGAGTGGAAGTAATCTTTGCAGTGCACTCTGAATACTTGCGGTGTGCAGCAAACACACACCTGCCTCAGGCTGCAGTACAGGAAGCTCAGTGGTTAAGAGCAGCTGCTCTTGCAGAAACCCTGGGTTCAAACCCCAGCATCCGTAACTCCAGTCTGAGGGGATCTGAAATTCTCTTCTGACCTCCAAGGGTACCAGACACGCATGTGGTACACGTACATATTTGAGTACAACACTCATGCACACACAATGAAACCAAACTTTTAAAAAGGAAATACAGAAGAGTACAATGTGAAATTTTAAACTCTCTTGTAGCCAGGAAAGATGATATAGGAAAGATGTGGATATGTTTTATACATATTCACACATGTCATTTATTATAAAATATCCCATGGGCATCAATTTAAAAAATAAAATAAAAGAAGCAAAGAGAAAACAGAATTAATGTACAGAATACATTTCATCAAATGTTGCCACCCCACTACTGTTTCGACATGGAATCTATATTTAAAATTTGGAAAACTTAAGAGTTTTGAAGTGAGTGTTTTATGTCCATGGCATATATCAATGTGGATGCTGAATTTTAATGGTTAAAGAGAAATTTAGTCATTCTGAAACAGAGTGGTAGATCAAGGAGATAGCTCAGGGTGTAAAAACCACCTGCCACCCAAACACCCAGCGACCCAAGTTCAGATCCCTGAAACTAATGTAAAAACCCAAACGTCATAGCAAGTACCTACAATCCCAGCAGTCATGCAGTGAGGTGGAAGGTAGGGAGAAGAGAATGGCCTCGCAGCTCATGGGTGGGGAAGCTTGAAGCATGCATCAGGGTGACCCTCCCTGAGACAAAATGGAAGGAGAGAACCAACTCTTGAAGGCCTTTTCCTGACCTCCACACATGCACTGTTGCATATCTCTCTCTCTCTCTCTCTCTCTCTCTCTCTCTCTCTCTCTCTCTCACACACACACACACACACACACACACACACACACACGTGTGTAATGGATAAGTGTTGCACACATCTCCAGTCAACATTTATCCTAATTAAAATCAAATGAAATGATCTGTTCTCTCAGGGATGCTAGCCACGTTTCCAGTACTCCACAGGAAACTGTGCCTAGCAGCTGCCACGGTGAAGGTTTCTGCTCCCAGTGCTCAAAGGGGAGAAGGGGATACAATAGAGTTCTTGCAGTGAAAGAGCTTTCAGTCTAAGAGAAGAAACTGAGCTTACACACACATCCATGTCAACATTGGTCAAAACTGGTTGTGGTGGGGCCTTTAATCCCAGCTCACATAGAGGCAGGCAGATCTCTGGGAGTCCAAGGCCAGCTTGGTCTCTATAGCTAGTTCCAGGACATTCAGAGCTACATAATAGAGAGACCCTGTTTTAAAATAAATAAATCACCATTGTACAGATTAGGTGGGTCATCACAGGAAGTCAACACAATCAACATAAAAGCCTTGACAGCAACAATATGGGTTCTTTTCTGCAGCTGAAGATGAGGCAGCAAACAAGTCACTTTGACTCCTAGTTCTCCAGCTGGGGCTGGAGATGTAACTCAGTGGTAGAGCTCTTGGGTTCCCTTTCAGTACTGCAGGAAAAACAAAACAGAGCAAAGAAGCCAAAGAAAGCCAGTAAGAGTTGTCCCTTCACGCTGCTGGTGTCAGCTATATGGGAGCATGGCTGTCATCTCCAGAGGGGTGTCAGCCATTTTTCTCCTGGCTTGTAAGAAACAAATTCAAGGAGGAAGGTTGATTATGGCTGAGAACTTGAAGGCTAGAGCCCATCGTGCCGAGGAAGCCGGGTGCTGGGTGCTGGAGGCAGCTGGTCACAAGGCGGCCACAGTCAGGCAGCAGAAGGAGATGGAGGTTGGTGATCACCCGTCTCTCTCCTTTTTATTCGGTCCAGGACCCCAGCCCGTGGAATAGTGGTGTTATTATTCGGGGTAAGTTTTCTGTACCCACGCAAATGTCTTTTGAGACACCCTGGCAGATGCACCCAAAGGTGTGTTTCCATTGAGATTCTAGATTCCATCAAGTTGGCAAGATCCACCTCCACCAGGGGCTTAGAGGAGACAGTGAGACCACCGTGCACAAAGGGGAAGGCCAGGGGGGCACTGTCTGGGTCCCAGATGGTCCTCTGTCGTCCCACTCAGGTAGCCACAGCACTGGCCTGCCTTCTAGGTGTAGGGGACGGCCTGTGTCAGGGGTGCCCTTTTCTGCCAGATTCCATTCCCAGCATTCTCTTGATGGTGACTGTCCCTGGGCAAGGCTGCATGAGATGCACATGAGAAGCCACACAGAGGACCAACCGTACAGCCAATGCCAGGCTGTTCCCCTCCCTTCAAGAATCCCAGAGTCCCCTGTGGGTGGGCCACCCTAGGCCAGAGATGATGACCTTGCCAAGAGCTGTGATTCGCTTTCCTGTAAGTGGAGCCCTGCCTTTTCTAGACGGTTCGATTATGAAAACACTCAGCACCTGAGCTAGCTGTAGGTTCCCCAAGCAGCAGCCACCTCCCCTGCTTCCAGTCTCTTTCCCTGTCCCCTGGTAGGAGGTTTTTCTAATTTGTTCCCAAGCCACAGCAGATAACAAGTTTAATCAATTGATAAGGCTCAGGGTTCATGCTCTGTAACAGCCCCAGCTGATTCCTATTCATGTATGCTAATCTTAATGCACATTAATTATGCATTTAATAAGTCCTTGTTTATTCGGTTTGCCTGCGTTCCCTGGATGGCTTTTATGATGTGGGGTTGGGAATAATGACAGTGTTACTTATGTTCTCCTAATAACAATTAGCCGAGGGTGGATCCTCAAATGCCATTTTCTCCTTTCTCCTTTCTCGGATGAAAAACAATTGAGTGCAAATGACATTTAATCGTGATCCTAGGTCGATTCCCTGCTCTGTTGTTTGTTCCCTCGCTCTTTGCTCTTCGGGGCTGTGACTGCCCCCGGAGTCCTCCTGTTAGCAGGAATGCCTCTCAGACCTGATGGGTGTGACTTGCCTTGCTTTGTGCTCCGCTCCTCTCTTGTAGGCATGGCCAGTAGACCTGGGACATGAGCTCAGTATGAGTGCTTGGGAGAGAGGACAGCCTTCCCGCCACAGACAGACCCAGGGTGGAGAGAATCTTCTCAAGATGAATCTGTGTGGAGCCTCCCAGCCCCCACAGGGAGAGCTGTGATGAATCTAAGCTCCCAGAAACCCCAGATTGCTGTGCCATTTCGAACCAGCTGCCCTGCAGTGGCTCTGTATTTGAGCAAATAGACAATCCTGTGGCCTAAGGGTTTTAGATGTGATCTGACCCCTTGTGAGTGCTGCACCCTTGTTCAGTCTTCCCCTAGCAGTTGCTGCTGGGAGCCGGGAGCCTTTGGGACTATCTGTCTGATTCGTTTTGTGCTGGGTCCTGTGCTAAAGCTGGTTATGTCCAGTTGTCTGAAATGACAACAGCCCGAGACAGGGCTTTCTCCTTCACTGTCTTGGTGCCTCTCTCACTGCCGTGATACAATACCTGACGAAAGCAGCTCAGGGAAGGAAGATTTACACGGCCTCCCAGTTTGCAGGTGCAGTCTATCGAGGTGGGTGTCACGTCAGCGGAAGGTGAGACAGATAGTCACGTTGCATCTGTGTCCAGGAAGCAGAGAAGAATGAGTCTCCATTCTTGACTGACTTTTCCTACAGCCCGTGGAATAATGGCACCCACATCAGTTAACCCAATCCAGAACCTCACTCACACACACCCAGAGACTTGTCTCCTGGATAATTCTAGAACCCGTAAGGTTGACAACCCACCGTAATCAACACTCCTTCCCTTTCTGATGACTGTATATTAGTGCTCGCAGCTCCACGTATGCCCCTAGGCAATGTAATCTTTGCAGCCCATTACAAAGGTTCAGATTACTTCTCAGCCTTGCAGCCCCTCCTTATATGTGTTAAATGGAATTGGAGTGATGACTCTGAAAATTAATCTACTCTCTTGGTAATTCTACTCAAGAAAGAGTGAACAATGGGGTGTGTTTCAGTTACCTGTTGCTGTGACAAAATACTCTGACGAAATAGACTTCCAGAAGAAAGGGTTTAATTTGGCTCCCAGTCTGAGGCTCCAGTCCGTCATAGTGTGGAATGTACAGCCGTACGAGTGCGGGGCAGCAGACCAACACCCATGGTCAGGAAGCACACGTGATGAAGTCTGATGATCTTCATTATTTTCCATTCAGTCCAGGATTACAGGGCCGGTGGTGGTGCTGCCCCCTTCACAGGCATGCCTAAAAGCAAAGGTCATCCCAAGAATCCCTCCCTGGTATGTCTGGAAGCCTGTCTCCTAGGTGAGTCTACATCATGCCAAGCTGACAGTCTTATTAACCGTCACAGAGGGGGATCCAAAACCAAAAAAAAAAAAAAAAAAAAGGCAATTCACTGTACTCCCTGAAATTTGAGGCTTTTATTTGAATGATAACAAGCTAGACTGTCGGAATTCCTCAGTACCAAGGATAAGTCAGAGTTTGGACTCAGGCTCTGTAGTGTGCGTCTTCTTGTGAAAGAGCCTCCTGTGAGTATGTGCTAGAACAGCCCTGAGTGGAAGTGGCCAGGTCTGCGAAGGGAGGGGCAACATTCCAGGCTCCTGCCTGGCCCAGGCTTTGCAGGGGCCATGAGGGCGGCTACGGTCATGCATGTGAGCTGGCTTGGGACATAAAGGATTGAGATGAATGGCGGTTTCTGGCTTATGAGATGCAACACTTGAAAATACCCCATGTTGGCTCCTTGTGATTCGCAGTTCCATGTCCCCCAGCCTTGGAGCTTCGCTCGCCAGCTTGCTTCTCTGGCTCACAGCTGTCACCTCTCAAGAGTTTGTTCACTTATCCCTCCTTTTTATATCCTTAGACATTCTTCCTGGCCCAGGGATCGGGGAGCACGACAGTAGAAAACAAACGCTCCGAGTCCTGTTTTCTGGGGCAAACGAGGTCTTCTTAAATGTCAACCCGGCAACATAGGTGTCTCCTCTCTTCTTTTAATCAAACCCCTTTCTCCAGTCTTAGCTGTTTGTCTGCGAAATCAGTTAAGTCGTGGTGACAGTGACATCTTGGCTTTCCTTCCATGCCCTGTCCTCTAGGGTCAGCCTCCTCTTCTCACCTCTACTCGAGGCCACGTGGAGCTTTTGTGTTAGGAATGGGCTGTATTAGATGATTAGCTGACAAGCCACTCTCCCCTCCCGGGAGGAAGCCAAAGAGGACAGCGTGTACCCAAGGAACTTGGGGGCGATGGTGTGATGCATGGGGTCTGGGAAACACCTGGGCTTATGCACCAGTTCCTAGCCTCCTCGGGCTCTGCCTTGTAAGGTACCAGTCAGTCACTCTTCCTTGGGCTACTTTGTCCTGGAGGACTGGGGTAAGTGGGTTTACCTCCTGGTAATTCTGAAGAGTGCCCTGTTGCTTAGAGACAGGGATGTTGCCTGAAGTGAAGATAAGGTTGTCAAGGAAACCAAGCCACAAATTCCCTTGTTTTTCTTTGGGTTGCTGGACTGAAGAGTAAAGGATTTTTACTCTGACAACTGAAGAAGATGCCTTCCTTTCTGTATGTCTAGTGAATTGATGTGTTGTTCAAAACACAGATGAGCTGGTCCCCAAGTTGACAAACATGACATCAAGTTCTGACTCATTATTTCTGCTGGAGAGCACTTTCCAGGATAGACAGAATTAGGTGGTCATTTCAGTCTGGCCTTCCCTCTGTCACGCTGTCATACAAAATAGCCTCCTTGAGCTGTGGCTTTGTGTGCAGTCCCTCATCTCCTTTTGCGCTGTTGAGATTTCTCTCTGGAGATTCCCATTGCCGGGGGGGGGGGTCCTCTTTTCTGTTTTCCATCTTGGACGTATTTTCATGCTTGATGGCAATCCTCACACACCTGGACATCTGTCTCTCATTACTCAGGGTTCGGAGAAAGAGTTCCTCTGCACCTTCAAGCAGATCCTTTGTGAAGCTTAAAAAAAAAAAGTAAAGAAAAGAAAAGAAGGATAAAGTAAAACCCTCTCACCTGCTCTAGCCTACTATGCTAGACAGGAGGGTTGACCTCCAGGAATAAACCCCAAATGCCCATGCTAGTTAGAAGCCTGCTGACAGTCTGTGTGTGTGTGTGTGTGTGTGTGTGTGTGTGTGTGTGTGTGTCTGTCTGTCTGTCTATCTATTTCTTGCCTCTGTGGCTTTATTTGCTCTCTGTTGTCCACCTCCTCCTTCCCTCCTACCTGAAGGCCCCACAGCAGTTAGGATCATGGGTTTTCTGAGCCCCTCCGCCCCGGCTTCTGACTACTCTCTTGTCCTGTACAAACCTCCTCCACAAGTGACCACTCTGAACACAGTCAACTTCTGTCCATCTGCCATATCCAGGGGGTGTTTTGGAAAAGTAACACGATTGCTCAGCCAAGTGGGGGGAGCTCGAAACATAGCCATGGAAGGCATGCAGCTGCTGGGCTGATGTGAGGATGAGGGTGTCACAGCAGAGAGGAGAGAACTGGGATGGGGGTGTGAGTACTGTGTGCACCCTGAGGCAGCAGGACATTGAGATGCATCCGATCCTCCCCACACAAAACGCAAAGGTTTTTTCATTAAAGTGGCCTGCTCTCCAGAGCTCCAAATCACAGGCTGCAAATATCCTGCTAAGTGTCTCTCCACCTTGTCCTTCAGAGGGGCCCATTCTGCCCCCACCTTCTGCGTCCCATTGCAGGTGACGGTCTGATCACACCCACTGTCGTGGCCTCTCCCGTCCCTCACTACCCCGGCCCCTTTCTGTCAGATATCACGCACTCTGGCTCCATCTCCTCAGCCTCTTGTGGCCCAGATGCCTTGTCCCAGTTGTCCCACCCGAACACCCTGCACTCTGTCCCTAGGCTAAATTCTTTTACTTTTTTTTTAGATTTTATTTTAATTCTATGTATATAGGTGTTTTGCCCTGCTCACAAAGGCCAGGAGAGGGCATCAGATCATCTGAAACTAGAGTTACAGATGGTTGTGAGCCACCATGTGGGTGCTAGTCATAGAACCCATGTCCACAGCCATGGCTCTTAACCACGGGGCAGTCCCTCCAGTTCCCCAACGTCACTTCTTAAGAGAGAAATCTTTTTTCCTGCTGATCACCGCTCTCTGAGGAAAGAAGAAAAAGTATTTCCATCACTGACACCTCCTTTCAGCTCGACATGCCCTTGACCTTTAACACACACCCCTCCCCTCCCCTGCCCTTGACCTCTAACACCCCCCCCTCCCCCCCCCTGCCCTTGACCTCTAACCCCCCCCCCTCCCCTCCCATGCCCTTGACCTTTAACATGTCTCCCCTCCCCTCCCATGCCCTTGACCTCTGTGTCCTGCTTGCCTGCAGACATACCATTTGAGATTTTCCCAGAAGCTTACGAGGGTCCAGGTGTCTGCGTTTTCACCAACACTTGTCACTCTCTGTGTTTTTCTAGTATACATGATGTGCATTGAGGTGGTTTTGATTTGATTCCCATGTAGTTCATAATAGTGAGCAGTTTCTCCATTAGGAACCACAGACCCCCAAGGCCATCTGACTGAACTTATGGGCCCTCTCCTTCAATGCCTGGGTGCACATTACAGTGGCATATAATGTGTAGTCATGGGTCCATAGACTCTTTGTTTTGTTTTTGTTTTTGGCCCATTTACTCTTAATTTAACTCTTCTGAAAACTTCACCCTGTCCTGGGGAGAAGAGTAAACCTCTGCTTTGTTTAGGAGGAGGAAGTGTGGACCATATAGACAGGGAGAGCTTGTATATTCTTGTACTTTTATTTTACATTGAGAGCACCTATAGTATCAATAACCCTTTCTGTGCCTGAAGGCTTGGCTCTCTCTCTTCCTGTTTCCTTACCCAGAATTCTCTACATACATTTTTAAGTTCTTCTGGCTTCCATTCATCTTCAAAAGAAAAAAAAATGTTTTTGTGAGGTAACCCAGACCCAGAAAGACTGCATGATATATACTCACTTATAAGTGGATATTATCCATATAATACAGGATAACTGTACTATAATCCACAGACCTAAAAAAGCTAAATAACAAGGAGGACCCTAGAGAGGATACTTAATTCTCATTCAGAAGAACAAATAGAGTAGACACTGGAAGCAATTGAAGAGAGAGAACAGGACATAGGATGAGAGCCTACCATAGATGTCCTCTGAAAGGCTCCACCCAGCAGGGATTAAAGCAGATGATGAGACTCACAGTCAAACTTTGGGCAGAGTGATGGAAGTCCTATGGAAGAGTCGGAGGATGGAAGAACCCAGAAGGAACAGGATCTTCACAAGAAGACCAACAAAGCCAACAAATCCGGACCCAGGAGGGCCAGCGAAGACTGACGTACCATCCAAGGACCATGCATAGAGAAGATCTAGACCCCTTGCTCAGCTGTAGCCAATAGGCAGCTCAGTCTCCATGTGGGTCCCCTAGTAAGGGGATCAAGGGGCTGTCTCTGACATGAACTGTGATGCCTGCTCTTTGATCACTTCCCCCAGGACCCAAAGGAAGATAATGCAGGCAGTTCTAGTGAGACTTGATAGGCTAGGGTCAAACCCCTTTCTGAGGACTAGGGGAGGGGGCTAGGGGGAAGATAGAAGAGGGGTGGGAATGGGAGGAGATGAGGGAGGGAGTTATAATAGGGATGTAAAGTGAATAAATTATAAAAATAAATAAATTTAAATTAAAAAA
>OU015746.1:8072592-8100092 GCA_907169655.1 Acomys percivali
ACACACACACACACACACACACACACACACACACACACACACACGTAATATGATCACCTTACATCACACTATCATTTATCCTTCTTGCATCAGTGTTTTTTCTTCCGAAGTAAATTTTTTAAAAATTCCTTTTAAAAATGTTCATTAACGTGTGCATGGTGTGTGTGTGTGTGTGTGTGTATGTGTGTGTGTGTACATGCATGCGTGCACATGTACATGATATAGTGCATATGTGCAAAGACAATGTTATAAATTGGATCCCTCCCTCCACCGTGAGTTCCAGGGAACAAACTCGGGCCCTCAGGCTTTATTCTGTTTGCTCAGCTTCCCACTGTGAAGTGTTCTCTCCACCCTGCCCTGGTCTCTCAGTCCCTGTCCCCTGATGTTCATCTCTGTCTCCTTCCTGACCTTTCATCTCACGTTGCCCAGAAGGGAAGGTGGAAGGTGGAGGGTTCGCCTAGCAGAGGCCAAAAGTCAGACCACCACACCAGCCCAACCCCATGGAGAAGAGGCACGTCCAAGAATCTTGGACTCGTGTCTTTGGAGCCTTTTCCTTTCCCCATGCATATAGGGTGACCCTAAGGAACGTGTACCAGCTTGCTTCCTGGTGGCAGTGAATGGCTTGGAGCCCATCACTGAGGTTGAGGGACACCTCATTTGCTAAAGGAGATGTGACTTCCAGGCTCCTCTGTGTCATTTATTGGGAAATAGCTTCCCTGTCTGGCCAGCATCCTGCTGAGCCAAACTGAGGTGTTTCCTGCTGTCCAAAGCTGAGCCAGGGCTCCAGCCATAACTCACTATGTGAGCCACAGTCCAAGGAAGCGAGATGATTGGCATGCTGCTAGAGGTGGAATTTGCATTTCATCCTGTTAACATGGCACGGAGGAGAATCACTGTAGGTTTGAACTCTCTCTCTCTTTATCTTGTTTCTTTCCCTTCCACTTGGTTCCCTCTCTTCTAATATCCTTTCTTTCTCCTTCACTCATTCACTCCATCAGTCATATACTTATTTCTGTGTCTAGCTATCCAGTATTTTCCAAGCCCATTTTGCACCCTAAATTCTGTGCTTTCTGGGAGCTATGACTTGCAACTGTTCTTGCCTTTCTATAACCCAGAGTCTAGGAAGACGGACAGACAGACAGACAGACTATAGACTCTACACCTGATCAGCTAATTGCTCCAGTGGCTAGCCCCAAGCTGCAGAAACCTGGCCTGCTGTGCCCACTGAGCCGTCTAGCAGGAGACCTTGACCTTATGAAGTAAGAGTGTATGCTGGCTATAAAAAGGTGTCCCGGATATGCTGGGGAGATGACTCACTGGTAACACGCTTATTGTGTGAGCATGGGGACCTCAGTTCGATGCCCAGAACTAACTAGGTGGGATGGTGTACCCCTGAAGCGAAGACAGATCCCCAAGGCTCACTCCCTTGGCTTCTCCTTTACCAGAAATTGGCTGCTGCTTTGTAAGCAGATCTTTAGTTCTGAACAAGACTGGAAACTGGGCCTCAAGCCAGCAGCCACACGAATGAGCTGGAAATAGATCTTCAAGCCCCAGTCCAGGCTCCTAGAGGAAGGCAGGGCAGTCACTCCTGTGGCAGTAGCCACAAGGGAGAAGCCGGGGTGTAAGCTCTCAGCACCCCTGGCTCTGGAGTCTTAAGTCTCATTTACCATGAGCTTTTATAGGCTTATCGTTATAAACCACTAAAGTGGGGGTGGCAGTGCATTTATGGGCAGTACCGCTGGATACAGGATAAAGTCCTCAGGATCTACTTGGCTGCAGGTGGCCTCGGTTGTAAGTTCACTTTGGGCTGGTGGCCTGTGTACAGAGTTCTTCCCCGAAGCCAGAAAGCTTCTCCTACCTGCATTCTAAAGGCCTCTCCCCATCATGCCCAGCATGGTTCTATTGCAGAGGCTCACGCCCTCAGTGCCTTTCCTCAACCTATAGACACTGCATGAAATTAATAAATCAGTGTTGGTGTGCTAAATCCCAGCATTTGTTATGTAGCATTAGGTACATAATCCAGAGAAGACATTTGCCCGGAGCCTGGAGGAAGAGAAGGATTTTGGTAGATGAAGAGATAGGGTGAGAGACGTTGCCAAACAGTCCAGATAAGAGCCCTATACCACGATTGAGTGTGCTGAGATCTGGGGAGAATGGAGACCTGTGCCTCTGGCAGCAAAGAAGACAAGGTTCAAGATGCCACTAGGATGGATGAGACTGTGGGCAGGGCACCTGGACTGTGGTGATCAGACTGCGCTTGAGTTTTGCTCTTCACACAATCCTGTCTTGTTCTGTCACCTGGGAATCTGCACCTCTCTGGAGTTCCTGAGGAATGTGAATTAGTAGAAATCTTTGAGTGGGAAGGAGCTCAGCTTTTTGCTTGGTGTCGCTGAGTGACCTGTAGATTCAGTCCCAGAGTGACCTGTGGGACTCAGTCTCAGAGTTTATTTGCAACATTTTTTTTTCCTTTTCTTCTTCTCCTCTCTTTTTTCCTCCCCAATCCTCTTTTCTCCACCACAACCTCCTCCTCCTCTTCTTCTAATTCTTTTTTTTTCTTTTACAAAGGGTCTCATGTGACCCAGACTGTCCCCCAAACTCATTGTATAACCAAGGATGACCTCAAACCTTATACCCTCTTATCTCTACCTCCTGCGTGCTAGGATTACAGGCTACAAGAATGTACCACCACACCTAATGTATTTGGTGCTGAGCATCCAACAAGGCTTTGTGCAACATTCCCACCCATCCTTCCTCCTTCTGTTCCATATCTGACTAACCTTGCTAGTAAAGGCCACCTGAATTCAAGAAAGTCTTTTTCTTTACAAAAACAATCTTGTTTATCTTAGAAGTGGTTAAGGGTGTGTTCAGGGTGCAGTGCCTCTCCAGGGAGGGAGACTTTACCTCCCACAGGCATCCTGAGGTGCAGGAGGCTGCAGTTCTGGGTGAAGCACAGCTCCCTTGGCCTGCTTCCTCCCTGTGCCCTGCTCCTCCAGCTCACTTGCGTCACATTTCACCACTTTGCTTTTGAACTTGACATTCAGCAACCAGGGTGTTGTCTTCCTCCTTAGCCAGAGAACCCCTTTGATTATCCCAGCCTGGAGACTGGCAGACCAGACTATTCTGGGCATGTGGGAAACCTCACTACTAAGTACATTCCAACATTTTAGTCTATAGAAAGAGAGGAAGGTTAACCTCAACTCTTCCATTGTGTAGCCATGGAAATGCCATTTCCTGTCTTAGTCTCCTGTTGCTAGAGTAAAACTCCTGAGACTTGTGGGCTTATAAAGAAAACAGGGCTTTTGTCTTCTCGTATTTAGCTTATAGTGCTGGAGATCCCAGATTGTGGATCCAAGTTCTTGGAAGAACATGGCACTAGCATCATCATGGCTTCTGGTGAGGGCTTTGTGACAAGTGGAATCACACGTAGCACATGTGACAGTGTTAAACAGGCATATGAAGAGGCAGACACAGCGCCAGCGTGACCTTGCTTCATCCCACCCAACTTTCAGAATAACGAATCATGGTGCCGAAAGGTGTTCCGCATCTTACCAGAACAGAAAAAGTAATAATCATTGTCACTCAACTACACACCTTGCGACCTACCACAGCGACCTGAATGTAAGACATACATGTGCAATAGTAGCACAGATGTTATGGAAGAAACCAACCACTTTTTTTTTTAGGAGGGTTGAATTTTTGGCCCACTCCATGAGATAGAATCTAATCTACACCTGACACTGCTAAAGTAGCCAGGAACCTGACCCTAGATAGGTTGTGGACCCTGGGGGAAAACTACTATTATTCTGCAAAAGGAACAATAAAACAATTCCTAGTGATGTGTCGCTGTACCCGTAGATCAGAGCACTACTCAGCCCTCATCATAGAAGCTTCTTTTTGCAGGAGATGGTAGTTAACATAGAAATTCACAACTGGACAATGTGCAAAGAATGACAGACTTTGGGGCACTCATCTCTAAGTGTGTGTGGGGAGTGTCTTCATGAATCCAATTTCTTGGCCCAGGCTCTTAAGAAAAGTATTAACTCATTCTTCCTTTTTTCCTTTCCTTTCTTTTTCTTTTTTTCTTTCTTTCTTTCTCTTCTTCTTCTTCTTTTTTTTTTTTCTTTTGAGACAGTGTCTCTCTATTATGTAGCCATGGCTGTCCTGGAATTCACTATGTAGACCAGACTGGCCTTAACTCACAGAAATCTGCCTGCTTCTGCCTCTTGAGTGCTGGGATTAAAGGTGTGTGCTACCATGCCCAGCCATTAATTCATTCTTAATGGTAGAGCCACCGTGACTTAATTAGGTTTAGAAGGTTAGCACCTTTTGACCCTGTCAGGAACCGCATTTCAATGTGAGTTTTGAGATGACAAACCACATCATGACACTCTCTTGCACACAGTATACACATCTTGCATTTTCCAATCCTGTGTAGTGAATGGGTTTCTGTTTTCATTGTATGCTTTTCCTCTGCTAAATCTTCTGTAGTCTATTGGGTATCAGTAAACAAATAAAGTCAGGTGAGTTGTGTATGCCTGCATCCTTAGCACTCAGAAGGCTGAGGCAGGAGGATTGTTGCTAGTTCAAAGTCAGTACTAGGTCCACCATGGCCTTTTTCAAGGCTGTCTCAAAAAGCCAATAAATAAGCAAACAAATAATTTAATAAGAGAAAATGAAGCCAAGTTAAAGTTAAGCTGTGTACACAAACATCTTCAGGTTTGCCATATAAGACATAGCAGGTAAAAGCCCGGGATATACATAAATTATTCACTGAGCCCAGCAGGAGGTGGGTCTTGTGCCTGCCTCCCCCATAGCTCATGCTCCAGGCTGGACATACCGACCTTTGGAGAACTCCTCAGGGAATGGGGTTCCACAGCCTCCTCGGAACAGAAGGTTCCTATTCGGAAGCCTCACAGACAGCTTGGTCTTCAGTCAGACAGAGGTTTGATGTATGTGATATTCAGTCTTGCCCTCACAGTGGGCAACTGATCGGGGCTTGCTGAAGCGAACTGAAGGGTGAAAGTCTAGTCCTGTCTATTATCTTCCCTGTAATAGGCCTGCTCTGAGGGGGTTCTCACCTTGGCGACAGTTCATTTCCTCCATCGCTAATGACGACACCAGCCTGGCCTCACCTGCCCTCAGTCCCAACAAGTTCTGCTGTGAGCTGAGCTGGAGGAAGCTGGTCCTCCATGGCCCCTCCTGGTGGTGCCCCGTCTAGGTGCAGATGCAGAATCGTGAGAAATGCTGAGTGAAATGTCTGGCATAGGGCACAGAGTAAAGCAGTATCCTGCCTCCCATGCCTTTCCTCTGTTGATTGGCAGAAAAATGAGATGCTGACATCTGAGAACCGGATGCTTGGTCAAATGAGAGTAATAATAGTACAAATGGGAGAAAGCATGGGAAGATGAGGTAGCTGGTGCCGCCTCTGTCACCTGTGCTCAGTCGCACAGTTGTCACTGTTTGTCTATCTGCCACTCCAGCCATGCTGCATATTCACCTGTGGTCCAGCCCCACTGCACAACATCCTCTTCTAGCCTTGGGGATGGGGCCCTGTCTCTCTCTGGTCATGTTTAGTCTTTTGCTTAATCTGAGTAAAATGTACTCCCTTGGTTCCTGTGATGGACTGAGGCAAGCTGGTATTTTGGTGAGGCTAGGGCTTGGCCATTGTGACAAAAGACCCTCCTGCTGCTGCCCAAGGTTAAGCGTGTTTATCTTATTGAATATGATTAAAGAGAAGGTAGGTTTTGCTCACAGCTATCATCCTAGCACTTGGAAAGCCTAGGCAGGAGGATGGCTAAGTCACTAAGTGCTTGCCATGCAAGCATGAAGACCTGCTTCACACCCTTAGCACATGTGTTCTTAAAAGCTGAATTTAAGCAGCTGAACCATCACTTTGGTGAAGCAGGGACAGGCAGATCCAGTCCAGCCAAATTAACAGACTTCAGCTTAAATGAGAGACTGTCACTAAACAAACAATGTGAGCAGTCGGGGAAGGTACCCAGTGTTGACATGGCTTCAACACCCGTGACCAACGCAATTTACAAGAGAAAAAGGCTTATTTTTATCTTGTACTTCCAGGTAACAAGCCATCATCTAGGGAAGTGAGGGCAAGCACTCCGTGTGGGAGCCTGAAGTCAGGCCTGCTTGGTGTTCTATACAGCATTACCCAACCAGGGAACTCATTCACAGCAGGAACCATGGAGGAACTCTGTTTTCTGGCTAGCTCACAGTTCTATGCTTAGCTAGCTTTTTTTATGTGGTCCAGGCCCGCATACCTACCCAGGGAATGGTGCTGCCCACAGTGGGCTGGGCTCTCCTTCACCAATTAGCGTTCAAGATAATCTCTCTGAGACATGCCACCATCCAGTCTGATCTAGGGAAAGGTTCAATAGGCTTTCTGCTCAGGTGATTTCTAGGCTGTGTCAAGTTGACAGTTAAAGCTAATGAGGTCAGGTGGCACGGTGACTTTGGAGTTAGCACTACTGTTTAGGACGGAGCAGACAGAGTAGTTTGCCAGGACATGACCAGGTTTTATATATACTTGATTTTTGCTACCTCAGAAAGTATTTATACCCCACCCCAGGACTCTGTACATTTTGTGTCTGAATATGTGATTGTCTGAAGGATTATGGTAGTATGCAAAAGGGGATGCCAGCTGTAGAAGCCCAAGGATTTTGGCTCACAGGAAGAGAATTTTCTTTAAACCTTCAAGGTATGGCAGCAAAGGTGACCAGGAGCCAGGGATGGCAGGCAGCCCAGACCTATCATCTCAGCATTTGGCAGGAGCTTGCCCCAAGTTTGAGGTCAGCTTGAGATATCCAGTGAGTTCTAGAGCAGCCTGGGCCCATGTGAGACCCTATTTAACAACAACAACAACAACAAGAAGGATGCTCAGTAGGTAAAGTACTTGCTGTACAGCACGAGGATCTGAGTTTGCATCCTCAGTGCCCATGTAAAGCCAGGCATGCTGGGGAGTAGCTGTAATCCCGGTGCTGGGGAGGTGGAGACAGGAGGACCCTGGAATCTCCTGCCAGCCCACCAAATCAGTGAGTTTCAAGTTTAATATGAGGCCCTATTTCAAAACACAAGATGGGGAATAAGTTGAGAAGAGACCGGTATCAACCTCTGACCTATACATCCACACACCCACGCATGTGTACACACTTATAGTGCACAGGTAAGCCAAAATGGAAGGAAAGGGGATGAAGATGAAAAAAAAGGAGGGGAGAAGGGAGGGAGAGAGGGCACATAGTAAGTGACGGTGGTCTAACCCTTTCGGAACCTCTTGAGTTGTGTTTGTCCTAGTAAGTTGATGCTTGTGTACTGCCCTGAAATTCTGTGCTTAGGAGCTGCCTCTGGGACCCCTGCTCATACACCCCCATGTCACTTTCCCTAGCATCTTCACTTCATCCCACCTCCCATCTGGATATGTATCTTATCTCCCTGCTCTGTAGGAGGAAGGGGTCCATGACAGATGTAGAAATCACTGGAAACTCCTGGCCATCGAGGAATATCCTGGGTGCCTTCTAGTGCTGAAAAGTACCTCAGATCTCATCCTGAAATTTTTACCTCTCGGAAATATTTAAACACTTGGGGGCATGATGAGGGGCCTCGTCCTGGCATCTAGGACAGCTCTTCTATCTTGATGGAAAGACAGGATGTGAGGTATAAAATAAGACATGTGTAGGAGGACATATAGCACATTTGCCTTTGAAATTGGATTATATTTACAGTAAGATAGGAAGATAAATGTAAAATTCCGTTGGCATGAGCTGTGGGGTATCTGTCTGGAAGAGCCGGGATCGAAGGCATCTGCAGTTACAGTGTTAACTAAGAATAGAATGTTCCATGGGCTCATCTGATATGTACAAAGGCTTTGTTGAGGCTCTCCATATGCTTATGCATAGGATAGGGGGATGTTTTCATCAGTTTCTGACTCCCAGCTCCTTCTTATTATTTTCCTGTCGACAAGATTATACCACATGCCCTCAGCTTATGTCCACGTGCTTAGAGGGGTGGTGTATATGCATATGTGCGTGCGTGAGCGTGGAGGTACATGGAGGCCAGAGGATAGCCTCGGCTGTCACCCTCGGGTGCTTGCCCATCTTGTTTTTTGAAAAAGACTCTCAGTGGCCCGGAGCTTGTTGATTGGCTATCTCTAGGGATCTAGAGATCTAGGGATCTCCTTCCAAATACGGGGATTACAAAAACAAAAACCAAAAAAACAGTTTCACTGTGCTGTGCCAAATTTGAAGCAAGTTTTAATTACATACTGACCAGGATGGACTTTGTTCAGGACCACTCCCTGGAATTCCCAACTGAGTGATGAGGAGACAGACATGTGTTATAGGAGCTTTGAAAGACAAAACCATAAAGCCACTGTTTCTTCCCATGTGGCACTGTTATTTTCCAAGAACTACAACTCCCAGAATTCTAGGAGGTCACCTGGTCTTTGAGCAGGTGGGGCTTACAGGTTGGCTTTGGGTCTTACACTAGGTATAGGTGAAGAGGTTTATTGTACGTATCAGAGAGAAAACAGCCAGAGACATCTGTCCAGACTGAACATGGCCATAAGAGGAGGCGGGTAGGGGAGAGTGAAAAAGGAAGGAAAGAGAGTACCTGAGAATCCAGAGACCAAGAGGACATATAGCCAAAATGGCTGGGTTATATTTGGATCAGAGAAGCTAGGGGAAGGGGTGCTCAGGGGCTGGAGGGGTTCCAGGTAGGGGCCTGGGGGAGTAGTACTGAGGGGAACCAGGACTCTGTGACAGGCATTGGTCAGTGCTGAGAGGGACCAGCAGGCAGCATCTGCTTTGATATGTTAAATAGGCACCTCAGGCATAAGTTATTGGGGGTGCAATACACCCCTTTTGCCAGAGATAAAGACACTGATTCCTTTTAGCAAGTAGGAGCTATCTTAAGTCCTTGAGAGAATGTTGGCTTTTGTCTAAATGTCAGACTTTGGGAAAAGGGATTTCTTGGGACCTAACACTGGGGAGATGTTCCAGATGGTACAGTGCTTGCTGTGGAAGCATGAACATAGGAGTTTGATCCTCCAAAACCCATGTAAAAAAGCTGGGCCTGCTAGCATGCATTTATTATCCCAGCCCCGTGGGAGGGGGAGACACGTGGCTCCCTGAAGCTCCTTGGCGGCCAGCCAACCTAGCCTAATTGGACAGCTCCAGGCCCGTGAAAGACCCCCACCTTAAAAAACAACGTGGACAGTGTCTGTGTGGCCTCCACCTATGTGTATACGTGTGCCTGCACACACATGTAAACCCCACCCCACACACACAAATGCAAACACACCAATGCAAACACACACACAGAGACACTTGGTGGGGCAGTGTGTGACTCTCTTACCACCTTTCTCTGCTTCCCTGTACTATCTGGTAGCTTTAAGCTGCTCCAAAAATGTATACAGCAAGAGTTGGGCTGAGAATATCAGTCACCTGTAGCTGCTGTAACAAGACTATGAACACGACAGATGGACCACCTCGCAATTTTAGGGTGAAACACCAAATTTAAGGTGTCAATAATAGGTTTTCTTCACTGAGGAAATAAGCCAATTTAAGCTAAATTAAAATTAGAAAATGCCGCTCCCCAAGATCAGCTCCAGGAATGGTGAAGAGGGGAGAAGAGAGGTGGGTCTGTGGTAGGGAGAATTGAGCAGGCGGTGAACGGCTGGTTAGGGAAACCAACCGTTGGTTGAACAACCAGCTAGAGGAACTAGTTGTTGAGGAATGAAGAAAAAGAAATCCTTGGAGACTCAGGCATATGTGGTACAAGCTGAAGGTCTTAAAGCCCCGGAGAACTTTTCTTCTAGCTCTCTGTCTCTGTCACTGTCTCGCTTGCTGTCTGTCTGACTCCTTGCTCCTTGTTCGCTTACTTGCTTGCTGTCTTTCTGTCTAACTAATATCTCCTTGCTTGCTGCTGCCCATCTTTCTCATTTTCTTCTTTCTGTTCTCCTCCCCCCCCCTCTGGCTGTTTCCCATCACATTCTAGCTCTCTCTCATATCTGTTACTTGTTTTCCCCTTTTCCTTGGGCCAACCCCAGTCTTTTATTGAAATGAAATTCAATTTTTTTCATTACAGATTACATCATGAATTTTTTCCCCATCTTTTAAAATCACTAGGGCAATCAAAATCAACAGAGTAACAAGGAAATACAAAAAGTTCTGTAACCTACAACAAAGCATACAACAAAAATCAATCAGTTTTCAAGCAATGGTCAGCATAACCTGATCATTATTTTTTTAAACAATACCAGGGAAAGTTCAATCATAAATTTCCACCGGCTAAAGCCAATGTGTTTACAAGATGGTCATAGCAACATAGCTTGAGCTAAATATTCTCTAAAGAAAGAATTTAATCTACTTATAGTCCCAGACCAACAGGTGTGCTATCCAAGACTAGGCTAACTGCCAAGGAGTCCTCTATTGTAAAATATCTGTAAAGCATGACGTTCCAAGCCCACCTTCTGTTGCTCTCAATGCAGATTCTAAGGAAACGTTTCTACAGGTAACAGTATCTAGCCAGGTACTGTTATGTCAAGGTCTTAACTTTCTTACATGCAGTTTCTGCTTGGGTGCTCACAATCAGAGCAATAAACGCTATCATTGTCTCAAGCCTTTGGCCAGATTCCCTCCTTCAACATTCTCTGTGGGAAAAAGTTTTCCCTGTATGAATTTCCTTAGGGTTGAGAAATAAAGAGAAAAAAAAACAGTTTTAGGAGAAATAGATTTCTAACAACATTACACCTGTGCCATACATGCATAACATTTAGGGGCAGTGGTGATCAGCCAGAGATCTTTGGAACTTTGTCAAGCAAAGCCTCAACAGCTGTTCTGGATGTCTAGTGATTGTCTACGACAATAAAAGCCCAGGTTTATTGGGGGCAGCTCTTGGGCAGGTTCACTGGTCTCAAAGAATGAGACCAAGGAAATGGTGGGAGGAGAGAAGAGGGGAAGAGGGGAGGCAGAGAGAGAGAGAGAGAGAGAGAGAGAGAGAGAGAGAGAGAGAGAGAAGGAGGAGGAGAAGGGAAGGGAAGAGAGAAGAGAGGAGAGAGATATCTGGGGTGGCTGGTGAGGTCCTTTTACCCTCAGCACACTCCTGGCACACCTGGCAGAGGCAGATGATGACGTAAGCAGTTGCTAGTTCCCTGAGAGCAGGCCAGTGGAATTGCCTGTGTACTGACAGGGTTAGGGTTAGGGGTCCTGGGTTTGAAACCTAGCAATTGGTAGGGCTGATGTCTTCTGGGGATTCTAAGAGGGAGTTGTGTTGCCTGTATTCCAGCTCTGAGGCCTCCTGGTAGTCCTTAGAAGTTCTCAGCTTGCAGGCACATCACTTCTGCATCTGGGCCTGAATTCTCTGTACGTCAGGGTCTGTTTCCCTCACTTTCTATTGGATCTAAAGCCTACCCTTAGCAGGGCTGATCTCGTCTCAAGGTCCTTGCTTTTATTACATCTGCCAAGAGCCAAGTTCGGCTCTTAGTCATAGAGACAGGGCTAGGGCCTAGCAGAGAGAGCAAAAGGATGCACTTCAACCCACTAGGGACAAAGGCGCTTTTTTTTTTTTTTTTTTAAATCAATAGACTCCTTGTGACTCTTTTCCCCTAATGGTGCTGGATGGAATGTGAAGTGGCGGCTCAGGTATGAAGCATCTGTTCTCTGAAGACATTAGCGTCTTGTGTCTAATGTTGATAGCAGCCTCTCTCCAGTTCCCGCATAAGCTCGGGCTACAGGAGAAATGGCCAAAAGTAGAGATGGCTCAGGGTTAGAGCACTCGCCCTGCAAACCTGAGGACCAGAGTTCAGATCCAGAAGTTATGTGAATACTGAGCCGGTGTTTGGCCCTGCTATAATTCCAGCCTCGGAAAACGGAGACAGGCGATCCCATGGCAGGCTGGCTAGCCCTGTTGGTGAGCTCTGGGTTTGAATGGAGACCCTGCCTCCATGAATAAAGTAGAAAAGCTATGGAGGATGACGCCTGCCATCAACCTTAGTCTCTCACATGCACACACATAGGAGTACACACACATGTTCACACACACTCAAAAACATGCATAGACATGTATGCATACCACATACACATGTGAAAGCCTTCTCCGTGGACTTCATGGGTTAACCACATACACATGTGAAAGCCTTCTCCTTGCCTTGTACGGACAGGGCAGAAGCCTAGTCTATAGCCTCACTCTTACGGCAGTGTGGTTCTGAATGCCCTTCACTGTGGACTGCATGTATAGCTGAAGTACAGGCTGGGGACCATAAGAGATTGCAGGCACGCACCAGGACGGTATGAAGTTCCTTCACCTTGACATTGTGCCCTACCAGGAAGAGGCAGGAGAAAGTTGGTGTTGCTTACAATGTCAGAGCGTTCCAGTCCATTATGGCAGGGAAGCTATGAAGGACAGCTTTCTCATGGCCATGGAGCTGTGTGGTAGAGGCTATTCAAATCACAGCAGTGACCAGATCGTGGGGCCTGGCCTAAACCTGTTGTAACCTGCTTCCTCTGCTAGGCCTCCTAAAGCTTGGCTGTGGGAAGCAAGTGTTCAAAACATGCACCAAGGACGGGGGCATTTCAGAGTCAAACCATCACACACACACATATACACACAGACACACACACACATAGGCATGCGTGCCATACCTGGGCTTCTGCGTGGAGGCCAGAGGTCAACCTTGTATGTCATTCCTCTAGAGCCATACTTCTCTGTCTGTCTGTCTGTCTGTCTGTCTGTCTCTGTCTCTGTCTCTCTCCTTCTTTCTTTCAAGACAAGGTTTCTCTGTGTAGCCTTAGCTGTCCTGGAGTCCCTTTGTAGACCAGGCTGGCCTTGACCTCACAGAGATCCACCTGCCTCTGCCTCCTGAGTGTCAGGATTAAAGGTGAGTGCCACCACGGCCTGGCCCACCTTGTTTCTTAAGACAGGGTTGCTTATTATGACCTGGAACTTCACAATTCTGCTAGGTTGGCTGTCTGGACCCCCAGGAATCCCCCTGCCTCCACTCCCCCATGTATGGAATTACAGGTGTACCAGCTCAGGACTATTTATTCGGGTGCTGGGGATCAAACTCAGATCCTCATCCTTGTGTGGCAAACACTTTGCCACCCGAGCCATCGCCCAGTGCTGGTCTCGCTCTCATTGTAGGAGCCTAGTCTAGCCCATCCTGTGCCCCAGGGTGGGAGATAGATATTCAGCTCAGCTAGGTCTGTAGAAGGGGAGGCTCACTCTTTGAACTCAGCTGGGGAGCAGGAAAGAGGGGATAGAAGGTTTGTGTTGTCCAGGAGAGAAGTCAGAAAACCTAATGCCCTACAGTACTCAAGACTTGACCCCATACCAGACAGAACTGTTTGGCCCGCAATTCTATTTATTCTCAGTTTCTGTCCAATTCCTAGGAACTCGGTCATCTCCTTCTCCAATTAGGTTAAGGAAGAGAGAGAGAGAGAGAGAGAGAGAGAGAGAGAGAGAGAGAGAGAGAAAGAAATATGAAAGGGAAAGGGTCTAGGGACAAGGGCTTCCTGATAACAGAGACAAGAAAGCAGATGCCCAGATGCTAATGAGGTGGGTGAGAAATCAGCCTCCGCCTGCCTTGCAGACCAGCTGGGGACAGCTCTAACGAGGACCGAGGACCTGACGTCCTCTCCTGTTCCATGGTGACCTAGGCCAGCACCATTTCATGTAGTCACCCAGTAATTAATGTTTCCAAGACAATCCTGAATCATCAGTGCAGAAATTAAATAAGATTATGGATGCAGGAAAATGAATGCCCTTGGGAATGACTTCTATCGACATAAAGGAATATCAGCGTGGAGTGACAGGGCCCTTGGCTGTGGGAGAAACCAGACTAATTGGGCTGTCCAACTCTTCTGTGGTCTGAAGCAGCCCAGCAAGGCTGTGCTCACTCTGTCAGGGTGTAGGGGTCACGCATGCACGCACGGGCAGACCACAAGAAAGCAGAGGTGGGGAGTTGGGGCGTTGGGGGTGCGGGTGGCTGCTGGCTGCTTCCCCAGCAGAGCAGAGCCCTTGTGATTGTCCCCCTGTGAAGTGACTGTTCGAATACTGACTCCCTGCAGGATGAGCGTGACAGGTACACAAAGCATGGTGTCTCCGAAGCCTCTGTGGCCATTGTATTTGTTCCCCAGAGCTCCCACAGCAAAGGACCGAAGGACCGCCAGCTGGGTGACTTGAAAATCACAGAAACACCTTGTTCTCGGGCGCTAGAGTTGAGAAATCTGAGAAGAAGGTGTCAGCAGGGCCAGGCTCCCTCCGAAGCCTCTCTGAAGGCCTCATCCTTGGACCCTCTCAGTTCTCGGTGGCTGTCATCAGTCCCCGACACACTCATGAATGACTCATGGCATCCTCACCTCCACCTCCCACATCTTCCTCTGACCTGTCCGTGTGCCTCTGGAACTCCACGTCCTCTTATAAGGACTGTGGTGCTGCGGATAAGACCCTCCGTACTCCAGTTAGGCCTCCCCTTCCTCTGCAAAGACTATTTCCAGGGGCTGGAGAGATAGCTTGCAGGCATAAGGATCTGAGTTTGATTTCCTCAGAACCCACATTTTAAAAGCTGGGCATGGTGGCCCACACTTGCAATCCTGGCTCTGAAGAGGTGGAGACAGATAGGTCACTGGTGTAGACACAAATTTGAGGGAGATGCTATTCAACCTAGGACATTACTTCCTGGTGTGATACACATTTTTTTTTTTAAAGGGCAGGGTTTTTCTGTGTAGCCCTGGCTGTCCTGGAGCTCAGAGATGCGCCTGCCTCTGCCTCTGGAATGCTGGGATTAAAGGCATGCACTACCACGCCCAGTTTATGTATAGTTTTTTGATACGGATCCTTGCCAAATAGGCCACACCCACCTCACCCCTCAAGTCCTTCACATCTTGATGACCAAAGGAACCCTGAAGCATCTAACTGGGAGCCATCCTTTGGGTTAGAGCTCTTGCCCTCCTGAGGCTCCAGGGATGCTTTTGTTAGTGCTAAAGCGGCAGTGTAAGTGTGTTCATCTACAACAGATCCCAAACCCTGATCGCGACCTGCGCTTTAGACTGTAGATCTCCAGGACCTTGGTCATTCTCCAAGTACCCAGACCAGCTTATAGAGGAGAGAGGTGACCGTTGGAGGCTGGAGAGATAGAAGGTTGGGTCTGAAAAGTACCAATTGTGCCAGCAGGAGCACCTGAGTTCAATCCCAAGTTTACAAAAGAAAAAGCTGGGTGTCATCAGAGTGAATGTTTGCTCACAGCTCTGGGGAGGGGAGACAGGCTAGGGTCTGGGACTGGTTGGCTGGCCAGCCTCGCCAGTTCTGCAAGTTTGCGGCCAGTGAGAGACCCCGTTATAAACAAACAGGCAAAGAAACAGAAAAAAAAACGGTGGGCAGGTGCTGACCATTACATCTGTGCTTGGCCTCTAGTCTGTCATGTTGCCCCCCCCCCCCCCGCATTGTTTCCCCACCCCCACCCCCAACACACACCACAAACTTGAAGTCAAAAGAAGTTGCATGTCAATCAGGTGCTCAGGAAAACCTCAAAGCCTGCACCCCAAGTCCTTGCATTGACTGATGGTCGTCAGATAGACACCTCACCTACCAGGGTGCTACTGGAAACCATAGCTTCAGCTGCCTCAAAACACTCACTTGCTACTTGTGCAATGGAGCAGGTGAGAACTTCTTTGGGGTGCCGCTGTGAAACAAAATTAGACCATGGGTGCTGGTGTTAGGGATTGCCTAGAGAGCCCCTCTCCCGTGTGGCACCATCATGGCATCACAAGTGATTGATTAAGTAAACAGAATGAGCCAATTGGCAACAAAGCTATAATATATAAATGCAGGGTTATTGGAAGCGGCATGGAAGGGGAGGAGCGCAGGCTGGGGGTGGGGGAAGGGAAAGTGAGGGTAGGGAGGTGGGGAAAAAGGGGGCCCTGGAACCAAAATGCCTGGAAGCCCCGCCTCTAGGTAGAGGGCAGGCCATGCCAGCCACACCCTGCAGCAGGACCTAACAGCAGCTTGTCTCCTGGGTTTGCTCAGTGTCTTCCCTGTGTTGTTTTTGATAGTTTACACTTGGGAAGTGTAAAGTAATTGGGGAAGGGATGGAGAAGGGGTCGGGAATGGAAGCAGTGGGCTGAAGGTCCCCTCACAGAATCAGAGCATCTGTCAGGGTGGGCTCCTGGTGGACCCCTACTGTAGTGCCTCAACTCTACCATCTGGTACTTGTGGGCTCCTGTCCTGGTCAGCTGTCTTATCATCACACCTCCCTCCAGCAGGGGGTCTGGCAGATCTGCAGGACCCGGTTCTTGCCAGATGAGACTAAACTAGGGACAAGGCCAGGTCCATGAGATCTGCCTGGAAAAGACAGGCAGATCTTAATGAATGTCATGGAGGCATTTGGAGGACCTTGGTACAGACCCAGGATAGGAGTTGTATGCAGCCTATAGTGGCTCAGAAATATCCACAAGACAGAAAATCAGCCTATCACCAAGACCTCCATGGCAGAAGAGAAAGCTCGGGGTCCCATCAAGATCTGTGATAGGTTTAACCCAGTCCCTGGGCTTAGAAGGGAAATGACTTGGTCCTCCAAGACTGTCCATAAAGGGCATCTCAAGGCACAGGCCAGCAATAAGGAAGAGTGTCAGGGGAGTAATAAAGAAGCCTCCAAGAACAGCTGTAAGCAGTTTCCAGAGAGGACTTGTCTAAGGCAGGAAAGCCATGACCTGAGACTTAGTGCACCATCCACAGTGTGGGGATCCAGATGGGACAGGAAAGGAAAGAAAGAAGCCTACAGTCCAGGCATTCTCACGCTGGCCAGCATGACTTGAGGTGTTTGCCACCCAGCCATGATAGACTGACACCTCCGAGGCCATTGGCCAGAGCATATCTTCCATCCCCGCCAGCTCACAGTGATACCCACATCTGACTACCATTGAGGACCCAAGCAGCCCTGGCCCCTGGGTTGTCTCTGCCAGTTCTCTGGGCTTAGCAGTCTCCTCGAGAGCTCTTCGGTTTACAGAAAGCAGAAATGCCTCCTGTTCCAAACGCTCGCTGTGGTCCCAACATCTCCCACCATTCATAAACTCCAATATTCGAGTCAGGGCCTTCTTGACATGCACACTTGCCCAAAGTCAAGGTCAGACTGTTTTTTTTTCTTTTTTCCTTTCAGCTTTCAGATCAGTGAGAGTCAAATTATTCAAATGTTGTTTTAATGGTTAGGGTGGTCATCGGGACCAACCTGCACTTTTGACCATGCTGCAGAACATAAGTGCACGTGTGCAAGCCTGCATGTGTGCATGTGTTGGAGGAAGACAAGCTGGTTTCTCAGTATGGCAGGTACATTCAAAGTGGTGGACACTTTGTGGCTAAGTATGCCTCTCCCAGGGTGAATGTCAGGACAATCGTTATTACTAAGATGTTGCCTTGACCCAGCCCTGCCAGATCTAAGCACACCATTAATGTTTCTTTCTGTTTTATCTTCCTCTTTTCACCTGCTCTTTCTTTCTTTTTTTTTTAAACCATGCTTTCTTTTGCTTCACAAGTCCATGACATTCCTTCAACCGCTGTTCCCTATACACCTGCTGAGAGTTAAGCCCCAAGCTGTGGGCAGGGCTATTATGTCGCCAGCTAAGCCTTAGGATGTGGGCAGCCGGTCTGTTGTAAGGACACCAACCCAACTGGTAGGCAGCTGGTGACTCATGCACCTCTGCCTTCTCCTTCCCTCTGCTCCTCAGCCCTGCCCTGCTGATGGGGGTGGGGGGGTGGGGGAGCAGGGCGGGGGCATGCTGTTTCCTTCATCATCTTCTTGCTTCACTAGAATATTAGACAGCATCAAGCAGGCTCAGCCATTGTATGGCTTTCTGAGCTCTGGACATGGAAACTTCCCAAGGCAGGGTCATGGTCCCTAGCCTCAAGCAATTTGGAAACAACACATAAAATATTCAGAGAATTATTTGGGTTTTTAAAAAAGTTTTCTCATATGAATATACTGTGTGTTGAGCACACTTTCCCTCTTCTCACTCCTACCTCATATCATAAGTCCCCTTTGTCCCCTAGACAGTGATATTTCTTTCATGCCACATATGTGTACATGATTTTGTGAATTTATATAAAATCCAGGAACCACACATGAGAGACAATATGTAATATTTGGGGCTGGAGAGATGGCTCAGAAAGTAAGAGCAGTGACTGTTCCTCCAGACGTCCTATGTTCAAACCCAGCAACCAGCAACCACATGGTGGCTCGCAACCATCTGTAATGTGATCTAATGCCCTCTTCTGGCCTGAAGGCATACATGCAGGCAGAGGACTGTATACATAATAATAAATAAATTAATTAAAAAATACAATATTTGCCTTTCTGGCATGAAGACAACATTTTTCACTTTTGTTTTTGTTTGTTTGTTTTTCAAGACAGGGTTTCTCTGTTTAACAACCCTGGCTGTCCTGGACTCGCTTTGTAGACCAGGCTGGCCTCGAACTCACAGAGATCCACCTGCCTCTATCTCCCGAGTGCTGGGATTAAAGGCGTGCGCCACCACGCCCGGCTCCGTTTTTCACTTTTAAGTAGAAATAGTTTCTGTTAATCCTGCCTCAGGAGACAAATATATAAATGACTGGACGGTCGTGATGCCTGTTACCATGATCGATCCGGAGGTTCTGGTGCCCAGAGAGTCCCAGGAAGCCTGGCCATGTCTGAATCTCAAACCTGTGGAATAGTTGTGAGACTAGTCTGTCATGAAGAAAAATAAATATAACATGGATGACGGGAGCTACAAAATCGTCCCCTATGGGTGGAGGACCAGGAGCAGGGAAATTGTTACGCTGTTACGCTGATCAAAGCTAGTCCTGCCGAGGCCTTCTGAATGTGGACCTCCAGTGAAGGCCTGTGGCCAGCTCTCCCTGCGCCCACTCTGTTGGAAAGGGCTCAAGGGCGAACGGAGAGCCCTCAGCGACGGCTCACTCTTTCAGGTGTGAAAACAAACCTCCTTCCTTGCTTTAGCTAGAGAAGGGCGTGGTAGGGTGAATGGTGGAGAGTCCCTTCTGCTCCCTGCAAGAAGGAATGTGTGTCCCGGAGAGACATCATCCTCCTGGGAGGAGCACATGGACATGACCCTTTTCACATCATCTCCATCTCTCTCTCAGAGGACGAGCTTATTACATTTGTTAAGTTAACATGGTCACCTTGACCATGACATCTGAAAGATAAAATCATAAAATCACTGTCTGCAAACAACACATCAATTTTCCCCCTCCTTTCTGTATTGTAGGTGGCCTCAGCCATGGCTGGTGTCCAGTACTGTAGTCCTGTTTTATTGGGATCCCCAGCCAGCATGCTTTAGTGCCCATTGGCATGTCTTCTCATTGGGCCTGGAGAACCGGCATAGCTCTAACTCCCTTTCTTCTTCTGGCTCATTCTTCTAGCACCTTGAATGATTCTCCCTCTGTGCATCTGGGCTTCTGGTCCCTCATAACTCTCTAGAAGGTGTGGTGGGGTAAGTTTTTAAAATATAGAGCAGAAGCCGGCATGTGTTAAGACTAAGTGACAGTGCCTATTATTCCTAATGGCATTAAGATCAATTACAGCCAAATTATCTACGTCTAATAACCCCTTATAGTTCACTCATGTGCAGAATGTGGGCAAGTAGCAACCTGCCCGCTCCTAAAGTGCCCCCTGTTCACCATCAGCAAGCCCTGGGTAGCACAGGCTGAAAACGAAGGTTGAAAAGAGCTCAAGGCATTTATTGCTTGGTCAAGGGCATGCTTTCCCCCGCAGAGCAGTTATTGGGTGTGTTGTTTGGTTGGCCAGCATGGTGGTTATCATCTCGGCTACTAAGAGAAACAGGTGTCAGAAAGGGCTTAGACGTGAGCAATTTACTGGGTGACACAGGGAGGGACCAGGGGTTGGTGAGCTGTGAGAGGAGAAGTAAGAAGAGAGGCCTGGGGAGGTAGTCTCTGGACCATAGGAAAGCTCCCAGTGTGTTCCCATCCAGCCCAGGTGAGATGGGTCCGTTGAGAGGAGGCCCACCTTTGATTTGAACCTGTGCTGGTTGTGAGGTGTTGTGCTGGTGCTGAGGGACCACACCTTGGGCCACTAGAGGCTAGAGTGTCTGCGACAGATGGAAAATGGACTCTGTTCTGGAACAGTCTGCACTGTGGTTTGAGTGTGATGCAGGGTGATAAGCAAGGTGAAGGTTCATCATGCATTGGGCACAGGATGCCGTCCCTGCAGCCTACGTACTGGCTGCTTCTTGCATGCCAAGTTAGGGTTTTTTTTTTTTTAATCATTTTTTTAATTAATTTATTCTTGTTACATCTCTATGGTTATCTCATCCCTTGTATCCTCCCATTCTCCCCTCCCTCCCATTTTCCCCTTATTCCCCTCCCCTATGACTGTTCCTCAGAGGGATTACCTCCCTCTGTATATGCTCATAGGGTATCAAGTCTCTTCTCGGTGACCTGCTGTCCTTCCTCTGAGTGCCACTAGGTCTCCCCCGCCAGGGGACATAGTCAAATGTGAGGCACCAGAGTACACGAGAAAGTCAAATCCCTCTCTCCACTCAAGAGGTCAAGGCAGGAGAATCACCAGAAAGACGACTTGTCATGTGCAAAATTAGCTGTAAGAATGGCACTCTGGGACAGCCTGAATGCGTCAGTTTGTCCCTGTGGGCTAACAAGGAGACCATTGCTCTGGCATGGGCGATGTCTGCTCCCCACAGCAGCACCGTTGCCATTTTGCCTACACTGTCTTCCCTCGTCACCTAATATTGTAATCTCTTGCTCTCCTTTTTAAAATTTTAGACTTCACCCATAGTAGTTATCTATACTTTTGGAGACATAGTACCTCCCTGAAGCTGGGGCCTACTGATACAGAAAGGCTACTTAGCAGCAAGCACCAGGGACCCTCCTGTCTCCAACGCCCCCAGCCCTGGCCTTACAGATGTCTACAGATGTTGGTTTTTATGCAGGGACTGGGGATCCAAACTCAGGTCTTTATGCTTGTGTAACAGGCAGTTTACTAACCAAGCCCTCTCACCACCCTAAGGAAACCTTGTTACATATCATCTCACTTGATTGCCTCCCTCTCTCCCTTTTCTAGAGTAGAGGCCACCAGGACCTTTGACCCTTAGTGACTTACAAGGTGGGTGAGATGATGTCACCAGGCACCGTCTTCTTTCTTTGCACCGTAAGGATTGCATTGCTTCTACACGAAAGCTCGGGGTCCAGTTGATAACAGTTCCTAGTGCCTTGGTGCTCTCTAGCCCTAGTCTGCCTGTGCTTGCAGATCAGTGCTGTGCTGGCCCCTGGAGGAGCTGAGGCAGGCTGGTCATTTGAGTGCCGTGTAGGCTTCTAAGGTTTGTTAAAAAACAAAAACAAAATCAAAAACAAAAACAAGAAACCCTTCCTGTTATCTTGCTCTCCCAGCATTGTGTTAGTTATGAGTCAAATGGCCTTTGTTGGATATGGAGAAAGTAAATCTGTCTTTGGGGTGCCTTAAAATACAGAGATAAAAATGACAAACTTGTTGTTATTGGCTTAAACTGCCTTGTGGCCAACCTGATTTCACGTTTGTGTTGGTGACCCCATCTAGATTCTAGAAGGAAAGAAAAGCACCCAGCTGCGATGGGTAGGGCTCTCTGGACCTTCTGGCTGTGGCTCTCAGCATGCCATTGATGGGAACCCGTGCCAGACTAAGGTGATTCCATTATCAGTGGTCACACGGCCCTCTCTGGCTTATAGAGAGCAACACTGGGTAAAGCTTCTGTCCTCACCATGGATACTGAGTGTTCTCTCCCTCCTTCCCTCCCCCCGGCCCCCCCCCCTCTCTCTCTCTCACACACACACACACACACACACACACACACACACACACACACACACACACGCACATCATTGTTGCACTGCAAATTATAGGTGTGTAACACTTCTGTTATAGCACCAGGTGTCAACTCAGGAGCTTGGTACAAAGGACCCCAAATCCACTGTCTGTAGCATGTATACCTGCCCCACCCATCACTCCATCCAGCACAGTCACACAGTCGTCCCATGACTTCTCTCACTTCTTATAGCATGAGACAGAAGCCACCAGGGCCTCCTTGGGAGAAAGAGGATACTTGAAGGGTACGTGATTGCTGAGAGCTGTGGGAGGGAACTCCAGGGGCAGTGGTGCTCACCTGTGGTCCCAGCTACTTAGAGGCAAGCAGAAGGCCACTTGATGCCAGCAGGCATAGGCTGTAGCGAGGTAAGGTGTCCATCTTCTAGAAGTAGGAAGACTATCAGATTGCCTAAGCAGGGGTGGGCTTGCCCAAGTCAGAGAGCTGTGGGAGGAAGTCTGTCATCCAGGATGAGTGGATTTTAGTTTATTCAGTTTATGTAGATACAAGACTGCCAGAGGGGGGAGGGGCGGGGGTGGCGATGAATCTGAACAGCTCAGAAAATACTTAATTGTCTGAGTTCTCCCAGGCAGTGTTTCCTAAAACAAGTCCCCCACAAAGAACAGGTTTTGTGAGGCAAGGCATTAACAGGTGCTGTGTAATACAAGAGCTCTCTTGTCAAACACACTGGGGAAGCAGCTCAGCAGGATTCTCCTCTCCACTGCTGGGGATCTGAGGCTGTGGAATGTTCTGGTGGGTTCCCACCCTTTGAGAGAACAGCTGAGGCTTATAAACTCATTAGTGTGTGCTACATGAGATTTTTATCTTATGATTTTAAAACAATGGTTGTGTAGTCTAGGGATGTAGCTCAGAGTTAAAACTTTCGCCTAGCATGCCTGAGGGTCTGTGTTCAGTCACCAACCCCTCCAAAAAATGGCTATGAAATAGAGGTGTAGTAGATCGTGTCTTAGGATGTGTGTGCCCTGAGTTTAATCCACAGCATCAAATTTTAAAGTGGCCAATTAGAAATAACTTCATATGATTAAACCTAACATTTGCCATGGAGCCCTTCCAAATAAATGTTTCTAGTGCTCACAGATGTGTCTCCAGTGATCCCCAGTCATCTTGGTCAGTTTCTCATCAATGTGACAAAATGCCTGACGAAAGCAACATAAGGAAGGAAGGGTTTATTTTGGCTCATGGTTTGAAGGGCTACAGCCCTGCATGATGAGGAAGGCGCAAGCTTGAAGTAGCCAGTCAGGTTGGGAAGCAGAGAGAGAAGAATGCTGCTATGAAGAAGGGGAGGGGGTGCAGAGAGAGAGAGACAGAGACACAGAGAGAGAGACTGAGACACACACAGAGAGACTAGGAGAGAGACAGAGATGACAGAGGGCAGAGAGAGCGGTATTCCAGGACCTCAGCCCATGGAGTGGTGTTGGGGTCATTTAGGGTGGATGTCCCACCTCTGCTTAATTTAGACAATAGGCATGCCCAGAGATTTGTTTCCATGGTGATTCTAAACCCTGGCAAGTTGACATCAGATTAAGTATCACACTAGAATGTGAGGCGATGCTGGGCGATGCTGGCGGAGAATGAAGGAGAAGGGTTCCTGTGCATGACCTCTGCCACACTGCGAGGCTCTCCCCAGTGACCTCCCACTCTAGGAGAGCCTGTACTGAGGCTTGGGGTCATAAATTATATGGGAAGACAAAGTCTTCATCCACTGGACGTCATTATTTTCTTCTTCCTGAGGGAGCTGTAGCCTAGTCGAGCCTTATCTGAAAAACTACTATGATTAGGATTGAGTGTGAACGCCATGAGTCACTCAGATGGAGTTGGGATTGCCTCGGAAGCCTAGCTATTCTGTGCTGGCGTTATGTTGAACAGATCTGCAGAGTGGTCAGAGGGTCAAGAGCAAAGTGATACTCAGCTCCTACAAGGGGAAACTCAGCATCCAGGGGCCCCTCTGTCCTCACAGGAATATGGAGCCCTGGTCCCTGATGTGTGGTTGACCCTGTGTCTTCACCTCCTCAGGATGGAAGCTGTGCCACCCCACCCTCCCTTCTCTTGCTCGCTTCCCCCTGTTTTTCGATTGCATATTGCCCTCAGCTTTGCATATAGCATGGCAAAGAGTTGCAACCCAGTTCAGTTCTCCTTCCCTATGGTTGCAGGGTGATGGCTGAAACTCCTGGACCAGACTCATCCCTGATCTATGGTCAGTCTCAGACAAGTGAGAGGAGTGGAAAACTGAGGCCCAACAGACATGGTGGCCAGACATTCTGTGCCCACTCCCCTCCAAAAGTCATGTGATCTTTATTTGGCTTCATCTTCTTATCTTTAAAGTACAGATTGATTGTATCCCCACCCTATGGTGGTTGGAAGTTAACAGTTGAAAATATGAACTACAGTAGCTAAAAAGTCGTGAGTTACTCAAAAGCCACACCTCCCTCCCTATCACTTCCTCCCTCGTCTGCCATTTCCTTTGAAATGCTTACCGGGGATTGAAAATTAGAATCATGGAGTAGATTGGATTAACTAGTTTTATTTTCCTTCATTTGATTGGCTTTCCTGGGGCATGCATTCTACAGTCTGTGCTAATCAGAAACAGCAGATAGAGGGGAAGAAGCTCCAAGCCAGGATTCTGTCAGAAGGAGCAGGTTCTTAGGAACTGGGCAGGTGTCCTTCCAGATGATTCGGTGCTGGGATTTTCCCAGTGGGAAGGTTGGAAATGGATTGGATGGTGCTCTAGTCTCCTGGTAGGGGGTGTGGGGAGTGCAGCCTCCCTGGGGAGGGTGGTGATTTAAGTTACCTGCAGAGGTGGATCTAAGATAGCAGGGAAAGTGGACGCTGTGCCTCTGGCTTCTTTGATCAGGAAAGTACTATGCTCTCAACAGAGGTGGAGAGGGTGTGTCCAAGGCTGATGGAGTCGGCCCTGCTAGCATCCCAGGCATTCTTTAAGTGATCACACAGCGGGGGAGTCTTCAGTGGTATCACTCACATTCTTCCTTTAGCAGATGAAGCATTGCTGCTGGAATGTGTAGGTGGCTGAGGCTGGACACTGGCCGTGATTAGCCGCCCTGCGACTGCTCCATGTCCTCACAGAGTCCAAAGCTGTCTTTGTCATCATGCCCCAAGCCCACTTCTGAAACAAGGGAGCAGTGGGCTTGGACAGATCAGAAGGTCTCTCTGCATGGTGCGCATCGTTTCCCCTGACGTCTTAACTAATTAGCACATGCTCAAGTGCCGCACAAAACCCATAGGTTGTGAGATTTGTCCAGACAGAAGCTAAGCAGAGCCCCTTAACCAAAGAAATCGGAGGCTTATGTTCCTCACATGCCTCTGACAGATTCACTCTCAATGTCAACTATAGACATATATTTTATATACATGTGTGCACACATAAATATGTGCTATATACACATGTGGATGTATATGTATTTACCTATCCATGTAAAGTACATAAAAATACTAAATATGCACTATATACACGTGGATACATTTGTATTTGCCTATCTATATGAGTATATATAAATGCTATAGAGACATGCACATGCAAATACATACATACATACACATATACATATATGTATAGACACACATATATACATGTCAATAGGCATATAAATGTAGATATGCATTTTGTGTCATATATATTTGATAGAAGCTTCTCATCAAATGCTTAGCACATAGCCAACACACCCTGCAGAATTTACGTGGGCAATGCCATCTCCCTCTCTCAGTTTTCATGTTTTGTTGTTTTGAGATCTTGTTTCTGCCTGTGACAGATATTCCTGGAATGGGCAGTCCTCACCACGGGTTTGCGCAGGTAGCTAACGGTGAGCAAGGCCTTCTCATATGAAGCCCAGAGCTGCCCACCAGCCTGCTCTTGATTGGCTCTAAATCCAGAACTTACATTTAATTTTCCTTAATTTATTTTACATTTACTTATTGATTTTGTTGGCAGGGGAGGGGTGCGCGTGTGGAGGTCAGAGCATAGCTTCAGGAGCTGGTTCTCTCCCTCCACTGTGTGAGTACCGAGGATCCAGCTTGGGTCATCGGGCCCAGTGAGCCATCTTGTCCGTCAGCTTGCACAGGTTCCTTTCCTTAAATGTCACATGTGGGCTTGATCCGGCTCCTTTTCCGGCCCTGGTGACTATAACGCGTCCCTCTGTCAGGCCCTTTGTGTTCTTGGCTTTGTGCTCTCTCTCGCCTGATTTTCCCCGTGTCTCCACTGGAGCTGTTGATGTGCATGATGCATGGACAGCAGCAGTGTTGCTGGCTAAGTTCTGCCCATCTCCTCCCAGGAGGCACAAACTCACTGTTGTGCACCTACGGAGAACAGTCAGTTGGGCAGTTGGGAGTTCATTTCACTGCACCTTGATGTCACCACTTTTACAAAGTGTGTTCGTGTGGTGCTGTGAGACTTGAAAGGCTGAAAGCAATCCAGACACATGGAACTTTATTTTTCTCCTTTATATTCTCCTCACAGATAAAAATCCAATCAAAAGGATGTTGTCGTCTGTTTGAAACGTTGCTGAGGATGAAGCAATGCGTGTTTTCCCTCAGCTTCCGCTGGTTTGCTTGAGGAGCTCACGAGCTAGGCTTAATTTTTGATGTATATATATTTTTTTCTGTTTTGCATATGGTGGCCACCAACAACTTGTTGTGTAAAGAGAGGTGCACAGTTTGTTGTGTGGAATACACATGCGTGTTCAGGCCAGAGGTCAACCTCAGGTGTTCTTCCTCAGATGCTGAGCATCCTGGTCATTTTGAGACAGGGGCTCTCACTTGGATCTGGGGTTCACTCATTAGGCTAGCTTGCCCTGTGCATGTCCCTGCACTTGGCTTTTTAAGTGGGTTTCAGGAATCAAACTCAACGTTTGAGCAAGCACTTACTGACTGAGCCACTCCCCACAAGCCAACGGTCTCTTTAGTTTGTGTGCCCTGTATATTGCCTTCATCTTTGACAGCCAGCTGTTTTCTTTTCTTCCAGAATCACTAATATTTACTGTTCTTTCTACAAATTTATTTTATTATTGGTGTCATCCATAATTTATTTCAGGCCCTTATAAGATGTTCCAGTTGGTGTGTACAAATTAGGAGCAAGTGGCAATGAATCTAGACAATAGCACCTTTTAACTATGTGGGGAGTTGTGTCTCCAACACAGTGTGAAGGCCAGGCAGTTGTCAGTCTGGGAATTGTTAGGAGATCAAACGACAGACCTGCTAATGGTGCCAGATACGGGCTCCATCTCCTGGCCTTTAATTCCAGCCTTAAAATGGCCGTTTGCTCTCCTAACATTGATGCCACTGTTGTACCAGCAGGCATATCATGTCAGGCTAGTCACTGTGGCTCGCAGGGCTCACACCTGAGTCTGACTCATGATAACCTGTCTACTCCAGGAGCAGGCATAGCACCTCCCAGCACTATGAAAGCTAGCCAGGAAGGATGGAGCCTGCAGGCCAGTACCAGCCTGATTTCCCCATGTTATGTGAGTCAAACACAAGACAGCTTCAGCTTCTGGCAGACCTGGAAGGCTTTGGTGGGATGCGAATGAGTATAATAAAAATATAGACCTTGTAGGAAATTCTCAAAGGATTAATACAATATAATTTTTAAAGGGAAAATATCAG
>OU015746.1:8105092-8116432 GCA_907169655.1 Acomys percivali
TATCATGTGGGTGCTGGGAGCCAAACCAGGGTTCTTTGCAAGAGCAAGTGCTCTAAACCAGTGAGCCATCTCTCTAGTCCCATGAATGAAGTTTTAGTAAACTCAGTTTTGAGGGCTAGGTATATAGCTCACTGGCAGAAGCCTTGCCTAGCCTTAGCAGGACCTGGGATCCCATCCTTAAGAGTAAAAATAAAATAAATAAAATAAAATAAAATGGAACAATCTAGTGGCCCTGGTTTTGACTTCGCTGATTCCTTCCACCCCAGAGCTTATGGAAAGGAGCAGCGGCTGGATAATTTCTGTGGCCTGCTGTCATGTGTAGCATGTGTTCTGGGGACTCAAGGCTACTGTGTGGTCCTTAGAAGAAACCGTCCCCTCCAAACATGTGACTTCAGAAGCTGGGAATGACCCAGGCATCACTCCAGCTGGGGACTTGGGATCTCCTCTACTTTGGGAGGTTCTAGAACTCTGTACTCTAGGGTTAAGGCATTTGGTGACAAACCAGAATTTCAAATTCTGAACCAAGTAACCTACAATGACACAGGTACCACCTAAGAGACTCAAACAGGAAAGTGAGACCCGAAGGGGCCATTGATGTCTTAGCAGGATTTTTGGCCTTCATACTCCCATGAGATCATCTTACTGAACCATACTTGGTCTTAGGTGATCTCTGTCCTTCACATGGGACAGCCTGGCCTACTTACTCTGTGTGCCGCTAGGACTCCATTATTCTGTCCCCATATCTTTGACCCACCTCAACTGAATAGAGCTTTTTAAAAAAAAGAAAGAAAAAAGAAACAAGCCATTCAAAAGGGCAGTGAATCCTGAAGAGACATCAGCTCCTCTCACTCAGTAGAGAGTGCCATTCTCATTAAAATGCTCCAGTGTGGCTCAAAAAGCCCTTGGTCTTGACCTCGACAAGTATTGGGAATCCTTCCTGCCTGGATCGCAGGAGTGTCCCCTCCTCCACTGGGGGCTGTTGTCACTGGTCCTGGCTCTTGCTCTGGCCCAGGAGATACAAGTGAAGTATCATCAGGGAGGCTTCGCTCCCCAAGGTGTGAGATAGATAACGGGCAGAGGGAGGTTTCTAGCTCTCTGCTTGCTCCTTGGACTGAAGCAGTTCAGAGGCACAGTCTGTCACTGCGAGGAGGAGTCATGGTACCGAGCATGAGGCAGCCACAGTCAGGAAGCAGAGGGAGATGAGTGCCTGTGCTCAGATCACTTTCTCCTTCTTCATTTGGGACCCCATAGAAATGCACTGCACAGATTTAGGGTTGTATGTCTCCTTTCCTCCTTAATTAACTGAAATAATGCCCCTGTCCTGGGCATGGAGGCTTGGGTGGATCTCTGTGAGTTCCAGGCCAGCCTGCTCTACATAGTGAAGTTCCCAGACAGACAGGACTACATAGCAAGACTGGGTCTCAAAAACAAAACAAAACAAAAAAAGAAGGAAGAAAGAAGAAAAAGGAGAAGGAAAGAAATAATAGCTGACAGATATGCCCAGACATTTGATCCTATGGTTATTCTAAATCCCATCATACTGACAATCTACATTAATTCTCTCTCTCTCTCTATCCACCCCCCCCTCTCTCTCTCACGTGCGCGCGCGCATGCACGCGCACACACACACACACCAAACCAGAGGCAGACTGGTGTCTATGAGTCTAAATTTAAAATGTCCCATTTGCATTGATTTTCTGTTATTTGAAGCCTAAAGCAGTCCTACCAGGTACAAGAATGGCTAGCTGTGTTCCTCGAGGGAAATGCTTCCTAACCTCCCTGTCTTGTGTCTATTTCAGAGGGTCTTGCTGTTGGTGTAGGATTTGGAGCTATAGAAAAGACTGCATCTGCCACCTTCGAGAGTGCCAGGTAAGCCAGTGCGTGGGGCCTGGAGTGTGAGCCTCGCGCCCCTCTGTTCTCTGCTCTTGATACCCGGTCAGCTGCTGGCACAGGGTTGCTAAGCACCCTCAGCCCATCATGGCAAGAGTAATGAGGTTAGAGGAAGTTCATATGTGAGCGAAGTACTCAGTCAGACAAGCAGGCTTGTTCTCACAGAGGGCTACTTGGTAAATGCAACCAAGATATAACTGCATGCTGTGAGACGTACAATGACTAAGGGGAAGGGTTAGCAGAGGCAGAGACCAGTGATCTGTGCGGCTCCATCCTTTTGGAAGTCTGTTTCTCTTGGCATTGGGCTTTCCTGGTGTTCTCCCACCCTCCTGTTTTTAGATTGTCTTCCCAGAAGGTTCCTTTGCCTGTTTCTCACACAATGAGAAATGTTAGGTCCAGCAGTCTGTCCCTGGAACACCCTCTCTTTTCATTTCATGCATGTTCCCAGGCACCCTCCTCCACTCCTGGGGGACCTATTTTCCATCTACTTGCCACCCACACCTAGCTCCAGCCCCAACCCTGAGCTCCTTCCCATGGGGCTGGCCACCTTGAGACATCTCTGCACAGGTGTCTCTCAGGGTCTCTGCTCAGCATTTGAAGTTGAGCTTTCCTGTCACCATCTCTGTCCCACGAGTTCTGCCCCTCCTTCGGGGTTGCTTTCCACCAGCTTGCATTCTGCCAGCCAAGCTAAGCCACTGCCATTTTCACCATTTGACCGCCCCTCTCCTCCAGACCATCCGCCCTTCTTCCCCTCACCTCATTCCAGCCGCGCGGTATCGTTTACACCTCATGTGATAAGCTCTGCAAGGCCACCCACACTCACACAGCCATGACGACTCCGTCCTCCAGGCTGAAGGCCAGCAGCGTGGGGCCTCTCAATCCAAGGGCCACAATCTCAGCTGCCTCCGGAGGGCAGAGGGCAAGGGGGGCAAGGATGGGTAGAAACAATAGGGCAGAGATGGCTGGGGATGGTAAACGCGGAGGGGATTTATCATACCCACTGTAAGAGCACCTGGACCCACGAGCAGTTGGAAACATCGTGTATGTCAGGGCTAGAGAGCCAGCTTGTACAATGCCTCTTGTACAAGAATGAAGATCTGAGTGTGGTCCCCGGAACCCACGGAGCGGAGAAAGCAGGCAATGTAGTGCATACTGGTAACCCTGGCACTGAGGAGGCAAGACAGGAATGTCTCTGGGGCTAGCCGACCAGCCAGCCTAAGGTCAGTGACACATCCTCTCTCAAAAACAAAATGGTGGACAGTGCATAGTGAACAACACCTCAAGGTTGTCTTCAGGTCTCCACATGCACAGGCACACACATGTACCTCTCCTGTGAGGATGACCTGTGTCTACTGGCCAGGAGTGTCAGGAGGAGTTTCCCTCATTACCCCTTCTCCATCTTTGTACGATGTCTTTACACACAGCTGCAAGGCTGAGGCTACACCTGTGTTTCTATCTCTGTCCCCACATGCTGTGGAGCCCTGTGCTTTACATGCCCTCACGGGCCAACATTGCATCCTAAGCCTATATGTTAAAAGGTGTCTTTGCTCCATGAAGCTCCAAACATGCAAAGAGCGCTGGCAGATGCTAAGTTGAAGTGTAGTCTTAGCCTTTCCTTCTACCTCTTGGCCTCTTGGGCAAAGCCATTTTCACTCTAGCATCATAATGAAAATAGTGCCTTTTGTAAAAGTTAAATGAGAAAGTGGGTGAAGGAATGAAGGAAGGGCCCTTAGAATGTAAGGAATATAAAAAAAATATAATAAAACAAAATAGAACCTAGGGCTCCTGATGCCTCATGACATCCCACAGACCGCTCTGCTCCTATGGCCTGGGAGAGGGCAGGCTTGGCTCTCTGCCCACTTGGCATAGCCAAATTGGACTTGACTTCATCAGGCCATGAGAACCTCCAGGCTCACACAGTGTCCCTGGGTCTGAGAGCCCCAGGGAGCTGACCTTATAAACATTTAAAGGCCAAGCTCTCCCAGAACATGGGAGACCACATGTGCCTCCATGAAGTCAGTGCCTGCAAGTGACAGCCATGCCCCAGGCACTGTACTCATAGGCCAGGCTCTGTCTGGTGGCACCATACCCCAGTGACATTATGATATCAACTCTGATATTCCTCTCATGAGAAGAAAGGTGGTGGCCTGTGAGATTCTGTCCCTCTGGCAGCCACAGACGGGGAAGGAAAGCTTGATGAACCGCAGGTGGGGCAGGTAGCACCTTTGATCTTTGAGACTGTCGAGGCCAAACCAAGCCTATGGTCAGGCCTAGGCCTGTGAGATGCTTGTGTATGCAGTGAGCTCAAGGGAGGTGACTCGGCTTTTGAGCCAGTGCTGTAAGTAGAGTCCAGGAAAGAGGGCTGTAGGAACATGCACATGCCACAAGGACATCCAAGGTCCTGTCTTGGATTGCTGCCTGCAACTTTTGCATGGTGCATTTTGGTAGGTCCACCCTCACTTGTCAGGGGTGGACCCTTCTCTTTGTAAGGAAAAGAACTTCCGGTGAAATCAAGATGTCCTTAGTGTTGAACAGGTCAGCAGGAAGTGGGGGTATAGTGTCCCTGTGTTATCACACCGAGTAGGGAACTCTGCCCCTGCCCCTGTCTGTCCTGAACTCACCCAGTGCTTGATTTAGGGTCTCATGAGATGTGCAGATGCTTCGTCTTTTGATCTATATTCACTCATCCTCTCATTCACCCATTCATCTGTGTGCACCACAGTGGGCACCGGTGCATCCCCAACACTGTGCAGCTGCTGGTAAAAACACGGTTTGTAAAGAACTGGTCCAAGAGCAGGAAAGGTGCCCCAGTTCTTCCAGTAGCAGAGTGAACTCAGCTGGCCTGGATGGTCCTTCTCAAAGGAACCAAGGAACACCAACCTAGAGAAGAAAACATCACATGCTCATGAAAAGGGGGCTCCAAAAGCAAAGTGGCTAGTGGCCTCCAAGCCCAGGAGAGGTGTGCATGCACATGTGACCTTTCCTGTGGGGTTCAGGAAGCAACAACAGCCCAGGTACAGAGATCAGGACCTGGGCATACTACCTGCAAATATAAGGGGCTGTAAAATGTTCTATGCTCCAAGAACTTGCATGGGGAGTTAGGTCTACAGCAGAGCGAATTATCTATAAGATACCAAAACCTCATGCGTGCACTGCTCAAGGCTATAGAGTATAAATTATATACTCTATCTTGTCCTGGAAGGCATGAATAAAGAAACCACAAATCCAGGGGGTCTCAAGGCAGACCCTTATGTATAAGATTAGAACAAAATGAAAAAAAAAAAAAAAAAAAGATTAGAACAAAATGAAGGGACTGGAGAGATGGCTCAGTGATTAACAGCACACTTGCTGCTCTTCTAGAGGACCAGAGTTCAGTTTGGTTCCCAGTGCCCGTATCAGGTGGTTCACCTTTGCCTATAACTCCAGCTCTACAGAGCCCAAGGAGCTCTTCTGGCCTCTTCAGGCACTCATCCACCCTCCTAAGTGTGTATGCGCACGCATGCGCGCCACACACCAAAAGTAATAGTAATACATAGCAACAATAATAAAGGTTTTTCTTTCTTTTTTTTTTTTTTTTTCTTTTTTTTTGGTTTTTTGAGACAATGTTTCTCTGTGTAGCCTTGGCTGTCCTAGACTCACTCTGTAGACCAGGCTGGCCTCCAACTCACAGCAATCCACCTGCCTCTGCCTCCCGAGTGCTGGGGTTAAAGGTGTGCGCCACCACGCCTGGCATATAAAGTATTTTTTTAAACACTAAAACAAAAATAAAATAGAGACAAAGTCAGATAGAAGGACCAACTACCACCAAGGAAAAGAATGACATCCACAAAACTACAAGTGTGAAAAAGACATCAAACTTATGTGACCAGCCTCTTCCAAGTTCTCGGTATTATCAGAATTAAGGGCATTGGAGACATAGGCCAGGCCAGGACAGAGACCCTGAACATAAGATGTTGCCCTTGTTGGGATCCCAGAGACATCGGAGGAAGTTGATAAGTCGTCTAAATCTGCCTTGTTGTATAGTTAGCGATATTGCCTCACTGAGAAACAAACAAACAAGCAAATGTACCCTTTTATGTAACATTAAGAACTAGGGGACTGAGACTGGGGTGTTGGCGCACGCCTTTAATCCCAGCGCTTCGGGAGTCAGAGGCAGGCAGATCTCTGAGTTCAAGGCCAGCCTGGTCTACAAAGTGAGTTCAGGACAGCCAAGGCTACAAGAGAGAAACCCTGTCTTGAAAAACAATAAATAAATAAATAAAGAAAGAAAGAAAGAAAGAAAGAAAGAAAGAAAGAAAGAAATAAAAGAAATACAACAGTAAGAGAGTAGTTTTGTAGCAACAAGGAAGCTCTGAAAAGACCCAGTGCAAATGCTAATAAAAACAAAGCCGATGCTAGTTCAGCAATAGTTTCTCCTTGAGGTGGGGACCCACAAAAGGAGTAGAGGGGTATTGTATGAAGGGGAACAGACTACAGGATGATGAGACAGGCATGTGTTTATATGCACCTGGTAGCATGAGCTCAGACAGTTTAAAAGCAAACCATGCCTCAACTGTGAAGATAGAGAGAAGCTATGGTCACAACCCTGCCAGGCACATGTTAAGAACATGTCAGAAAAGTGAACGGAATGGAGAATACACATAGTAGACTTTTTCATCCTGGGTGATTCCTTTTTTTAAAAATCTGAGTGTATTTGTATGTGTGTGAATGAGGAGGGTATGTGCATGACACAGCATGTCTGTGGAGGTCAGAGGACAATCTCAGGGGTCAGTCATCGTGTGACGAAACCTTTCCTGACAATACATGTCTACCCAGCCCAGCAAGGACACCCACAACAGACCACAGAACAAACGCCACCAAAGTCCAACTTGGTGAACCACTGAGTTTTACTGGGGTTACTTACAGGAATATGGGTGAGGGGTCACTTATAGGAGCAGAAATGACTCAGTCAGCTGTGTCACCAAGTCCCACCCCAGCATGGGTGACAGCTCATAGGAGCTGGGAAACCTGGAGCACCCTGCACAGCCTGCAGGCAGCTCAGCAGGTTGGAGAGTGGCCTTTGGTCTAAACCTTTTACCCCCAACTCAGGGTTAGTCTCTTTGACTTCCAGGCAGCTGGTCTGGTCTCGTTTTCTTGTTTTTGTTTTTGTTTCATTTTTACAGCTTTTTTTGAGCCTTTTTTAAACAGTCCAGCTTGAATCTTTGCCGCACAGCTGCCCCAGAAGGGACCACTCAGCTTTCATTGCTCACCCTTCCAGGGAGGGGCCTAGTGAATTTAGTCAGTTTCAGGGACTTCCTCCAGCTATTTTGAGTTGCTTACTTTTTGCCTAAGAAGCCTTCCTGCAGAATGAAATGCTCAGTCTCCCAGGAAGCTATTAAAGACCTCTCTTTCCACCTCGAAACAGTCTCCTGTTTGTCACTGCATACACCAAGCTAGCCTGTCTACCAGCATCCAGGATTCTGTGGTTTCCATCTCCCATCCTGCTAGAGTCACGCTGGGATAATGAGCACACTACCGTGTCTGGCTTTATGTGTGCTCTGATGATTCAAACCCAGGCTCCTTGATGCTTCTTTATTGGAAGCACTTTTCCCACTGAGCCATCTTTCCAGCCCTGAAGCCGAGTCCTTTTTAAGCACACGCGCTTTTTTTCCCAAAGATGCTTGGTGCCGTGCCACAGAGCCATTATCGCTCAGGCCTTTATCATCCAGGCCACATTATCAGACTTCGGTGTGATATAATTGATCATCATTAACAGAAGCAGCAGACAGCATAATTTGTGAGTGGGCATTTAAAACCAGAAGGAGCATTAAGATCTGCATAATCTAAGGATCGATGGAAACCAGACCATCTAAGACCATCTATAATTGTAGTGTGAATTTCAACCAAGCATAAGGGCAGTCAGCTGGCATAAGTGGGGATGATAGTGCAGTAAGTAGATGCCCAGGGTGCCCCTGGGGCATCCTCCAGGCAGATGGGCAGAGTCTATCAAGGTAGAGCCCCCTAGGGCTCACAAAACGGAAGCAGATTAAAGACAGAACACATCCCTCCCCCAGCAGCCCGAACCCCACTCAGCTTTGGTGCAGACTAAGGACAGAGCCCCAGAAGTGCTGGAAGCCGCCACCTGGCTGAGCTGGGGCAGCTTGGAAAGGTGGCAGGGGGACGCTGAAGCCATGGGAAAGATTCCACCACACGACAAAAGGTTTGCTGACCTCACAGTACAAACTTCAGTAGCCCTGAGGGCTGATATGAATCAGGAGTTATTTGGCACACGCTGACAGCTGCCCCACAATAGACTGCAAGTGGCCTGGCCCTCTCTAAGGATGTCGGCAGGTCCCAGCCATCCACTCCAGGAAGCAATTGACATTCTACAGAGTTCTGTGTTGCTGAGCCAGATGCCAGATGCCAGTGAAGGTAGATGTGTTGTCAAAGCACTGTGTGTGTTTGGGGGGTGGGGAGAGGACAGAGGAGAACTTACAGGAGTCAGTTCTTTCCTTTTCACCATGGGAGTCCAGGGGATCAAACTCAGATCATTAGGCTTGGCAGCAAGCACACTTACCCACTGAGCCATCGCACTGTCCCTCAATGCATTTTTTCCCATTTAATTCTGATTTCTAGTGGGTTCATCATATTCCAGAGCAATGTGTACATAGACACAGCCAACCAAGTTTAGCTTAGTACCTTTTCTGTAAACAAAGTTTTGTCAAAACACAGATTCGTTGGTTCCTTTACATGCTGTCTCTGGCTTCCTGCTCCACTGACTGAGTGAAGAGCTCACATAGACTTCTTAAGACGGAACATACTCTCTGGCTTTCTACATAAAGTTCACAGACTTAGACATAGTGGGCACAGTCCACAGCTTTGACCCAAGTGTATCACTGAGCCCTTGGGTGCCGAACTGTCGCTCGATGTCAACCATCGCCACAGAGAAGAGAACAGTACAAAGTAAATATTGCAATAACTGCTTTCCTCCATTCCCAGCATTTTGCCCTGACCTCATAAGGCAAGAGACAGACCTAGACCGGAATTGGTGTGTTGCTACTGCCACCAGGTGCCCATATGCCGTTACTGTTCTCCTCATGTCACCCAGTCCTTAGTGGATCAGCTTGGGGGAGTGGTGGGGGGGTAACTTTTCCTTCTAACATCAATGCCCAGGATGGATATGGTGGTATAGACCTATAATCCTGTCCTTTGGGAAACTGAAGTAGGAAGATTTATGTAAGTTTAAGGCCAGCTGGACTATATATAAATTATCATGTGAGCCAGCTGCCTAGCAAAACCCTGTCTCAACAAAAGACAAAAAAAAAAAAAAAAATGCTGACCAAGGATGTAGTTTCAGTTGGCGGACTGTGTGTCTAACATGCACAGTGTCCTGGGATCAATCCCCAGCGTGGACTAAACTAGGCGTGGTGGGACGTGTCTGTAAATCCCAGCAGTGGGAGGTGAAGAGAGAAATGGAGAAGTTCAGGGTCATCCTCGGCTGTATAGTGATTTGGAAGCTAGCCAGAGATACGAGGCACTGTCTTTACAAAATGAAAAAGGGGTCTTTTGAGTCAAGAAGACTCAGGCAGGCAGAAGCAGCCTGTGGGCCAAGAGCAACACGGCTGAGCTTCGCTTTGCTTTCTGATCTGGTCCCTTGGTGGTTTCTTTTGGCTTCAACCACAAAGAAATTCTGAAGACCACATTTCCTCGGGGAGTCTGATGATTAAAGTGATTTTCCTTTCGTAAGTATCATTAAGAGGAGACCACACCCTCAGTCTTCACTTCATGGTGAACATAATTCAAACCAGCAGGGAACGCAGAGGAAACCTAGGCTTAAACACTGTGCTTTGCGCTCCATTTCCAGCTTTGGCTAGGGGCGTTTACAGTCTGTGAATTCCTGGACTGATGAGTTCAACAGGTGTCCTGGCTCAGGGCTGTGCATAATGCTAGCTGCAGACTGACCACGTGCCTTGGACAACCCACAAAAGCACACCCCGAGGGCCGGTTGTGTGCATTTCGTGCTGCATGCCCTAGCCAGCTGCTGCTACCCAGTGTCCAAGCACTTATGGATATGTGGCAGGTTAGCCTGCATTCAGAGCTACTTGCTCAGTTAAGACCAAGTTTGTGCCTGATAGCAGATCCAAGAGTAGAGACCATAAATGACATAAGCTGCGTCTTTTGGTTTACAAAATGCACACTTTGCTATATGTTTGACCAGTCATATAAGACAGCGGTCAAAACATACCCATAAAGTAGTGATGGGTATATTTTCCTGGTTCACTGAGCATCTTTTAAGGAACAACCTATGAGATCTGCCTCCCAGTGAGAATGCAAACAGCAGTGTGTGTGTTTGTCCATGTGCCCCTAAGGACATCCCAGGGAGACCCTGTCTTCCTCTGGGTTGTGGATCTGAACCTCCCCATGTCCTCTGACTTAGGCCTCCCTGGAAGTTTTCTCTAGGCGGATGAGCTAGCATGATGGTGTCCAGGCACCTGGGCAAGATAACGCCTTTTACCCCCTCAGCCTCTCTCCTCATCACAGCCTTTCACTCACCTCCCCCACACTCAGAGATCCTTCAGTTTCACCTAAGTGAGCAAACCTTTCTCTTGACCCCATCTAACTGTCATCTCTGGAGTCCTAGAGGCGGCTGCAATCCCTTGCCTTGGGTTTTCCTTTTCTGAGCCACAGTGGCATTAGAAAATGGCCCACAGCACCATCATGTGGTGGCGTAACATCATAGCTCACTAGGTGAGGTAACGGGAAGGAAGGCTTTCAAAAGGCAATTGAGATGATTCTTTCCATTGGCGTTGGGCTTAAATAGAACACACACCTACATCGACTTTCTCTGTGAAGCTACACCCTATCTATCTATTAATCCTTCTATCTATCTTTATCTTCTATCTGTTTATCTGTCATTCTGTCATCTACGTTTGTAGGAGTTAGCAAACATTCCCTAGATGTTTTGTAAACCAGCATTTTGATATTCCTGTATCTGGCTCTCAGCATTTCACGCCTCATTTAGTTCAACACAAAATAGATTCCTCATCTTCATTCCTTCTGTCCAAGAATTAAACCAGAGCATTTCTGTGATGCTCTGTAGAGACAGTGATAGAGCAGGAAGCTACAGCAGCCAAGGAGAGCGGAGGTGTGGGAAGCCCAACCTCTCAGCCCCCAAAAGTCAGCTCGGCTTTTTTCTTTGTTACTGCACGTATGCGACATTTAGTGTTGTAGTAGCTTTAATAAGAATGATTTATTTTATGTTTTTATGTAAGAGTGTTTTGCCAATGTGTGTTTGTGCATCATGCCCACAGGGCATCCGATCCTTTAGAACTGGAGTCATGGGTCGTTGTGAACTGCCATATGACTGGGAATTGAACCTAGGTCTTCTGCAAGAACAGTGTTTCTTAGCTGCTGATCCATCTCTACACACACACACACACACACACACACACACACACACACACACACACA
>OU015746.1:8116806-8124306 GCA_907169655.1 Acomys percivali
TCATTGTGATTTGGCTTGTAACTTTGGAGGACTCTGTCAGGCTGTGTTATCTTTGCTGTCACACTGGACAAACAAAGGGACCCAGCATGGAGGAAGGAGACCCTCATAGACTCTCAGAGCCAGAGACCAGGCATGTAGGATGTGCTCAGCTCTGAGTGTGGCCCCCCCAGATGGCCATAGCCACACATCCTTATCGCTGGCCCTGATGTGGGGAGAGAGAGAAAGAAGTGGGAAAACCAGTAAGAGTCAAGCAATTGCTCTGATTCTAACCTCTCAACTGTACTTCTCACCATCAGCCTCATGACTCCTCAGCCTGGTGGGTGGCATGCTGCATGCACCCTGCTCTGAGGCCAGGCAGTGGCAATAGGCGACAGGCTGTAGACTGCACACCTCTCCCTTCCCAGCTCAGCAAGTGTAGTGCTCCCATGTCTAGTGCTCAGGATACAAGGCACCAATGGTGCTCATACTTGGTTCTTCCTCCTCCCTGACCTTCAGTTTCCTTATCCACAAAATGGGAGTTGTCAAGACTCTGGTGGGCAGTCCACCAAGCTACCTTGTGACACTCCCAGGAGGGACACTGATTGTATTACCCCATCCTGTCTTCCTTTGGTTGTGTATAATAGACTCACAGCCTGTATGTTGGACTCTGGATTTGCACATAAGTTCCTTGACTCCACTGGTTAGTGACTAGGTTAGTTTTGGAGAATCATCTTTTCTGTCTCGGGTTTTCAGTCTGTATAAAGATACACCAACTGTCCCCAGGCCACAGCATTGGAGATAGAAGGTAAGCGCGTATGAATTCCTAGCCCAGTCCTAGAATGAGAGAAATTACAACATCAGGTCAGATGATGGCACTATGGCAGTGGTGCAGAGCTGGGGGAAGTGTTGCCTCTGGTCATTTCGTAAATAAAGCCGTTAGGACTTGGGGGCACTGCTGGATAAGGAGGATGGGCAGAACCAGTTGCCTCCCTGAGCAGTGACCTCAAAGGTCTCTACCCTGCTGGGCTTAGGACATGGTTCAGTGGGGGAAAGGATTTGCTGTTCAGGTGTAAGGTCCACACGTTAAGTCCCTAGAACCCATGGGCTAGCCAGACATGGCCTAGTGCTCCTACAGGGAGGAGGGAGGCAGAGACAGGGCAAACACTTCTGGAAGCACATAGGTCAGCTAGCCTAGCATAAACAGCAGGAGAGCAACGAAGAAACCCTGTTTCAGAAGGACCCAAGATCATGACTGATAGTCAAGGTTGCCCTCTGACCACCACATTAATGTGTGGGTGCATGCACACAGGCACAGTGCACCTGCGTAGCACATAAGCACACAGTGTCAACACACACACACACACACACACACACTGCACACATGTTCTCACTCTGTGCTGCAGGAGCAGAAAATTTGTCACTCGAGGCTTCAATGCTACAATGATGCTTGTTGAAACCTCTCCACTTCATTCTGCTGTTTGCTTTCCTGGCCTAAGCCTGCCTTGTCTGTTTGACTTTGGAGCTGCCCACCTGTCTTCCTTGGTGGTGTCTTTCATTGTCACCTTAGCCCCAGAGTCTCAACTGGTTTTTGCTTTGTTGTTTTTGTGTCTTGTCATGTGGCACTGGATAGCCTGGTGCCCATTTTGTATCCCAAACTGGCTTCAGATTCACGCACTCCTCCTGTCTCAGTCTCGTGAGTGCTGAGATTAGAGGTGTGGGCTCTTTTTTGAAATGTATTTCTAATTTTATTATTCTTAAGAGGTTTTGTCAAGTAGTTCAGATTAGCCTCGAATTTGCAATCCTCCTGCCTCAGCCTCTAGATGTGGGTATGACTGGCAGATCCCACCATGCTCAGCTCCAGTATCTAGCTCGTTCCTTCCTCCACCTAGAATCCTCGCCTTTCTTCCTGACTCGTACCGGTTTCTCCTCCTCATGTGGTCTGTCGCAGTGTCTGTCACCTGCCAGTGCGCTGGTCAGGGACACCTGGTCTACCCCTTCCTGCTGCAGATCACATCTCAATGTGACCCACGGTATTAACTTTCACATTAAAAGGTGCATTTCTATTTTTCTCTCTGCGGTTTAGTAAAACACACAAAATCATATCCTTTGACCTTGGACTTTTCAGAGAGAGAACAAGGAAGTGTTGCAGCGAAGGTCACCTCTAAGGAAATGGAAAATTTCTCTCCTCCCCTGGTAGACTGGTGGGAAGAACAGCCAGAGGCAGCACTCATAGTTTGCAGTGCTGCCGTGCACTCAGACAGGCACAACTAGGGCAGGACCCAAGCCTGCAGGTCCTCTTCCCATGGTGCCTGTACCTTCCGTTACAAATCCGATTTTTAACTTTTGAGATAAAGACTCATGTAGTTCAGGCTGGCCTTGAACTTACCACATAGCACAGGATGGCCTCAAACTTCTGATCGTCCCGCCTCTATATCCCAAGAGCTGCGATTAGAGGCATGAGCCACCATACCTGTTTGATCCGGTGCTGGAGATCAGACCCCCTGGGCCTCACATACTAAACAAGTGCTCTAGCCACTGAGATACATCCCAGCTCTGGATTTAGATTTTGTTTTGACTTTTAGCATTTAAAGGAGAATGGCATCTACCTTTGAGTGAAGAGCTGGCCTGGCCCAACATGGCCAGCTAAGCTCTCCTGTGTCAGGTCAGTTCAAATATGTGAATGGTAGTAGGGATAAAAATACATATGTTGAGTGTGCCTGCGTGTGTGTGTGTGTGTGTGTGTGTGTGTGTGTGTGTGTGTGTGTGTAAAATACAACCTCCTCGGTGTGTATAATGTTTACATGTATGTATGTTTTCAGGGCTGACACTCTGGTATTGGATAACCGATTGGTGCACTCTTGCCTGGAGAAGACTGTTTCTCCCTCGCTCAGCATCCCTTAGTTGCCTGCAGTGCTTTGTGTAGGGTTGAGGCCTTGCGGCCTTCCCTGAACCACATTAGATGTCAATTGTTCTGCTTTGTATTAGCTCACGTTTAGGTACAGTCAAGTTGATGAGGCTTCATGAATTCAGCTCCTGACATCTCTAGAAGACACAGTCTCACAGCAAACTCCCCAATCTTCTGCCTCTTACAGTCTCTCTGCCCCGTCTCCTGCAGTGACCCCTGAGCCTTGCAAGGATTGTGTCATAGATGCATCAGTTGGGACTGGGCTCCACAACTCTGCCTTTGATTGGGTATGTCTGTCTGTCGTGGTTGGTAGGCTGGGTGCATCCTCTCAAATGAGGAGCCAGGCTAATTGGAACAGGAGCAAAAATTATCAAAACTATAATAGGGGCAAAAAGTTAGATCACGTGGGGCAGGCGTCTTTTAGGACCCCTATTAAAAAAAGGAAAGCAGTAATTTTTTTAGTGAGGCAAATGAATTTTTTTTATTACAAGAAAGAAATATTTAATTATTCACACAATTAATATGAGAGAATACAGCAAGCTAGGCTCCAAAAGATAATTTTTACAACTCTACATGCGTATCACTGGGTAAACACAGTATACAGAATGATGCCTCACTCAACTATAATTGCTTACTTTCTTATGTCCAAGGCATTCTTTTTTTTTTTCTTTTCTATTTTTTTTTATTAATTTATTCTTGTTACATCTCTATGGTTATCCCATCCCTTGTATCCTCCCATTCTCCCCTCCCTCCCATTTTCCCCTTATTCCCCTCCCCTATGACTGTTCCTGAGAGGGATTACCTCCCCATGTATATGCTCATAGGGTATCAAGTCTCTTCTCGGTGACCTGCTGTCCTTCCTCTGAGTGCCACTAGGTCTCCCCCTCCGGGGGACATAGTCAAATGTGAGGCACCAGAGTACGTGAGAAAGTCATATCCCTCTCTCCACTCAAGTGTGGAGACTGTTCTGACCATTGGCTAGATCTGGGTAGGGGTTTAAAGTTTACCGCCTGTATTGTCCTTGGCTAGTGCCTTAGTTTGAGCGGGACCCCTTGGCCCAAATCTGCCTATCATAATGTTCTACTTGTAGGTTTCTAGGACCCACTGGATCCTTCTACATTGCTATTCTCACATGGTTCTCTCATCTAGAGTCCCAATAGGATGTCCTCCCCTCTGTCCCAGTTTCCTGGCAAGGGAAGGCTTTCACACCCCACCCTCACTGGAGGCAAATGAATTTTAAAGGACTAAGATGGAGTGTTGAGAAAGCAGAGCCTGGGGTAACAGAGGCTCAGAAGAGAGTGCCAGAGAAGCCATGGGAGGGAAACTGAGAAACAAGGGAAGTGAAAAGTAAATCCCAGGCTGATCTTTGGCCATGATTTCTCAAGATACTAAGTGTAACCCTGGGTCATTCAAATGTAAGCGCAAAGACACAGAGTGTCTGTGGGAAGAGGAAGAAAGAGTATAGAAGAAAAGACCAGCAATTGGTTTAATCACTCCTTTCTTCCCATCCTCTGCCTCTTGGGCCGAGGCCTGTTTCCCTCACACTTTCAGGGTGTGTTCTGAGTCCAGCTGTGGCCTGAGTTCTGTGTCCATCTGGCCAGTCCAGGTACTGTTTGCTTCTCAGAGACCTCAATATTAAAGGTCCTATTTCTCACTCAGGGGCACCTTAGAGCACTCAGGACAAGCGTCGTGCACTAGGCGAGGCTCCTGGTCTCACTGGGGGTGGCGTAAATGAGTTTTCCACTGGGTGTTACAGTCAGCTCTTTTAGATCGAGATTGCGGGTATCAGACCGCAGTGGAAACTCAGGACTTCCACAAGCCTGTGATGATACCAAAAGTGTTACAGCCCTCTGTTAAGATGCCACGCTAGGTAGGCACAGCAGAGGATGCCTGTGAATGCCTGAAACCAGCTGGCAGGCAGGTTGGTGAGATGCAGGTCCAAGCTGGGCGTGGTGGCACACGCCTTTAATCCCAGCACTCGGAAGGCAGAGGCAGGCGGATCACTGTGAGTTCGAGGCCAGCCAGGTCTACAAAGTGAGTCCAGGATGGCCAAGGCTGCACAGAGAAACTCTGTCTCAAAAAACCACAAAAAATAAAATAAAATAAAATAAAATAAAATAAAATAAAATAAAATAAAATAAAATAAAATAAAAGAGATGCAGGTCCAGCGGGCACTTCACCAGCGGTCAGCTCTGCCATCGCTGCCTTGATTGCCTTGATCAGCAGTCGAGCCCCAGGTGTCCAGTGGTGATGCCTCCCCAGAATAAACGAGTCTCAGATGGTTGTGGTGGAGGAGGGAGAGACCAAGACCAAGAATCAAGGATTAATAAATCTTGGGCAGTGGGGAGGGGTTTCTAGGGTGAATGTGTTTGCTTCTCTGGGGCTAGAGATGCCAGGATACTTAATCAACATGTCACAAAACAGTCCAATCATAAGAAAGAAAAGCAGTACTTAATTATCCTATGAGGAGGAGAGAATCTCCAGGTACAGTTAAAGGTCCTTGGTTGAAAGCCAAGACACCAAGACATCTTATTAGCTTTGCGTGGGTATCTCCAGGAATCCACAGGCGCTTCTGGACAGGTTTCTTATCAGGAAAGGGTGGGGCCTGTAATCTTCCCTGAGGGGTATGTGACACTCCTTAGGGGATTTAGAGTCCTCTAGGTCAGGTGAAGAGGAGACCCCACTAAGAAAGGGGTCCTTTCTGTACTGAGTTGAGAGGCTTTCCAGAAATGCCAGACTTCAACCTTCCAGGAGGGTCACACATCAAGGTGCATTTGCCATTATTCCAGGAAAGTGCTGGGTGCTCAATCAAGGGGAATATGCCAGTCAGACTGTCCATCCCTCACTCCTAGGGAGTCAGAGACCATGCCTAATATTAGGAGATGATCCGGTGGGCTGCGAGACAGACTGTAAGGATGGCATGATGACATCATGCCTGTTAGTAGGGCTCTACTAAAGAAACACAACCAATAGGATGTGTGTCCAAAGGAATTGGCTCTCCTGAATACAGAGGCCAGGAAGTCCAAATTCAGAGTGTGGGCAGAGAACTCAAAACCTGAGAGAATTGATGGTAGGTTCCAGTTCAAAGGGAGCACACTGGAGGATTCGTCTCTTGCATTGGAGGGGAATGCCTTTTTGTTCTGTTCAGGCTTTCGCCTGTTGGGATCAGGCCCAGCCAGATCAGGATAGGCAATCTGCTTTGACTCACCAATTAAAAGGTTTGTTGTGGGGCTGGGGATGTAGATGCTTACCCAGGAGCCACAAAGCTCTGAGTTCAACCCCCAGCACTGCATAAACCAGGTGTGGTGGCACACTCCTGTAATCGGGAGGTAAAACAGGAGGATCAGAGCTTCAGGGTCATCCTTAATTAGCAAGTTTGAAGCCATCGGTGAGACCCCAATCGAAAATACAAAACACAATCAAAATGATAAAATTTTCATCACCTCTAAAAGCACCATTGTAGAATACTTGACCAAATCCTTGGGCATTTCATAGCTCAGTCAGAGTGACACAAAATGAGCCATCAGGACCTGGTGGGACCTCTTGGCTGAAGAACAGAGCAGCCAGGGTTCAGAGTACAGCTGGATCCTGTGCACCTAGCACAGTTCCCAGACAGTGGGCTCTGTCAGCAGGCAGCGCTGGGTCAGGAGAAAGTTCTATGTAATTTCTGCCTCTGCAGACACTTTGCTTGTCTGTCTGTCTGAGTTCCGCTGACTCACCTCTCCTGTTGCCTTCTCACCTCTTCCAGCTGTTAGTAGTTAGAGGGTCCTTTCTGCCGCCCTTGAGAAGACTAGACAGAAAGAGGCCGAGCTTTGCATTCCGCTTGGCACAGATCGGTCCATGCCATGGACTTTGCCCCCATGGTCATCCGGTGAAGCCTGAGAATGACTTCATGGCCCTGTACCAGAACCAGCGTGTGTGTCCCAGTGGGTGTGGGTGTGGGTGTGTCAAGGGGGATGCTTGGGGCTTTGTTCTTCTTATAAATGGAAACGATGATGTCTTAAAGCGGCTGGAAGACGCGTGCGCTCGCTTCCCTTTTTTCAGGCTTTCTTTCCCTTGGCTGATTCTTTCCACTTCTTCCCCACCCTGCAGCCCCGCCCACGTGTCCCTGCCCATACATGTGTGCCGGGTCTCACTCAGGACAGATCCACATGGCAGCCAGATCCAGCTGAGATCCACATGGCAGCCTCGTTCATAACAAGGCCCACATTCTCCTTTTCATAGTCCCCAAAACCCTACTCCCCTTTACAGTGCCAGCCACCCATGGCTGCCCTATCACGTGATCCAAGCATTCTAACTCTTGGCTGCACATTTGCGATTGGCTGGAGAGTTTTCAAATGCTGAGGCCGGGCTGGAGAAATTGCTCAGCAGTTAAGAGCACTGGTTTCTCTTCCAGAGATGCTGGCTTTGATTTCCAGCTCTTACATGGTGGCTCGCGTCCCTCTGTTATTCCAGTTCCAAGGGATCTAACACCCTCTTCTGGCTTCTGTGGGCACTTTACACACATACATGGTACACAGGTATACAGGTATGTATATGCAGATATGCAGGCAACGTCCCCCCCCAACACACACACATAAATTGTTTTAATGCTGATGTTGTGGCCCTAGCTCACA
>OU015746.1:8126806-8143504 GCA_907169655.1 Acomys percivali
TAGTTTTCTCACTCTGTTCCTAGCAAGCCTAGAATTCTTTTACATGTCATTGAATGAGCTTCTTGTTTCTGTTTATATCATTTACAAGACACAGAGGCATAGTTCACCATTTCCTAAGCTAAAAGTGAGAATTTGTTGATTCACAAAGACTCCAAGGATTCTGGCTTCAGGCACAGTTTGGTTCGGGGTCTTAAATTATGTCCTTAGACAGCTGCTTATTTTTCTCTTTCAGTTCTGCTTTCTTCAGTGCAGGCTTCTCCCCCCAAGCCCCCCCCACCTCCCGTCCTCCACCACCCAGGTTTTGTGCTCTGGACAGGGGCTTCCTAGAAACAGCTCTAGCTCCATGTCTTCCCAGGTTCCTAACCAACAAATATAGGCCCTCTCTTTCCATAGCCCCTGTGGCATCCAAATAATCTATTGTGATTCATCGTGACCAGGGATGGAAAGGCATTACTTCAGGGCATGCTCTTGCAGCCTAGGGCTGAGAGTGGGACCTAAGCCAAATCCCATGGAGGAGGGGACCCACTGGGACACTCAGAGGCAAGCAAAGAGACTGAGTCTGTGAACTCATTTTGAGCAGAATACACAGGAGTGGTGCTTTGGGATGCACGTGTGTGTGGTGCATGTGTGCGTGCATGCATGTCTCCCTGCTGCCTGCTGCCTGCTGCCTGCAGCCTGCATACATAGAGCCTACTGTTAAGTTCAGGGCCTCCCAAGACCTTAGAAAGCACACCAGAGAGCAGTGTTGACTGTCCTGCCCTTGGTGAGCTGGCGTCTTCACTCTGGCTGTGATTCCGCAGGCCCTTCAGCCTCAGCTTTCCCTCCTCTCTTTAGTTGGGATGGTTCAAGAATTGGCAAGTTACTGACTAGTACAGTGTTATGAACAATGGCTCCTGAAGTTAGACTTCCTGGGTTCAAGTCCGGGCTCCACTGTGGATGGCTGCGTGATGGTGAACAAGTTACTGGAGAATTCTTAATGTGTTTCAGAGAATGACAACTGTGAGTTTATCTTATGGAAATAATATGGACAAGTGAGCTAATCCACACAAATTGGTGGCACTATATCTGCCAAGTAATATTGTGGTTATACTAAGAGGCCGTGATGCAGGCTCTTCTGTTTAGTCAAGCTGAGCGATGATTTTCCAAGACTCTTCCAAAGACACAGCAAGGAGGAGGCTGGTTAAGCATTCCCTGCAGCTGCTTCAGGCCTCTAAAACCCCTGGGCTGTCCTTGGTTAGCAACATTATATGTTGGCTTTCTGCAATTATTTATAGACCGAATCCATCTGAACTTAAGAGTCATCTAAGCTCATCGGGAAAACTGGGGCAAGGGCTGGGGAGAAGGCTCAGGAAGTGAAGTGTTGGTTGTGCAAGCAAGAGGACCAGAGTTCCATCACCTAGAGCTCATGTGGTGCTATCCTCCTGTGACCCTGAGGTGGGGAGCGGGAGGGGGTATCCACTAAGTCAGCAGTCTGACTAGTGGCAAATCTGACCTGGCAAGCTCCAGGTAACAGCAAGATGTCTCAAAATATAAGGCTGAAGGCTTCCTGAAGAAAAATGTTTGAGGCTAACCTCTGGCTTCTACACATATGTGTACACATACACACACACACACACACACACACACACACACACACACACACACACACGGTTGGGAGCCTTTGTTATGTCTCATGAGCCTTCTGTCAAGACAGAGAGCAACAAGCTTGGCACCTTGGAGGACCCCATCATCCTGTGGTTGTCCTGGCTCCCCTACAACTCTTCCTCCCCAGGATTCCTGTAAATAAAGGTCCGTCAGCTCTGCGGTGCCACTTGGCCACCAGGCTTTCTTCAAGCCAGAACTTGAGTGTAGAGGGATTTCACTTGGATCCATGGCATTCGTGCTGCCTTTTGTCCCCTTTGACACAGGTTCTCAGTAAGAGCAGCAGGCCCATGTGGGGGATCTCTTCCCTCCCTTATGGTTCAGAAGGGAGCCGCTCCTGGTGGGAAGCCCCTAGTGTTTCAGGAAAGGCCTCTTAAGGAAATCTCACTGGGAGGAAGCAGCAGTCAGAACCATCCATAGCTACTCTCTGCTCCATTGTCTAGAGACAGGGCAGTGCTGGGGGTCATGCGATTCAGTGGCCTTTAAGTCTTCCATGCTCATCCCAGACCCCCCACACCCACAATAACAAGTAGAATCCATTTTAGTCTTCCTTGGAAAAGAGGGGGTACTGGGAAGATGTGAATAAACATGTACTCACCCCAAGACAGGGTACACCAGCAGACCAAACGAATATTTCTACCCAAGGTTGGTGACCCAGTGCATTTACTGTGCTTGCTTACAAGAGTGTGGGTGCCCCCCAACAGCTGCATCACTAGAAGGTCTCACCCCAAAATGGATGACAAGTTCCTCAAAGCTGTATAATGGCGTCCCTGTCCTCAGCCTTCCATGTACTGCTGTAGCATCCTCCTAGACCATGTGCTACAGAGTGAGATTACATCAGGCTGGAATGAGGTGTGAGAGGGAGTGGCTGGATTTCAAGTAAGGGTCTGATGTCCATCCTGCCCCTTCTTTCTGTGAGGGAATGTCACAGGCCCAACTTTATGAAGGATCTCCTGTAGGCAGTCACGTCTGTTCTGGTTGAGGTGACAATGGCAGCCCTGCCCTGAGGACCACACTCCCCAACAGCTCCCGCCCTCCTTTAGTGCAGGGGGAGCGACTCCACCTAGAAATGCTTCATCTTTGGGATGGATAATCCCACCATGGAGGATGGCATGTGTAGTGTGAGACACACGGCAGCATCCTTAGCGCCTGTCCACACTGTGTATCCCAAGGTTTGGAGGCCAACTATGTGTCAGGAACTATACCAAGTGCAGGTGAAAAAGGGAAAGGAAAACAGAACAGAACAAAACAAAACAAAACACAGTTGGTTCCTACCATAGAGCTCAGTAGAACATTCTAGGGACAGGTTTAGAGGGCATGCTAAGTTATGTGAGTGTGAAGACGACTGGATTTGTACAGGAGCATAAAGATGGGTGGACGTTGGTGTGTTCTTAGTCTGTGTCACTGACTGTCTTGTGTCTAGCCCAGGGCTTCCTAAGTGTCACCTTCTCTGGAGTCTCTCAAGCTGCCCCTTGTGTGTCTCCACAGCATAAGGGGAACAGCTGCTCTCTGCCTCTCCATGCTTTTGCAGTTTAGCAAGCTGCCACTGGGCCACCTTCTCTTAAAGAGAAAGCCTAGCTCTTCAGCCTCCTGGAAGGCATTGTGGGTAACGGCCCAACTGCGCCAGACATTTGGATGAGAACTGCCAAAAGAGGCTAGTTCTTTCAGAGATTTCCAGACCTTGTCTCTAGGATGATGTGGAAGTGGCCCTCCACGGTGTCAGGCCCTTGAACCTGACTGAGACTTGAGTCGTGGAGTAGACCATGTGCCTGCCTTCCCTGCTTGCCGCTTGTTGGGTTAAATAGGCTGAGGTGTCTATTTAACATACCAAATCGAAGTGGCCTCCAGGTTCTCCCAGCATCCCTAAGTCCCTGCCTGTTACAGAGCATGGCTAGCACATTCCATCCTCTACCCTGAAGTTTCCCCAGGGGCTGGGCTTCCTCACTGTATAATCCAGACATTTTGGCTCCCCCCCCCCCACATTTTCTCTCTTTGCGCTTTGTTTCCTCCCCTATACCACCCTGTGTAGTTACTTCCTTGGCCTCGTTTCTTGGGACTAGTGAACTGGATGGAGAGTTCAGTTTAATGCCTTTATATCTTTATATACTTTAAATGATCTTGAATTGGCTTGGTTCGTTGGTGGAGACTACCTATCACTGCTCACCATGGCTTGTTTGTGTCGCTTCCAGCCCTCAAGGCCAGAGCTGTGTGTCACTCCACCTCCTGCTTTCCTTCCTATCAGCTCCCCCACCCCACCCCAACCCCTCCTGCTTGTGTGGCAGAGGTGTCCAGCAACAACCAAAGAATTGGAGACACTTGTCATGTGTATGGATGAATGTTCCGATGTTCCCCAGGTCAGGTTTGTTGCTTTTGCTTTAATGGGTTTTTCTTGCCATTGGTGGTGTATTGGTGCTCTGATGGTACTGCAGGGGTCACTGCAAACCTCTCTCTCTCTCTCTCTCTCTCTCTCTCTCTCTCTCTCTCTCTCTCTAATATTTTATTTAGTTTTAACCTATGTGCATTGGTGTGAAAGTGTCAGATCTTGGAGTTACAGACAGTTGTGAGCTGCCATGTTGGTGCTGGGAATTGAACCCGGGTCCTTTGGAAGAACAGGTAGTGCTCTTAACCACTGAGCTATCTCTCCAGCCCGCAAACCTCTCTCCATTATGGCAGCTGCTTCAGAGCTCTAGGGAGTGACTGACTGGATAAACCCAGCCTAGGCTCTGGCAGGTCCTCCCTCAAAGCACCAGCAGATTTGAGAGTGACTTCAATTCCCCCACCCCAGAGAACCTCTACCCTCTCAGATGCCTCCCACAGAGGAAGCCCCATCCAGCTTTCCATGTCTGTCAGCTATGTTGGCGTCAGGATGTCTGTTCTATCTAATGTCTGTTCTATCTAAAGACCCAGGCTAAGTGAGACAGCGAGGAGGAGGTTCCAAACCAATGCCTTTTGTTTCTGTTGAGTTTGTTGTTGTTTTTTCTCCTCCCTCCCTCCCTCCCTCCCTCTCTCTCTCTCTCTCTCTCTCTCTCTCTCTCTCTCTCTCTCTCTTTCTCGTTTTGTTTCACTATGTAGACCAGGCTGGCCTCGAACTCGCATCGCTCTACCTGCCTGTGCCTTCTGAGTGCCAGGATTAAAGGCATGTGCCACCACGCCTGACTGAGTTTATAGTTTTTTGAGTACCCCCGGTTATGTGTTCTGCTTCCGTCTTCCAGGTGTGAGACTTGCAGGCACATGACACCAGGTCCAGCATATCCCATTGACTCTTAACGAAAATCATATTTGTGTTATTGTCCCCTTCCTCCTTAAAAACCATATAAGCACAGAGAGAATTCTGCAATATCAGATCCTGTATGGTCATCACACCGTGCCAGCAACTGTTCAGCCAAGCCACACTGTTGCCCCTTTTTATTACCAAGATTTGTAAGCACACACCAAAACCCGGAGACCCTGTAATGAACTCACCACGCAGTGTGCCACACCCAGCTACCAGAGGCCACCAACTTTGCCACAGGAAAAGCACAGTTAGGGCTTCAAGTCACCATTTTGGAAATTGCCAGATTGGCTTCCTTCTGAAATGTTTAATGAGACAAACCCAACATCCTACAATTACATCCAACTTCCTTTCTGAGAGAAGACCCAGAACACGCCCGTCTTTCTCCACCCTTTCATCTGAAAAAAACCTGCCCCCCAAATTTCAGCCTTTGCCTATGTAAACACAGACTTAGAGGCATATGGGGGAACGCCTGCCTCCGAGGGGCTTTTATCTGTGATTATCTTATCAGGATAACACTAAACCAGCCCCTGGTAGAACAAGGCTGCTAGTCTCTTGTCAGGCTTCTGTTCCCAACCACCAGTTGGGTTTAGAAATCCACGGTCCAAGGTGGAAAAACAATTTGAAAGGCAACATTGTTTCTGAACAAGGCAGTGATTGTGACAAAGAGATAGTGTAGTTCCTAATAAACCCCCTGCTGGGGTTCTGGGGGTGGGGGTGGGGGTTGGCAGAGGGACGAGGCAGCGTGGTAACTTTCCTGGACCCATCCAAGGAGCTTATATGGAGAAAGTGTTCCCCTATAGGAGGCCGTTTCCAGAGACCCTGCAATCATGGGGGAGGTGGGCGGTGTTTTGAAGGAAATACAGAGAAGCAGAAATCCCAGTGATAACATTTTGGGGTGGGGGATGGGGTACCTGCCTCCAGTGCTGTGCCTCATTAGGTAGTGTCCTGTGTGGAGCAAGCCCGTGGCATGCGATGGCAGGTGTTTGGCTGAGGGTTGGTGGTGGATGTCTGTGTATGTGTTCATGTGTGTGCAGGTGAGTACCTACATGCATGTGGAAGCTAGAACGTTGTCGGTTATCCTTTTCCTCTGTCATCCCACAGACTTCTCTCTCTGAACCTCTCCAATTTGGCAAGACTAGCTAGAAAAGCTCCAGGAGTCTCTTAGCTCCCCTCCCCCCCCTTCTGCCCCAAGCTGATGTTACAGATGTGCAGCGCTGTACCCAGCATTTTTACCCTGGCACCCTTATTGGAACTCAGGTCCTAGAGCTAACCCAGCAAGTGCTTCACCCACTGAGCCACCTCCCCAGCCCCCCCTTCTCTCTGATGTCTTTGAGATGGGGTGGTGGCAGAGGACTCAGATGCAGCTTCATACGGTTGGGTATTTCAGATCCTCTGTCCTCCTGCATCAGTGAACCACCCCTACCCCTGGCCCTGTCTTGATTCCAAGCAAATTGAAAAGAGACACCTCATTGGGGGCGGGGGACAACTCGGAAATGACATGCACCAAAAGTGCTTGGCAAAACCATAAATGGTGCATAAAAGTTGGGTGTCAAGAGTTATTAGCAGAAATAAAACAAGAACGCTGTAGGCAAGGTGCCAGGGAAGGCTTTGGATTTGGACCAGTGTCCTGGGCCTTAGGCAGGGCCTCTAATTTTGTTTATAAAATGTAGACGCCAGAATGTAGCTCCGAGGCTGCCGTGGTAATAAATGGGATCACCTGTGTCAAGTGTCTACTGTGGTGTAGCACACGTGTCAGAGCGAACCACAGGCAACCAGTAGCAAGGTAGCCATAACATCACGAATGATTCAGTCATTAAAAGTGGATGCATGCACACACTACAGAGAGGGGAATAATAGGTCATGTGGGCAAACTGAGAGGCTCCTGATTGGATGCAGCCATGGGATATAAGAGAATTTATGGTTAAGTCAAAGAGTTGGATTCAGGCTCCCTTGCTAAGGGAGTGGGTTTTATTGGTTGGGCATCTGATGACAGCTGGGGGGTGTTTGAGAGGGACAGAGTGCCATTAAATTCCATTCAGCCATGCATGGGCACAGACATTAAGGTGAGATCTCAAGTTCACTGTGTAAGAGCCACTCCACTGCCCCATACCTCTGGTTTTTGATCCATAGATGGAGACTAATGCCAGCCACCTCCATCTTGCCCCTGTCCCATGGGCTCTAGTGCAGCAGTGACTGCTCTTTTGTACTTTGGATTTTCTCCCCAGTGGAATGGAGGGCAAAGATGCAAAGGCTAGAGATGTGGACTTAACCCCAACTGCCCATTCTGGTCCATGGGACTTTCAGCTGAATGCCAACATGTCTGAAAGGATGGCCTCTCCTCCTCAGGAGACCCCCCTCCTCCCTGCAGCCCACCCATGTCTTTGCAAGTGCCACAGGCTGTAATTATAAACATTTTTTTGTTTGCTTAATTATCACCTTATCTTCTCCCAGGCTCGGCCTCATCACAGGATCCATATGCCCGTGCCTGGCATCCAGGTGTTGCACACGGTCTATACTAGCCTCCCATGGCCGCTATAACAAATTGCCCCAGACTTGGAACCATGAAGGCTTAAACCTCAGGCGGCCAGAGTCTGAAGGCAGAAGGGTGGCAGTGCCTTGCTCCCTTGGAAGGCCAAGGGAGGAGGAGCCTTGTCTCTGTAGTCTCTGGTTCAGGCATCCCTTGCCTTGTGGCTGCATGTTCAGCTGCCATCTTTGCAGGGCTTCTCCATCCTCTCTGTGTCTGGCTCCTGTTTGTATCCTATGACGACATCTGAGACGGGATTTAGGATCCTCCTGATAATCCAGGATGCCCCCATACCCCAGGCCCTGTACCTCCTTACAGCTCAGAAACTTCCTTCCCAAATGTTTTCAGTCCTTGAGACTCAGATGCATAATTTGGAGGCTGGTTTTTAGCCCTAGATACTTTCCTTTACCAGAAGTCTCACTGGGGAAAAAAAAGAGTTTTCATCTATGACTCTCCAAGCCCCCACAGGCTTCAGAGTTCCAGCTGGGCTTGGTATGTTAAGAGCACAGGGGCTTCTTCAGAAGTTCCGTGTTTGATTCCCAGCACTCACATGGTGGTTCACGACTGTATGTAACTGTAGTCCCAGGGGGTCCAGTGTTCTCTTCTGGCCTTTTTGGGCACCAGGCATGTGTATGATACACAAACAAACATGCAAACAAAATACCCATATACAAAAAAATAAATAAATAACTAAAAATTAAGAAACATGTGAGCTTTCAACTTTATCTTCCTGCCATCGTGGCTGCCACTCCATGCCATCATGATGAGCTCATCTCTCTCTGGAACCATGACCCCAAATAAACCTTTCTCATATAAGTTGCCTTGGTCGTGGTGTTTTATCACAGCCACAGAAATGTAACTAATACACTTGTTATCCTCTTCTCTAAAAACCAGAGCAGCCTTGGCTGGAGAGATGGCTCAGCGGTTAAGAGCACTGGCTGTTCTTCCAGAGGACCGGGGTTCAATTCCCAGTACATACATGTTAGCTCACAACTGTCTGTAACCTCAGTTTCAGAGGCTCTGATACCCTTCCACAGAAACAAAACAGGCAAAGCACCAATGCACATAATGTGAAAATAAATACATCATTAAAACAATAAAAACCAGAGCAGCTGAGGAGATAGTCAGTTGGTAGGTTACATGCTTGTTTCATAAGCGTGAGGACCTGAGGTTGAACCCCAGAACCCAAGTTCTAATTTTTTTTTTTTCAAGACAGGGTTTCTCTGTGTCCTGGACTAACTTTGTAGACCAGACTGGCCTTGAACTCACAGAGATCCACTGCCTCTGAAGTTCTTTTTTTTTTTTTTTTTTTTTTTTTTTTTTTTTAAGGAGGTGTGGTGGCATACTCTTGTGTCCAGTGCTAGTGACAAGGAGACAAGCCCATCCTGGGAGCTCCTGGCCACCAGTCTAGACTATGTGGTGAGCCCCAAGCCAGGAAAAGACCCTGTCTCAAAAAGGTGGGCGGTGCCTAAAGAATGACATCCATGGTTGTCCTGTGATCTACATACACACACACACACACACACACACACACACACACACACACACACAGACACGCAACCCATTCCTGGAGCAGAATGTGTGCACATGCATAGGGCATGACAGTCAGCCTTACTGGCTTTGACAGCCAGCCAGGCTTGGTGGCTCTTACTCTGCTCTCCCCTGGAAGCCCAGAAGAAGTTGTAAATAACACATAAATGGATAGGTAGGTGTGGCTGCGTTTCAATAAAACGCCCTTTATGAAACACGACAGGTGAGCTCCAGGCCTCGGGCCTGTTTGTCAGTGCTTTCCTTGGATAGTAGGGAGCGTGCAGGATTCTGACAGCAGCTGCAGGTGGAAGAGAGAGGTGGCTTCTGCTTTTCCATTGCTTCTCAATGACCTTTGCACTCTAAGGCCAAGGGCTGCTCTCCCAAGACAATACCTCAAGCAAGATTCTTGCCATTTCGGGACCACCCAAGGAATGGGTGGTTGACTGATCTCATTTTAAAGGAAAATATTTAATAATGAGGCTCTCTCCACACTGAGTCCCAGCTGGTGTCGAGGCATCTGTCTGGGTACAGAGCAGGCAGCCCTGCCAGCTTTAACATCCACTTTGACTAGAGACGGGTGCGTTTTTCCAGGCAGTGAGAGGACTGGCTGGTCAGTGGTCTGAAAAGCCTTGGCAAGACAGAGCCCAGGTGGAACTTATTTAAAATCAGGGTGCTCATACACCTTCTTAGGGTGAATGGACAGTGGGAGAATGGGGTGTATCAGTGGCGGGTGGCCTAACTGCATACGAAGAGGCTGAGATTTTAATCTTCAAGAGAGTGTGGCTCTGAATCCCACTATTGGTGTTCAGGCATTTCCTGGGGAGATGGGCAAACATCACTCTGGGTAAGACACCAAGAAGAGACAAACCACTCATCCAACAGAGACGGTGAGCCACTGGGCTTAAGTGAGATTACGTAGGGGAGCATGAGCAACTTATACCCAGCCAACCCATCATAAACCCCACACAGAAACTCTATGCGTATTCACAGAGGAGACTCAGGATATCATGAACCCCACCCCGGCTCCCCCCAGCAACCAGTAAGTGCTATACATCCTCAGGAAGTCCAAATTCTATGGAAGTCTCCAGCAGGTAACCACAGATGCTAAGAGTTGAGGAAGCCAACATCAGCGTCATACGTGGAGGACAACCCACAACAATTAGCAGTCCCCCCTTAACCTTCCGTTTCCATCTTGAGATTCTCATTGTGAATTGCTCCAGATGCTTAGTTTCTAATGAAGATACTTGCACGCCGTACAACCCACAGGATTGCCACTTTTTAGCACTTTTACTTTTTAGGGGTATCACTTTTTAGCAAACAGATCTTGTCTAGGTCCGAGACTAGAGCCCCATCTGGATGCAACCACCTTCCTGAGCAAACTGCTGAGCGATGTGGCCACCCTGGCCCAAGAGCATTTCCTCTGGTCCCTCTCACTTCCTCCCAGCTACAGCCAGCTGTGTGGACAAGCATCTCCTGGGCACTGATGTGAACATGGATCAGTCTTGTTCTCTGCTCTCACCCAACCCCATCTCTTCACTGTAAGGTAGAACAGAGCAATGAGAGTCCACTCAGGAACCCTTTCAGACAGATGTTGGGGTGGGCAGGGCTGGACTGTAACATCCTAATTCAGTTTGGGCCCCTAGGCTTATCAGGAGTGGCTGGTTCCTTCTTGTGAATCCTCAAGGAGGAGACTCACAGCTCTTAACACAGTTGACTTACTTGTCTTTGTCATTGTCCTGGCTGGATAAGTGTGTGTGTGTGTCCTTGTATATATGTCCCTGTGCCTATGTATCTGTGTGTGTGTGTTCCTGTGTGTATATATATGTGTGTGTCCCTGTATGTGTGTGTCCCCCTGTGTATGTGTATGTATGTGTCCCTTATGTGTATATATCCCTGTGTGTGTCCCTGTGTATATGTGTGTGTGTATATGTGTGTCCCTGTATGTGTGTGTCCCCCTGTGTGTGTGTCCCTGTATGTGTGTGTCTCTGTATGTGTGTTTTCCCCCTGAGTGTTTGTATATGTGTGTGTCCCTTGTGTGTATATATCCCTCTGTGTGTGTCCCTGTGTGTATGTGTCCTTGTGTATGCATGATCCTCTGGGGACATCCCTGTGTGTGCATGTCCCTGTGTATATGTGTATCCCTTTGTGTGTATGTGTCCCTCTATGTGTGTGTCCTAGTGTGTATTTGTGTCCCTATGTGTATATGTCCCTCTGGGTTTGGTCGTGGGGATAGAACCAAAGGCTTTAAGCATGTTATTCACAGACTCTACCACTGAGCTGGATGCAGGTGTTGGTCCAGCATGAGGTCAAGGCTGTCCAGTGGAGCAGCCTTACTGTCTGCTTAGGAAATATTAGTACCTTCCTTCTTGTGCAGTCATGCCTGCCAGGAGGCCCTCTCCTAGCCTGGCATCCACTCCTGTCTCCAACAATACTTTGTACTTTCCCTGGGCCCTTCGTTCAGCCTCTCGTGGCCTCTTCTCATTCTGCCAGGCTCCTGCAAAGCACAACTTCCTCATTCAGAGGGTGGAAACAGGCCCAAGCAGGCCCAGGGCAGATCTGTGGCATAAAAGCACACTTGTCTTCCTTCAAGTTCACAGTTAATCAACCCAGACACTTGAAAGTCACCTCAAGTGGCCTCCAAAGCTGATGACTTCTTTCCTCTTTATACTCCATTGGGATTGTTCCACTGGAGTTAGGCCGTCTTGCGTGTAGAGGGGACTGCTGGTGCCTGTAATGCATGGGGAGTTGGGCACGCCAGGGTTCGAGTCCTGGCTTTCTGGGCAGTGTGTGATCTCAGAGGTGTTACTTAGTCTCCCAGAGCTTCCATTTCTGCTGGCTCAAACAGAAGTAATTACACCTACTTAGCAGAGATGCTGCAGGTATCACAGAGTATGCAGCTCAGACCTGGCGTACATCCGAGAGACAACTGCCACTCTTTTATTAGCCTCACCATCATTAGCACTGTGCACCTCCCATTCCAACCCTCCCTCCATGGGACTGTTGGCCCCAGGCTCAGGACCTCTGGGTTGTCAGTGATGCTTTGTAGATCATCACTGGCAGGGCTTCCCACTTCCGGAGTGGGGTGAGGTGACCCAAGCTTTACGATCATCGATTTTCAGTAATGCCTTCCTCTCCAAGACTCCAGCTGAAGAACGGGATTTCTATGCCTCATTCATGTGGCAAGTAGCCATTCTAGAAGCCTCTAGAGAGCCTGTTCTAGCCATGAATGAGCCTGTTAGTCTGACCATCAGCAATGGGATACATACTGGCCAAGAAAAATAAGCATACTTTTCTTTTAATAGCAGATGGACCAAGCAACTTGTGGGTCTCAATGTGTTCTTGATTCATGAACCCGCTAACTTAAATCTCTCTTGCTGCAAGTTCAGCGCACTTACTAGCAAAAGCCACACTTGGAGGTGTAAACATAAGTGTGTGTGTGTGTGTGGGGGGGTGTCACATAAAATATGATTGCTTTATGGCCAGGTGGTTATCCTGTGCTCTGAAATCATCCCCTCCTCCCAGCCCCCTACTTCCCATCCTTGTGGTGCCTGGGAAAGTGAGTAAAACATTTGTGGGACTCTGGTGCCGACCCATCCACAATGAAAACTGGCCTTTCCGTATTCCTCAGAGTGATCCTATCAGGACTCAGGACCCGTGGGATGAAGTTCAGAGTCACGTCCTTCATCTCTAGATTCTGGCCTTACACATGCATCAGGCTTTGTTGCTAGGTCACTCCTCTGCATGGGATGTTACCTTTCCCTACTGCTCACTCTAAGCCACGTCAGTCCCTTCAGTTCTTCAGACCTTAGGTCCAATGTCGTTTCTTCAAAAGGTCAGCCTACCTGACCTTCTTTGTCTACCTACTTCCTTGGATTCCGTAAACCCACATTTAGCGTCACGCTAGTTAGTGCTATCCGCTTATGGCTCAGCATGTGGAGGTGAATGCCACTCGGTCTTTGACTTGCATGACATCTGTCTGGCTCCAACTCTGTGCGAATCTAGGTGCCATCTTTAATCCACACTGGTGTCACTTGCAGCCAGCTTGGTTCATAGAACATGGGAAACACTAGACACCTTTTCGAAGACTAAATGGGAGGACCAGTCTTCTCAGCATCATTTGTATCCCACGCTTGGCCCATCCTGAATTGGTTTAAAGGGGAGTGCAAGCAGCTGACGAGCCATATGGTCCATGGGCTTGGTGTATCTTTAGAACCCCAGAGACAAGCACATACGCTTAGACACAAAGTCAAGTCACTGGGGACCCAGTTAGAGCACCCACAATCTGCAGAAACAAAATGCTTTCTCTCCTGCCTGCCTGAAGAAGCCGACCCTTACTGTCTCAACCCTCTGATGACACCAGAGCCCCCTTCTGCCAGCAGTGCAAAAGCACTCCAGTCCAGGGCCACATCTGTCAACTGGAGCAAGAGGGAGACTCACCAAAGCCATCCTTACAGATGTGGATGATGGTAGCTGTGATTTAAGGGCGGGGGGGGGCAAGAAAAGTAAAGTAAAAGTCTGCCTGCTAGTCCTATTTAGATAAAGAGTTAGGAGACAAAGTTTCAATCTCTGGACCTAGGAAGTCTCTAGAAAATCCTTCTGTTGTTGACAATTTTTGCCTTCTAGAGTTCAGAATTATCCCAGATCAGTGGCATGCCTGCCTTCTCTTCGGATAGTGGCTTTGTTAGCCTCTCTGCTTGAAGACAAAGGTTGTCTGCTTGGCCATTGGCATTTGATGCTCACTTTTATGAAGTGTTAGTTAACTCGTAAATTTTCCGCCTGTGGTTTCACTGGGCAGTGCCTTCTGGCCGTGAACTGAGCACCATGCCTCTGACTCCTCCATGGCACCACTGGACAATCCGGCTGACCTCAGGCATAGGACTAGGTGTGAGAACCCAGCTCTGACCCATGAGCTATCAAGCCAGCCCAGCAAACTCACTTTTGGAGACAGCATAGACCAGGGCAAGCTGTTAGCAGGCCTACAGAAATAGCCTCCTGGCTCTCTGGGGACCCACAGGAGAAAAGGAAGCTTGTCTTGTGAGTCATGGTGCTTGTCTGCCCTCAAAAGCAAGCTTCATGTTTAGAAACCTAGACACTCTCTGCCTGTGGGAGTCAGATGGGTGGGGCTTAAAAGGACATGCCAGGAAGACTCTCATGGCTTCCAAAAAAGTCACTCAAGATGACTGCTGGACCTGACTTCTCAAGAAAAATGCAAGTGACAGGGCCCTAGGGAGGCCAGGTGTTCTTTGGGGAACTGGCTTTCTGGAGAACGTATGTGACTTGCAACTACACATTGGTCGCCTAGCTCTGCCTCTGCCTTCCTGTGGTTTCCTACCATGTCAACCCTTTCCCTCTCAGTATAAGCCCCTTTGTGGGACAAATGCCACAGACCCCATTCTGTCCTCACCACTGTCAACATGAGCCCCAAGGAACTGGGGCAGCAATCCCAGAGTAGATCACAGCATTCACCATGTCTCTTCTTGTTTCCATGGGAACATAGATGCCATCCACTTGTCTGCCCATCCTTCTTCCCTCCCATTAACTGAGATCTGTTGGGACTATGTGGGGCTGGCGGCATCACCCAAAGTCTTTTGCCAATAACTACATGAGGCAAAATAGAGTGCGGTGTCTCCTCGAGAACAATCCCGAGGAAACAAAGCCCTCCCGAGAAGCTGTAGCTACTTGACACATTTCCAGTTGGAGGGTCTAGGATCTTTCTGGAATCTCTTCTATATAATTTTATAAGAAGAAACAGCTCAGCCAGGTGTCATAGCACACACCAATAATCCCAGCACTTGGGAGGCAGAGGCAGGCAGATCTCCATGAGTTCAAGGCCAGCCTGGTCTACAAAAGCAAGTCCAGGACACCCAAGGCTACACAGAAAAACCCTGTCTTGAAAAAAAAGAAAGAAAGAAAGAAAGAAAGAAAGAAAGAAAGAAAGAAAGAGAAAGGGAAAGCTAATTTAAAGACTAGGTAACAGGTTTTCCCAGGGATGAAGATGCCCTACATCTAAACTGAGGGCGGGGCAGGTATCCAGCTTCTACTTTATTTAGTCTTGTGGAACCTTTTGTTGGTTCTGTTCATGGATTTTTATTGGTTTTGTTTGGTTTTAAAGAATCGAATATCCTAGGTTTGGGGTTATTCTCATTAGAGATCATTCAAACCAAGATTGCCTCTTATTAAGAAAAACAGTTATATAAATAACAAGGCTACTAATAGTGAAGACCCTGAGTGGGAGGTCCCGTTAGGGTGGATGTCAGCTCATGGTTGGGTAAGAAGATCAGGATGGGTGGGGACCATAGTCCCAGGCAGTGTGTGTAGACACAGGCTCCTCAGATATGAAAAGTGTTCAGCTAAGAGAGCCTGGAAGAACTCTGAGGGGAATCTGTGAGTTGCCGTCTATCTGAGAGTAAGTTCAGCGTCACTTGGTCTAACCTGTATCACTATGGTGGGCTCTACTCATGCCAGTGGGAAAATGATTCTTTACCTCTGGTGCATGCATGCCTGTCCCTGACGTCTCTCCTTCTCCACAGTGTCCTCTAGTCTCTTTCAGCTGGACTAGCACCCACCAGCAGCCACCAATGTCGTCTTCCAACCTTGGTCTACACCAAGCATTGGAAATGCCCACAGACACATTCCTAGACATATTCCTAAACACATGATCCCTTCACTTAAAAGGCACTCAGCTGGTCCTGAGATAAACATGGAACCCCTAAAATGCGACGCTGCCATTTCACTCCTCAGATATACTCGGCATGATTGAAACAGGTGACCAAACAAAGGTGTATTCATGGCTGCTCATGCAGAACTTTGACAGCAGCCGGAAGGCAGAAAACAACGCAAGTGTCCCATCGATGGAGGGATGGTTAAAGTTGCTTACACATGCAATGGCATATTGGCTATAAAAAGGCATGAAGTGGTATGGCGGCATTCAGCATGGGTGGACCTTGAAGCTGTTACCATCCATGGAGGATGCTAGTGGCCACTTACGGTTTCGTGCTATCCAGAGTAGGCAAATCTGTGGTTTTAGGGGCTAAGAGAAGTAGAAGAGGGACAGTAAGGAGCTACTAGTGGATAGGGTAGGCGCAATGGTTGTTGTGATGAGAATATTCTGGAACTAGAAGTTTTTCTGGAACTGTTGTGTTGCTTTCACAACACCGTGAATGGATTTAAATACTACCGAAATTCATGTTTTGCTAGCCGAGCGAGGTAGCTTGCACATGCAATCCTAGCACTCTGGAGGCTGAGTCATGGGGTGTGCCATGAGTTCCAGGCCTGCTTGGGGCTACACAATAAATTCCAAGTCAGCCTGATCCACAGTGTGTGGGACCTTATCTCGAGAAATCAACCCCAAAATTAATTCTTAAAATTATGTATATTGCTGGCAAGATGGCTCAGTGGGTAAAATACTTGCCATCCAAGCGTGATGCCCTGAGTTCATATCCTCAGAACCCACCCCAAAAGCTAGGGTGTCCCTCCAGTGCTGAGTGTCAGGTCCAAAGAAAACTCCAAAGGGCAGTTCAAATATCCAGAAATGGGTTTAGCCTGGACCATAGGAGGATTCTTGGCAGTTAGATAAAAGCCAGTTTCCCTTGGGACCCTGTGAAGCCAGTCCTCTACCAAAAGGAGCCATTTCTCTTACCTCTGGCAGAGAGGACAAATGGCTACCTGTGACACATATTAGCATATCAGAGTGCATGCTGGTATCATGGGTACCTGCTACACATTTCAA
>OU015746.1:8149402-8162643 GCA_907169655.1 Acomys percivali
AAGAAGAAGAAGAAGAAGAAGAAGAAGAAGAAGAAGAAGAAGAAGAAAGAGGAGGAGGAGGAGAGAAGAGAAGAGAAGAGAAGAGAAGAGAGAGAGAGAGAAAGACAGACAGACAGAAAGACAGACAGAGACAGAGTAGGGGCTGGCTTGAAAAATCACAAGGCCCACCTCTAGTGACCCACTTCCTCCAGAAAGCTCCACCTAAACGTTTCAGCTTGCCCAAAGACAGCCACCAGATGAGAGCCAAGTGTTCAAACATGGAGCCTTTTGGGGATTGGGGGAGGGGTTGCATTTCCCAGCATAGACGTTCAGCCTGACGTAGTCCAGTCACCTGACACAGACTCTGTCTTGCCTTTCTAGTCACCCTCACCTGCCCTTGCTAGATGCATGTCTCATTTGTGGTGGTTATATTGTTTGTTTGTTTGGATATTGCCTTGGGTTTCCTATCTCCTTCATCTCCCTCAGTGGTTTGGAGCACCCACCCCACTTTTTGGTTCCCTTATTTATGTATTTTTAGGTCAGGTCTCACCGTGTTGCCTGTGCGGCCTCTTACCAGTCCTGCTAGCAGTCTTGCTAACTTGGCCTCCTGAGCGCTGAGATTGTAAATATGCACCACCACACCCAGCTCTGTTTCCGTATGAGGATATCGCATGGCCCCGCTCTTTGTAGGTCTCAGCTATGAGTTGAAGTACCCCAAATGCCGGTCCCCGAGTGGGCACCAGGCACCTGACGGTGCACATGATAAACACAGCTCCCATTACTTCTCTTTCTGTGCCCCTTCATAGCCACATGGCATGCAGCTATTTTGTCTCCATCCTCCCACATAAACAACTCAAAGGGAGGAAGGGTTTATTTTTGGTCTACAGTCTCGAGAAGTTTAGTTGCTTTGCCCCATTGACAGGAACAGAATATTGTGGCTGCAGGAGCATGGGGCAAGGCAGGTTCTCCATCTTATGGGTGACAGGAAGTAGAGAAAGAAAGAGTAAAGGGCCAGGGACAAGATGACTCCAAGAGCCTGCCACCACTGGCTTTCTTCCATCAGTTAGGTCTCACCCTTTAATGTTTCTAGAACTTTCTAAATTAGTGCAACCAGCATGATATTAAGCAGTCAACATATGATCCTGTGGGGGAAGTATCTCCTGTTTAAGCCATAGCACCACCTTGAATCTCCCTTTTTTTTCCCCTTTCTCCCATGCTCAGCTATTCCACCCAGGTCCCTCATGGATCCCAGCCCAGCTGCCCCAGTCTCTCGCCAGGGCACAGTGTTTGAAAATTCCTGGGGCTGTGGGGTTGCCTAGCAAACACTTCAGAGATGATTTAGTGAACTGCCTCTCTCCATCTTGCACTGGGTTTGCCACTGTGGGTACACCCTCCCAGGCCCATCCAAAAGACCCAGGCATGCCCAGCAGATCATAGCCAGGGCACTCAATTGCCATATGGTTATTGACTAGATCAAGAGAGAAAGATAGCTGGGCACATGAGAGAAGCCGGAGAGTCATGCTAAAATAGCGGGGGCCTTTTCCCCCCCCCCCTTGGCATATTCTCACTTAGTCTAATCTTATTGCAGACAGATCTATGCTTTGCAATAGATAGCTTTGGGGCATGACCTAGGGTTAAGAGAACCACAGGCCACCTCTTCCTAGGCTGATCCACCCTCTGCGGCGGTTCTTGTTTTTGTTTTGTTTTGTTGGGTTTTTTTTTTTTTTTTTTTTTTTTGAGACAGGGTTTCTCTGTGTAACCTTGGCTGTCCTGGACCTTGCTCTGTAGACCAGTCTGGCCTTGAACCCATAGAGATTCACCTGCCTCTGCTTCCCGAGTGCTGGGATTAAAGGTGTGCGCCACCAGTGCCCGGCTAGGCACCATTTATTATGAGGATGCTGTGCAAAGCAAAAAGGGAACCCTTCAGCTCTAGGCTCAGCAGTCCTGATGTGGGTTTCTGTCATGGTGAATTAGGAGAGCAGCTGGCACCCTCTGCAAGCCTCCCTTTCTTCCTCTGTATCATGGGTTAATCACACGTCCCAAATAATCTGTTGCCCAGAGCTCAGCATTGATAGGGCTGGCACGGGGCAGGGGCTCACAGTGAAATGCCTGGTCTCAGAAGGCAGGCCTGGTGGTGGTCCTGCTCTGTTGGCATGGCCCAGGGACCTCTGCAGTCACCATCAGGTGTTTATGGGAAAAGTGGCTCTGATGAAGGTAGTCACTTTGCCAGCCGCCTTGGTGTCCTTAGCATGTGCAAAACAGCAGGTGCCCAATCTCCTGAGTCATATTCTCTCCCACCCGCTCCATTGGCACTAGACTGCTCAGGCTAGTTGCCAAACAGGGAGACAACACACCGTTAATACCTGCCTTGTGCCCTGCATTCACTCTTGGCTGGCCATCCTGGGAAGCCAAACAAACAGTCATTTTCCAGTGACAAAGCCCTGAGGTCCCAGCTTCCTAGAAGTCAAGTCCTCAAATACCCAACACAAGGGGGGAGGTGTTCTCTCTTCTGTTAGCTTTCTTTGCAGCTTCTTGCTTAGTTTCTTCCGCTGCTCGTCGACACAGTGGGGCTCAGCCCTGTATTTTCCATGCTTTGGGCTTCTAAGGGGCACATGCTAAAGTTTCTAGCCTTCTAGATAGTACGACCAACAGGGGACCAAGATTTCAACTCGGAAGCCATGGGAGACAGATCATAGTCAAACCATGGTTCTGTGATCCTTATGATTTCCCCTCACTTTGAAACTCCTGCTCCCCCACCCAAGAGGCTCTGGGCTCTAAGGAGGGCTGGAGAGTGAGCGCTCAGCAGTGGGACTTGCTGCCACTAGCATCTCACCTTACCCTTTGGGAACACAATCGATCATGTGTCTTCCTCTACCTTCCTCCCCTCTCTCCTTGCAAGCATCCCCTGTTATCCACAGGACACCGACTGGAAGGTTCTCTGTTATAAGGTCAGCCTTCCCCACTCCAGGGTGTCCTCACCTTCAAGCTCTTGACACCCCCAGGTTTGAAGGTGCTAATAAGAAGCATTCTGCGTGCCCCTCCCCGCTTTGTGTCCTATGTATCTTCAGTTTAGTGTCCTGAAACTTAATTCATCTGCAGAGGCCTTATCCTTCCTGTTTGTTTTCAGGGCCCAGGCTGGTGGTCAAACAAGGAGACTGGCAGGACAGGGTTCCCTTCCCAGGCAAGGAGGGAAGAGCACAGGCAAACTGCCTGACTGCTTTGGAATAGCCAGGGGCTGCGGAGAAGCCCCCAAAGCTCACATGCTCTATCTAAAGGGAATGGAGTTGGAGCAGGTGGTGTTGGGCTCTAGCTTTGAACTTAGGCCACATACCCAAAGGGCATGTGAAGGTATGGTTTGGTCTAAATAAAGGGATCGGAGGAGGGGACAAATAAGCATTCAGTTCAGTTTTGCATTGGCCAGGAGCCAGGGAGGGAGCAGTGTGGCAGGCAGAGGCTGCAGGCAGAGGCTTTTGAGAGCACACGCTGCTTAGACACAAAGCATTCAGCTCCTAAGAGCACGCCCAAAAGGTTGTTTTGCAGATGGAAAAAGAAAAGCGCCTTTGAGCCTCTCTCCCACTTTGGCCCTAGCTGCAGTTTTGCTGAGCAGCCATTTTTTTTTTCCCAGTTTCTTCTTGGAGCCATTGGTTTATGCTGTCCAGATGTGCACAATGAGATGGTTTTGGGTTATGGTTTTCCAGATGTGCTCAGACAGGAAAATGAGCTTTGGCAAGGGAGGGGGGGCGACACTGTCTCTACAGCCCCCGGAATCTCAAAAACTTGTAACCTCACCCTTGTACAGCTGCCACAAAACTAAGGACCAGGAAAAGAGCTTCTGGGCTGCCCAGTGAATCTTGCCCCTGTCACAGCCAAAGACACCGAGATGGGCGAAGGCGACACACTTTGCAGACTGATCCCTTGCAGCTGGGAGCAGATGTGAGCTGTGCTAGTTTTGGAGACTGTATTCAGACACATGACTCCTTCATAGATGCATTCACCTGGCTCTTTTCCAGGCACTGGGACCCCTCAATGAGCCAACAGATGGAAGTCTCTAGCTTGTCCTGCCAGACTGGGCTAGTGAGGAAGAAGAATATTAAACAGTGGAGGTGTTAGTTCTGTATGTTAGCAGGCAGGGAATACTATTGGGAAAGATGAAGGAAGGATGGATGGAGAAAGGAAACTATGCTAGTTTTCAGGTGTTTAACAAAATACCTCACAGCCTGGTACCTTGAGCTGACAAGGACTGCAGGTTTTGGGAGATAGTCTAGTTGCTGTGATTTAAAACAAGCAAAGAGACAAACAAAAACTTCCCAACAAGAGGCAACTTTGAGGATAAAATGGTATTTATTGAGGGCATAATTCCAAGTTACAGTCCTACGTTGAAGGGAGGTCAAGGCAGGGGCTCAAGGCCTCAGTCAAGAGGCCAACTCTCTTTCAGCTGGCTTTCTCCTCTCTTACGCTGCTGACTGTGCAGGGGTAGGGCTGTCTTGCTAGGGAATAGTGACACCCAACTTGACATGCCCCCGGGCCATCCCAGTCTGGATTTCTCAGGGAGACCTTTCCCAGGCAACTATAGGTTTTGTCAAGTTGAGCATTAAAACTAAGCAGCCCAAGGGGGTGAGGGACCCATGAGCGCTTTTAGCGAGTGGCTGTGGCTCAGGGTCTCTGCAGAGGTCACAGTAAAGATGTCAGCCAGGGTCAAAGTGGACCAAGGCTTGACTAGGACTTGAGCATCTACTTCCAAGATGGTGCCCTCACATGACTTTTGGCAAGAGGCCTTACCTCCTCACCACATAGGCTCCTCATGTGGCTACCTGACTGTACCTACAACATGGCACCTGGCTTCCCCGAGTGCCATCAGTCAAGAAGAGAGACAGAAGACGAAATGCTTTCCAAGACCTTGAGAGGGTTAAAGAAATGAGCCACACAGATCTAAGAAGGAAGGTTCCAAGGAACACACCTAATGTGAGAGTGGCTGAGCCCTCTTGAGGACGTGCAAGAAGCATCCGAGAGAAGAGCAACAGGAGAAGAAGCAAGAGGCTAGCAGCCAATGGGTCATGCCAGGCCAGCAGAAGACTGGGCCTCCACCGCTGAGTGAAGTAAGAGCCAAGCAGAGTTTTGAGCAAGGGAGCTCCATAGCCCAGCACTGCGCATGGCCGGGGACTGGATGTGAGAAAGAGCAAGGGCAAAAGACATGATGGAGACTCCCAAATGGTGACGCAATGGAATTGGAGAAGTGGCTGGATTCTGAGTAGAAACAGAAACTGTTCCTTGAAGGTTCCCTGGCGAGGTGTGATTAGTGACCAAGGACACACCAAGGGCGATGGCATACCTCCTTTCCTGACGGCGCAACTCACACTTTGCTTCCTGCTCTTTGCTTCCTGTAACTTTGGATAAACCCAAGAGGTCTGGAAGGTTGTGCGTAATCCCTCAGTGCCATGACCAGTGCTGTGTGAGAGTCACTCACCATTTATGCCTATTAACTGTAACATGCTCTTCAATCTCCCAGGAGGGAGGCGTGGTGAGCAAGGGGATTGGGGCCAGGGCTACCAGTGTTCTGTGGAGCACAAGAGTTTGCCAGTGTGTGAATATTTTTCTAGCAGAATGGTCATCACATGTGTTCTTTTCGGCACACCTGTAGTGAGCCATGACAAGCCATCTCTGTGCGTGTGTGTTTTTGAGTATATATGTGAGTGGTGTGTGAGAGTGTGAAAGTATGTGTGTAAGTGTATGTGTGGAGTGTGTGTGTGACTGTGCAAGTGTGTGTGAGTGTGTGAGTGAGTGTGTATGGGGTGTGTGTGTGTGTGTGTGTGTGTGTGTGTGTGTGTGGTGGTGGAGTATGTTGAACCAGGTAGCCTTGAGCATTGTAAGTAAACATTCTGCCAAACTAGTAACACCCACCCCACCTCTCTTGCAAAAAGACAATGAGAAATAACTCTTCCCTCCTAAATAGGGGTCCCACCCAAGAACTAAAATTCTGCTTGCAAATTAGAATTTGCCATCACCATTAGCCAGCGTGGCAGTAAGTAGATGAGAAGGCATCACTTAGTTTTTGCACATTTGAGGATTTTTGTGTGAAAATGGGACTACTGTGAGTAGCATTTACTATTTTTTTGCCTTATTTCTTTCACTCGAAGCTCCGTGTGATGGCTCAGGCCTCCACCTATAGAAGCAGATCTCTCACTCCTGTTGCTATGTGTGTTTTCCATCGTTTGAATGAAGCTCTGTTTATTTGCTCATCTGTTTTGGATGGGTTTCTGCATGTGTCCAGGTTGGGGCTAATGTAGCTAGCACTGCTGGGCTAAGAGCATTCTTGGTCTTCAGCTTACAGTGAACACGTGAGCACACAGCTGCTGGGTGCCAAGAACCACCTGCAGCTTGAGGCAGCCTCACATCCAGACAATGCACAGGGCTGGCTTCATTCGCTGATACACTTAGCAGGTCAAAGTCCCCAGGGCCTGACTCTGGGACTCACAGATCCCATGCATACCTGCTCATCTGCACGTCGACAAGGAGAGCTGTGTAGAGCCGACCTGAATCACCTTCAGCCACCACCCTGCCTCGTGGCCTGGCCACCTGGTGCCCTTCCCTGTCCGCTATGGGGAAGGCAGAATGGATGGGTCATCGGAGTCTGAGCCAGACAGGCTCAGAATGGCAGGAGAAGGGTGGGGGAAGATCCCTTGCGTGCTAAGCCAGCCCTGCTGAGCGGGTAGGGACCCGCAGCCCTGTAGGGAGCACCCAGCCCCGTCCCACCTGCAGGCTCATCAAACACCTTGACAGGCTGCCTGAGTGGGAAGCCGGTGATGTCATCACCAGGCCTGAACAATCAGGCCTTTTAGGGCAGGATGATAACAATCAAAACAGTATGTAAAGGCTTGCCACGCAAGAATACACACGCTCCTTGCCCCTGGGAAGCTCCCAAAGCTGGGGTGAAGCGGGGCTTGTCACAAATATGCCTTTCTCCTTTCCTCAGCAGCACGCCAGGGAACATAGCCTGGCTGTGAGTCGCCTAGGCCCTCCTCACCTGTCGCTTTTGTAGAGAAATCCTCAAGTCCCTCTACTATACACCCCAAAGTAACCTCATCACCAAGCTTAGAACTAAACCTCAGGCTGAACAACGAGTCCGGGGGTGCCATGTGTAATAAACTACGCCAAGACTGGAGCCATAGTGATGCTGGGGAGCAAGCGGTCAGTGTCTTAGGACTGAGGAGAGGAGGCCTGGTGATTCTTACATACTGTCCTTAGGAATCCAGCCCCAGGAATTGTCTCAGCACAGGTGAAGTTCACCAGAGCCTTCAGCTCTACATAAACAAGATGCCTAAGGGCTGGGGGAATGTCTTGCTTGGTGAAATGCTATGCAAGCATTAGGACTCAAGTCTGATCCCCAAAACCCATATGAAAAAAAAAAAAAGCCAGATGTAGCAGGGAGCATCTGTAGTCCCAGCACTAAGGATCCCTGAGGTTTGCTGGCCAGCGAACCTAACCAAATTGGTGAGCTCTGGGTTCAGTGGGAGAGAGGCCTTGCCGCAAAACAATAATTTGGAGAGGACTGAGGAGGTAGGATTCAGTGAGTTAGAGCACTTGCTCCACACGCCCGATGACTGAGTTCATACCCTCAGAAGGCATGTGAATGCTGGAGGTGATGGTGTGATGGTGTGCCTCTGTCCAGGGGAGAGGCGGGCATAGGAAGATGCCCTGGAAGCTCCTGGCCAGTCATCCTGCAGTTAACAGTATAACAAATCAGAGAGGCCTTGCTTCCAAAACTAGGTGGAAAGTAAGAACTGACACCTGAGGTTGTCCCCTGACCTTCACATGCGTGCTATGACATATGTGCACCCTCACACACATATTTAAAAATAAATATATTTTGAATATACAGGAATTATCTAGGAAAACAAGCGATGTCAATCTCTGGCTTTCACATTCACATGAACAGATATGCACTTGCTCTCCCACATGCACACATACTCAAGTGCACACATACAAGTGCACACACACACACACACACACACACACACACACACACACGCCCATACATACACATGTTATTTGTTTCTGAAAAGAAATGGAAGACCATAACAATTAAACATCTTTCAATAGGATGCCTGAGACTGTGGTGTTTCCATGTATGCTCTTACTCACCAGCACACACATATACACACTCACCTGTGCATATGCACCCATGCATATAAATACATATATATGCATACACACTTGCATACACACACACATACACACACACACACACACACACACACACACAGTTCTTTGCTTCTAAAAAGAAACCAAAATGAATTGAAACATTGAAAGCATCCCCACACTGCTCTCCCAAGTAACTAGAATGGACTAGAAACTCCTGTGATTAGCTAGGTAGGTTGAGGATGGGAGCTGGTAACCACCTCTCTTCATGATAGACGGATACATAGGTTCTGTGGGAAGCTAAGAAAGCCCAGAATGTATCCAGCAGTCTAGTAACCCTGAGGACCAGTGACTCAACTTCCTCATACATGTCTGCCTCCCCACCTGTGACATGGGCATGATGATAGATACACTTGAGAAGCCACTGGGGGTGCTGCATGCTGCTGCATGTAAAATGCTCCCAGCCTTGCCCAGCATGTAGCCACACTACATATAAGGAGAGATTAGCATCTCCCCTCTCCCCCAGCCAGAGGACCTCAGGCTCTGTCTAATGGGTGTGGTAATCAAAGATGGAATGGAGCTGGTTTCGGCTGCAGTGGGGTGCACAGGACGCTGTACATCTCCTGGCGCATGCTCTGTGCTGACTCGCGTTGGAAACTTCCCCAAACTCAAGGCCTGAGAAGGCCTTAAACAAAATGTCTGAGTGTAGTGGTCAGTAAGTGAGTTTCAGGGATGCCGTCCCTCCAACCACAACCACCACCACCACCACCACCCCAGCAAGTCACACAGCACGAGGATCTGCCTCTCAGAGATAGGGCAGCGGTCACTTGAGTGGCCTTGCCAAGAGCTCCCAACTTGGCCTGGGCTATTTAGCACTGGAGTGTGGTTGGACAGTGTCACAGAGGGCAGGTGTCCTGCAGACACAGGCTTTGAACCTCATCACAATTGGTAGTGTTACAGGCTTTGATTTGGTGGGAGAGGAAGACTTGAGTCACCCTATCGGTCACCTCACATCTTCCCGGCCGAAGCTCTCTTCTCCCTCCCTCTATATTAGAATTGTCCCCTTTCCTCAAAGTCCATCTTGAGTGTCACTTTGTTCATGACGTTCCTGGATCCACACACACACACACACACACACACACACACACACACACACACACCCCGTGCTACTTCCCTCCTGGCTACTGGCACACTTCTGGGATATGGGGCAGTTATTTTGCCAATGGATTCTCTTCCTCCTGAGTCCCATTAGAAGCTCCTAAAGGTGGGCCCCTCCCTACTGCCTTTCTTCCTATAAGGCATCAATGCTCTCACGTGTCCTAGACTTAGTGGCCCATTACTGAATCACTCGGGAGGAGAACCCCACCTGGCCATGCTATGATTAGAGGGCATGGGAGCACCCCCCCATCACACATCTCGCTGGAAGGGTACACACAATCAATATTTGTAAGGGATCCCACCCCCACCCCCCGCCTTCCCACCTCCACCCCACTGTGATGACAGTGGCCAAGGGATTCTGGGTGCCCAGCTCTGTGCTGCCTCTTATGGAGGAAGCCTTGGGAAGTGTTAACAGTTGCTAGCATGGAAGGAGTACCCACTGTGGCCTCCAGCCTAGGACCTTAGAGTAACCACCTCCCACCCATGTAAGCACCCGGCCAAGGGAGTTTTTCACCATTTTACAGGTGCAGTAGTGGCTGCTGCTGGGTCACAGTGTCCCTGAGACTCTGTATTAGTTAATTCTTTCATTGCTGTAACAACATAAGGGAAGAAGGGGTTGCTTTTGGCTCACAGGTTGTTGGGGAGACAGTCCTTCCTAGCAGGGGGAAGACATGGTCACAGGAGCTTGAGGCATCTGGTCACATTGTATCCATAGCCAGGAAGCAGGGTGCTATGGAGTGCTGGCACTGGACTCATTTTCTCCTTTTTATCCAGTCCACAACCCCAGCCCATGGAGTAGTGCTTCCCAGTCAGTCAACCCAATCTTTCAGGATGGATGGCCTGTGGTGAGCTGGCAGCCTAGAAGAACCCAGACCACTGCCTCTGCACCTCTACCAGGTTGCAGATCAATGAGTGGCAGAGAACAGGTAGAAAAGGCCTCTCCTCCCCATCCACCCACCCTGGGGGTGCAGTGTAGTGTGTTTCTTCCACCCCAGGCTCCAGATTGAAGAGGCTCAGACTTTGGATGGGCATCCTTGACCTTGCCTGTACCTCCTTGGCCACCTCAAATGGGCCTGGCAATTCCATCTGCTGAGTGTCAATATTTGTGAGTGACCCCAGCCCCTTCCAACCCCTGGGGGTTTCCAGCATTCTCCTGGCCCTAAGCAGCCTGATTGTTCCTTTGTATGCCTGCCCAGCACTGGGGCACAGTCTCCATCTACCTCTGCCACTGCCGCCACTGAAGTCCCCACAGTAGTTAGTGCCTGGCTAGCCAGTAAGGCTATTCATCGGGGTTGGAAACAACATCCTACAAGAATTTCTCTGACATCCTCAGGCTAGTGAAGGTTTTAGGGAGCTGGCTGTCTAGAAGGAGATAGCCCAGGCTAGCCTCAAACTTGCTGTGAAGCTGAGAATGACCTCGTGCTTCTGATCCCCCAGCCTCTGCCTCTGAGGTGCTAGGATTATGGACATTTATTTATTCACTGTTACTCAGCACTAGGGATCTAAGCCAGGACCTTCTACACGCTGGGCAAACACTATCCCAACTGCGCTCCGTCCTCAGCCCCTAGGTGTATCTGTTTTAAGCATGTGCTCCCCTTCCAAGATTCTGTAGTCCTCCTCCACAACAGATACAAGTCCTCCTCTGGGATTTACCTCTGCCACCTGCCCTTCCAGGGTAACCAGCTCACCCCAAAGTGTCCAGGGAAGTTCTAAGTCTGTTACTGCTAAGTCCTCTGTCCCAGAAAACCCCTGAGCTCTAGAGCACTCTGATTCCCATTAGGAAAGTTGGGAGTGTTCAGGACATTCTGATGCCTTGGCCTTCCTTGAGCAGCACACACTGGTAAAGTGCCCTGTGGTTCCATTAGCCCTGCTATTCACCTACTTACTTCCACCCTAAGTCCAAGGAGTAGACTCTGGTTTGTTGTCTTTTTGCTTGCCATTTCTTGTTCCAGGGCTGCACGGATGCCCCCCCACCCCCCAGATATGATGTGAAATGAATTTTAAAACAAGCCTAAGTTCTAAACTCCAGGGCTAGATTGCTAATAGCTATTCCTCTGGGCTTGGTCCGCCCTCGCAAATTCTGACTCCCCAGGAAAAAGAAAGTAGAAGTTTGGACACTCAAGCCAAAGCTAACTCACTGACAGACAGCCCTCCCACACAGACCCTTGGCTCACCTTTCTCAGGAGAGGCCTCCTCGGGGCTGCTTCTGTCCCTGCGGTTGCAGCCTGGCTGTCTTGGAGCCACTTACCTGCCCCAGTCTCCAGTGATGCCTTATCCTGTCAACCCTTTCCTGGACCTCTGGCAACGCCCCCCCCTCCAGCTTCCCAGCCAGGCCTGGAGACAGGTCACTAGGAGGCATGGCTGGTTAGGAAAGGAGCCCTCCTTTCCCACATTCTACTAATGTATCTTGGTGTTGGGAGGAGGAGGAACAGAACCCGACAACAGGAACTCTGCTGGGCTCTGAAGGGTATGGTGGCTGGCTTAGGTTTGCGTGTCACTCCATCAGTGCCCTTTGACTACTGCTTGGAATTTTGTAGCTGGTCTTGGAAAGGTAACCTCTCTCCTTTCAGCTTTCTCTTCCCCAAGCTGCAAGGAAGGAGGCCAGCCAGGCCTATTTGCCCAGGAATGCCTTTGTAGAGTTCTTGGTAAGGTCAGAGGTCATGGATGGCTGTACATACAGTTTGACTGTGCTGGGAGCCTCTTCCAAGCCATCGGCTCAGTATTAGGCACATTTTCTCCTCCTCCTCCTCCTCCTCCTCTTCCTCCTCCTCCTCCTCCTCCTCACAGTCTCCCATTACTACCATCACACCTAGCAGTAGGCTCAGAGTTTGTCCTCTACCGACCTCCCCTGACAGCTGGGCCCCTCCCTCCCTCCCTCCTGTTCATTAGCCCCCAGGCTTCTGCTAGCTCAGGAACGCTGCCACTGTGGCCACAGCTGCTGTCAGTCCTGCCCTTGTTCTCTGCAATCCAACTCCAGGGCTTCCCCAGTCAGAGTAGAGTAGAGAGGCAGCCCACAGAGCCTCCATGCACTCACAAGTGGCCCCTGGTGTCAGTGGCTCTTAGCTTGCTTGTGTGGGGAATCAAGAGAGGGAAAACAGGCTCTTGCAATGGAGATGGGCTGGACCACTGCCTTCATCCTCACCCCCGTGGACAATGGTGATCATCATCAGTTGTTCCTCAGCCGTAGACTTTTCTTCAGACTTTGCAGGCACGGATCCCATAGTTCATCAGAGTCTACAGAGCTGTCTCAAGCAAAGGCCTCTGGTAACCTCCCCAGCAGCTGGGTTGGAGAACTGGTTCTGAGAACTGGGGATTCAAATCACATCCCAGAGCTGATGCTGATGCTGATGCTGATGCTGATGCTGAAGAAGAGTGGAGGACCCCATCTGTGGGTGCCTTCCCTGCCCATCTGGCATCTGTTATGCTTTATGTGTCTCCTAAGGACTCACGCACTCTTTGAAGGCTTTGCTCCCAGCCAATCAATCCAGTCATTGAGACATGATCAGGTGGCAATGGTTCTGACCTCATTTTGCCATTATGGATGGATTCATAATTCAATGGCAGTTGGGCCAGCTGAGAGACACTCACAGGAGTAGGACCTAATTAGAAATAGACACACTAGAGACATGTCCTTGGAGGTTGTCTCTTGTTGTAGGCCCTTCCTCTGAGTCTCTCTACTTCCTTGATACCATGTGAATAGCTCTGCTCTGCCACGTGTCCCTGCCATGATACCCTGTCTCACAACAGAGTCTAGTGACCACAGACTAAATGCTTGGAAACTGAGCCAAAGCGAAGCCTTCCTTCCTTCCTAAGGGGCTTATGTTAGGTGGCATTTTGTTATAGCAAGGAAAAACTGACACAGTGTATAGCTGGAGATGAGAACACAGCTGGTTGTGTGTGTGTGTTTGTGTGTGTGTGTACGAGAGAGAGAGAGAGAGAGAGAGAGAGAGAGAGAGAGAGAGAGAGAG
>OU015746.1:8169943-8180981 GCA_907169655.1 Acomys percivali
CCTCTCTCTTCGCCATCTCTTTACCCAGATCACCTTTCATTACATTTTTACTTTGCATTTTGCTTCGGAGGGAGACACTGGTTTTCACTGTAATCTCAAGGTACCAACTAGAACTGTAGATTTGTGTTTTGGCCACTGACTGGAAAGAATCTCTCTTCAGTGGGATTGTCAAGGCTAACCCCTACTGTCCCACCTCCAGTCTCCCTCACTAGACTCAACTTCATCTCCCTGGGGTCACCTTCAGAAGTCATACCCTGAGCATACTGGCCTAGGGTTTAAGAGACGACGGCCAGGCTCCTTCACTATGGACCCTCTGTCCACCTAGAATGCCAGGATGGAAGTATAATTAACACAGAAGCCTGCTCTCCAAGGCTGAGCCGGCTCAAACGGGGGCTGCTTGCTCCAGGGAGGCGTGCAAGGGAGGGAAGTCAGCTGGTCTCGCTTTTGTCCTAAGGCAGAGATTGGCATTACTGAAGTTCTCTAATGTGGGGAGTAGAGCGACCGTGATCATACTGTGCTCTGTGAAAAGCCGTGTGAGTCTGGTTTGGGGTTTCTGCTCTTTGTAGACAAGGGCAGAGCACTTAGCCAGGCTCCTGGCTTGCCTAGCTATTAATCTTGTGTTTACAGCCTTTGTTTTTCTGAGAGACTTGTGGATACCAGCAAATTGTGACTACTCAACCCCTTGTTTACTAACAGAGTTACTTAAGTTAACTCTAGTGGATGAGTGACATTTGGAGTCTGTCAAGGCTCCTTCTCTGCTGGCCATTTGGAAACTTACAGCCCCACCCAGAACCCCTTCGCTCCAGCAGGCTTTGCTGGAATCTGGCCAGTGGGCTTCGAGTGGGACAGGAAAGGGGGTAGGAAGAGATATTTTTACATTTCCTTTCTTAGAAAACTTAAAATTCTGAGACAATCCTGAAGAGTGACTGGAGCTTGCTAAGCTACTCAATCGTATCTGCAGTTCTCCCGTCAGCGTCAGCTCTCCCAACACATCTGATGCCTGAGCCCTTCAAGGTCACAGGAGTGTGTGGGACTCAGAGCAGGCTGTCCCTGGGAGCCAGGCACTCAGGTACTGGGTTTTCAGTGTCTGCTTTCTGTTTCCGTGTTCCATCCCACCAAGGGTGAATGTTGTAGTCTGTGAATGCTCAAGATCCCAGAGGCCAACCTCAGTGGGGGTGTGGGGTGTGGGGGTGTGGGGTATGTGTTTTCTGAAGCACTGCTGATCAAAATCGAAGGCACATTCAGAGATTTGATTGGTTGAGGTTAGCTGGTTTGGTGATTGGCACGTGTGAATATTTTATTCTTTTGTCTTTGTGTTTAGTTCTGGTCTGTTACTGCAAATCATCCTTTCTCCTGGATACGACCTCGTAACTGTGATTAATATCAATAAAGGGAATTCTGTTATGCATGAGCTGTGTTATATTCAGCCCTCACTATTGCTGCTTTCCTACCCAGCGCCAGCAGGAGAGAAGAGGCCTGGAAGCAGAATGACTGCTCAGCTCCGAGGCTGAAAAAAAAAAATCGTCCAGCTCCAGCTTAGTTAACAAAGGAGATTAATGGGTGGATGTTACGGAACTTGAAGGATCTAGTAGAGAATTGAGAATCGGGCCTGGAAATGGGATGGATTTACGACAGTTAGAGATCTGGGCTCCATCAGATGCTGTGGCCCCTAGTGGTGCGGACTTAACTCTAGGCATCTCTATGGAAATGCCTGCTCCCTGATGTTTCCAGTGGCATCAAGAGAACTAGGCTGATTGGCCCAATCCTTCATGTTCTGGTTCCCTCCGTCAAGGTCAGGCCAGGAGAGATAAGTCATGCAGTAGAGGTTATCATCTGACTTTCACATGCATGCACATACAGATCCATGTGTCACACACACACACACACACACACACACACACACACACATGTTCCTATACCTACACTTAAAACATACACACACACAATGTGCTGGACAAACGTCTATGTAGAAATTTGATCCTGTGCCCATGAGCTGGTGGGCCTTCCCCCTGACCAGGAATCCCAGGACTGTAGATTTTCTATATTTGATGATGGATTCCAATGGTAGAGAGCACTGGGGAGAGGCAAGGTAGACTCAGGGTATCTCAGAAGGTTGGTTTTTAGGGTATTTGTTTGTTTGTTTGTTTGTTTGTTTTTAGACAGGGTTTCTCTGTGTAGTCTTGGCTGTCCTGGACTCACTTTTTAGTCCAGGCTGGCCTTGAACTCACAGCGATCCACCTACCTCTGCCTCCCAGGGTGCTGGGATTACAGGCGTGCACCACCACACCTGGCTCACACTATTTTACTGTAACTCTGTTTTCACATTTTGCAAAGGTCGTTGGCTTAAGAATTCATTCCTCATAGGATCGATCAACCTTCACTCATCTGATTCACAAAGGAGCCAGCCCAGTGCTGTGGCAGTTCCTATTCTAAAGGTGTCTGTGTTAGAATCCATTTCAATATATCCATTTTCTCCCAAACTTTATATAAATAAAGCATTTTTACATCCTAAAATTGTATTGTTTCCTAATTCTCATTCTTCTTGCTTTGTGTTTGTCTGTCTGTTGCTCTGGACCTGAGTTTAGAACCCCAGCACCTACATCAAAACAAGACAAGGCAGTGTTGTGGTGGGCATCGGGGATGGCCCCAGTGCTGGTGATGGTGGTGGTGGTGGTAACTCTGGAGATAGGCAAATCCCCAAAGCTCATTCGCCAGCCAATTTAACAAACCAGTGAGCTCCAGGTTCAGGGAGAGACCCTGGCTCAAAACATAAAGGCAAAAAGAATGCCTGACATTAACCTCTGGCTTCCACATGCACACTCACATGCAAGCACATCTGTGCATGTTTGCATACAACTATACTTTCACATGTACACATGCATATACAGAGACAGAGAGAGAAGCAGAGAGAAGAGAGAGAGAGAGAGAGAGAGAGAGAGAGAGAGAGAGAGAGAGAAACAATCATAGAAATCCCCCAGTCTCATACTGCTCCCTGTAGAGTGCTGGCAGGGCTTATAGACTGCTGGCAAAGCATCACACCTTTGCCTGCTTGGTGATAGGTGCCACCTGTTCCCTCCAGGTGGTGCTCCCCCATGGAACCTCATCTGTATGTCATGTATGGGGTGAGGTTGACAATCACTCTGGCTCATCCTCAGGATCCTCACAGAGGGTAGTCTCACCCTGCCATGCTGAGGGCAGGAGGAGGAGGAGGGCAAAGGACCATGAGAAGATTATATGACACTGTTGATCCAGGTAGGAGGACACTATGCCTCTCATCACCTCCTTTCATCCCCTGAGCTGTTTACTATTGATCAGCTTTACCAAGGTGGAAGGTGAGCTACAGGAAGTGATAGCCGCAGAGGTGGTGCCAACAGGTGCAGGGTGGCTTTTCATGGAAGCATCCGAATGCAGGACTTGACCTCCTTACACACTCATGAAGCCGTGTAAAGGTTAGGTATTGATTGTCAAGATGCCTGAATTTAAAAAAGAACCCCTGAAGCAGGGGTCAAATGACCCTTTCACAGGGGTCACCTCAGAGCACCGGAAAGTACAGGCATTTATATTATGATTCATAATAGTAGCAATGAAAATATTTTAATGGTTGTGGATCAGGACAACACGAGGAGCTGTGTTCAAGGGCTGCAGCATTAGGAAGGTTGAGAACCGCTGCCCTAGTGCGCTAGTGAGGCATCTCTTTGGGCATGTCTGTTACAGTATCCAAGATCTAATAAAAACAGGTAGAAGGGCAAAAGCAGCTGAGAGCCAGCATGCCTTTTTAATGCCTCCCAGAGGGTCAAATGTGAGGAGTCCCAGACACACACAGTCCCACCATCATGACCCTTTCATGTCTCCTCTATCAAGGCCTCCTTGATGGATGCTACTGTCTCAAACAAAGAGACAAAATAAATCCTTCCTCCTCCACATCTCTTCTTGTCAGGTATTTGGTCACAGGAGAGAAGGGTAAAGATTACAAGCTGCTGCCTGCAGACCACCTCACTCCCGGTGCGTGTTGGAAGGGCGTGAGAGCCAGAAGCCAACGGGCCCCAGCAGGAGAGTGGTTTTTCCCTTTCCTTTTACCCAGAGGTCTGTATGTCATCTGTGCAGCAAAGACACAAAAGCTTAGAGTGTATTGCACACTTACATGAATTTTACCTATGTATCCCTGGGACATACTTTGTCTGGAGGGTAGCTGGCAGTCCATCCAGAGTCACAGGCATTCTGCTTCCTGAGATCTGGCATCTTCTCCCTCTGCCTTATGTCCCGGGTGAGCCCAGTCAGGCTGCGGGTGTGGTCAGACTCCACCCTGCCCACCCCAGGCCAGGTGATGCACACTGCCTGCACTGCACAAGTTCCTGGAGCCCTGCTGTGAACATCCTTGGCATGGCCGTGATGGGGCACAAGGGCTATGTGTGAAAGGCCATGTGCAAGAAGAGCCACATGCATGCCCTTGGACCCTTCTCCTCTGACCTGTCCACCTGATGAAAGATACAGTGGGCCAACCCCAGCTATCATCTGCTTGACTGATGGAGACAGGCCAGATACCCTGAAGTGAGCTCTGGCTTCCCAGGATCCCTAGAGGCTCACTGTGCTGTCATTTCTTGCTTCCTGCTTGTCTTTTCCAAGGCTGAGTCTGGGGCCAGGGTGGGGGTAAGGGGCAAAGGTAGAGAGCATACAAAGTAGAGAATGCTATTTGAGAAAAAAAAAATACAGAAATGCCAACAAAATCGAACTGAGGGCTTTGGAAGGGGTTCCCAAATGCACACTTGTGAGGCTCAAGTGTCATTAGCTTTGAGGTGACCTGACCTCTAGCATAGGACAGGGAGGCCAGTGCTTTTCTGATATCTTTGTATACATATCAGGCCGGCAGCTATGGGAAGGACTGTGTTCCCACATGGAAAGAGTACCACTCAATGCTCCTCTCCCTGCCCTTCCCCTATAGGAGGAGAAAGACTTAAATCCGCCTCCTTCACTTCCTTCCTGCTCACCTGGGCAGCCAGAAGTGGCTATAGGAAACAGCAGCTTTGAACCATCTCTGGATTCAGTTCAGCCCCTGACCTTCGGGTTTCTTCCTGGTGACAGTGCCTGGTTTCTGCTGATGGCTTGAAGGTAAAAGTAGATCCTGTGTGGTCTCAGTCAGCCTCTGGAGCTACCACCCAGACTTCCAGACCCCTAAATAAATCCGGAGGGGGGGCGGGCTAGGGTACCACTCTCTGCTCCAGGATAGGGATGATGTGTGTGAATGAACCAAAGGGGCGATTGAGTGATGCCAGCCCCTAAGGAATGCAGGGAACTCCAGACATGTAGTCTAGCATCTTTGCATCCCATGGTCCCCCTGAAGATCCAAACATGAGACTGGAAATCGAGAGGATCTTTGAAGATGAAGCCACCGCTCCTTGGTGCACAATGGGCCCTGGTCTGAAGTTCCTCCCTGGCCTTTCACTACCTAGCAAGGATGGACTATAGACACAGCTTGTTTGGAATTGGTGAGAGTAGAGCCTGAGGCTTTCGGACCAAACCATTTCCCTTTGCTAGTGACAAGAGAGATGACTTCTAGAAAACCCGAGAGATAGAAAAGTAGACGTGCAGGTGTTGCAGTTTAAGTATCATCCAGAGACCCCTGTGTTTAAAGGCTTGGCTGCCAGCCTGTTGCACCATGAGAAATGGTGAGACCTTTGGGAGTCAGGGCTTGCTGAAGGGAAGTTCGGTCATTGGGGGATGTCCCTTTAAAGAGGGCACTCTAGTTAGTTTTAACTGTCGGCTTGGCACAGCATAGTAGACTCACTGAGAAGGGAGTCTCAATTGCAGGATTAGTCTGTGGGCATGTCTGTGGAGAACTGCCTTGATAATTGATGTAGAAGGACTCAGACCACTGTGAGTAGCACCATTCCCTAAGCTGGTGGGTCCTGAACTGTATAAGAAAACTAGGTGAGTATGAGTCGGCTTGTGAGCCAGCTAGCAAACGGCTCCCTCCATGGCCCTGCTGTACTTCTTGGCATTAAAATGAGCTCCTTGGTCAGGGGTGCTGCTGTGTGGGATATCAAGTAGAGCTGTCCTTAGCCCCTGCCTTGACTCCCCTCAGTGAACCATGACCTGGAAGTGTAATCCAGATAGATGCTTTTTTTTTTTTTTTTTTTTTTTTTTTTTGACAAATTGCTTTTGGTAATGGTGTTTGTCACAGCAATAGAAAGGAAGCTAGAAGAGAGGTTGTTGGGGGTGACAATTTCTTCCTCTGTGCCCCATCCCATCTTCTGCTCCCCGTCATGTTGCTCTTCCTCACCACAGGCTTGGAGCGACCATAGACTGAACCCTGTGAAACATGAGCAAAAAGAAACCTTCTCCTCCTTGTAAGTTGATTGTCCTAAGGATGAAAAGCTGTGCAGACAGAAAGAGCCCCTTAGCCAAGGTTCAGGTTCTGCTTGTGGCTGTGCAAGAAAGGGTATCAGAAATGTACCCCATCTATGACCTTGGCCTTTTGGGGAGAGGGCTCAAGGCAGCCTGCCTGTCTTCCAGCATGTCCTAGAGAGCATCTCATGGAAAAGTATGATGGACCAATGTAAGATTAATACAGATGCGTAAATTTTTCGAAGAATTTCTTCAGTGGGAACCTGTGCCCTTACTGATTTTTCAGCAAAGTTGAGTCCTGAACTGAATATGTGAAATTATGGGAAGTGAAAAGGCTTTGTTTCCTACCATGCCCCTAGCATGAGTTGGAAATAAAAATAGAATTCTCTAAAATAAGTGATATATGAATTTATAGATGGCATATATGAACATCAGTCATATTTGGTTACTTGCTGAGAAATAGTCCAGTGCTGTGTGACAAAGTACCACAAATTTAGTGTACCAAAGGGTCACACAACACTGTTTCCATTAGGCCAGATCAGGAGCCAGGATGCAGTTTAGCTGGGTCCCCTGCTTGGCAGGGCTTTGCAGTCTGTACCCACAGTATCAGCTGAGCCATGCTCTCATCTGAAACTTGGCTGTGTTCCCTCATGCTGCTGTGAGAAGTCCTCTGCTCAGGGTGTCAGACCAGCAAGGAGTCTCTCAGGAGTATTATCCATCAAGAGATGCTTATGGACTGTCACAGGATCACAGAATGACATTCTATCCCTGTTGCCATGATATTTGACTTAGAGGCTCAGGGTCATCATCCCTTTTACCCATCAAGGCAACATGACACAACCAAGTGCATGTGGTTAGGACAGAGTCCTCTTCTCTTTGATGTGGACATGTCAAAGTAGTACAGTGAACGATGACAGAGATGAGTGGACAGGACAGGAATGGAATCAAGGCTGTCCCCTGGGAAGGATGTCTCTGCTCTGTGAACCTGGTCTTTTTGCCCTCCTCTCTGGGGGATTTCCATAGGCGAGTGTCCAAAACTGTGGGTCACGGGTGTGATCAGCTCATGGCTCTTTGCAGATGCTGAGAAGCCAGGGAGCATCGTCTGGATAGATACGTCTCTTCATCTTCTCCCATCTTCTCTGTGAGCGGTGTGGTGCTGAGTACAAATGAGCTTCACATTCAAGTTGGTATTTCCATGGAGACATGCTTGGGATGCTCCAAGGAGGTCTTAATTTTGGCCACTACAGTTGTCTTCCTCTAAACAAATCAACTCTAAATAAGATACCTCAGGTGAAAAACTGACATCATGCGTTGTTTGTGGCTGGGAAGAGTCAGAAGGATGCAGAGATAGGGGAATAACTGCAGTGGTGTTTTAGTTTACTTTCTGTGGCTGTGATAAAGCACTGACCAAAACCAACTTGGGACAGAAACAGTTTTTTTTTTTTATACATCCCAACTCCAGGCATCACTGAAGGAGGTTAAAGCAGGTACTCAGGACAGAATCCTGGAGGCAGAACCACAAAGGACTGATGCTTACTGCCTTGACCTCCATTCCTTGCTCAGCCCAGGGCTGACTCCACCCACAGTGGGCTGGGCCCTCCCATGCCACTCATTAATCAAGAAAATGACCCCCACAGGGCCAATCTGATGGAGGCAGTTCCTCACTGAAGGTTATTTCTTCCCAGGTGACTCAAGCTTGTGTCAAGCTGACAAAACTAAACCGGCGCAGAGGATGGAGACCTAAGTACCTCTCCAGGCTTTAAGCAATATGTCTGCTACCTAACCAAAGCTCACTTAACGGAATCAACAAAAACCCTGCAGGTCAAAGTGAGGCCTGAACAGTCTCGCTTGGGAGCCCAGACTTTTGCTAGTAAGAAAAACTTGGGCAGAACTGGCTTTCAGGTCCTCTGCCCCGGAAGCCAACAAATCCGTGACCCCCGCATTGCCCTCATGATTGGGATCCTGTTCCTTATCCAGTCTGTTCTGCCTGTTTGGGAGGAAGGGTGATGTAGGTGTGCTTGTTTGTTTAATGCAGAATTCTTGGCAAACCTGTCCAGATGGCAAGTGCTGACAAGTCAAATCCTCCTTTTTTTTCCAAGCCAGAAAAAAACAAAACAACAACAACAAACTCTGATGCCAATCTATAGCCCTCCAGGTCAAAAAGGTTTGGATGTTTTCTCCTTCATGGTAGCTATCAATTGGAATATTTTCACCTTCCCAGCTGTGAAAGGCAAAAGTTTTAGTTACTTTCATCATTGTTGTGTCCGAATATCCAACAAGAGCAACTTAAGGCCATCTCTCAGATGATTCTAGACCTTGACAAGTTAACAACCACAACAAAGATGGAAACAGGTAGGTGACCTGCCCACAACTTAAGGCATTAGACTGGGGCCATAGGGTCAGGCAGAGCAAGGAGAAGGGACGGATGCAGACCGGCATGATGGGAATCCTGTGGAAGTATGTCTGGAGTTGGCACGTTGAGCCCAGCATTGGAAGCAGCCCTATAGAAATGTGTCTGGACCAGAATCCAGATAAGCATCATGGGCACCTCTATGGAAATGTACCTGGACCAAGGATGTTGAAACCACCATTGTGAGTTCTCCTGTAGAAGTGTACCTGCATCATGAACATTCCTGTGAAAATATACTTGGACTAGGGATGCTGAGACCAGCTTTGTAGGCATTCATGAGGGAGTGTGCCTGGAGTGAGCAGGTAACATGGCTTTGGGAAAAGGCAAAACCCCTCAAGGGTTCATCCTCAGATCTCGAAGCACCCAGTGCATGTCCATGTATGAGATGACAATGTTGATAACATGGCTGATTGGGATCAGCCTTGGCAGGAGCTCCCACAAGAGCTTTGTGGTTTGGAAAGTTGCAGCAACAGCCAGGGCACCAGCTGCCTCTCAAACACACCTTTCCCTGATCAGGGCACCCGCCCCGCCTACACCCAGGCTTTTCCCACTGGGAGCTCAGCTTCCATCTTTTACCTACTCTGGCTGGCGTAGGTTAATGGTACCCTGGGGGTATTACCCATGAGCGCCTGGTACCCTGCCTTTTGTGAAAGTGTGGACTTTCTGTGCTGCCCATAGCCCATGGATATGACCACTGTCCTCTGAGGATCACTTGGCAGAAAAGCTGAAGCTAACCCCATGGTATTCAGAGCCTGCATTGAGGAGGAGGTTAGGTTGCTCATCAAAGGGGAAATTATTAAGCAGGTGGGTGTGAGCGCTAAGCTTGGGGGTGTTAAACTGTTTGCTTTGCATATTACCTCTCTGGTCTTTACCTCCACCATCCTGCTGGGCTTCAGCTATGCGCCGGTTAAAAGGACAGCTGTTCATTCCGACAACAATGTTAATATGACATCCTTAGCGTAGATTATGTAGCTACAATTTAGCCAGCCATTAAGAGCACTGGCTGCTCTTCCAGGAGACCCAGGTTCTATTCCCACGTGGCAGCTCATCACCACTTCTAACTCCAGTTCCAGGGAGTTCAAAGCCCCCTCTGGCCTCCACAGCCACCAGGCATACAGATGTTGCATAGATGTACATGCAGGCAGAACACACATACATGTAAGAGGGAAAAAATTAAAGCAATAACAGTAGCTAAAGCCATGATCAGGATGTGCCCTGTGTTAGTGGCTACCTAGAAGTCAGAGATTTCTCACCTCATCTCTAACTTTGTGACATGTGTCTGGCAGGAACTTTTCCATATTTAAGTAAAATTTGGTACATTCTGCTTTGGGGCCTCATCAAAAATAGTGTCTGGTGTCCATCCAACACTGGCTGGAACTTACTCATATTTTTAAACAATTAATTAAATTGTGTGTGTGCACACACATGTGCATACAGGTTCGTGTGTCGTGTCTGGGGTGTGGGTGCAGGTGTGTGTATGTCCGTGGAGGCCAGATGGGTTCTGAGGATCAGACTAAAGCTCCCAAGTATGTGAGAAGCATTTTGCTGACAGACCTCCTCTCTAACCCCTTTTCTCATCTCCTTATTGCCTGGTCATAAAACACAAAACAAAATCTCTCTTAGCTGCTACAGTTTAAAAAAGCAAAGCCATGTCTGATCACTTACTATCTAAGGCTCACATGAGTTCAGAAGCATATCACTTTATTTTTCACTCAACGTTGCTCTTTAAAATTTGGTTTTGTTCAACTGTTTATTAGGAAGAATTTCAACACTATGTTAAAAAAAACAAACAGACAGACAGACAAAAACAACAAGAGCATCATGAGCCTTCATAGGCCCGTCACCCAGGACCACTCATAGACTTGTCACTCACGAGAACTCATGAGCCCATCACCCTGGTGTGATGACTATCTACTCCAGCCATGTCCTTGCTCTGCCTTCCCCATTTCTACAATGTAAACAAGCAAACAAACAAATAAGTTCTGAGGAAATACCTCAGTGGGAAAAGTGCTTGCTGCACCAACATGAAGACCTGAGTTTGGATCCTCAACACATGTGTAGAGGGCCAGCCATGGTGTGTGGTACATGTCAATGAGCTCAGCAATGGAAGGATAGAGAAGGGCAGGACTCTGGGGCTTCCTGGACAGACAGGTTAGTGGAAAACAAACGGTGAGGTCCAGACTTGGTGAGAGACTCTGTGCTGATCAGCCTCTGGCCTCCACATACAGAACACCAATAGACACACACACACACACACACACACACACACACACACACACACACACA
>OU015746.1:8191242-8230079 GCA_907169655.1 Acomys percivali
TGTGTGTGTGTGTGTGTGTGTGTGTGTGTGTGTGTGTGTGTGTGTGTATGTGTGTGTGTGTGTTTACACAAAAACCTTAAGTTTGGTCACATCCAAGAGCTAACACTGAGGGACAAGGGTGTAGCTCAGCTGGTAGAGTGCTTGCCTATCATGAGCAAAGTCCTGGGGTCAACCCCCAGTACCTTGTAAACCAGCTATGGTCGTACATGCCTGTCATCCCAGTACTTGGAAGGTGGAGGCAGGAGGACCATAAGTTTGTGGTTTCCAGCCTACATAGCAGGTTTGAAGCCAGCCTGGGCTCTATGAGGTCTCATCTGGAATAAATAGGCTGCAGATGTGTGCTGAATTCGAATGCATGTTCAACTCTCTGGACTTTGGTTTTCCTGTTTGTAGAATGGTCACTCAGAGGGCATGCTTAACGCAGTGCCTGATACCTAAGAGCAGCAAGTACCAAGGGCTGTCTCTCAAGTGTCATTATGTGGCTGCTACAAGGGTTTCCCTGTAGAGCAGTGAGGGTACAGTCCCTCAGCCAGAGATGGGCGAGGAAAAATTGGTCAAGCATGTGCCTTGTCAGCCACAGTTGCTCATAAGACACAGGGAATTTGGCAGCATCTGTGTACCATTGGTCAGCTCCCAAAGGCACAGAGCGGCCACGCTGTTGTAAAGACCAATGTCGGTATCAAGGACAGAGGCTGGGAGCTGCTCCTTGGGAGGCAGATGAGTCCCTCTGGGTGTGGATAGATTACAGTCTCCAAGCTGGGTGCTCCCTTCCCTGCCTCCTGACTTGGGGTCTGCCCAGATGGCTGTCCCGCCCCAGTGCCGTGAATGGAAGGGATTGTCGTGTGCATGGGAGGAGCTGGCTTTGGAGATCAATAATTTATTTGCCACAATTAAACTAGAGACTTCTGTCTCCAGCAGCAGATAAGCAAGAGGAGAGCTAACAAGGAGGAAGGGAGGGGCGGCTCTGACAAACTGGTTGTGAAGGGCAGACCAGGCTGATTGAGTGACTGTCATTGTTTTATGGCGGCAATAACATTGGCAGGCATCCGAGGGACTTAGGAAGGAAGGAGCCAGCAGTAGGCACAAGGCAGGCACTTCTTTCAGGCTACTGGAGCCAACAGGGAAGGCTTGGGGTCCCCAGGCCCTGTGGCAAACAGTGAATTGATAACCAGCTCACTGTCTCCTTCCTCTCTGGGTCAGAGGAACCAGGGAGTGCTGGAGTGTGGAGTTCAGACGTGGGCACAGAAAGGTGGGGGAAGCAAAAAGGTAGCACCGGCTGCTAAGGTGGGGATGAAGTCGTGGAGAATGGCTGCCCCTGGATGGCAGAAAATGAAACAGGCAGTAGTCGGTTTACCTCCAGGAAGAACTGCCTCAGACACAGTGACAGGCTGGAGGACAGTCTATGTTGAGTACCTGCTCTTTGCCAAGGAGCTTTACCAAAATGCCAGGCAGGTGTACAAAGTGAGTCCAAGTCAGCTAGGGCCACACAGAAAAACCCTGTCTCAAAAAACAAACAAATAAAACACCCCCCCAAAAAAACCAAAAGCCAAGTTAAATGCCTTGTCCAAGGTCACAGCTCCTGAGTAGCAGACATGCCTGTTCTTAGAGTCTCTAGGTAGCATATTGTCTGCTAAAGATGTCCTCATCCATCAGATGCTATGGAATAGTCTCTCCTGGTCATCTTGCTGTGCCATCGGTCAGCTAGTGCAGCCATGCATACATGTACCATGTAATACATACATGTACATACTGCATAGACATCCATGTGCACCCATGTGTGTGCACACACCACACACAATGCACCTATAACAAAATGTATAGATCACACATATATGAAGCAACACACAATGCATACATAAAATTCTTGCACAGGTCACACGTGTATACCACACACAATGCACACACATCACAAAGCATGGATCACATACAATGTACAGATCACATCCATACAATCCACACACAATACACATATAACATGCAGGCACAGTCGCCCACATGCATGTTAATTACAATGCATACATAACATCCAAGCACAGGTCACACACATGTACCTCCACACAACACACAAATAATAGCCATGAATATCTATCTACAAACAATACATATATAACATATAAGCACAGATCACACATGCACAGCCCCACATAGTGTACAAAAACATACATATACATATCGCACAAGTGCACATAGTGTGTGTATACACATGCATACTCCACATATTTGCATAGCATCACATACAAACACATAAACACAATACACCCCATCTGGCAAGATCACATGCATACACATTGTCCTCTCCAGCCACCCACAACTGGTGTGACTGGAATAGTCACTGACCTGATTTCCCTCCCTTGCTCACATGAGGCATGAGAGGAACCTGTAAGGGCTGGCTTCTGTCTGCCTAATTAGATGGGGTATGGTCTGGTGCCTGGACCCCATGACTTCTAAGACAGGGCTTTGAGGCACTGCATCACTGTCTTAGCAACCATGACATTTGGGGCTAGTTTATTCTGTCTTACTGTCCTGTGCACTGTATGGTGTTTACCAGTATCCTAGCCTCTGTACTTAAATGCCAGTGTCATCATAATTTGTGACAACTAAAATTGTCTTCAGGCATTACCCACTGTCTCCTCGTGGAGTACAGATATGCAAAATTCAGGTTCAGAACTTTCATTTTGATTACCTTAAAATGTTGGATTTTGTAGTTTGGAGCATAGCTCAGCTGTGCTTGGGAGCGAGCATTATGAAGCCCTGAGTTCCAGCTCTAGCACCACATAAAACTGCCTGCAAGCTGGGCAGTGGTGGGACACACCTTTAATCCCAGAACTCAGGAGGTAGAGACAGGTAGATCTCTGAGTTTGAGACCAGTATGGTCTACAGAGTTCCAGCACAGCCAAGGCTACACAAAGAAACCTTGTCTTGAAAAAACAAAACAAAACAAAACCAAAACCCAAAATACCAAAACCCCTAAAATTGGGTGTATTGGTGAATGCCTGTAATCCTAGTACTCAGAAGATGAAGACAGGAAGATCCAAGGTCAAAGAAAGATCAAAGTTCAAGTTCATCCTTGGCTACTTAGTGAGTTCAAGTATAGTTGACTGCATGAGATTCTATCTTCTATCTATCTATCTATCTATCTATCTATCTATCTATCTATCTATCATCTATCTATCTATCTATCTATCTATGTATCTATCATCCATCAATCATCTATCTATCATCTATCTATATATATCTATCATCTATCTGTCTGTCTATCTATCTATCCATCCATCTGATATGGATAACCTAGCTTCATGCCAGCAGTCTCCCACCTCTCAGTCCCCCGCTTATACACCCATCCCTACTGTTCTCATCTATTTTTATGGGAGCTGGAGCAGCTGTGGGCAAGACCGTGTTTTGTGAGTGAGGAAGAAGGCGAGACACGGGGCCCTCCATCATTGCGTCTACAGTCAGCACTTGAGGCTTTCAAGAGGCAAGCCACACTTCCGAAAGTTGGGGCACAACAGCTGGAAAAACAGGCCATTCTCTCTCCATCCCCCTCAAAGTCTGAGTTGTCTGCCCGGTCCCCACATGGCCATCTGAGACTCTAGTCCACTCTGCAGGCAGCGACAAGCACAAACACCCCTCTGTGCTTTCTCCAGTGGGAGTCCCCCCCCCCCTTCATCTTCTCCTTTAGAAATGCTTGGGGTTTTTATTTTTCCCATTAATTCACTCGCTGAGCCCTCCCCCACCCCCTCCTGTGAAGTGCCCTCCCCTTCCCCTGGTACACCTGACTTATTTATTTATTTATGGCTGGAGTATTTGAGCTAGAGTGTGTGTGTGTGTGGGGGGGGTCAGTTCGGTCTATTAAGCTTGCTCCTTTTCCTGCCTGGGAACTCGGGTAATGAGTAACCATAGCGTGCTACAGGCAGCTGTCTCCGACAACCCAGGAGACTCCGTGGAGCCGCATAAGGGAGCATTTGTTCTGTCTCAGCTCAATAGTTCCTTGTGCGGGGAGGCACTGATGGGAGGGAGGCAGGCAGGGAGGCAAAAAAGAGACAGACGCTAAATCACTGCGTTCTGACAATCCTTCTCTTCTCTCCCACCCCTTCCCTCCCCCACCTGCCCTGGTGATCTTGCACTTGGGACTTTCCAACTCCCCCTCTCTGAGCCTGTTGACCTGACCAGAAGTTCATACATAGCCCAAGGAGAGTTCGAGAGTCCTTTGGCCAGTTTAGGTTCCATGGAGCCTGAGGGCTGGTTTTTTTTTTTTTTTTTTTTCTTTTTTTTTTTTTTCACATGGGGGTGGATCCGGTGGCCTGGATCCTTCATGGTGCAGAGGAACACAATGCCCATTGTCTCCAAGGTCAAGTTGTAAGCCAATAAATCTTCAGCCATTGGCCCCCAACCTTGTGTGCCTGCCTATGCCATAAAGCTCTTTGGAAAGGGCTTTCATGAAGTCATCGGGGGGTGTTATCGGATTAGTAATATGCCCCACAGTCAACATGGGGCTCGTTAGGACTTCGCTTGATCTGCCTTGTTCTGTAGACAGGGAAGTCAGACAGAGATGGCTACTGTACATATGGCCTCTAGAACACCAACACATTCCATGCATGGGGATTGGACACCTCCACTGAGCCAGCTGCTCGGCCAGGTACTGGGAATGGCTATCAAAACAAGAAAGGTGTGGCCATGCTCTCAGATTACAATGTGGTGAAGAAACCATCAGAACCAAATTTCAGTTATGTAAGGTCAGCCTGCCTCTACAGTGTGTGCAGGGCACACACTAAATAGCGGGGGAGAGGAGGAAAGAAAAGATGAAAATTAAGGTAATCACTAAGGAAGATTCCCAAAGGTAGCCCCTCCCCCCAGGCAGAGGGGCTGTTTACAGGAACTCTGATGTGTCAAGCACTGAGAAAAGAGATGGACGTGGGTGGTGAGGGCACAGAGAACTGATTGATAAGTCTTAGGAAGCTCAGGGCCATTCCTCAGGCTAAGACATGTGAGGAAGAGATGACAGTGTGGAAATGACTGAGAAGCAGATGCCAGTGGTCTGAACAAAAGAAAACGACAAAAGACAGGGTGGGTCAAGCCAGGGCTAGCAGATGGAGGATCTAGTGATACAGTGTGCAATGGTGTCTGGCAGAGAGCAGAGGGGACGTGGCCCTGTGTCTCCAGGCTGGGATGACTGGAACACAGATCCAGAGAAATAGAAGCATCAGAAGGTCCTGCGGCTGTCTGCAGCTGGGGAGGTGACTTTGGAGAAAGTTCAATCAGTAAAGTGTTTGCCATGCAAGCAGGAGAACCCAAGTTCGAGACAAGGCCTCTGTAGAAAAGCCAGGTGCAGTAGCACACACTTGTAACCCCAGCACTGAGGAGGCAGAGCAAGATGGGTCCCCAGAACTCATTGGTCAGTCAACCAAATCTTACTTAGTGAGCTTTAGGCAAGGGGAGAGACTCTGTCCCAAAATCAGAGTAGATAGATGGTACCAAGGATCAATATTCAAGGTTGACTGTTGGCTTCTCTCTGTCTCTCTGTCTCTCTGTCTCTCTGTCTCTCTGTCTCTGTCTCTCTGTCTCTGTCTCTCTGTCTCTCTCTCTCTGTCTCTCTCTCTCTCTCACACACACACATACATGCACAGTAAACAAAAAAAACAAAACAAGAGATCCAGAGAATGAACAGAACTGAGCACTGAGATGATGAAAACAGCTTCGAAGTTGAGTTTGACAGACAAGAGAGGGGTACATATGGCAGGATCAGTTGGAAATGAAAGTTGGGAGCCTATGGGTGGGGTCAGAGCTGTTGCTTTTACAGCAGCCCCTTCAAATGTTCCTACAAGGCCAGAACCATCCTTTCTATGGAGCTGGATCTTCTCGCCATAGGAGGGTGGTGAGGAGGCTGTGTGGTTGATAAGGGAACCAACACGAGATGACATGGGTTCAGGCTCCAATTTTACGGCCATTGTATGAATCAACCATTGTATGACTGAGCACCCAACACACCTGACCTGATTGCATACCTACATAGAAAAGCAGCAACAGTACCTATGACCACAGTCTATCGACTTGAAGCTTGCATGAAACAGTGTTGTCAAAAAATGCTGTAAATTCTTTTATAGTCTAAGTTCAAGAGGGCAGCATCTTCAGTGCATGGATCTGAACATTACCTTGGGTTTCTATTAGTCCATTAAAATCCACCAGTGTTTAAAACATCTTGCAAATTAAGGACAGATAAGTTATCTATCTACACATCCAACACAGGAGAAGAGTTCTGGAAAGGTGTGGTATCTCCAAGATGATCTAGCAGCGGGGGTGGGGGTAAGGGGTAGAGGAGGGGGGTGGGGGATGGGGGGCAGTGCCATTGTAGCCCAGGGCCTTCATGTTTTAGCCTAATACAGTTAATCTGACTGGTGACTAGAGAAAGGGGCTCTTACATGTGTGACACAAAGCTTACTGGAGTTTAGATAGTGAGGTCATGGATTACTCTACATGTCAAGAAGTCCCAAGGAAGGCAAGCTTCAGAACTGAGGTCCACCGATCTATTGGGGACTCAGGTACCTTAATTTCAACCTGCTTTTCATCCCAAGGCTAATCTTCCAATAGGCTACAAGATGGTAGCCAATGGTAGCAGAAGCTACCTCTTTCCCTATTCTCAAAGGAGAGAAAAATCCCTTAGGCAAGCAAGGAAAAAATGCATTCTTATATGTTTTATATGCAGCAATTATGCACTATTGTGTAAAGAGTCACCTAAAACTTAGTGGATCAAAGCCTCAAACACCCAGATACACAAATATACAGATCAGGAATTTGGGCTAAATTCAGCTAAGTCTTCTTTGATTTACATGGGAGTTATTTACTGACACTCTTCAGCTGGACCCTGTGGTCCAAGATGATTTCAATCATGTCTCTGATATTTCTTTGGAGATCTCAGTGGTGGCTGAATAAGAATCTCTAGCTTAACCCCCAAGAATTGGGTGTCTATGACCTGCAGACTTTTCCATGGTACTCAAGGATGCTAAATGGATGTACTGAGATGCTGAACAACTTAAGGCATCGTCAGAAGCCTGAGGTCACTCCTAGCATATCCTGCCGGTCAATAAGCCACCAAAGCCAATCAAACTTCACAGAGAGAAGAGCTAGACTCTATGCCTCAGCGAGAGGAGAGGTCCTCGGTTGGTGGCCATCTTTGAGCTGCAATCGCCAGCGAAACACAAGTCTGGCTGTGTATGTCACATGACCTAGATCAGGCTAAATGACATAGGGCTACTCATCCTATACGGGTGGCACCACGTCATGGTCTGGGGACCTGGACTAAATAAAAAAGAGAAAATGAGCTAAGTTCCAGCATAGCACATGCTCTCCTTCTTGACCATGAGTGCAATGTGGCCAGATTCCTCAAGCCCTTCTGCCATGTGTGCCCTTCCATAATGGACTGTGCCCTAAAATAACGATGATCCAAAATAAGTCCTCCCTTAAGTCACTTTGCTGACTGTTCATCACAAGGATGATACACACAGTGACTACACTGAGCTACTGTATGCCACACTCAGGCTTCCCTTTCCCCAAAGCAGTGATGGTTGCCAGGGGAACCCCAAGGCTGATTGACAAGAGGGAGCTAGGATCCTCTCTCGAGTTGATGTGACATCTGGGCAAAGTCAGAACTCCATTGAGAAGGAAGAAAAGAGTATGGGGTGCTGGGTGAACAAAAACTGGGGGTCCCCAGGGAAAAAACAGATTCTATCCTTTATCATCTTGCCTCAATGCAGAAAATCAGAAACTGCATCTGTACACATTCATTTATGGAACAGCCCAAATGGGTACGTGTTAAGTAAAGGACATACATAGCAAGTGAAGTGTAGAGAATACAAGAAGCGAATACACATCTGAATACATGTTTATATGAAGATGGAAGCCTAAGAAAAGAAAGGCAGGTATCTCATACCCACCTTGTCACGATAATGTCTTCCCAGCCTGTGCTCCTAATAGGCTTAGGGGATAATACAGGGACACCTGTAGAGTTCAGGAAGAGATGCTGGGGTTAAAGTCTCTTTGCTGCTGTGTGTTTGGGTCTCAACATTAGCCAGGGCCTTTGTTGGCCTCCTCTGGTCTTGCCTCTTTCATCTTAGCCTTTTATGCTTCCTCTTACCTTGGCAATTGTGCCAGAAGCCAATTGTATGTGGACTTGGCACTTGCCTTGGGTTGATTCCAGAACTTTCAGCCTTGGCTGTCTCACAACCTTCATTTGTGCACATCCTTATATATATCCTGTCTCTCAGGTTATTCAGTGTTTGCCATGGCTTCTTCCTCTGCTACTAATGTGCCTTTCTTCCCTTCCCCTCTCTACTCTCTGCATCTTTCCTTCTTTGCTTCCTTCATCTCTTTTCTTCCTTCCTCCCTTTCTTCCTACCTGCCTTCTTTTCCTTTGATACTATGAGCTAATGCTTATTAAACACATGCTTTGTTATATACCACATGATAGTTATGTTATACGCCCTCTCACAATCTAATTGCACACACATCAAGAGCATAAGATCAGTTCTATTTTGTGTCTATTTTATTTAGGAAAAAAAAGTGAGGCTGACAAGCGATACAGCTTGGGGCTGGGAGATGGCTCAGTGGGTAAAATGCCTGTTACACAAGTTTATATGCCCAGAAACCACATAAAAGCCAGGTCTGTAACCTCAGCATTGGGGAGTGGAGACAGGCAGTTCCCAGGGCATTTCTGTCCAGTCAGTCTAGCCTAAATGGTGAGCTTCAGGCTCAGTGAAGAGGCTCTGTCTCAAAACTAAAGTGAAGTGCACAGCGGAAGCTATCTCTGTCCTCCACATGCTCATAATCAGGCAAACACACAACCCTACCCCCAAACACACACACACACACACACACACACACACACACACACACACACGATGCAGACTTATTACATAGTCCTCCATCCCTGTCACAGATACCAAAGTATCATATTTGCTATATAAAATGCCATAGTATTTACACCCAATCCTTGTACATTCTCCAGCAGTCATTAGATCCTCTCCTCTCTACACTATGTCTAATGTCTAATGGTTGATGCAATGGGAATCTGTATAAATCATTCTAATCTCTGCTTCTCTGCCTAAGTAAGGGAGGAGTCACAATAGAACACATCTGTGCCTATTCGAGGTAGGCACAGTGATTTTCTTCCAAACACTTTTGACTCACAGTTGGCTGAATCCAGGCAAGTAGAACTCATGGGGATGGAGAGGCTGCTTGGTATCTTCTTGCACGAATTATACACATGCTGGCAGCGCGTAGCCGACAGGAATATCGTTAAAAATACTGCTTTTCAAAGTAACAGCCAAAAAAGGAAAGCCATTCTTCATTCACTCAGTTATTTCAGCCAGGCCCAGTGCTAGGTGCATAGATGGGCCAGAGTAATGTTTTCATGTTGAAGTAATAATAATAATAATAATAATAATAATAATAATAATAATAATAATAATAATAATAACAACATTGATGATAATAATAAACTGTGAGAGATTAGTAAATGATATCACCTACTAGCACTGTAGAAAGAGAAAAGGAGGACCAGATAGAGAGAATCTCCAGCTTGCAAAGGAAAGCTCAAGGCTCTTTATGAAAACGGGAGGCCGGGTGGTGGTGGCGCCTTTAATCCCAGCACTCGGGAGGCAGAGGCAGGTAGATCCCTGTGAGTTTGAGGCCAGCCTGGTCTACAATGTGAGTCCAGGACAGCCAAGGCTATACAGAGAAACCCTGTCTCAAAAAACAAAACAAAACAAAACAAACAAACAAACAAACAAACAAAAGACAGGGGGCTGGAGAGATGGCTCTGCAGTCAAGGATGAATGTTACACTGTCCTGAGGACTCAGCACCCACATAAACAAAATAAGCATCCTGTCCCGTGCATGCCTGAAACTTAGTTCATGGGAGAACAGAGACAGTAGGACCTCTCGGGCATGTTATAGGAGGCTTGGCAGAGAAAACACAAATCCCACATTCAAGCCTCAGGCTCAGGGAAAGATTCAAAAGAAATAAGCAGATCTTTAACATTATTATCAAGACAATTTAAAATGGAGATCTTTGAGCATGTACTTAAGGATGTGACTTCTTCGTTTTCCCCTTTTTATATCCTGATGGCTCAGTTCGACACCCTTTTTCCTAAGGTAGGAGGTGTGAAAAACATAGAATTTAATGATGACATGACCCATTATTTCTGACTTCTAGTTTATGGCTACTAAAAGAAATATAAACCATTTAAGGACACACAGAGAGATACTTTCACGCTTCATTTAGTCTGAATTGCCTGGGTTGGACCAAGTCATAAGTCTTAGAACAGGAAAGGATGCTGCCTCACCCTCTCATTTTATAGGTGAGTTCTGAATGACTGGCTACAAGCCATACCGTTGAGCTAAAAGTGTAATCGGTGACTAACGTGAAATCTGGTGCCGATCAGGAAGTATGCTTTAACACCAAAGCAGACAGCTGAGGCAGGAGGACAGATGGTCACTTCTTGGTTCCCTGGCTTGTGATAGAAATCTCTAGATCATTTGCCATTAAGCACTATAGTCCAGCCATTTAGAATGTTTTGTTGATATTGGCACTGCACCGTCCCTTCAGGGCTTCAGGTAGCAGCGAGATGATATTGTATTTCCGTTTCATCTCGGTTACCGGGACAGAAGGTGCTTTAAGGGAGAAAGGAGTTTAGTTCCATTTAGAAATCCAGATTGCAGTCCATCCTTGTGGGGCAGTCAAGGTAGGAAGGTCAAGCAGCTGGTCACATCATATCCACAATGAGGAGCAGAGAGCAAGAAATGCATGCAGTGGTCGCTTGCTTGCGTTCAGCTTGGTTTCTCCACTCTTAAACAACCTAGGATTCTCTCTGTCTAGGGAATGGTGCTGCCCATTGTGGGCTATGTTTTCTCACCTAAGGTAACTTTAATGATCCACTACACTCAGGACCATGGGCCAACCCAATATAGGCAGTCCCTCAGTGAAACACTGTTCTCAAGTGTTTTCCTCAAGGGTTGCTGCCTTGTTTTCCAAGGATGAGCACCATTTTATCCTCCCACCCAGCAGTTCATGAAGGTTTTGTGTTTTCACGTTACCTTCAAATAGCTTCCCAATCTGATAGCTGTGTTTAATTTTCCTGTCAAATTGCCTTCAGTAAAATGGTGAGTAAAAATGATGAGAGCGGGTATCCTTGCTTTAAGACAGACCGGAAGCCACTCACCTTTCACCCACTTGGTACAATGCTCATTGAGAATTTCCCCCCAGAGATTCCACATGTCAGGCCAGAAAATATTTATTTTTAGCTAGTGATGGGGTGCTTGGTCAATTACTTTCCTCTTATCAATCAATACAGAGATAACCCTGTAGTTTTATCCTTCATTTGATAGTATGTCACATTGATTTTATGTGTTAAGCCATTTTTACATGCCTGTATCTGGTGTCTGGTCTTTTTATATTTTGAGGAATTGGTTTTCCAGCACTTTGTTGAAGGTCTTAGCATCAATATCTCAGAGTTGTCTGCAATGTCCTTTCTCCTGAACTCCTTGTCTTGTTTTCTGTCAGGGTAATATTAGCCTCATAAAATGGATGATGGAATGTTCTTTTATTTTTCTGAAGGACTTAAGAAGGATTAGCATTAATTCTTCTTTAAACGTTTGACAGCATTCATCCGTGAAGCCATCTGGTCCTGGCCCTCTCTTCCCTTTTCCTTTCTTTTCTCTTCTATGTAAAACTCTTGACTTGTGAGTCTATTTAGAAATTCTATTTCTTTTTGACTCATATATATATATATATATATTTCTGAAAGTAAGTGAGTTGAAAAGGCCAGCTTGTCACATGATTTAAAGAGTTGCCCTCCTCATCTGAAGTAGCTGTTGTCGACAGCGTAAAACTGCAAGTGCGCTTTCAAGTGCCGACACTGTGAAACGAGACCCCTTATGTGCCTCCTGTAGATCCTCTCTGCCTCACAGTTCTGTGGAGCTTGGAAAAGATGGACAGGCTAACTCCTCCAGCCTGTAGCTTGTCATAGTTGGTCTTGTATGTATTTATGTACGTTACATAGACCACTTTCATGTAAGCATGCGGCTCTTTGAGCATACCCCCCCCTTTCCTGCCCTTCCTTTTCTTTCCCTCGTTCCCTAGACAGACCAGCTTCGTTTTCATGTCATCTATACATATGCGGCTTTCATGTGTCTATAATGTCTAAGACCCATGAATGAGGCAGAGTGTGTGCTTTGTCTTGCTGAGACTGACGACCCACTCAAAACATTCTCTCCGGTGGTAGCCACTTTCCTGCAAGTGACATAGCTCCACTCTTCATGGCTGCGAAAGAATGTGCTACACTCGCCTCTGTCGTTGGACACCTGGGTTGGTCCTCTAACTCAGCTGTTGTGAATGATGCTGCAGTCAGCGTGGGTATATCTCAGTATTTCTCCAAGTCCTCAGACTCCCTCAATACCGTGGCGTCAGTGGCAGTCACACCCACCCCTGTTGAAATGGGGTTAGCCTGAGGAATGCCTTGTCTTTGAATATAGCTCTCTTCCTGGCATGTTTATGGCTGCTGGACTCTTGTCCCTCCAAGGGCAACAACTGAACTGAAAATGAGACCATCAAGGCTTCTATTTGAACCCGCTGGTTGGGTGAAATATACTTACCATGGTTACTCAAGGAGGCTAGCTGGCACTACTGCAGCAGGTGCTGTGGCTTCTGTGCCTGCTGAAACCCTTGGATGCATCTTATCCTTAGCTTCCAGGAAAGGAAAACAAGTGTCTGCCAGGCCCTGGCATGTCCTGATCCCCTTGATAATCTGTGTTCCTCCCCTGGCAGTTTCCTGTCCAGGATACCGCCTGCTCCTGGGGGCCCAGGCAGTGAGTGGTCTGTGAGCTGAGGGAATCAGTCTCTGATACCCCCACCCCGATCCTGTTCTTAGGTAGTCAGACCGATGCGGAAGACCTCACCCACCACGTGACAGATTATCATGAAGATCTGCTCGTGTGCAGCTCCCTGGCATTAGAATTTTACATGTTGATGGATTTGGAGAGAGTTATCATCAGCACTGGGCACAGTGCCCAAGGCTGGGCAGGAAGTACATCAACAACCTGGGGCTCATCACTTCTATGGGGCCTCTATGGAGCAGGGGAACTCTGCTGAAAGTCAGGGACCCATCCCTCACTGCTGAGAGGCCATACAAGCAGACTCCAGCTTGTTGAGTTAGCTAAATTCGCTCAGCACTATCAGGTGCCAGCATTTCCTACCTCGAGAGAACCAGGGTGCAGAGTGACCCTACTATCAGTTGAGCTACCCCTAGCACTTCCAGGTTGCTGCTGCCTCCCTCTCTGACCTTGGTGAGTCACCTGCCCTTCCACATACATGAATACTCCAAGAACATGCCTTCTGCTTGGAGGCTGAAGGCCCTGTTTATATTGCTTCTCCCTGCTCTGGGCTTGATTTGAATGAAGGAATGAATGCGTGGGTGAGTGAATGAATGAAGATGTGACAGTTTGTTTTCTGTCTTACCAGATGTAAGACTGATGGTCACTTTGCAGATTTGCACAGGAGGCTAACCCTTTATTCCCATCCCCCCACCCCACCCCACCTCGCCACAGGGAAGCTGGATTCGGTTCACTAAGGCTTGACCCAGACCTTGTATCTGGCTTTCCCCCCTCCTTTTTCCCTGGACTTTCTTTTTCAGAGAGTCATCTTGCCAGCCTGGCTGTGGTTTGACCATTGGGGAGGCAGATGAAATCCACACACTTCACACCTGTCAGCACCAGTGTGAAAGGCTAGTTCAGGCTCCTACCCACGTGTATAAAGTTGAGTTTCTCCATCTCTCTAAGGCAGCCTGCTCATCTGTGGGGAGGTAGGCTGCTAGGCAGGGTAGGCGGACAGGCTTGGCTATGCATGTTAGCCAGAGTTAGCTTCCTTTCTGTGAGGTGGCTGATTTCAGAACCTCCTGAAAAGCAAAGCCTTAGTATTCCAGTGCTCCAAGGGGAGTGTTTAATATGTGCCTCCTTCTTCGGGAGTTGGAGGGGGTAGGAGTGGAGTGTGACCTAGGCATTTCTGCAGCACTGTTCAATCACACCTGAGCTGCACCCTGAAGGGAGGAAAAAAAATGAACTTAAGGAGAAAGGAGTGCAACATCTTTGATAACGTTTGCATTATAAAGCTTCTTGCAACACCTGGGTAGGGCCTCACTAGGTGCGGCCAGAGTTTATTTCGTTCATCTGTGAAATGAAAAGGTGTGAGTTCCATGTCCTTCATCTTCTGGGATCAGCATTTGGGTGCCAGATGAACTATTTTCAGGAGAAAATGTGGGTCTCAGGGACATGGCTGCCCAGATAAGAGGTTATGGGTTTTTTTTTAAAAGATTTATTTATTATTTATATAGTATTTTGCTTGCATGGCAGAAAATGGCACCAGAGCTCATTATAGATGGTTATGAGCCACCATGTGGCTGCTGGGAATTGAACTCGGGACTTTTAAAAGAATAGCCAGTGCTCTTAACCTCCAAGCCATCTCTCCAGCCCAAGAGGTTAGTTTTGTCACATGTGTTCTGCTTCCTTCAGCATCACCTGCCTCCCATCACCCCCTAGGTATGTGCTTCTTTGTCTAACCTTCTTCCTTCCATCCAGTCACTTCCATACCATCATCCTTTTACCAAATGTCCCCATCTTCCTTTAAAGACAAAGGCTGGCTAGCCTTGGAAGTCTTCTCTTACAGGATGACTCACTCGGATCTGAAGGAATGTGAATGTGTATGTACCTGCTGGGGATGGTCTCATGCCCAGTAAACTTTGAAACTTATCTCTTCCTGGGAGAAGCCTTTCTAAGCCAGAGCCTCTTTTTCCACTGTGTGGTGTTTTGAATAGGAAGTGTTCCTCTCAGTTGCAGGCCCATGAACACTTACACCCCAGTTAGTGGCGCGGTTTGGGGAAGTTTAGGCGGTGAGCACTGTGTCATTTGGGGGGGGGGGGCGGGCAGGCTTCTAGTTTGTACTTTGCTTCATGCTCACAGATTAATCTCTCAGCTTCCTGCCTTGGCCTCCTGTTGCTATGGCTCCTGCATCGTTATAGACTCTCCTCTGGAATTGTAAGCCCAAATGAACTCTTCCATAAGTTGCCTTGGTTTTGGTGTTTTATCATAGCTACAGCAAAGTAAATAGTGCCTATTTATGAATTAGGCTTAAGTCTTTTTCTCGTTCTTATTGTACTGAGTAATTATTTGATTTGGTCATTCACCTATGTATTCTGTATCCCACACAAAGAAAGAGAACACACACGTCTTTGTCATGATATCCCCAGCGATGAATATAGTTTCAAAGTGCTTACAGGGCCAGGCAGATGTTTGTTAAGTGAATGCATGATCACCATTTCTGATTTTCACCCAGAAAGCTATCCACTCCCATTTTTCATACAACCCTTAGGAAATACAATCTCCTTTTCATATGCAATAGTACAAACAACTTTATCCTCTGTGATTCTACAAACCACCCAAAGCATTAACTACTACAATGATGCTGGCATAAAACGCAGGGTACTAAGCTATACCAGTTCGGGCAATTTGCTGTGATACTTGACTTTGGGATGGAGATTTGTGGACAAGCCATCTGGAGAGTCTGTACAATGTGGGCGATGAGTGACCTTGTCTCCTTCAAATGCGCCATTTATCTGTTCTTACTTTCTCAGCGATGTGGTCTTGTCCTTCAAGTTAAACCAGAAAAATGTTGACAGAATCTCCTTTGAGGGGATTTTCAAAAGTAAGCAAACCTATGATCTGAGTGCACTCCACATCCATTGAGGGAGCCATAAATGCATATCTGCCTAAGTGATGCTAAAAGACAGAAGAGTCTAAGGTGTCCAGTGAATGCAACGGATGTCTCGAGAAGAGAGCCAGCACCAGGTAGAGTGGTGACAGAAGAACCATCTCCGAAGAGCATGAAAGACAAGTCTAGGGAAGTCTGAAGAACATTCCTGAGAGACAGCATGTTGTGAGTGATGATAAGGGGGCCACCAAAAGGAGGAATGGCAGGGGCTTACCCTTGGGTGGGGCTCATGATTGGAACCATGGAATCAGCACCCCAGGCGTCTCAGAACATGCTTCATACAGACTCCATGGGGGTGCAAGAGAAAGAGCAAAGGAGTGGGAAAAAAATGTTTCTAGGTTTCCAGTCCTGATTTTGAAAAAAAGAAAAGAAAAGCAGTCTTGACCAAGCAACGGAAGTATAGCAAGTGAGAGCAGGTCAGAAAATGTTTGTAAATGCTTACCAAAGATTTTGGAGGAACTCCTTCTGAGCTCTTTGTGGTCTGTGCTTGAGAACTGAGCATGTTGCAAGAGGAGGAAAAGAGGCTAAAGTGCACCGTGTCATGTGGTGTGACGATCCCCCCCGCCCACACTCACAAGACCACGGCTCTGAATGGTGGAGAGACTCATGCTTCAGGGGAACCTGGCCCATCTGAAACTTGCTAGCTCAGGAATACTTGCTTGAATCATAGCATCCCTCCCTACCCCTCAGGAATATCTCTTTCTGTTTTTCAATTATTTGAATCTCTGCAACAAGCATGCAAAACCCCGGCAATTGATTTCCAAAGACACGCCCTCTCACCCTGCTCACCTGCCAGGCAGCTTTGCTTGCAGCTCTCTCCTTGTGTAATTCTCCCTTTGATCTTGGTATTTTTGGGGGGGGTAGGGAGGGGTATTTTTTAGGGGAGGACACCAGTGCCAAGTTCATTTGCATATTTTAACCAGCCAATATTCATATCCTGCGATCTGAGAGATTCATACGTGTGGCCTCAGGCCAGCCGTGGACGCTGTTGAGTTTCCGCCATGACCATGGCAACATGCTTCTCTGAATGCTCTGCCTCATTTGCTGGTCAGGAAGTTTTTTGGGGGGATATGCTCCTGGCAGAAAGAGCACTACACAGAGAGATGGAGGCTCCACTTGATTAAAGCAAACACTCTGCCCAGGAGGTTTTGACTTGCAAAAGGTTTTGATTATATCGCTATATGTATTTATGCCTACTTGGAAACTTAAAATAAATAAAACTCCACAAGCATCAATAGACAGAGATTCTGATGCCCAGAAATTAGGTCCTCCTTCCCTCTCCTCCCCACCCCTCCTCTCCCTGTTGCCCCCTTTTCCCCATCTCTTCTATTCCTCTTCCCTTCCCTCCTTCCCTTTCCCATTTCCCTCCCTCTCTCCTCCCCTCCAGTCTCTTGACTTAACCCTTTCCACTTCCCTATGCCTTTTCCCTTCCATTCTCTCCCCTCTCCTTCTCTAGCGCCCCTCTCACCCCCTTCCCACCTTTCTCCTCCCTGCTTGCTGGCTCACTCTCACTCTCTCCTTCCTCACTCCTCTTTGTCTTCCTCTTCCTCCTTGTCCCTCCCTCTTTCTCCTTGTAGCATTAGGGATTGAACCCAGAGTGTTGTGTGTGCTGGGAAAGCACTCCATCACTGAGCTATAGGCCCAGCTCTCTTTATTTCTCATTTTAAATGTGGCATCTTCCCAAGTTGCCCAAGCTGGTTTTGAACTCCCTCATTAGCTCAGCTTGACCTTGAATTTCTGATCTTTCTTCCTCAGCCTCCCAAGGAGCTAGGGCAATAGGCGTACACCACCAGATCTGACTTGAGTTGGTTTCTGTGTCCCTTTGCCATAGACATATTATTATTGGTTGCCTGTAGTATTTCTGTACGTTTTAGCACTTTATTGCTTACTGGTCCTTTAAGATGGCCAAGGTTCTTCCTATATATTTCTTGCCCTTGGCCCAGATTTAGCCAATTGCCCAAGTCTCCCTGGTACCCTACAATAGTATTAGAAAGCACCCATGGGGCTGGTACTTCTTGGTTCTGGGGTATCACTGTATCTTGTCCTTCATAGTGGAGTGAGCAGAAGTGTGGTGTGTGTGTGTGTGTGTGTGTGTGTGTGTGTGTGTGTGTGTGTGTTCATATCTATCCGTATCCTTAACTAAGCACGAGTTCCTATTGCTGCACCTGGAAGTTTTTAAACTAGGACCATGTGACTCCATAGTCTGGACTCCGTTGCCTGGATACAATCCATCACAGTAGTGAGGACCGTTCTTCCAAATCCTTCAGGTGGCTAATGCTGCTGAAGAGAAAATGTAAAGTGCTGAGGAATAGGCTGAGGAGCAGGTGCAGAAGAAACAGCAGCCAGGGAAACCTACCTTTTTGAGAGGACAGCAGTCCTTCGCTGCCAGGGCTACATGGCAGACTACTGTAGGAGAGATTGGGAGAATCTGGGCTTGGGGGAGGGGAAGGCAGTAGTCTGCACTGCTGGTCTTCACTTTTGTCTGAGTTTTCCTGTAAGCAGGGGGGCAGGGCAGTTGTGATTGTAAAATGGAAACAGTGACCTAACTTTTCTGCAGTGGCACTCACTATAGGGATTGTCACTCAGTACCATATGGGAGACAGGTAGCCAGGGCCAACACAGAGAATGCTTGGAGCCTGTGATTTCAGTGGGGTGGGGGCCGGGGAGTGAATTAGAGCACTGGGTGGCAGTTTGAAGAGTGGGCTTAGGGAAGGCCTTGGCACCACTCTCATCACCGCCTCTCTTCTCTAAGTCCATTCCTCCAGTAAGAAATGTTTCCATAGGCTCGTGGATTTGAACCCTTGGTCCCCAATGGTGGTGCTTTTTTTGTGGGGGAGTCTATGGAAATGTAGGAGGTGCAGCCTTGCTGGAGAAAGTACATCACTGAGGGTGGTGTTGTGGGGTTTATAGCATCACCTCCACTTTCTGTTCTTTCTCTCTGCCCCATTTGTGGGTGAAATGGGATCAGCCAGTGTCCGGCCCCTGCCACCACATCTGCTGTCACGCCATGCGCTCCCCACACCACGGGTGTCCCACCACGAGGTCACTATTCCTGTAGAACCTTAAGTTGCTGTTGGTCTTGGCATTTTTATCACAGCAACAGATGAGTAACCAATACACCCCATTATTCTTATCTGGAAGAACATATGTGTATCTTATTGTATGTATGCAATATCTGTGTGTGTGCATATACTTACTGTAGTGGCTCTCAACCCTCCTAATGCTGTGGCCTTTTAATATAGTTCCTCATGTTGTGGTGACCCCCAAACCATAAAATTCTTTTTTGTTGCTACTTCATAACTGTAATTTTGCTTCTTTTATGAATCATAATGTAAATAGCTGATGTGTGGTATATTTGTTATGTGACCCCTATGGAAGGGTCACACCCTGCAGTTTGAGAACAGTTGACTTACTGGCTTTTTATCAAGGTGTCGCCCTGTACCCCAGGCCTCACTCCCTCCTGTTTAACCTTCCTGAGTCCTGGGATTACAGGCGAAGGCCACCACACCTGGCTTCCTCTTCACACATGTGCCTTGTCTCTGAGTGTGAAGGTTACTGCTGCAGATCCTAGAATCACCATGGAGATGGGGCTCTGGGCATCCTGCGGGGATGGGAAGACCCATCTTAATTATGGGCAGGACCATTCCCTAGGTGGAAAGGGTTGAGCAGCAGTGTGCATTTACCCTCTGTTCCCTGACTGTGCATGTGATGTGAGCAGCTGCATAAAGCTCACACTACTTTGCCTTTCCCACCACAATGATGCTACTTGAAATGTGAGTCAACAGATACCCTTTCTTTTTTAAGTTCCTTAAAAACTATATTTATAGAGATATAAAATATTCTATATAAATACATTAAAGCTATCTTATGTTAATATATATTTTATATAAATATATTAAAGATATATATAAAGGGTACACACACACACACACACACACACACACACACACACACACACACATCTTTGAGATTAAAAAAAAAAATCACACGCTGAAATCAACCAGACTCAGAGTCTATACATCTCAGTGAGCTTCTAAACAGTTGGGGTACACATTCTGCATTGTGGAGATTCACACTCGAGTTCACACTTCTACTTTCCAATATATTTTTATGTACTTACCCACCACCAAAAATGAAAAAAAAAAAATCTATGACAGCGTTAGAACTAGGAAAGCAATTAGTTTTATATCCTCTTTCATAACTTGTGACCATTACCTGCGTTACCTTCCCCATTACTTTACATTTGGCCTTCCCTGTTCTCTTTTCTTCATGTTGTACCATGTCCACATGTACATTTGTTTGCATATACACATATGTTTCTGGCTAGGTTCCTCATAGGACGCAGACTACACATTTTTTGTTCCTTCTGAGATTGTGCGACCTTGCTTCATGTTATATATTCTAAGTCCATCCATTTCCCCGCAACCATTCTAAGTTTTGTTTCTTCTTGGAGCTAAATAATATTCCACTTTATTTACATACCAGAATTTCATTATCCGTTTATCTGTTGGTTGAAGTCTAGGTTGATTCCGGCTCTTTGCAGCAATAAACATGGGAGTGCAAATAAGTCTATGGTAGGATATGGGGTTCTCTGGGCATATCCCCAGGAGTATAGTAGCCGGCTTGAATGGCAGCTCTATTTTCAACTTTTTAAGAACTCTCCAAACTGATACACACCAGCAAGAGTGAAGTCAGGGCACCTCTCTCTGCATTCTCTCCAGCACTTCCTGTCAGACTTGCTGACAATAGCAATTCTGACTGGGGTGAGATGGATCTCAACCTAGTTTTATTTTGCATTTCCCTGAAGGCCTAGCGTGTCACTTTTTTAAATTTATTGTCCATTTGAGTTTCTTTTCCCTTCCCTCCCTCCCTCCTTCCCTCTCTCCCTCCTTCCCTCCCTCCCGTACTCTCTTTTCTCTTAATTTCTTTCTTTCTTTCTTTCTTTCTTTCTTTCTTTCTTTCTTTCTTCATTTCTTTCTATTCAGCAGTTCATTGGTCCACTTATTGATTAGCAGTTTTACATCTTTGGAACTTATTCCTAAAATTCTTTGTAAATTCTGGATATTATTCCGTTGTCTGAAGAGTAGCTGGCACAGATTTTCTCCCCTTTTGCGGCCTGTCAGTTAATGCTGCATATCCCTTTGGTGTCCAGAAGTTTTTATTTTCATGCAGTCTCATTGTGTGATGCTTGGGGTTAGTTCCTATGTTGTTGGTGTTCCATTCAAGACTTTCTTGCTTACCCCAGCATCTTGAAGAGTATTCCCTATGTTTTCTTCTACAAGTTTTGGTGTTTCCAGTTATAAATTAAGATCTTTGATAAATTTGAATTGATTTTTTTGTACGAGGTGAAATATCCGACTCTAATTTCACCCTACTGTTTCCTGGCACCGTTTGTTGAACAGACTTACCTTTTTCCAGTGTATGTTTCTGACTCCTTTATCAAAAATTAAGTCTTTGCTTAGTGTCCGTTGCTTTTGATAGTATTTTATCGCAGCAACGAAAAAGAAACTGAGGCAGCAAGGTAACTTCCTCTTCTGAAGCTGAAATAAACTCCTTTCTCCCCTCTGTTGCAACAGAATAAAACTAGAACAGGATGGGTTCCCAGCCTTGCTGTGGACAAAGTCAGCGAGGCAAGGTAGCGATGGTGAGCCCACTCTAGCCTTTGCGAATCGCTTCTTGAATGTCAGGAGTAGAAAGACAGAACTACAACTCCCAGAATACCACTCGGCCAATCTATCACCTTGCTCCGCCCTCTGACCACGCCCATCTGCAGTCCGTTGGTATAAAAGGACGAAATGGCCCGGCGGCGCGCAAAGCGCAGTGGTGGCGCGGAAAGTGCGCTGTTTTTCGGGGCTTCGGGCTGGATGCTGCCGCTCCGCGTCTCCAGGGCTTTGCTGCCTGGCCAGCTACCTCCCTGTAGTACCCGTTCCCCGCGGACTTAAAAACCTGCGCTTTCGATGGAATATTCTGGATTCGTCAGAGGGGTTTTTCCTAGCGCGAGTTTTGTATTTGCTCTGGCGATGCTCTTAGAAGAAAGGCACAGAGCTGTGCAAGGAGACGGGATGCGCAGGTCAGAGTCCTTCAGCTGCACTTGGCCCAGGTCCGCTCCTGGAGACAGCGCTGCAGCCGCCTGTGAAGCCAGGCGCGCGACTCCCCGCGTTTACCCCACAGGAGCCGGCTACTCGATGGCGGCACTTTGTCTTAAGGCGCTGGATATACAGTGGGGCAAGAGTTCAGGGCTCCGGGTTCCTTAACGTGGATTACTTGGTGCTTATCAACTGGATTTAGAAGACCCAAGACCTCGTCTCCATCATCGGTGGATTGTCTTTACACCTCCCAGCTGCTCTCCCACCTGGAGGTAAGTTTCCCAGCGGTTCCACGTTGTTCATTTGATTTGCCTACTCCCACCTCGTTTTGCTTTTTGAAGGCTTCAGGGTTGGAATTTTTGCTCTAGTTTACGTCTAGGAGTCATTCTAGCAATCAGTCCTTCAGGTGGAGCCTACCAGCTCAGATCTCTGTAGTCAGCGGGCGTTCTGGATCATGGTCCTGTACTTCAGCCTGCAGCGTGATGATGAAGCTCTAGGTTACCCCGCGCAGGGACAGAGACTTTGCAGAGGAAGCGCCTGCCTACTTGGCACCTGGCTTTTCGCGGGGGTGGTCCTTCGAGACCCTTTGCTTTGCCAGCCGAGCCTCTCCGTGCAGTGGCCCATTGCACACAGCGGGCTTCTGGGGTGCAGTGTTTGCGAGAGACCACGGGGGCTGGGTAGCGGTGGGGACGCTTGGTGGATACCTCATTATTTGGAAGACTTGGGCTGCTGCTTAGCCGATGGAGGGATGGGTATTGGCCATCACGCGAGCAGGCTTTCCGAAGGCAGGAATTTGGTCCAGTGTGTACACACACCACCCTCCTCTTCTCCGTTTGTGCAGCGTGTATCATGAAGAGGACTTTTGGCTCAGGTCTTGAGATATAATTGTAAATGAGACGCATCTGTACTCAATAGCGCTCGCTCCTCCTTGTCCTTTTGTGATTGCGCTGTGGTGGGGAGGTTGGTACCTGTCACCATGTAGTCCGAGAGTAGGTGTTTGTTGAATGGATGACTGAGCTACCCCACCCTAAATTACACCAGGTTCCTCTGTTTCCTTCTCTCTCCTTGGCTCTCACTCTTAATTCCAGAACCTTCCCCCTGGAGGTGGTTTCCTGGGGACGCTTTCCAGATACAGGATTCCCTCTCCCCTCCTCCACCCACCCCTGTCAGCAGTGTCTAGGCTCTCTTTGGAACCTGTGTATGGTGACCCATTTCCCACCCATAACTCCTTCCAATATAGAAAGCTACTGGGCCTGGGATTGGCCTTGGTCAGTGCCCAAGGGCTTTGAGCTCTCAGTCAGCACCTGCTGAGGGAGGGAAGGCTAGGCAGCACAGAAAGAAAAAAAAAAAATTTTTTTTTAAAGTTTTGTGAGTCACGACTGTCCTGCAGGAAGCCGAGGTCCTGCTGCCTCTGGCTTCACCCAGGTCGTTGGTTACTGACCAGAATGGTCCAGTATAGCTCCCCAGCGGCCATCCTCCTGCCCCCGACCTCTGCCTCAGTCTAACAACTCTAGGAGAGGCACTTTGGAAACAGTCTCATTGACCAAGGAGCCACAGAATAGCTCCCCCCAACCCCCATTCTCCCCATCTCCGTAGATGGTACAACTGACAGAAAGACATCCAGATGCCACAATGCTGGGAGCTGCACATTTTTTCTTACTTCAGCAAACCACGATGCTCGTGACTTTGTTTCCAGCTCATGTGCCCTCCCCACCCCCCACCCCAGCCGGTCATGACTCTGTAGTACTACTGTATTCTCCTGCAGCTGAGAAGCAATCATTTGCTTCACTTAGATATTTCCAAACTTACCCCAGTGATCATATACTGATGAGGGGGCCCTTAGCACATAAATATTTCTCTGCCTTTGGGAGGATGCTTTACAAGAAGTTTCTAGAAATTGTCCTCCTTAAGTTGGTTGGTTGAATGCTGGAGGATAGTTCAAGTGGAAGACATTTCTGAGAGGGTGCTTTCATAGTCTTTCCCTTGGGGAGGGGGCACAGAGGCACAGGGCTAAAAAAACGGAAAAAGGACCGCTGAGTGCAAAGCTTGCTCCTTTCCAAAGACTCAACCTCAACACGGCCAGGACTGTTCATTTGAAATTCTCCTTAAAACTATGATCCCACTTGCCTCTGTGACACTGGAGAGCCATGTTTGCTAGGCAGCAAGGTTTAAAGCATTGCCTTTTCTTTAAGACAACTCTTGAATTTAGCAGGGTCCTAGATTTACAGGAAAGTTGCAAATAGAGTCCCCCGACCTCCCCAACCCTCCCCCCCCCCATCTCCTTTCCCACATGTTAACATCTGGCACACACCATGGTGCAGTGATCAGGCCTCAGGACAGCAGCGAGGATCCAGGCTTCTGATTGACTCACAGGCCTTGTGCAGATGATCTTTTTCCCCACTGATGTTCTTCATGGACCCGGAACTCATTCTGTGTGCTACAAAGCCATCTTGTGAAAATGGACACTGACGGAGTACAACAGGTGGCCTTTGTTCCGAGAAGGCCTGACCTGGAGAGGCCACCTCCAACTCCTGTCCACGCTCCCTCACCCGTCCTGTCTGACAGCTGCTGAACAGGATCAGGACTCCCCGAACCCTGTGGGCCTCCTGGGAGGCCCAGACCCCAAACTGTAAGAACCACCTCTGTGCCCCGCTCCACCAAACTTCCACCAGGCATGTTGTTGAGTAAAAATTGGGTTATTGCCCGATGTGTCCCAACATGTCTTGGGAGGCAGGAGACGGATAACATCCGGTGGTGTGCGTGAGAGGAGCTGCTGAGCAACCGACTCCATGGTTGAGAAGTACGTGGTGCAGTGCTTGCGCAGGTGACTCACACAACACAGGAGTGGCAGGTGTGTCAGGCGTGCAAACCTCGCGCAGAGGCTGCATTTCCTGGTCACCTGGGCAGGGCTGAAGAGACTTGACAGCCTTGCTTCCACCTCTATGGACTGAGGGAGTTTTGGGTAAGGGAGTCTGACTTTCTGTAAGGGATTTCTTTTGGCGGTGCGTGGAGCCAGCATGAAGGACTTGGGGACGAAGGCCATCACGTAAAAGAATGCATATGAGAAGGTTGCTTCTCGGCCAGGTGAAGGCTGTGTGGGGGTCTCTGTGTGGAGACCACACTCTCTCTTTCCTCCAGAAGGCCTCCCTGGCTTACTTGTGCCACTGATCTTTCCACTCTTTGACAGAGATTCTGTGAGTCTAAGCCTTGAACCCACAGTGTGTATGGATTAGAGCTACCTGCTTGCAGCTTCTCGAAGCCTCTTCCAGTGTGGACTGGCTGGCCTCACAGAGCACAGGTGATGCTTGTGTGAGGTTCCTTCGGTCTCGGTAGAACACACTTCTGCTGAGGTCTGGTTGCAGCCACTTGGCTTTTCTTTGAGCACCTTGACACCCCCACCACCTGCAATGTTCGATTGTGTTTTGAGATAAGGCCTCTCTGTAGGCCAGACAGGCCTTTACCTTGAAACAGTCCTCCTGCCTCAGCTTTCTGAAGTGCTTAGATTAATGCTTGTGAGCCACCATGCTACTACACCTTAAACAAGGCCTGAGCATTTCCTGTACCCAGCCCACTCCAGTGGGGGTGGGGGTGGGGGTGGGTTCATTGCAGGAAGCCTTAGGGGAGAGGGGCAGGGGTGCTATGACTAAACAGCCTTGGGATGGGCGCAGCTTTCCACACTCACTCCGTCCCTCTCCTCAGAGACACATCCTTGAACCCCACCCCCACCCCACCCAAGGAGCCACAGCTCTTCTTCCTGGATGTACTTGGGTCCGGTTCCGGGCTGTCACTTGGCCCCTCCACAATCGCCTGTGGCTTGCTTGAGAATGAATGGCTTGGGAGAACTTGCTTAGCAATGTGATGTCCCCACTTCCCCCAACTTAGGTCTGTTTTCATTCCTCAGGGGCTTGGCCAGGCAGCTTGGTAGACCTCCTCCCCTCCCCACCCCTCTCTAATATATGCTCACCAGGCTATTATACAGGAGACATTTGAAGAGAGGGAGTGACTGATTTGTGGGCAACTAAAGCGTAAGTCCAGCCTCTCCCCTACTGAAGCTTCCTGGCCACAAAGCCTCTTTGTTCCCCCACCTCCAGGCAGGCTCCGTGGTTTCCCCTCATTTACTCATCCGCTCCTGTCATTTGTTGGTTGGTACCGGCTTTTGTTTTGTTTTGTTTTTTTAACAGAGGCCTCTCAAATTCAGGTGTGCTCTGTCCTTAGTGAGACAGTGGTGCTCTGGGTGGGTAAGTGACAAGAGAGGCACCTCTGTGGCCTGTGGGCATGCAGTAGATGTGCACTCTTTGGAAGGTGTCACCCCCCCTTCAACTAGGCTACTTTACACAGCCGTGCACACAGACTATTGTGACCTTTGGCTGTGGCCACATACCTCATCCTAGTCAACGCCAGTGTCCTCATGGAGCCAGGGGTACCTTCTATGCCAAATTATCCTTGTAGTGTTGGGACAGGGCCTTCCTGCTGTACGTAGCCCAGGCTGTCCTCAAATACACCATCTCCTAGCTTGTGCCTCCGAGTGTTAACATGACAGGCAGGAGCCCCCACACCTAGCTATCAGCCCGGACTACGACACCGTTAGACCACGACCTATGAAATATCTTTCCTTCAGTTAGGCCGATCCCGCAAGCTTTGCTTTCTAGACTGAGTTTGTGATGCCTGATAGGACGGGGGGGGGGCTGGGGTTGAGGAGTGGGGGTTTGGGGAGTGGGGGGGTTGTCCTACACAATACCATTCCTGTTTGGCTCTATGAAAGCCCCAAAGCTCAGAGGAATCCTGCAACCTGCAAGAATGCTGAAGTAGCAAGTTTCCATCCAAGAATTCTTTCTGTACCGTGAATCATCGTCCCCTCCTCCCGTATTTGGTTTGTTGATACAGGTTTTTGCACGGAAATCTTGAAGCCAGGTGCCTTTGTGTGCGGCTAGACAGAAGTGGCTGTGTTTGGGGGAGCGTAGGATGGGGCCCCGCTCTGCAATCCCTTCAAATCTGTGAGCCCACCCCCACCTTGTAAGCTGCTGAGTTTAGAAGAAACTCATCCGTAGCATCTCTTGCACATCCGTTTCTTTCGCTTTAACGACTGGCCCCTGACCTCACTTGATCAGTTTGCTTTCCCTGGATGGGGAAGCCTGGGTAGGCCAGGATGGGAGGGCTAACCTTGTCTGCCCTCCAGTTCTAGCTGGCCTGCTCTGTGAGCCATCTATGGAGCAGTCCCTTCCTGTAACTGTAGACGAATTTCCAGTCACAGGGCTGTGGGCTTCTTCCGTGCTTCAGGCTGCAAATACTGAGTGTCTGCCAGATGCATCATTAGACACCATTGCTCTCCCTTTGCGTGCCTGGTCTGTGGCATCTCGTGGTCTTTGGTGCCAGTGAGAAGCCAAGGTGACGAGGTGTCACTCTTCCTGCTTTACTTATGGAAACAAAGGTGTCTGAGATGCTGGCTTTTAGGGGTTTCTTCTGAATTCAGGAGGCTCTCAGGACCATGAGGTGACAATCATTCTTTCGTCTGCAGTTGTGACTTATTAACTCATTCAAAACTATCCAGCTGTAGAATATGCACTAGGTAGAAATGTGACCATCTTTGTCACTTTTCTGTGTATAGTTGTTGTACTTGGTCCGTGCCTTGTGCATCTGTCACCATCCCTCTGCAGATCGCATTTGTCCAAACAGAAACTCCATATTCACAAAGCAGTAACTCCCTGATTCTGGTGGTCCTGGCCCTGGAAACCAACCTACTGTCGTGCCTGTGGCTTTGGCTATCTAGGGACAGGGTAGGCCCAGTGCCATACTAGTCATTTAGTATGAAGTCCGCAAGCTCATCCTCCACTGTGGTAACATGGGCACATCGCTTTCCTTCTTGCGTTCCAATGCCGCCTCATTCTTCTTAGGCCTTTTAGCCGCGGCGAATAAGGCTGTTATGACTCTGAGTGTGTAGATAGTCACCTGAGTCCCTGCTTCCAGTCCTTTGGGTCTGTAAGCAAAAATGGAATTACTGGATCAAGTTGTGATTTCATGTTTAAGTTTTGTTTTTCAAGGTCTACCCTGCCTTCCCCGGCAGCTGCACCCTTTTACGTTGCTAGCAGTGGTGCAGACATTCCTGCCCACCCCTGTACTCCTCTTTCTCGGTCACTTTTCCTCCCTCCCACCCTCCCGTGCTCTGGGGTGCTTGTAGCCTGGAGGAAGCAGGAGTTAAATTGCCCCCAAGGAACCCAGGACAGCGGGATTGGCTGCAGGTCTGGGTGCACTGCACTTGTTCTTGCTGTGTGAAGAGGGGTGGCCTGGTGTGCTCCCGAGGTCTTATTATTTGAGCTGCAGTTTCCCAACGTTTTTGTGCCCTGCTTCATCCATCTGACATCACCTTCAGCTCCGTGAAGCAGTCAGGTGTAATCCCACCTGACAGAGGAGGGCCTTCAGGCACGGGTAAGTGCAGCCAACGCCGGTTACCTAGACCCAGCTGAACACACCTGTTGGTCCTAGCTCTTAAGCTGGCAGACATGGGAAAGGAAGGTGTTCGGAGGGGCTGGGAGGGTGGGGCACGGTCTCAGTGTTTGGGGGGAACTTTGGGTGAGTTCTCTCTCCCTGCTTGTCCTCTGGTCTCCGTTTTTCACGTAGGAACATCGCTGCGTGTGAGCATTTTCTTTTACCTACGCCCTTCCCCATGCAGCGGAGTGGCATAAGGGCTGGATTTTGAGCCCTATACCAAGGTGTCAGACTCCGGGGCAGATTTAATGGAGAGCCAGGGTCCTGGCTGGGTTCTGGGGGCCTCGTTTCTTCCAGTGTTTTCCAATGCGAGGCCTGAAGGTTCGGTCGGTTCTGGGTTAGGATTAGGTACTCCATGACTGCATGCAGTCTCCAGGTGGAGTCAGGTGTCCTCAGTGAGTAGCATGCTTAGCACTGGGGATCAGGTTGTGCTCACATGCCATGCCTCCCAGCTCTCTACCTGCTTGCCTTGTGGTGAGGAGTGGAGGGGGGAATATGGCTTGTCCCCCTGTAGACGCGATTCTTTGCCAGTTAAAAATTTTAAACGCATCTTTTCACTTTTACAATTAGGGGTCAAGGGCAAAGGTGCTTCCCTGTAGTGATTTGGGGGTGAAGGAAGGAGTCAGCCCATTCCTAGGGGTTCACTCTCCTTAGCAGGAGAGCAGATGACCCCAGTGACCTCTTCCCAGGATGAAGTCTGCTCACCACCTCTCCTCTTTGGCACTTGTTTGTGCATTAAGTTGAATCTCAGGGAATCTGTGGTTGCTGGCGAGCCCCCCTGGGAGGTCAGGTATTTGGAGTCTTACTTAGACTTCTGAGCGGAAACTAGGGATGTGGTTAACCAGAGACCTTGGCTGTTTCCTCACTCCACCCTGACCACTGGGCTGTTGGGCCTTTCCAGGGTTGGTTTTTCTCATTAGTTAAGTACCTTTCCTGTATCTTGGCCCTCCCTTCTCCCCATCATTGAGATGGGGAACCTGGCTCCGCCATGCCTCCTTCTAAACCCTTTCTCTAGGCACTGTGTCTGCTTATAGATAGATAGCAGCTTGTGAGCGATGGACCTGTGGCTGCGTGTGTAGTTCGCTGGGCACACTGGCCATCTGATGGTGTCATCTGAGCTTGCAGGATGGACTCAGCCTAAGTCCTTTAACAGTGTCACAGTGTTGTGGTTCAGTCAGTGAGCCTTTCCTGGGTAGCATCAGCTAGCTGCCAGTCATTGGCGGTTCTAACAGGAAGAAGAACAGGCCAGTATCTAGTCCTGCCCAGAGGTCACTTCTTTTCGTTTCCACAGATCTCCACAGTCTTGGGGCTCTTTGAGGAATATTCCTAGGATTTCCAGCTTTGAGGATAGAGTTGTGGTTCAGCACGGTGCCTGCTGGCCCACCCCCATCATTTATATGACTGCATCTATTTTGCTAGGCCTCTGGGCCCAAGTCCTCATCCATAAAGGGGTGTGTTTACCTTGGTAACTGGCTTTTAGTCGCAGGCTTCAGAGAAACTGGCTTGACCTAGCTTAAAATGATCCTAGTTTCAAATAACTAAGGAGGAGTTTGAGGGCTATGGTTTTGAGTTTTTTGTTTTTTGTTTTTTTGTTTTGTTTTGTTTTGTTTTACCTCCTTGCCCCGTGATTCTGTATCCAGCTTCCTTGTTAAGTTTCCTTCTGGTGGGGCCAGGAAAGGCAGCGTGCCTCCGGCCTCCTGCCTCTGCAGATTCCTAGTGTTACTACTCATTAGGGCAGATCCTGGGCCACCCGCCATTGTCCATTGCAGCTGTGGCCAGGAGATGGATCCCACGATCGACTGGTTCTTCTCAGGTCACGTGCTTCGCATCTTCCCAGCTCCTCTAGGATTCTGAAATTGGAAGCACAAGCCCCCGGGAAGCAGACACAGCATGTGGGGAGATGCCCCTCAACACCTTATGTGAATAACTTGGGCAGCAGGGCACACCTCAGTTCGTGCCCGCTTTCCCTTGGTGTAAACCTGGTGCCTGAGGGCGTCCCGCGCAATGCTGAAGCTCATAGAGAGGTGGGAGGCGAACCTCCCTTAGTAGCGCACTTTCCTCCTCTGCTTCCATGAACTGAGAGCCTTGCGCGTGGAGATGTTGCCTTGTTCCACCGTGGAGTTGCTGAATCCGCCCTCACCGTGGGTCGCCTGGGACTGGCTTCTTGTCCTTTCACACAGTTGTCTTAAGAGTAGCAACCCGATGCTTTGAAAGGCACCTCTTACCTGGGATGTTTTCAAAGAAAAGAAAGCAGTTCCCTAGCTCAGCGCATCCGAGAGCCCACGATATTGTTCCCTGTGTCCCTCAGGGGAGATGCACGCTGTCCTTTTCTGGCCTTCGTGGCCCATCGCCAGGAGCTGGGGGCAATGGATTTGGGCAGACTCCTTGCCAGACTCGTGTGTTTGGCCGCCTGCAGGGAAGTCGAGAGCCCAGGGAAGCCAGACATAGAGTCAGCACAGGAGTCGCTGCACAAGTGGCTGCATTGAGATGGTTCTTTTTTGTTCACACGTTCATGTGCCAACTTGGAAGGAGATCTCCCGGGTGCTCCGTGTGAGAGAGAGGCGGCTTTGATCTCCAGGCTGTGGAGCTCGGTGGGGGGGGGGGGGTGGAGGACGACTCAATATTGCTCGCTTTGTCCTCGCACTACACAGGTAGGCTTTGAGGAGCTGTGACTCATGCCCATGGGTTCTGTGAGCCTTAAAAGGAAGCTATGCAGCCCTGGCAGGTGCTGTCAGCTGTCCTCAGTTACCACTGTCAGGGGAGGGGACATCTTGCCATCATGGATAGATTATTTCTGTCTGATGCTTGAGTAGAGATTGCTTTCTTAGTTGGGGGGGGGAGGGTAGAAGAGGGGATGGCTCTGATGTATTAAATCGGTTCAGGAGGGAAACCAGTTGCTCCATTTAGCAGATGAGGAAACGGAGGCTCTGGGAGCTGATGTCACTTATCTGAAGTCACCTGGCTGGTCAGTGACAAAGCCTCTAGCTGCAAGCTTGTAGGTGAGCCCTTTGGAAAGTTGTCAAAGTCACAAATCGAATGGATTGCATCATGTGTCTATGGGTGCGGTTTGCCCTTTGCCTCTGTCTACCAGGAACCTACTGTCTTCTTAGAACAGTGCTTCCTTCACCCTCTCCACCGAGTCCATTGGAAATTGACATATCTCTCCTCTGTAGATGAGGCAGTGTGGCCAGCGTTGAAGTAATTAATACCCAAACCTGTGACAAAGCTTAATCTTTCCCAGATGTTGGCTCTGTTTCTTAACAAATACAAACCATCATTAAGCATTCCAAGGGTTCAAGGCTTTCCCCTCATTTCTACTCCTTCCATTAGCCACCCTCATATCCCTCCCTTGGGGAGGGTTTGGAGAACTATCAATAGCATAGTATTTCTCAGCTCACAGGCAACAGAGTCTGGACCACATGTAGACAGGTCTGTCTTGAAAACTAGGACACTCCCCCCTCCCCCACTGTCCTGCCTCTGTTTGCTTTAGACAGTGCACACATCCGCATCCCCAGCATCATGGATTTTCACTGTGGAAATCCAGTGAAGCCTGGGCTTGTTGAATTGAACTGCTTTCCCGTTTGGCATTTGTGATTGTTTGCATTGAAAGTGCCGCTCCTGGGAGGGTGGTCCCAGCATCCCCAACAAAGAAGGCTTGTGAGGATGGGCTCTATCTTTCCATGGGACGGTGATGATGATGCAGATGGACACACTGTCAAAGGATCCTCATGCTCCACTCACCAGGACAGTGATGTGCTCTTTATCCTGGAACTCAAAGCTTAGCTTGTAGGGCAGAGCCATTGCCAGGCTCACTCTTTGGATGCTGTGCCTAGTACTTGGGGTAAGGGGTATCCAACATCACCTTCTGATGGGGTGCTGAGACCCCTATCCTGCCACAATGAGCCAGGTCCTTTGTATAGAGTACTTTTTAATTGGCCTGACTGGGAGATCAGTGTGTGACCTTGAGGCCGAGGGAAGGTTGGGGTTGAAGTGTGCATCATTCAGTGAAGTAGATGGACTTAACTCCTTCCTTCTACTTATTAAAAACAGTGCTGTGTGTATGTGTGTGCTTGTAGGTGTGTGTGTTCAAGTATATGTGTGTGTGTGTGTGTGTGCAAGTGTATGTGTATGTGTGTACAGGTGTATGTGTGTGTGCACAGGTGTATGTGTGTATGTGCAGGTGTGTGTAGGTGTATGTGTGTGCACGCGAGTGTGCATGTGTGTGCATATGAAGATCAGAGGACGGCTTTCAGGAGTCTGCTCCTTACACATTGTTTTTGAGGCAGGGTTTCTCCTGTGTCTACCACTACATCGCTGGTGTGAGCTTCCGTCTTGTTCCTAGACTCTGCATCCCTCTCACTGTAGGGGTGTTGGTATTAGAGTTGTGCACCACCGCATCTGTTTTTTTACACGGGTCCCAGGAATCAAACTCCAGTCACCAGGCTTGTGTAGCCAGTGCAAGCAGCTGAAACATCACCCTAACATCCCCCCCCCCCCCCCGACCTTAGACCTTCTGTGATTTGAAAAAGTCAGCTCCGTGGTTCTATCTCTGTGGACCGCGCTACATCTGTGCTCTCATGTCTCATATTGCTGGATTTGATTGGGGAAGAAAGTTTTCCGTTTTCTAACTAGAAGGCCCAATTCCCTCTAGGGGTTTTTCTCTAGGAAGGGTAAGATTTGGGCTGTGGTTTCCATCGGCGTCTGTGAGATGACTGTTATAAAGGCAGTGCGTAGACTTCAATACGGAAGGTGCGTAGGATGAGTACCCCAAACCGGAATATGTTGGCTTGAGTGCCTGGGATGAGAGGCGAGGTGTGGGGAGAGGAGGCTAAGTGGCGCCCTCTAGCGTTTATGTCCCGGGTCTGCAAAGGCTGGTGTCAGCCCACTATACCTTCCCTCCGTCCTTCCTATGCTGCCTCTCCCTCCTTCCCTCTACCCCTTCTCAGTGTAGTTGGTGATTTTGTAGCAATGAAGGCCAACCAGAGGCCAGTTTTCATCCAATGGACCGGGATAAACTTATATCTAGGGTTTGTTTGTTTTTCTATTTTTGCAAAGTTTTCTTTTGCACCCAGTGTTTCTCTTCCTGAGCTTCTACAGTGCTGACATCTTGTAGCTGTGTGTGCCAACACCACTGTTTCGCATGCATTGGCTCCTCTCTTCAACAGAGGCGTTGCTAGGCGTTCTCTGATTTCATTGCCGCTGGCCTGATGCCAACCCCAGGTCAACCTTGACCTCTTCAAGGTAAATCAGCAGGTAAGACGCCCACAGTGTTCTGATGTTGGGCTGGTGCCTGGCTGTGCTTAAGGTGGGATCTGGGATGAGGGTGGGAGGTGTTCTTAATCCGTATCTCCCAGCCATTACAGGGAAGACCCCTCAATTTCTTGGAGATGTGCATGGTCAAATAAACAGAGTCAAAATACAAAATAGCCTCGCACGGTGGTGATCTTTCTGAAAACGTGTGGTAGTTTGGGATGGCCCTTTAAAAACTGGTGACCTTGCTGAACGTGGTGGCGCACGCCTATAATCCCAGCACTCGGGAGGCAGAGGCAGGTGGATCGGTGTGAGTTCAAGGCCAGCCTGGTCTACAAAGCGGGTACAGGACAGCCAAGGCTACACAGAGAAACCCTGTCTCGAAAAAAAAAAATGGTGACCTTGTACCAAACTAAGCAGCTGAGCAGCACAGATGATGACTCTCCTCTGAGATTCGGCAGAACACTGGTTTTTTTTAAAGGTCCGGTGGGTACCGTGGCCATTCTTTTCCTGGGTAGGTGTTTGGACTCTTAGGCCTTTGGAGGATGCACGTTTAGGACAAGGTAACCAAGATCCTCCTCTTTGTAAGAAAGATTCTCTCTGGTGTGCTGGTAGCTCACATCCTGGATTTGGGAGGCAGAGCTTGCCCTGATGGGAGACCCGGATGCCAGGAGAATTCTGCTCTGTGGGGCTGCTGAGGCGCAGCCATTCAGTTTCTCCTGAGGCATAGAGAGGCCTTGTTACAGCCTGGATTGTTCTGGTCATGAGAAGTACTGCCCCCCCCCTCCCTCCCTCTGACTTCCCTCCCCTCCCTTTAGGAAAAAAAAAATCCTCCCTCCCTTTCGGCATCCCTGTCTTTAAGAATTCCCTCCATTGTAGCCCTGGGACAGAGACCCTTCTGTGAGCGTGCTGGAGGCCTGTCCTGGGGACACCCCGCCCCCCCTATTAAAAGACCATTGGAACAAGCTCCCCATTCTCCTCTGGAGAGGGTCCCTCTGTCCCAGGCCAAGGGACTCTTAAGGGAACGCTTATCCTGGGACATTCAGTTTACAAAGACTCCTGCAATGTCAGATAAACTCTCTCAGCCAGCATGGGGAGGGGGGGACAGGAGAAGGACAAAACCCCCTTTATTTTCGCCCCTGCAGGGAGACCAATAAAGACTTTGTGCTGGAGAGCAGGGGTCTGAGCAAACAGAAGCTGGGGGTCTGCGGGACTTTGATGGGAAGAGCCTGGGGCTATTCTCATTGCAGTTTGGGGGGAGCCTTGGCATGGGATGGTCAGTTGCAACTTTCTCATCAGGTAACTGATCCTGATCCTAAAGTCACCCCCCCACCCCACCCCCACCTCCCACCTCTGGGAAACCAGAAAAGACCATTAGCAAGTTATCTTTGCTGGCCAGGGAGAAATCCCAAAGTGCGGTAATTTTAGTTTTATTTCTTTTCCTATTATTTGGATAGACTGGGCATCAACTGAGTGTGTATTTTTAGAAGATTCATGGCCTCAGGGACTTGGAGTGGCTCACTGGAATGGGTGACAACCCATGAGTGCCGTGTGTGTGTGTGTGTGTGTGTGTGTGTGTGTGTGTGTGTGTGCAATGTAGCCCTCACTACTTAGAGTAGACATGACCGTGTATGGCACAGTGACTTCCCTTAGTCATGTAATCAAGAAGATTTACAACTAGCCATTTTGAGAGAAGGGCGTCTGGTGACCATGTATGTGTTCACCATCCACGGAGTGCATCGGGCCCTGTGAACGACTTACAATACCATTGATGAGACGGTCACATCTCAGAAGCACACACCTTGTAAGATTCTGAGAGGGAAACTGCCTGACCTTGAGTTACTTCCTGAGGCTCAAGTTTCCAACTCTGATGATTCTAGTGTTTTGTTTTTGGTTGTTTTGTTTTGTGTGTGTGTGTGTGTGTGTGTGTGTGTGTGTGTTGTGTGTGTTGGACGGATACTGCAGAGGCAGGCCGCTCCTGAGGGCCTATTCTCTTCCTTATTAACCCCAGGAGGAGGCAGGGAGCAATGGCAGGTAGGTGGGAGGGCCCGTGCAGGTGGGCTTTGTGGCTGTGCTCAAAGCCCTAGCTCACGTAACATAGCTGTGGAGCAGGTGGGCTTGCTGTCTGCGAGCATGAGGTCCTTAAAAACACTCTTGCCTAGCCAGGCCCGCTGTCCCCACCGTGGGACCTGCAGTCCCGACACCAGAGGCTGCCTGGAGTGTGAACCAAGATCACCTTGGGGCACAGTGGATCCTGCAGTGCCAGGTGGTGGTGAGGAGGGGTGTTGGTAGGACCATCCCCTCCTGCCGGTGGCTCCTGGGCTCTGCAGAAGTGTGTGCTGAAGGAGGTGGGGCATGGCTGTCAGGGAGCACAGTGGACTGCCAGTGTGGTGCTGAGCACCCGGCTTCCTGCTTGAACTCATGCAGAAGATGTCAAATCCAAGTATTCAGGGTGCAGGCAGAAGCCTGCTACGTGAGAAATAAACTGCGCCTCATCCCTCAGCTATGTGGGACAGGACAATACCAAGGTACCGCACACAGTAGTGAGCCGGGGCACAGCAGAAGAGGGGAACTGAGGCTGTTGTCTTGAGGGTTGGGGGGATGGGTGGGGACGTTGGGAATGGGTGGATGCTAGATTTGGAGAGACACGAGGAGCCCGTCTTGGACATGGAAGATGGCCCCTAACTCCTTTGTATTTTCCAGAGCTGGATCTAGAAATTGGGAGGAGCTGTGTGTAGGCTTTCGCCAACTGTGGACTCCCATGGACAGACAGTGGGGAGATGGGCGTGGCTTGGTTCCCCAACCCACCGGGTCCAGTTTAGTTTCCCATGGTAGTCACTGCCTCTTATGGGTCCTTGGTCACTTCCTTACCACCTGAGTGGTCGAGGCCTTCCTTCTCACTGCATTCTAGAGAGATCGGTTTCATCCCTCAGCCTGGGGCTTGATCAGGTAGAGGAAAAGAAGGCTCCTGTTGTATTGGGAATATCTGGGCCTCTCAGTCTTAACTTCTTTTGCCCTTGGTAGATGGCTTTCTCTGCCTTGCTGTGTCTCTTCCTTTCCCAGGCAGAATACCAGCCGTGAGTTCTCAGATTCTGCCCCGGTCTGTGTGTCTGAGATGTCACATGTGAGAGGCATGTTGGGGCTCATCATCTCCTGGTCTTTCCCTTGCATTTCTCTGTGACTCAGGTTCACCCCATCCCTGGCTCTTCAGTCCCAGTCTCTGCTTGGAGGGGTGGAGTCTTGCAGCCCAGCATGGAGGACATGGAGGCTCCGCTGTCCTGTACAGCCTTATCTAAGGAATGAGGTACAGGGAGGGGCAGGGGATGACACAGTCATGGGGCTGGCCTGTTGATTTGGTCACTGCGTCAGCCCTTGGAGATGGCTGGTGAATGTCAGAGCCAGAGGAGAGGTTGGAGCCCCACATGGCTGGCTGTAGAGCCTGGGTGTGTGCTGTCTTCTTCACACTTCAGGGTAGAGGCTCTGGGGATTTCTTCGCCGACTCCTGACCGCTACCAGGTTGAACAGCCAGTGTGCCAGACTGTGTGGGGCAGGGTGGCGTGTGTCTGACTTTTTAACTCACAGTTTCTGCATGCAATTGCACCTTACCTTCCAGTAGCCCAGGAGAGCAAACACTTGTGGTAGAAGGTTCTGTAGGGGTATGGAAAGCCCTCAAACACCTCTGGGGAGCCCCCTGACTTGACTTGTCAGGGAGGAGCATCAGCTGGTGTTTGGCTTTGGTCATTTTTCTACCTGGACTTTTTTTTTGAGGAGTCAGAAGAAGCATAAGAAATGTTTTGGAAAACTCAGAGGATCTCTGTTTCATCATCGGCCCCTGAATGTGAACTAGAGGGAAAGTCTCGCTTAAATAGGCCAGGGACACCTCTGGTCTCTCAGCAGCCTTTCCAGGGACCGCAAGGAAGGAGCATGCTTTAGCACAAGCCCCTACCTCCCCTGCTCCCCCCCCCCAACATAAGACTCTCCTGTTCTTCGTCTGTGGTAGGGGGGCACTTTGCACAAGGGAGACTTCAGACAGGGCAAGACTGAGAGGGTGAGTGAGTTAGTGGCAGGAGTGCGGTGGGGGTGTGTGGGGGGGAGCAGACAGAGTCATTTATTAGGTCTATGGAAACAATACAGTGTTTGTCTCCTGGGGATGGTGGTGCTGGGGGAGGCAAGCCAAGATGGGCCTGGGCAGAAAGAAAACAAGCACAGGTCTGACGAAAGTGTGGTGACCCCGTCGAGAAATGAGAAAGATGCCTTTGTCTTGGGAGGTCGGGGCAGGAGGCAGGAGTACAGGCAGTAAGGCCTGTGGTATGGGACAATTGCTGCCTCTCTTCTAGGGTCCTGGGTCCCCTAGAAGAGGCTCAGAGGGACCAAGACACTTACCTTGATGGGGGTTTCAGGAGTGGCCAATCTGAGACCTTTCATTCTGGGATGTGGTTGTGGGTTGTGTTGTCTATCAGTCCCAGCTTTTGAAGATGCTGGGTAAGGGAAAGTACCACACTGGAATGTACCTTCCCCACCACGCACACGCACACACTCTGGGGTTAGGAGGGAGAGCAGATGGAAGGTCTGTCCTGGTAGGTGTGTTCTTGGTAGGGTATGATTTGCTTGCTGTGCGCCGTGGCTGGCCGATCTGATGCCAGGACAGAGATGTCCCTGGAGCTCGGAGATCTGCTAGTGTGATCCCAGGAGAAGGTCTCAATAGGGACTGTAAGTGTCTAGTGCTGCTTGAAGATGCCAACCTCTTCCACAGACCACCCCTTGGGGGACTGTCACAGTTCACTTCTAGACACCCCTGCAGTCGTGTACCCCCAGTCTCCTGACTCAGTTTCCATATAACAGGGGCCCAGGCTGTCCTTGAACTTACTGTATTGTACAGATCAATCTCAGACAGGATTTTTCTTGCCTTAGCCTTCTAAGTACTGGATTTATAGGTTCCCACCACCATGCCTGGCCTTTTATTTTATTTTCTGTGTGTGCGTCTTTTGCCTGCATGTATGTCTGGGCACCACATGTAAGCAATGCCCATTGAGGCGGGTGGAGGATATCAGGCCCCTAAAACAAGAGTTGTGGAAAGTTAGGAGTTGCCATATGGGTGCTGGAAATCAACCCCGTGTCCTCTGGGAAGAGCAGCCAGTGCCCTTACATGCAGAGCCATCTATCTCTCCAGCCCCTTGGTTTTGTTTTTCCCTGAGAGGTTTTTAGGC
>OU015746.1:8239858-8270176 GCA_907169655.1 Acomys percivali
CACACACACACACACACACACACACACACACACACACACACACACACGTGCCCATGCCCCCCACGTGTATACACCCACACAGGCACACCCTGCACGTTTGTTTCTACAAGTGGGAACATCAGGGCTACTAGCCTCCAGTGGAGGGAGGGCTGAAAACAGCTTCTGTGTACTTGGCAGTTGGGGTGTCATTGAGTAACCTTGAGTCCTGGCAGCTTCAAGGGTGAGCTGGGCAAGCTTGCCTGGAAGTCAGTGGCAGAAGCCAGAGCAGTGGCTGGGGAGGGGCCCACGCAGAATGTGCTTCCTGGAGGCCTGGTGATAAGGTTGGTGTGGGGTGGGGCAGAGGTGGGTCTTCCTTGAAGATAAGGAGGTCGCAGCTCCTCCTGCACTGCCCCTCACACCCAAACCTAGCTAGGTATTTACAGCCTGTTAGGTCTGTAAAGGTGCCCCTCCCTCTAGAAAGATATATGCATCCCTGATAAAACGTGGATCCACCTTGGAGGGAGGGAAGTATCAAGGTGGAAGGAGGGCATGTGGAGGTAGCAAGCACAGGGGTCTGCTCCAGCCAGCGCCGGAATCCAGGCCTGGCTTTGCCCCTCTCCAACGGGCAGCCAGGGGTGGAGTGTTTCATTTCTGGGTTTGGCCTTTACTATTTAAAAAAAAAAAAAAAAATCATAAAGATCCCATCTCCTAAGGTTGTGGTGAAGGTTAAACAAGACCATGTGTACGGTGGAATTAGTGCTGCACTGTCCTGTTGTCTCGTTAGCTCTTCACACAGCACTGCCCTCCCCCATCTCTGCAACTCAATTTTCTGCTGGAAAACTGTGGTCAGAAAATATTAGGTAGAAATAAAGCTGACTGGTTTTTATCTGCAGTATTTTTGTTATGATTGTTCTGGTGATTAATAGGTATTGCTAGTCTCTTAATTGCTTAGTTTGCTTTTCATATTAAATTCTATCACAGGTGTAAATGTGCAGGAAGTGCTGTGTGTAAGAAAGTCTGGAACACTGCTCTGTTCGCGAGGTGTGTGTTTTTATTTTTGTGTTTTGAGTCCTTGGCTTGTGAATGGAGATCATGTGTCTTCCTCAAGTTTAATTTGTCTCCAAGGGACAGATCTGTCCCAGGAGGCACTTGGAATTACACGCTGAGTCCCAGGAGAGGGTGTAAAGCCATGGTCTGTCAGGGCTATGAACAGCTGCTCCCAGGCCGTTCCTTCCCACAGCCTGGCCTAACAGCTCACTGGCTGTCTTGTCCCCTGCAGGATGCAGACAAGCTGGCAGGCTACTACGTGGGTGGTGTCCTCTCTGCTCTTCCCCACACCTCTTGAGGACCCTGTAGACTTGGAGTACGTTGCTGGAGGAGAGGGCGGTCCTTGGACTATGACTTCTCCCAAAGTTGGAGCAGGAACTCGGAATATATTCCAGCACAGATTCCAGGCCAGCCTTGGAGGGTGTCGTACACCTGGACAGTTGGTGTGTGTCTGCAGGCTCCTGCCTCAGGGCCTGGAATGACAGCTCAGCAACCCTATTTTCTCCAGGGATAGTTGAGGCTGGGAACCCAGGACATTGTCCCTGAGACCTGCTCACTCATGTTGGCGAGCGTTTGCAAAGCAGCCACTTGATGGCGCTGTGGCTCCACCATCTTCTTGCTTTCACGCTCAGCCCCTGGGCTGGGCTGCCATGGTCACCCAGGCGCCTGACGGTGCCCTGGCTGCTGATGGGGTGCAGAGCCAGACGCCTGCCCGTTCTGCTTGAGCACAAACACAGTGCTCAGAGCTAGTTTCTCCTGCAGCGAAGGAAGTATGGGGCGGTGGTATTGTGCTATATCCCTGCAGTTTCCCCAGCAGCTCCTTAGATGCCCTAGTGTGCTGAAGACCAGCTTAGAGCCATCTGCACCTCTGGCCTGGTGGTCACTTTCTTTGGGGGGGGGGGCAGAAATGATATGCTAGTCTGAACTCATATCAGGAATTTGTACTTGGGAGAGAAATCTGGCTAAACACAGAATGCAAGAGGGAGAGGAGGGAAAGGAGGGAGAGGAGGAGGAGGAGGAAGAGGAGGAAGAGGAGGAGGAGGAGGAGGAGGAGAAGGTAGGAGAGACTGGTAACTCTTCCTACATAGCTTCCTCCTCGAAGTGCTGCAGAGTGCAAGGGAAACAAAGCACCTGCACCTCCTTGGGACAGCCCTGGGGGCAGCTTGCATTCTCTCAACATTTATTCCGGTCGAACAAATGTGTGGTCCTTCCACCCCGTGAGCAGGGTCACTTCATTCATTCCGTTTACAGTTCCGCTGTCCCGCTCACTGCCGAAGAACAAGCTGGTTTGTGGACCTTTGTAGGCACTTTAAGCAAGCCCTTCTTTGGGGGTGCAGAGGCAGGGGCTTGGGGGCGCACTGAAGCTGCAGTTTGCGGATTGCTTACAGGGAGAGCTGAGTGGGGAGCTGTGCTTCTGTCCCGAAGTATCTGAAGTATCTTCATTTATAACGTGATTGGCTCCATTTAAGATGGGCCGTTCTCAGGAAAACACAGAAGGAGGGTCCTGAGTTTGGGGCTTCTCCCGTTTGGGGCTCCCCTCCCAGAAGCCCTCAGGGTCCTCTGTGGAGATCAGAGCTTTTCCAGGCTGTCTGGGCCAGTGACTGAGAGGCAGGTCCCAGGGGTCACTGCACCAGACCCTTGCCCTTCTGGGAGACCCTGGGACAAATGCAGACCGCTGATGGGTGTGTGGGGGATGGGGGCTAAGCCTTTCCTCCTAATCTGCCCACCCCTGGGGGCCAGGCACAGTGTGGGGCCTGAGCTGGCCTTTCCTGCAGAGAGCGCAGTGTCCAGAGGCAGAGCTAAGGGGAGGGCAGTGGGGACAGGAGGGACCTGGACAAGCTGTAGATGCCCTACAGCCTAACTCCCAGCGTGCTCTGGACCAGGAGGCCTCCTATAGCCTGGCAAAAGACAAGTTAGACTTCTATCGTTAGGCTATCCTGTGTCTCGGCCACCCCAATTGTACTACGAGGTGCCTCCTGAAGGCTCGGGATTTACATGCCGTCTCAAGACGCTGGAAAAAGAGGCAGGAGCACAGACAAGAAGGTGTATTGCCATTACTCACTGCAGCACATGTGCCCTGTGGTAGCTCGGGAAAGCGCAGCAGGCTGGAGTCTCCTGTGTCCACAGGGCTCTGAGTGGCTCCGTGGGAATGTGGCTCTTCAGTCACACCACTGAGCTCTTGACTCTGCCTTCAGGGACTCACAAACACTTCACTGTTCAGTGTCCTCATCAGCAAAGTGGAATAGACCTCGATCTAGAGGGTGTACGTGAGGAGCCATGGCATCTTGTCCTTTAATCCATTTTGAGTTGATTATTGTCTACCAGTGGACAATAGTTGTTTTTTGTTTTTCTTTCTTTCTTCCCAAAAGCCGGTGGTTATTGACATGTTTCCTGTGAGCTAAGAGCTGTGCTAAGGTTTTGCGATTTAATCCTCCCAAGACCCCAGCAGCCTCTGGATGGTGTGGAACTGAGGCCCAGACAGGCAGTTCTCTGCCCAAGCGCATGATGTGACATTTAGAGCCAGAATCTGAGCCCCGGTGTGTGAGCTGTTGCCCTTGTATTGCACGCCTCTCCACTGCCTTCCCCACAGTACCGTACCATGTGTGTGTGGTCTGATCCAGTGCGTCTCTGCCCTTGAGACTCCTGAGTTGGAGTTTTGGGGTCCTTTCTCCTCTAGACACGGGTGGACTTTCCTTCCCACTCACTCTGTAAGAAGTTGCCCTGAAGATTTGAACAGAGGACGTTCAGGGGACTTGATTAATGAAATCTCAAAGTTGGGGGTATGATATGCCAAGGTGGCAACAGCGAGTGGCAGGGAGGGCTCTACCGTGCCTTAGCTGTCCTAGTAAAGACTGTTATTTTCAAGTACGTATATGTTTCCTGGGTGGTATCCCCCCCACCCCCGTATCTCCCTGTGTGTCTATGGGTCTGTCTGTCTCTCTGTGTGACTCTGATGTGTTCGTCTGTATGTCTCTGTTTCTCTGTCTCTGTGTATCTCTCTATGTGTCTATGTGTCTGTCTGTCTCTCTCTCTCTCTCTTTGTGACTCTGTATATGTCGTTCTGTATTGTGTGTGTGTGTGTGTGTGTGTGTGTGTGTGTGTGTATGTGTGTATGTGTGTTTAGAATCCCTATTCTGGGAGTTGGAAGCCAGAAGCTGTGGCCTAGGCATAGGCCAGGCCAGGCAGAGGGCAGAGAACTTCCCTAGGCATGTGGAGCTGTGGGGAGAAGAAGAGGCTACCAGGTCAGGCCAGGGCAAATACAGCTCTGGGGTGGCTTCTGGGGCATCCTGCCTGCCTGTCCTTGTCTGCCGAGGCTCCCCAGATTCCTTTCGAGAAGAAAAAGCCCTTTCATTGGCGGGGCTTCACAGGGCAACGCCTGAGGTGACACTTGGGTGTGAATGAGCCACAGTTGAAGTGCCATCTATCAGGGGACAAGAGTGACTCAGCCTCTTCCATGATGGGTAAAGATGGTAGTGAGTAATGGTTATGGGGGGGGGCGGCGAAAGTGAGAGGAAGCAGCATCCAGCCACTGTGGGACCTACTTTGGAAGCATGGTGACAGCATTTGCTTTCTTCTGGGCCAGGTGTCCATGTGGGGCGGGGAGAGGGGGACAGGACTTTTTGTAGAATGCTGTCCGTGACAGCTACAGCTACAGCTACAGTTACAGCTGTCAAGTCCATCCACTGGTGCTCTTGCTCTTTCAGGATTTGCTAACTATGGTCTGTCTTTCTTCCTTCCTTCCTTCCTTCCTTTCTTTCTTTCTTTCTTTCTTTCTTTCTTTCTTTCTTTCTTTCTTTCTTTCTTTCTTTCTTTTTCTCTGTTTGACAAAGCATGGGAGAGTATGGTCTGTTTTATATTTTGACTGTGAACCTAGCCTTTAATGGCTGAGCCATCCCTCCAGCTCTATGGTTTATTTTGATGACAAAAGCACATTTACAAAAGAGCCTGTCTCCACGGAGATGGGAACCACTGAAAGCCAGGACTGAGCCTAGGCAGGTGCACCTGATCCCTGAATCTCCACTGGGGCTGGCCTCCATCTTTCCTGCCAGGACAAGAGACAGCCTTGTTAGTTCCGCTCTGCAGATAACTCTACAGCTATACTTTTAGGAACCCCAGTGCAAATGTTAAGAGGATGTCTGCATTTCCTGTCTGTCAGGGCTGAGGAGCTGAGCCGCGCACTGTGCTGGCTTCACCATCACCTGGAGGCTCCTCCTGTGTGCCTGACCATAAGACCTTGGTGCATCCTTGGGTGTGCCCTCCTGGGAACAACTTGACAGTGGGTGGGGCTGTACTCTTAATAAACCTGTTTGGGCCCAGTCTGTGGTGAGGATAGCTCTCTGCAAAGAGTTGTGGAAGGCTGTCCTTAAGGGATTTTAGGTTAGGACAATATAAATGCCTGTCAATACAGGTGTCTCCCTCATCTACCAGGATATATTTCAAGACCTCTGTGGACACTTGGAACCGTGAACAGTGCTGAGTGATATTCGTCCAATATTTTTCTTGTACACGTGTGCTTCTGATAAAGCTTGCTGTCCGCACTAGGCACAGTAAGAAATGAGCATTGGAAAAAAAAAAAATGAGCATTGGTTTGCTAGTGAAACAATTAGAACAATACTGTGGTATGGCTGAAGTTCTGTGGGCGTAGTCTCTCTCAAAAGGGTCTCATACTGTCCTATAGCTCCCCAACTGTTGGAGAGCTGGTGTCCACATCTATTGATGATGCCGGGGTGAGAGGGGGTGATGTATTGAAAGTCATGTGTTGGTGATATAATCAGGAAGAGGGTCTTGCAGCCGAGATGACACTATTGACTGAGCGACTGACACCTTGCATTTCAAAACCACAAATTAAGGGGCCAGCTGTAAGGAGTTCCATTTCCTGACCGCATATGATGCCCAGGTGGTGCTCCACACAGGTTCTTTGGTACCTAACTGTGGAAGGTAGGGATCACGTGTGCTTTTTTGGATGACATAGTACATTAAGAGAAGTTTAGCCAGTTGGTGGAGGCTGGTCAGCTTATTGGTGGTGGAGGTGATGGCCAGACTGTGGTCTGCTGGCTTTCTAGCTGGTGAATGTCCCTCGGCATAGTCTGCTGGCTCCCTAGCTGGTGAATACCGTTTTTGATGTGCTGCATCTTAGATCTAACTCCGTGAAATCTCACACCTGAATGTGAGGTTGACACACAGGCGTGTGTTGTTCTCAGTCCTCAACTGCTGAAGACCTTCTGGGTGACACGGAGTGCCCGCTGCTCAGCCCTGAAGGATGATCAGAGGTCCCTGGGGGTGGCTTGGGAAAAAGTCTACACGTGATAATGCGAGCTCAGCTCGGCTCGGCTCCCCGCACCAGACAGACCATTCCTTTGGAACCTTCATACTATACATCCCAAAATATTATGATCTGGGGCCACATGGGACAAACATTGTCATCGAGGTTTGATCTGTTTAGAAGCTGCTAAGGAAACAGTCCTCTAGGTCCTGTGGCCAGCCCTCTCTGATGCATTTGTCTTCCTGGAAACATATTTAAGAAGGAACGCGGCTGTACAATACATGATGGCAGCCACTAGCAAGCACGTTCATAGCCTCTCTGGCCCTAGCAAACCAGCTGCTGCCCATGGTTTGAACACTGTCAGCCCTCTGCCCAGCCTGTGCTCTCCATGTATGTCATCTTTAACTTTTAAAAGAAAGGGTACAGCTGGGGGCCCTTTCTTCTCAGGGATGGACAGAGCCTATAACGAACTCCCTGGGTTCAGGACTTGAGCATCTTGGGAGTCCATCACAGCTCGCAGCCTACCTTCTTCTGCGGTGCCGTCTGCCATGAGCACATGGTGGGGCCTGATGCCCTGACCTGGAGAATATTACCAATCATACTCTAATCAAAGCATCCCCCCCCCCCCCCGGACTTTCCTGGTCCTTCAGCAGAGGTGGATATTTTAATAGTCTAGTCTCCCCCTGCCCTGACAATGAGCAGGGTGCCTGTCTGGCGAGCGTCCTGTGGTCCTGTCATGCACTTTTAGGAGCCCACCGGCAAGTTTCACAGCAGCTGTTGTGGACTCGGGTTGTATAACAGAGTTAGTTTAAACAAAGTTTTTCAAACTGAACTGGTGTTCTGTAAAAGGGGGTGGGGCTTTGGAAGCCCCTAGGCCATGCTTCTGTTTCCCTGGGCAGACAGCCCTTCAGACACTTGTCTGTGCACAGAAGGAAGAGAGAGCTCTGTGACCTTGCTGGTTAAGAGCTACCTGGTGCTTCTGTCAGGCCATTCTGATGGAGGAAGGCCCTCTTAAGCCTCTCAAATCTGGTGGGTTTTTTTTTTTGCTTGCTGAAGACAAGGTACTGGTGGAGGTGGGAGTTGTGGAGACCTCCTTTGGAAGCTAAGTGGGGGGGTGCCCTGGGAACCCTAGATGAGAAAGCCATAAGGTTTTGATGTGACCTTAGGGTGTGGCTTCTTCCAAGCCCTTCTTAGAGGTCCTGGGCTCCTGGTTCGTGGTTTACATATCAGCTGATGCCACCACCCGTGTCTCCCGTCTCTCAGCCCAGGGCCTAGGGCTCACCTGTGGATAACACCACACATCTTGTTTATGTGGCTGTCGGCGCTGGTTCTGCCCTTACTCTCTCCCGCTGTATTCATTTCTCTTTCCACAGTAACAGTGGAGTTTTCTTACTGTTCAGAATCTCTTTCTTTTCATCTGTGAAATGGGGAAGAGGCCGACAAGCTGGCATGTGTACAGTGGGCAGTGCCTGGCCAGGAAGCAGTCAGTTCCCCAGCAACTCCCAGCTCTCTGCATACGGGGCCCCAGCACCTCCCCCTTTCCCCTCCCCAGGAGTTTCTCTTATTCTTCTCACAGCCTTTGGTCATGATAAAAAGAGAACTTTAGGCTGAGGATTGTCAGTGGAGGGCATGCTATCACTGTGCTCCTTGTGAAACTGGGGGTGTTGTTTTGAACGTTATCTCGATACATATGTCGTTTCAAGGGTGGCTGTAGCTTAGTTTGCATTGCTTGAAGCTTGGCTTTCCGAAAACCAGTGTACTTTGTTGTTAGAACAGTCATTTTAAAAATTGATTTTTATTCCTCCTGTGTTCTTCCATGGGCTGAGTTTGGCTTAATAACGCTTGGAAGCATAAATTACTTGCCCAGGCATATGTGGAGGGCATTTTTGTTTGGGGGGGGGGCCAGGGTGGCCAGAGAAAGAGAAGGCAATATATAACCAAGATGCATAAGCCATTTTCCTCTCTAAGTCTGCTTTTAAAATCAAAACACCCATAGAGTGCTCTAGACCCTGAAATGAGCCGATGCACCTTGGGGGTGTGTGGTTGGCCTGGGCACGTCTTGGCAACTTAGACATCGCGTGGATGCTTCTTTATGGATGTTTGTTTTAAAGTCCTAGGAATTTCACATTCTGTTTCACCCTGAGATCCCAGCACGTCCAGCTACCCGTGAGTTTCCACTGTTTCCTAGCTATTCCTTAGGAAGGTAGACAGAGCATCTCTTCCCAGGCTGCCTTTCTCTCTGAGCGTGTGGGTCTAGGCCCGAGCCCTGGCATCGAGAGGACATGTTCTGGTTCCTCCCATTGGTTTCTGTGCTTGGCCAGCATTTTCCCACCGTTTGGAAAATTCCTGGGCCGCGGCCGGCAACATTATTGCAGATTTTGTTCTTCTGTCATGAGCCCCAGATGTCCCTGTGCTCAGGGGTGGGAGGAGAGGACTTGGGGTTCTTTTGTGAAGACAGAGATGGGAGTGACAGAGTAGGGAGAGGCTGGGAGCCCATGTCCCGGCAGATAACCGGAGAGAGAAACAAATGAGTTATGAGACGGTGGCTTGAAGCATTGTAGCAACTGGGTTGTTCTTTTTCAATTTTTCCTGTGTCATCTTTTTTGGCTCTTCGGGAGGTAATGTTTTAAAGTTCAGAGAAGATCTGGCCTGCCCTTTCCTGTCCTAGGCCATTTCCTCTTGGTCCTCAGCAACCAGGGAGCTATCCCCTGTCCCCATCTCCTCCCCTGGGGGTTATCTGAACATGCCACAGGACCCTCCTAGGAGCTAATCGATCTGCAAGTATGTCCTGCAGACAGAAGCCAATTGTTACATCACAGGAGACTACAGGCGGGGTGGTTTTCATACTGCCAGAGACAGACCATGCTGGGAAGCAAAGTTTTTGTTTTATTAAATAAGAAAATTATGTGTAGGCATGTTTTGCCTGCATATATGTCTATATACTATGTGCATGCAGTAGCCAGAAGAGGGTGTCAGATTCTCTGGAACTGGAGAGTAAAAAGTGGTTTTGAGCCAGCATGTAGGTGCTGGGAATTCAACCTGAGACCCTCTGTAAGAGCAGCCAGTGCTCTTAACTGCTACCCATCCCTCTAGCCTCTATATTATTATTGTTATTATTATTACTATTATTACTATTATTATTACTATTTTTATTAATTATTTTGAGAGAGGGTCTTGTTGAATAGTCAGTCCCAGCCAGGATTTGAATTCATGATCCTCCTGCCTCAGCTCCCCGAGTGTCTGGGATTACAGATCTGTACTACCAGGCTCAGCCAGTAAGATGGTGGTAGGGTGGATGACACCACACTTAGAGGTTAAATCTATGCTCTCAGTTTCTCCTCTATTTTCCAAATTGTTAGGTTCCCTAAGAGCAAAGGGTGTGAGCACTCCTGGGGACTTGTACTGTGTGCCTTGTGCTTGATTTTGAGAATGGATTTGACTGACAAACTCTTTAAAGTGATTTTTGAAACTGAAAAGTTGAAAACTAATAAGTTCTCTCAGCATCTGTAGTAATTGGACTCATCTTTAACTGTGTATTTAACTGTGTATTGATGACTAAATGTGTGTGCATGTGTGCACCCACTTTTGTATGGAGGCCTGTTCCTCTGGCTGGCGTGTGCATCCATGCGTGTGCAGATACATGCAGGACTCTTAAGTACAAAGCATGAGTGAGTGCCTGAGGCCGAAACACAAGGGCTGTACTTTCTATTTTCTGCAGTAAATGAGGCATGCAGTGAGAAAGAGCAGCTCCCGGAAAGGGCCGGCAGAAGTGGCTGGGTTCTCTGGGTTTCAGTGCCCTGTGGTTCTGTGGTTAGAAGGGGAGTCAGGTCCTTTGGCCACGTGACGTACCGCTCCTCGCTCCAGGGATCCGCTGGGGCTATTGCTCTAACTTTCAGGAAGATTCTTGACTCAGTGCTCAGAGCAGTGTGATGGAGAGGACCTGAGATGAACTGTCACTCTTGGAGTTTTCTGTCGCTACTAGAAGATGTGAGCGCACATACGTGTGTGCATGCGTGTGTGTGTGTGTGTGTGTGTGTGTGTGTGTGTGTGTGTGTGTACGTGCATGTGCTGGTCTATATATGTATGTATATGTATGTGGGGGGTGGTTAGGAGTGAACTTTGGGGCCAGGCGTAGAAAAGACATGAGTGTTGGCTGAATGCCTCCTGCATCCTGGACCCTGGGTGAAATCCCACACTCTCAATTAGTAGCCAGGGCTAGTCATATTATCCCAAATTTATAAGTAGGGAGAGGGGCTTCCAGGAGGGCCATCTAGATGGAAATGGAACCAGATGACGACTCAGGATGGCACATTGCAAAGCTGACATTCACCCACTGTTAGTCTGCCTTAGTTCTCTTTTCTCATGGCTGGGACCAAAATACCTGACAGGGGTGGCTTATTTTACTCAGGGTTGAGTGAATATGGTATATTACCTCCAGGAAGGCACGGCAGCTGTGATGGATGTGGTTCATGCTGGCAGAACCTTGCACCTGCTCACATCATGGTGGCAGATGGGAAGCAAAGAGTCCAGACTGGAAGTGGAATCATGTTGGAACCCTCCGTGTCAGCCTTTAGTGCCCTAGCCTAAGAGGGACAAGCCACACGGAAACCATAGCACCGTCCTTCATCTAGCCTGGATAAGTGCCTATCTACCAAGAGATGCCATAAAAGAGTCTAGGAAGGGCTAAGCATATTTAAGTCTGTGTCTTGGTTTCTTCACCCGTAAAATGGGAGTTTTACGTACAGCCCACAAGAGTTGTGAAAACCAGAGGAGTTAATGATAAAATACTCAACAGTGGCTGGTACTTGGAGTGCACTAGGGTGTAGTAGCCATTAGTGAAGCTGTCTTTGTGATCACATGGGCACTGTTAGATGAGGCAGAAAACAGCGTGTGTGGCACTGAGGAAGATGAGTGTCTATGGGGGGGGCATCCTTGGAGTGGCTGGTGTTGGCTTACCCAAGTTTTCAATGAGGAAGGATGGCATGGGTGAGCCGCAGAGTAGGGGACAGCAGAGGAGTGATAAGGCAATGGACTCTGATAGAAAGGGCCTAGTTGTAGCTTCTGAGAGAGCAGGCATCCTGAGGGCATGGCTGAGAAGGTGCCAGCTGCAGAGCCCAGAGGAAGACTTGGCTGGAATGTGGGGAGGTATACAGGGAGGAGGCAGAAAAAAACGTCTCAAGGCTGAAGAAGTATAGAACGACTGGCTCTGAGCTCTTGGTGATGGCCTGAATGTCAGGAAAGTTGAGTAAGACACAAGGAGAACATTCTAGAAGCACTGTAGTACAAGGTCCTTTGGTGTGTTGAACTAGGTACTCTCCGTGGGGCTGGAGTAGAGAGAAGGTGGGAAGGAGGCCACCTCCCAGGTTAGGAACTCAGTGTGTGTCAAGGACGCTAGGCAGACCGGGAGTCATTCAGCGCCTGTGTAGCCTGTGTTCTGCACGGTTCTCATCTGTCTGCTTAGTCATGTGCCAACTCCAGGCCTCACCCGACACTGACTCAGCCAATGGGGAGCCAGGCCTGGGAATCTGTATCAGACACAGGTTCATGGTGACCTAAGGCAGAGTGACCACACAAGGATGGTGACTAAGTAAATAAGAGTCAGATTTCTCCGAGGCCATAGTGGGAAGCTCTGTAGGGACTGGAGGGAAAGGGACAAATCACAGTGGACAAGATCAACACAGAGCTTCCTCGTTGTACGGGAACAGCTTGGGTTCTGTAGATAAGTAACAGAGAGGCATCCATCTGCCTTGCGCACATCTTTTGTAGTTTTTAAGGGATGGGTAGAGCTGTGGTTTGAATGCTGGTTGCCACCCTCAGTTTCTATGTTGAAGCCCGTTGCCCTGTTTCATGGTATTAAGAGGCAGGGTCTTTGGAGGACGATTGGGCCTTCATGAGTGGGGCCTTCATGAGTGGAAATAGTTCTCTCATGAGAAAACTCTGCTTAGGGCTGGGAGATGGCTCAGTGAATAAAGTGCTCACTAGGAAACCCGGAAGACCTAAGTTCAGCTCCCTAGAGCCCGTATAAAACCAAGGAGCAGGGCTTATATCTGAAACTTGATGCACTTGGATATATATATATATATATAGGCAGCTCCTGGGAGCTCACTGACCGACCAGTAATGTAGTCAACCAGTGAGCTCCAGGATGAGGCAGCATCCCTGCCTCATGAATAAGATGGTCAATAGAGGATGACATCTGGTGTTCACTCCTGGCTTACACACACGCACACATGCACGCGCACTGAGGAATTCTGGCAATCACAGTGTGTGTAAGAACTGGTTGTGCTATTATGGTTATTTCATGACTACCACATGCTGAGTAAGTGGTTTGGTCACTGGAACAAGAGGTGGCAGAAATAAGAACATCCTCCGATCTGAACGTCTTGACATTCTGCCATGTTGAGACTCTGTTTTGTCACAAGGAAGGCATGAGCTTTCCTATGACAGCCCGCAGCACAGCTCAGGTGAATCTTCAGTTATGCTATCGTTGCTTTTCAAGCTGCGTCTTGCAAAAACCATCCAGTTGAGAAATAAGCTATTTGGATGGACTGCCTTCCTTTTCTCTTTTCTTTTCTTCTCTTTTCTTCTTTTTTCTGTTCTCCCCCCTTCTCTTCCCTCCCTTTCTCTCCTCTTTTCCGGTTCTGGGGATTGAGCCTAGGGCCTTTTATATGTTAGGCAAGTGCACTATCAGTGAGTTACAGCCCCAGACATCTTTCTACTTTGTTCTTTTCTTTTCTTTTCTTTTCTTTTCTTTTCTTTTCTTTTCTTTTCACAGCCTACAGAAGCTTTTTATGTTTTACAGCTCTAGAAAAAGAATCCCAGGAGTTTTCCCCCTGTACATCTTGCTTCTTCATGGCCCATGCTGCCAGCTGAGGTTGTCAGTGCAGCAAAGCTGAACAGATGGGACGGGAGCAGATTGTTCGGCCGTTTCTCTCGGTCTTTGAGCTGCACATCAAATCTAGGGATGCTCACTCTACACTTGTTCGACCTGCCTGTGAGGTTCATGGCAATTTTCCCAGCTCTGTGACCATCAGTAATCCCAAATTCACCAATGTGCCCGTGCTACATCATCACAGTTAGGAACTGAATGATGACGTTGAAGCATGGCCTGATGAGGACCTGGCGTTTGCCTCTCTTCTCAGCGTCGTTGATGCTCTTGAGAGCATCTGCCAGGACGTTCATGTGCACCATGGTGATGGCCCAGAAAGACGGCAGAAAGAGGCTTTGTTATGCTTTTTTTTCCCCAATGAGCTGTTGTTTTGTTCAGGGTAGCCTTGAACTCTTGTGGTCCAGGGTGCCCTTGAAGTTGCATGTTTTGACCTCAGCCTCCTGGATTCCTAACCTGTACCACCAGGCCCAGCTTAGATGGTGTGTCCATGACTTCTTTTCAGGTGTGGTCTGGTGGAGGGGACTTGGATCTGAGTGAGTGACCTGTTGACTGAGACCCTTGTCAACAAATAGCTTGCACTGGTTCAGCATAAAATAAACCTGTAGTGATTAAAAAAAAAAAACTTTCTTGTATGTGTGTATGCTCATTATTAGGAGAACAAATCATAGGAAGTGTGGACAGTGTCTTATGTGTGCACCACCATGTAGCAGCCACCAAAACCAAGGCAGAATTGAGTATTTCCAGGCGAGCTGTCTTCCTACCTCTTAGTCAACATCCCTCTCCCCCTCCTCTGAAGAAGCCACTGTCTGGTGACCTAATGTTGCGAGAAGGCAGGGTGATTCGCACAGCTCCATGGTTCATAGGTAGCAACCAAGAGGAAAAACCTTCCTGCAGAGGCGTTTCTAGGCTTAGGTTGAAATGCACCCAATGTGGATCCTAAGACCTTTCAAGTACTGAAATGCTCTTATGTTTTAGGCATTTGTTGGTCTTCATCTGGCCAAGTTGCCATTTCAAAGGCTTTCTTTTCTACTTATCTGGCAAACCATACATTTTATTTCCTTTAAGGGCAAAACCAACCTTGGAGCTCATTTACAGCCCATGTTCTACGAGCCCACTTCCCTTCCATCCTGTGAAAGAGGCTTTCTTTTTCTTAGCGAGCACTATGCTGAAAAGGGGTGAGATGTGTGCTCCCTCACCTGCCTGCCCAGTGGGAGAAGGGATTCCCAGGGACCTACTTTCGTTCTGGCCTGGAAGTCAGGGCTAGTGCTAGAATTCTCTTTGCCCGTGGGCCTGGCATTGGAGTCTCCTCTCACCTTGCCTGTATGGCTTCTTCTTTCTTGTTTTGAAGTCATTCCTCCCCTGCCCCACCCCCACCCCCACCTCCGTCCAGGAGTGTCTGCCTATAAATGTGATTCTCTTTGGTCCCTGCGTTTCTGTATGACCCGCTGTCCAGGTCAATGAGATGATTTCAGTTACCCTCAAGAGACAGGCCACAGAATGTGGTGGGGGCTTCCTGGAGCACTTAAAGTCCTTTGTGTCAGCCTCTCCAGTTGGTTGTATTTATGCTGGAGAGAGGCACCGCCATTTTGAAACAGTGTCTGGCAAAAGAGGCTCCTTTTTGGTATTTGCTGGGTTAGGGAGGTGGTTTAAGAATGGATTTATTTGGGAGGTGGTTTCATTGGTTAAGTGCTTGCCTTGCAAGCATGAGGACCCGAGTTTAAACCTTATACCCCATAGTGAACAAAAATGAAAGAAAACAGCACACACTTAGAATCTCAACACTGGGGAGGTTGAGGCAGGCAGATTCTTGAGGCTCTCTGGCTAGCTAGCCTAGACTACCTATAAGCTCCAGGCCAGGCCCTGTAATAAAAAGCAAGGTACCTGAGGAATAGATAGCACACCTGAGGTCATCTTTTGTCCTTCACATGTATCTATGTGCACATGCATCTGTACACGTACACACACACACACACATACACACTTTTGTGCTTAGTGGTGGTAATATATACCCAACATAAAACTTCTCATTTTAACTATCTTTAAATGTACAGTAGAGTGGTATTACTAGATTGTGTTCAATACAGTCCTGTAACATCACCCCATCTGTCCATAAGATGAGTTTTTATCTTATAAAATGGAAACTCTACCTAGCATAGCCCAGCTTTATACCACCAAGACTCTGCCACCTACTACTCCACTTCTATCTCTGAGTTGATTAGGGACTTCCTGTGAGCAGAGTCCTGTCGTAATTGTTCCTTTGTGGTGATCTTACTGCATTTAGCTTAATGTAGTCCTCAAAGGTCATTCATGTAGCAGGTGGCAGATTTTTCTTCCTTTCTAAGGCAGGATGATCATCTGTTGAACGTGTAGAGCACATGCATTAACACCTGAAGCCATCTTCATTTTGCAGGCACTGAGCACCTCCTCTCTTCCTGATTAAGCACCTGTCACCCTTCCTGGAGAATTCCACATGGGGTTTCAGGAGTTACACGGGGAACAGAAGCTTGCCAAAGGAAAAGTGGGTTCAGGGAAGGCTGTCGTGTGAGGCTGCTCATTTCCAGTGTTCATTGCACAGAGAGCATTGAGGTGTGGCCTAATGCGTCTGCCTTTTGGCAAGCCATCTTTCCTGGATTTCTGGAAATGAGATTAGGCTTGCTTAGCCTGGACTTAATGGCCACAATAATAACATAATTTTAGGCATCAGCTGTTGGCAAGGCCAAGGACATTGTCTCCGTCTCCAGAGTTAATAGACTCTGAAAACTTTGGATGTGATGGGTAAGATGTATTTTTGGAATGATATTAAGACTCTAAAATACCATTTTAAGAGAAGAAAATATCAAAAAGGTGAGAAATAAACTGAGTCTATACTTAAAAGACCTGATAGGAGTTACTAGAAAACTGTTAGATATACTAAGCAGTTATAGTAAATCTGCTTTCATTATTCCAACAGTGAACTCAGAGAAAGAAATTGGGGAAAATATCTCATTAATAATAGCTAAAAAATAATTATAAAGTACCTAGTAATAAACCTTCCTAAAGAAGTCAAAGTCCTCTTACAAGAAAATAGTAGCACTCAATTAATTCATCTGGAGCCTCTGGGCACACATGTATTTGATGTCACCTTCTCTTTGGTAACATGTGGTATATAACACCACTCTCATCCTGCTATGTCCCAGAGTGCTTTACCTGGAAGGGTAGTTCAAATGCTGGAACATTCTACATCTGGGGTCCCATCTCAAGTCTCTAGATTCATTTCTAGTCTGTACCACTCCCACTGTATATGTACTCACCTCATAGTTTCTTTTAATTGACTTCCATTAGAGGTCATTTATATGTTCATCCAATACTTTCTGACTATTCTTCCAATTCTGGGCATTGAAGTTTGGAGCTATGACAGGCATTGAGGGGTAAACAAAATTTCCAACATTATATGCATGCTGATTATACCTTCTGTTGTACACGGACTGGCCTTGAATCATGTCATCAGATGGCCACATCAGATGAAGCGCCGTAGGTCTCCACTTCCCTGGTGGTACAACGGGAAGGTTGACCAGATGCCCCTGTGATTCTTCACAGGCGTCTCTGCTTCTTACCTTGTTGAGCTTTTGAGTGTAACACCCTAGGCCTGTAGCCAGGTCTCTTGTATATAAGCCTTTGGGATCAGGTTTTGTTTATAATATCCAGCTTTATTTTGCTTGACCAGCAAGAAAGGTTGTGTTTGACTCTTCAAGTATTTTTAAAGACTTATTTTATTTTTAAGCGTGTGTGTGTGTGTGTGTGTGTGTGTGTGTGTGTGTGTGTGTGTGTATGTGATTGCTTGTGCCCATGCAGGATTGAAGCACTAGATTCCTTAGAGCAGTGATTATAAGCAGTTTTGAGCCTCCTAACCCAGGTTCTGGGGATGAACTGGGTCCTCTGTAAGAGCAGTCCGTGTTCTTAAGCTCTGAGCCCTGTCTTCAGCCTATGTTTGACTGTGTCGGGTATGTTCTTGGCACACATAAGTATTCGCTTCCGGCTCTTGGATGCAACTTTCTTGTGTATACATATTTTTCTCTGGTACAGGGAATTCCAACAATCCCAGATGGTTAAAGCTTGGTAGTGGTGGTGGTGCAAGGGTGGGTGGGTGGGATGAATGGCTTTGGAGAGATGTTGGATACAGAATGCCTGTTGTCTCATGAGGATGCTGTCTGCCTTCAGACATTCTCCATTTATGTTGCAAATGGGACTTTCTAAACCACCACACCCCTTTCAGGTAAGACATGATGAAACACCAAGACACACTTTTCAAAGTAAGGCTAATGGTTGCATCTTTAAAATAAAATAGGACGAGGAGCAGAGGTTCATGGGGATGAAGGCTTCTGCATGACTGCTGACTGATACAGCCATTGGGAACCTCAGTGATGTTTTGTTTACATCATAGAACAGGAAGAAATGGTAAGCTGTCAGGATAACTTAGAGAGTCTTTGCTGAACTAAGCCTAGGGGAAACTTACATTATGCCCTGGTTTCCTTGTGGACCACTTGTGAATGTGAGGTTATGGGTCTCTACTGCCCTGATGGCACAATGAAGAGGTTGACCAGATGGCCCTTTGGTTCTTTATAGGTATCTTTGGTTTCTACCAAGTTCAGTTGTTGTGTGTACCATCCCAGGCCTGTAACTGGGTCTCTGGTGTAAGCCTTTGGGACCAGTTTCAATAAAGTGTTTAATACACAACCTTGCAGACTCTTGCAAACCTTTCTGGGTAACACTTACTTCATTGCACTTTTAAAAATGAAAAAAAGAGAGAGAGAGAGAAAGAAAATGCTGCTTAGCAGGCTCACAGTAATTGAGGCTGACAGATGTCACTCAGAATTTTATTATTTAAAGCCACAATGATTTTCCAAATAACCTAAAAATATATAATCCAACCTCAAAATAGTGTCTCGTAACAGAGGCAGGCAAGCCTGTAGGAAATGAAGTCATAATCTTGGCACCCCTCGAGTGCTGGTTCAATGGCTTTGAACACTTTTATGTTCTCTGAGAAATACATGAACATGGAACCATATCCAGTTACTCACTGTGGCTGCCAGGGCCTCAGAGAAATGGGGTGTCTTGGGTGTTTTTCCCTGGCTCCTCAGTCAGCACAACACCCCTTCTGGTCCCTGTAAAGAGATTTCTCTTTATTCTATAAGAGCAGGACCTGGGATGAAATCATGTGCACAGATTTTAAAAATTAAGTCTATAGATTGAATTGCTGTACTCAGCTGGGTGGCAGAGGCTTCCAGAAGGAATCTAAGATGCATGTGGTACCTCCCATCACCACTCCGCTTTTCTTCCTTTAATCTGCGTGATATCTATTCCGCATTCTTATTACATATTATTTGCATCAGTGACATAGACACATAATAATTAACACTACATTAACCTGATAAGAGTTACTGTGTTGTTCAATGGATGTGGGTTTTGAGGACTGTAGACCTTGGAGGCTACCTAGTACATGAGAGTGAGGAAATGGGAGGACTGGGCCTCAGATCTGGGTGAGGAAGGACTGGAATTCCAGAGCTGACATGAATTTTCGCTGTTGGGTAAATATTCTGATCTTTCTTTTTCTTTCTTTCTCTCAAGATAATAGGGTCTCACCATCAAGCTCAAGCTGCCCTTGAATATGTGATCCTCCCACCTCAGTCGGCTAGTGCTGAGATTACAGGCCTGGGCCACGAAACCTGGCTCAAGCCTGTCTTCCCAAGATGAGTTTCTGAGCTGGTTTGTGTTGAAGTAGGAAGGATGGGGGCACATGTGGCCCTGGTGGTCTGACAAGGCAGTTAGAAGCTAGCCTGTGTTCCACGTGGCGGCCCCTGGAAGATCCAGGCTGGAAGTTCTCTCCCAGAAGGGTGTCCCGGAAGCATCTCCGGGTGGCTTCCGAGCCGGAGGAGAGGCCACAGGGCTGCCAGCATGGGTCTGGCTGTATTTGGTTTTCTCTGACTAGATCTTTGTTCGCCTGCAGGCTTCAGCTGCCCAGGCTCTCGTGCCCCAGCTTCCTCTGCGCTGCATGAAGCGCTAGCCTGGTTAAGTAAACACCGCTGGAATATTACCTGTCTGTTAACCTGTCAAAATTGCTTTACAGCCCCTTTTATCTCTCTCCCCACCCCTACACCCCCCCAGAATTCCCCTGGAGTTCTCAGCTCTCTCTTTGGTTCCTTTCCTTCCAACCTTCCTCCAAAGTGTCCCCACCCCCAGTCATTAAATATTGTCAGAGTTTGCCTGCTCCAGATAAATGGTTGTTGACTCTCTAATGCAGACCAAGGACACTGGGCTCCCAGCCTCATGAAAGTAGCCATGGTGCCTGCCAGGTGGGCTGAGGCCAGGGGGCTGCAGGGTGCGGGCTGCCTGAGCCCAGGAGGCCGCTCTAGCTCCTGGCCAGCAGCTGGCTGCTGGCGCCTCCTTCCTTCCCTCCCGCCTGCCCCACCCTCTCTCTAAACATGGCTGTATAAACTTGAGGGTCTTAGGGGAACGTCCAGTTCTGAGCCCAGTGGTCACAGAGCGCGAGCCCTGGCTCCATGTGTAGGGCCTCATGCTTGACTGGATAAGGTCAGAGGCTCGTTAGTGAGTTGCTTCATTTTTAGCTGTGGTAAAATGCATATACTATATAATTGACCATTTTAATCATTTTTACAGTATAATTCAGCAATAATAAGGACATTCACGGTGATGTATAGCCTTTACCACCACCACCTTTCTTAAGCTATAATTGACATGCAAATGTTGCATTACTTAATATATGCATTTTGGAGAGTTTGGACATATCATTCCAAGGGGAACACCACACCCATCAGGCAGTTGTGGTCACCCTTACAGGGCAGCCTGCCGGACCCGGAACAACCCCGGGGCTGTGCGTCTGCGCCTATCTATGGGTTTGCCCCCGAGAATCACCATGTGCTCTGTGCGTCGATTTCAGGCAAACTCTGAGCAAGATGTTGACAAGGTCCTGCGATCCACGTTTGCCTTCCAAAGCTCAGGTCTTCCAAGGGACAGTGTGGCAACTGGTAGGAGCTGGTTGGTGACTCAACTTGTTTCTGGCATTAGCTCTTTGTTCCTGGCGGCGTGAGCTCCTGGTTGTCACCATCAATGGCCGAGCTCCCCTTGTGTATTCAGCAAGGTCATTTCTGCTTCGCTGAAGTGACCAGGTCTCCCTTTCCCAGGTCGCTGCCCTCCTGCCCACAATTGCTGCCCTCCCATCTTCTCTGTCCAAACCTGACAACTGTGTGTGTGTGTGGGGGGGGGACTTCCTATTGGACACTGAATGAAGCTGAGCATATTATGAGGAAACCTCTCACCTAAATCAGAGTCAGTATAAAGTTAGGGTGTGGATTTTGGAATTGTGACTTTCTCATCACCTGGCTGTGTGGCGTTGGTATTTCTCCCCATGAGGCAGGATTGACAGTACACCTCTGGGGCCATTAGTGAGTGGGTTCACTAATAGCAGTCAGTGGCTGTGTATAGTACCTTGTGGATTGGATGTGTAGAACCACTGGCTATTGCTAGTAAAATCTGGACTCAAGAAACTATCAATGTAGGACCCTCCACCTCTACCCTGTTGATGTTTGGAAAATTCTAGAAAGTTCATAAGACTTCAGTGTGTCTTCAAATTACATGCATGTCTTGATTTTCAGGGCTCTCAAAGGCCTCCAGCTCAGATCTGGGATGTAGGAAATCTTGCTTCTACCCAAATTAGCAACTAATTGTCCCATTTCTCCCCCCCCCCCCCATTTCCTCTTTTTATCTTGCCATCCTATCTTTGGATTTTGTCCCAGTGTACAACCATTCTGCATTTACTCATGTTTCCGTCCCACCAAGCTGACCTTGCAGGACCATGGTGACAGGTGTGTTAATCTTGTGTGATATGCAACAGGTTCCAGAAAGTAGGAAAGAGTTAACAGGTCCCCCTAAGTGCCTTGTCCCTTTTGATGTTGGCAGAAAACTAACTTTCTGGACTTGAGTATGGTTCTCTGAAGTTTATTATTATGTTTATGCTGTTTATAGTTGTATATTTATAATCTGATCAATTGTGGTTGTTTATTTATCCTGTGAGCTCACACTAAAGGCTGGGGAGATGTTGGTGGGCTTATGACATGAGGTCCTGTCTTGGCTCTTTGTGATTACTGGGTTGTGTAACCTCTTTGTTCATTGGGTTTCATGCCTGGGGATCATTGGCCCTTCGCCTGTGTGTCCTGTAGTGTGAGGGGGTGGGCTGCCTTCTGGGTGTGGCCCAGCCGTGGTGTCCGTTCTTGGCTAGCACTCAGTAGCTTTTCAGGGAGTCATACACCTAGGTCAGGCACTTTCCTGGGGAAGGACAGCTATGGCCTTGCTTGGCTGTTTGAATTTGTGTGTGTGTGTGTGTGTGTGTGTGTGTGTGTGTGTGTGTTTGTATTGGTTAAAGCAGGGAACTTATTCTTCTCAGTTTTAAAAAATTGTCACATGCAAGAAGCAAGACCCAGCCCATTTCTTTCTTAGCATCGCTGTGTTGTGAGTATTATGTGTGCAGTTTTCATTAGACAAGGGGACCCCGTGCGCTTACTTTTCAGGACAGGTTTGTTGCTGTGTAGTGTATGTACAGTAACAGTCATCCTCGGTTGGCAGTTGGCGTGATTTGACTTTTAATGCTGCCTTTTCTGTCTAAGGTCCTCCTGAGAAGCAGGCTCGCAGCTGACTCCAGCCTGAGCCTCTGATTGATGCCAGTATCACATCCCTGGGTCTTTTAAAGCAGTCACTGCCGGGACTGCATTCAGAACTTGCAGTGTATGCAGTTGTCTACACTTGGTGGTCAGACTTTGAGCTGCAGTGCTTTCAAGCAATGAGAGGTGTTCTCAGGGAGACAGTCACAGATGAAGGACCATTTCTCTTCCTGCTTTAGGGAAACTGAAGGAAAGTTGTTAGATCTTTGCCTGTTTGTTACAAGAGAGGCAAAGAGGCCAGACACACTTGCTCTTCCTTCCCAGAGCACATTCTTACCAGACTCTTGCATGAACCACACTATGAAACAAGAAGGTGAATATGTGGGCCAGGTCCTGGTGTGAGCTGCCTAGCCTCAGCCCTGCTCAAATAACCATGCTAGGCCTTTAAAAGTCTAGGTCCCTTCCCTCCCTCCCTTCCTTCCTCCCTCCCTCTTTCCTTTCCCCCTGTTCTTTGTCCCAGTCTCCCATACCTGGGGTTGAATGCAGGGCTTACCTCATGCCAAGCAACCTTTCCTCACTTAGCTGCTGCCCAGCTTTCCTTTTCAGTTCCTGACACAGGGTCACACTAAGTTCCCAGGTTGGCCTTGAACTCACTCTAGCTCAGACAGACCTCGATCTTTTGATCCCTCTGCTACAGTCTACAGAGCATCCAGGATACTAGGCTTGCACCACCAGTGCTGGTCTCTCTTTTCTTCTTGGGGTCACTCTGAGCCCTGGACAATGACTGTGCTTCCTTTTTCTTTCTGCGTGAGCCTCCCCACAGGCTTTGGTGTAGGGAATCTGGGCAGAGAGCTCTTCAGCGCCTTCCGGCTCACTGACTCCGTGATAAGGTTCCGATGGATGGATTGCATGTCACGTTGCTTGGAAACAGGGTGGAAACTGGCCAGCGGGCCCTCAAAGCAGTATTCCTGAGCTCCCAGAACCAGCACATTTGAATGAGTCTGATAACGTCTCTTAGCTGCTCTGGGCCACCCCCCTCTCCCTCAAGTCCAAAGAGGAGAACATGAGCAGAAACTGCTTTCACACAGATAAACTGCCTGAAGTGAAATAGAAACATGCTTGATTTTTTTTTTTTCTGTCAGTTGTCTGATTTTTTTTTTTTTTTCTGGAACAATTGTCTTGCTTCAAGTGAAGCAAGCCTTAGTCCACCTTGGGGATAGAGGCTGGACAGAGTATGCTTGCCCACGGAACGCAGCAGGAACCAGGGGGGAGCTTTAGAAGGCCCGAGAACAGCTTTGTCTCCTCGCAGCGGCTTGCAGGCTCCCAGCCATGTCCTGGCTGAGCGATTGTGTGTCCAGCTCACTGGGCCAGAGCTGAATCACCACCAGTCCCCCACAGTGTTGGCAGTGGCTGTGGCTTAAAGAGACCCAGGACTGTAACGAGGGCGGTGTGCAGAGGCTCTGGCTGGAGTCAGCTGGATGAAGGAGTCTATCAGAGTCTCTTGAGAGATGAGGAAAGCCCAGGTCTGGCTGCTGAGGAAGAGCTGAGCAGGGGTCTCTGGGCTGTGCTAAGAGGCATTCCGAGCCGCAACAACTTAACATCTTAGCTTCCAGAAGTTCCTTCTTTTCACATAAGCTAGCTGTTACCGGCGGTTTTCAGTTAGCTAATTTCTGAAATGTGCCTCTGTTTGGTGACCCATTTTATAGGCGAGAAAGAGGCTTAACTTTATCCAAAGTCAAGGGCAGATCTAGCGTTCCTTTGGCAGGGTCTTACCATGGCTGTCTTGAGTTTGTTGGCTATCTCACACTGCAGACTGCCAACCCTTGAAAAGCTCATCCCAATCCGAACTTCTCTGTTTATGTATTAAGTTTGTTTAGTCAATGGCAGACCCCACCACTCTGCTGGAGAGGTGACTGCGTTTCGTCTACATGGTGTTCCCAACGTCTGGTTCACAGTAGGCTGGCTGCTCAGCTATTGAATGACTGACACCTGCCGGCTGACCTGTATGGCACCTGGACTATGTCCACACGGAAGGGACTCTGTGAACACGGGCAGCCAAGTTCCTTCCCCCTCTGGAGAACACTGGCGTGGGAGCTGAGCACCTCACAGTTCCCAACAGATCACAACATCTGTCGTTTGTAGCAGGATGGTCTGGGCAGCCCTTGAAGGCAGGTTGCTTCCAGAATCATCTGGCACAGGAGCTCTCCCAGCCTGCTCCACTCCCTGCTTACCTCCAGGGTTGGTGGGCCAACCCAGAAAGTAAGTCACCCTGTTTATCCTCTGGGAAGGGGCAAGGAAGACTGGAAGGTGGCTTTGGATTGGGGCCCACCCATGGTGCTCCCACTGCCTGGCTGTTTCAACACTGCTAGCCTCTTGGGCTGCTTTCCTGGTTTTGCCCACTCTTGCATTTACCTTCGGAAGGACCTCATATTCCCCTTATTACTCTTTCGTCTCTACAGCAAATATGGAGGCTGCCCAGGTCTAATTCTCTGCAGCAAAAGAACCAAGAGAAGGAGAAGGGTGATTCTTCTTCCTAGAAGCCATGTTCCTGTGTTGCCACGTGCACTTCTTCAGTGTCCTCAGGTAGACCAGATGAACCAAGGAAGCCATGATAGAAACACTAGAGTGTTCTCACAGATATTTTCTTTACATTGATAAGTATATAATCTGAAAGCAGCATGTCTGTTGGTGGTTTTCAAAGGGCAGGAGCATGGCTGTCTCTAAATCACTCCCCTTGTTCTGTGATTTGGGGGCCCAGACAAGAATCCCCCTAAGGATCCCAGCCAGTGTCTTTTCAGCAGTTCTTCTGAAGCCAGCCCTGAGGTGTTGACCATCCCACCTACCTCCACTGGAGTAGAAAGTCCGAGAGGCTGAGTGTTGGCAACTCACTTCTCCTGTGACATGGTCCCAGGTGGAATTCTGGTACTCTGCTGGATCCTGAGCTGCCAATATCTTTGTGAGGTCCTGTTTTGCTAGGGACCTACATGGAGCTTGTGGCAGTCTCTGGCTCCCATCTCCCCTCCCACCCTCAGCATCACCCTGAAGAGGTCTGTCTTTTGAAGTGGAATTCGTTGTTGCTCAAGCACACTCTGGCTAGTCTTCGTCATTAGGCTTTGTTGGCAAGTTGTATTTGATTCCAGGGGATTGTTTTATTTACAGGCAGGGGGCTTTTTCACTCCAAGTTTACACTGCCAGACGATATACAACTACTCATAATTAAAAGGGTAAATGTGGGCACCTGCACACCCCCCCCCCCACTGACAGCTGATGGCTTTCATTATGAGTGAGCAAGGCCCTTTAGTCAGATTCTGCCCATGGCAGAGCCCCCTTTTCTACAGATTACTGAGTCTCACTTAAATTTCAATATCGGTTGATAAGACTGAATCACACAAACATCAAAACCTTTAGATAGACTCATAAAATGTAGGCAGATGTCTTATTTCTCCCTAGAAAAGACTGTTGGGAACAGAGCTCTGATTCCTAAGGATTTTACCTCTCTTTGGAGGGACATGTTGAGCCCATACTTGCCAAACTGAACATCAGCCAAACTGAAAAAGTGTTGCCTTTAGTTTTGCTCTTTTTACAGCTTCGACGAAGTACACTTGATGAGTAAAATAGAATCTATTCAAGGAGTGAATACACATGACATGATGATGATATGATATATATCCATAAATATATATCATGTCACATACAATGTGCACACGTTGTGAAATGATTGCTATACTCACAATCAGCAACACATTTATTTCCATAGCTGCCTTTTAGGGTTTGGAGTGGTGGACGCTTAAGATATAATGTGTTGGGGCTGGAGAGATGGCTTAGAGGTTAAGAGCACTGTCTGCTCTTCTGAAGGTCCTGAGTTCAATTCCCAGCAACCACATGGTGGCTCACAACCAACTGTAATGAGATCTGGTGCCTTCTTGTGATGGGTAGGCACACATGTGAACAGAATACTGTGAAAATAATAAATAAATCTTTAAAAAAAAAAGATATAATGTGTTGCTTTAGCACATTGCAGTCAGGTGAGCAATGTATATGCCCATTCTTTCTGTTGATTTTTAATCCCTTAGACTCATGGCCTTTCTGCCTCAGCCTCCTGTGTGCTGGGATTACAAGTGTGCACACCACACTCAGTCCTACACTTTAAGTCACATGCTGTGTACTAGATCCAGGAGCATTCTTTCTATGATCTAAAAGCCACCAGGTTCTTTGCGTTGTCCCTCATCTCAAGTCTTCTCCTCTCTGGTGACCAGTGAACCTTGTAGGAAAGGGCCCTGGATGTCTTTTGGACAGATGCTAAGTCCTTGAAACCCATTAGACATTTCTCTTGAGAAGACAGAGTTCCCTGAGGTTTCCAGGCAGAATTCAAGCTTGGGACAGGCGCTACCAGGCACTCCAGCAGACCACAGAGGCCCCGGGAGATAGCCAGTCCCAGCTTATGGGAATTGTCCTGACTGGGGAGGCGGAATGATATGGACGCCCTTGTATTTCAAAGACATTGCCTCTATTGACTCAAAGATGTGGCCTTGACCAAAGTAACAAGATTGCAAACACCAAAGTGGAGAAAATATCTCATGTGGCTGCTGTTTTTCTTCTAGAATATTCTCCACTTCCTGATGCTTTTCATTTAGAGACTTTTGAGTTTAGAGCAGTGTCCTGCTTCAAGAGATTGTGCTGTGTATTAATTCAAGCTGAGCTTGGCATGGGGAAACATTCCCTCTGCCCAGTAGCTTGGCTTTTCTTTCTTTTTTTTTTTTTTTCTTTCTTTCTTTCTTTTTTTATTTTCCTTTCTGTTGGCTAGAACAGCACATAAGAATTCCCCAGCATGGGGCATGGCTCAGTGGCACTAAACCCTCCCAGCCACTTCTTTTCCAATCACCCAAATATATCGCATTGGGCAATATTCTAAGCATGGGGAGGAATTGCCTTGCATGGAACAGAATCTCTGAGTAAAATAAAATAGAGCCGCTCTGGCAGAAAGACAGAGACTGCTGGACAGGTGCTGGTTCTCCTTCTCCTTCAGACAGGAAGGCAGCTTGACTATTATCCTTCTCCTTGTATTTCTCCCCTCCCCCCCTTTTGTCATTTAAAAAAAGTTTGTTATCTTGCTCCCTGTCATGCTTTTGTCCTTCTTGCCGTGTGCATTATTAACAGGGGTTGGCTCCAAGCTTTTTCCTCCTTCTGAGAGTTTCGGTAGACACTACAGAGAGATGAGAAGGAAATTAAACTCATTGGGGGTAATTCCATGATCGCAGTGCCAAAACCCTAATGATCTCTGTCTAACAGGCCCAGATAGGAAACCGGGTACCGGTCTGAGTCTAGGAGAGAAGTTTAGTTTCCAGGTAGTTCTCTGATCCATTTGGCTTGTGGGGAAAATGACTAGAAGCCCATTAGCTCTTTCTAACTGTGCTAATTCCCTTGAGGAGTGAATGGAGGGTGTCTCGTGTCCAAATGAATCTGTCGTCATCGTCATCATCATCATCATCATATCATCATCATATCATCATCATCATCATCATCATCATCATAATATCATCATCATCATATCATCATCATCATCATCATCATCATCATCATCATCATCATCATCTGTTGGGAAGGCAAATGGGTCCAGGTGTTCTGGAGAAGACAGTAATGCAGTAAATGAGAAGATGTAAACTGGAAGATGTACGTGTGGTACCTACCCTAAGTGATGGGTGGGGCACACACCCTGAGGGGGAGTTTGCCCAGTTTGCATTTATGTAACACGGAGGGATAAAGGCAAAGGAAATAACAGGGGGAGGAAGGTACCACTCATCTGCAGAGCAGAATACTAGGAAGTCACTGGAAGTCATACTATATATTTATGTCTTTTGACATAGAGACATATCTTTGATGTATTCTTCAGTATACTCTGGCTAAATAGAGTAGGTGTCAACTCCATTGGATCCCTAATTAGATTGTGAGATAGGAAAAGAGCTGAGTGGGGGAAATTAGGAGGTTTTTAAATGAAATCTGTAGTGTTCTTTCATTGTAAAATGTATCTTAAAGTTTTTTTTTTGTTTACATATGGGTGTTTGACCTGGACACATATCTGTGCACCCCTTGTATGCAGTGTCTGAGAAGCAATATCTGGAACTGGAGTTACAGGTGGTTGTGAGCCACTATAGGTGCTGGGAACAAAACCCCAGTCCTTTGCAAGAGCAGCCAGTGTGCTTAACTGCCACGCCATCTGTCTAACCCCTATTTCTGTTAAGTTCTTCGGGAAACTATGCCGTGATTATGTAAAAAGTTTGCATGAGCTGAAGATGGGCAAAGGCATAGGGATTTTTAAATAATCTCTTCATCTTTTCTTTTCAATCCAAAATTATTCCAGAAAAAAAAATTAAAGAAAGGTGATAAGCATTTCAATTTGGGAAAGATAATTAAGACTAGTCAGTTGCACATGGGTGCTGACCTTAGCTCTCTAGTTTATAATGAGAATTATTTTATGTTAATAAAAGTAAAAAATGCATCATTTTGGAAGAAGAAAGTGGCATACGAAATAGAATTGCGTTGTCCTTTGGTTACTAGAACCTGTCTCCATCGGCCTTGCTGGGTCCTCTACAGTTAAGCCTGCTCTTCTGGCACAGCCTGCCAGGCCAGATAGGCTGCGATTAAGAACACGGACTTTGGAATGAATAAGGGAGAGCTGGTTTGAAGCCCTCACACACCAGCTGCATGGCCTTGGGCAGTCATTTTGTCTGTGGCTTATTTTCTTAAAAAAAAAAAAAAAATCTGTAAAATGTGTTTAATGAGCCTGATCTCATAAGACTATTGCCAGAAGTAAATGAGGCAACATAGTGCTTAATATGCACCTACGCTACCCAGGGGAAGGGCTGGGGACTTCTCTCCCTGCCAGACGCTGATAGTTGACTTGTCTTCTCAGAACACAGTTCTTCTGAAGTTGCTTGCCCTGTCTGAGGGTATGTGGCTTCTGGTTTTTGATAGTTCCTTTAATAAGAATTTTTTTTTTTTTTTTTTTTTTTGCGGGGAGGGGGTGTCACATCAAATGTAGATTATTTGAAAGTCATTGTCGTCCTATTTCAGTACCTGTGTGGTCACTGTCCCATGTCTCATGCCCAGTGGATCTTTCTGGATTGTGTGCATGTAGACTGTTTTCCAAATTAAGCCCGTTGAGGAAAACCCTTCATAAACGTTCACCTGTTCCCTTAGGTCTTTACACAGGGGTCTCCGCTGCCTTTGTAGGTTCTTGCTTTCCCTTACTCATGGGGGCTGGAGGAGAAGTCACTGAGTGTCCCCAAGGAGGTAGCCACTGTCACCGCATGGAAGGTATTTCCATGAGCTCACACCCTCAGCACAGCTGGTGCCCTGTGTTGGCGAACCAAGTTCCCTCATGGTGACAGCAGAATGCCTTGCCGGTGGACTTGGATCCCAGGCCACCTGTGTTCTGTCCCCAAGTAGGCGACACAGAGCCCATCTGTCTCTCTCTCTCTCTGTTTTGGAATAGCACAGTGGCTCATTACTCTTCTTGGATCTTTGTTCAGTGATTTTAGAACAGTGGGCAAGAGAAAGCACCGTCTTTACTCACCCTACACAAAACAAACAAAACCCCAAACCAACATCAGAGCCCCGAAGGCTTTGAACATACCATTTAAGAAAATGTTTATTTAATTCTGGATAAAAATATACTGCCTTACCTTTGGAGAGAAGAAACAATTAAATAACTTGAAGAGCTTCAAAGCTTTCCTCTCCCTCTGCTTTCCAGGAGGGGAAATATTTTTCAGAGTTATTTGAATATTAAAGAGCCGGGCCCAGAAGCCCTGGCTGTCTGTGATGGAGATCAGCAAGTCAGTGGAGTGTCTTCCAAAAGCTCGTTTTGTGCAGTCCAACACAAGGAGGACCCTTTCGCTGCCACCTCTGGCGTCGCTGCCTCTCTCCCCTCTTTATATGCTTGTTTCAGGCCTGACTGTGTGTTGAGAGGCAGAATCCATTTGTTTCTGATGCATTTACACTTAACTCATCGAGATCCTCTTCAATGTGAGGCCCTGTTGGGCCTCTAAGTGCTTAGTCCCCTGGAACCGGAAGGCATTGGGCCGGGTAACCGAATGCACATCCCCGGGCTGTCCCTTTGCCCTTACCCTGGGCTCCTCCATGGTGGATTTCTCCACCTGCTCTCCTTTAGCCCCATCCTGTGAGTGCCTCTGCCTCTTCTCTCCTCAGCCTCCTCTAACCTTCAGGCTGTGTCAGCAGCCTGGACAATACTCCCCACAGCACGGCCCCTCACTTACTTATTCCCTCCATCCCTAATCAACTTTTGTGGGTTTTATTGCCTTGTTCATTTTTATGTGCACGCGTGTGTTATGCATATAGTGTGTATGTGTATCTGCGCGTGTACATGAGTGTGTGTGAGAGACCTGAAGTTGATAGTAAGAGTCATCTTCCTCTCTCTCTTCTCCCCCTCTCTCTCTCTCTCTCTCTCTCTCTCTCTCTCTCTCTCTCTCTCTC
>OU015746.1:8270186-8296177 GCA_907169655.1 Acomys percivali
CTCTCTCTCTCTCTCTCTCTCTCTCTCTCTCTCTCTCTCTCTCTCTCCTCCTTTATTCAATAAGTCAGGGTCTTTTAGTCAAACCAGAGCTCACTGCTAAGGCTTTGTGCAAAAAGGGTCCTGCTGTTTGAGTGCACAAAACAGGCTAGTGTCTCTGGAGAGACTAGATAACTAGCTGACTCCGGCCAGCTTGCTCTGGGTTCCCCATCTCCCTCTTCCAAGGCTGGAGGTACAGGTGGGCACTCCGCCCACTTGGTATTTACATCACTTCTCGGGATTGGAACTCGAGTCCTTATGCTTGCATGGCAAGGGCTTTAACCACTGAACCATCTCTCCCGCCCCCAGTGTTCTATTTCAGAAAGCTACAAACAAGTAGAGAAGTTGAAAGAATTTGCATCTTGCACCTCTACTTCATAGATTCCACAAATGTGTTTGGTTTTTTTTTTTTTTTTGATTCTATAATTGGCTGATGGCCTGGCCCCTCTTTGTCCATTTTCATTCATTTCCTCTAAACCTATGTGCTCTCCTTCATGTAGCTTGCCTGCTTCCACCCGAGCACCACTGCAACCCTAGAGCTGCTTGTAGGCCTTTTTAAAGATAAAGTTTGCATGCACTGTGCTGCAGCAGACCTCTGATCTCTGGTGGCTGCAGCTGATGTCACTAGCCTTGGAGATCTCCATGTGGCCTGTCCCCTCATACTGACCTTACTCTTTGGATTTCTTTTTTTTTTTTTTCTGCCTAGGTTAGTTGTATTACTCTAAGGGAATTTGACATCATTGGAGCCAAACCAGGAATAAGATAGCACCTCCCCATTTCACTTTCATGTACCCTTGGTCCATAGCAGTTTAAAAATATTAAATGGAAAATTTTAGGAATAAATAATTCATAGGTTTGAATAACTGACTACACCATGCTATAATTTTCCATTAATATTATTATTAATTACTGCTCTTAGGCTCTCCAAGTCTAATTAATAATTCAGTTGTATTATATATAGTTAGGTATACATAGAGGAAACCGCTTAGGATATAAGAGCTTAATTTCACACACAGCTTTGCCACCCACAGTCCACCCCAGGGTCTTGGATTGTGCCTGCCCCAGAATGGAGAGGATTGTATTTCTCTGTAGCACTGGTTCACTCTGCAGGAAGCTTCTGAAGCTCCGCACTGTTGCATTGATCACAGAGTGGCTCCTGGCATCTGCTGAGTCATATTTTGTCTTATGACCTGAGCTGTTTTCAATCTTAGCTGTTTTGAATCAAGTCATCACAAACATTGTTGAACAGAGCTTCTCACAGACACCTGTGTGTTCCTGACTCTTGGATAGCTAACTAGGAGTAGACTTGCTAGATGTTAGCTCCGCAGTACGTCCGAGTCAAAGGCCCAGACCTCTCTGCAAAGCTCCTGTCCCACTTTGTATACCCACCAACAATGTGCAGGACTTTCCTTTGCAACAGTCCATGGTCACACATGATGCTGTTACTTCAGAATGATAGCCACTGGCTGGTGTCACAGAGGTAGCTCATTGTGTCCTCACGTGTGCTGTGCGTGTCTGACACTGTGTGGACAGTGAAGTAAGTGGTAGAAGGACCGATGTTCCATGAAGGAACATACACCGAGTCAGGCTGGCTGCAGCTGCACTTTAGAATCCTTTCCCAGAGCCAGGGAGATAGCTCAGTTGATGTAGTATCTTGTGATCTTGATGTGAGGAACATGAAGCCAAGGGGACCCTTGGGAACCAATGGCTAGTCAGCCCTCCAGCCTCAGGTCCTAGTGAGAGAGCCTGTGTCAAAAAGTAAGGTGGCCCTCTTCTGAGGAATGGCAGTGGAGGCTCACCTCTGGCTTCCACATGCACACGTACCTGTGCATATCCCAATGCCTCCACTACACAAATGAATAAATGAATAGCAAGCAATCCAGCAAACAAACAAATAAGTAAATACTCTTTCTCTTAGAAATCTAGAGCTTCTTAATTCTATTTCATTCTTGTTGGATCTGTTCCACCTCCACCCCCACCTCCGGCCTCTTGGAGGATAAATTCCTCCCAGCAGGGCATTTCCAGGGACTGTTCTGCACAGCTCAATGAGACTTGTATCTGGTGTTTTCCTGTGACTCCTCAGTCCCCTTCACCTGACTTGGCCTTGTGACTAGGATCCCTCTTCCCTTACCTGAGTTCCCATATCCAGGAGAGTGAGAAACACATAGTAGACACTCAGCAAATATCTGAATGAGACACAGTGCTAGCACTCACTTTTTACAAGTTATTTATTCGATACACTTGGACTTGGCATCTGTTGCTTATCTGGTGCCAAGCAAGGAGAGCAGAGGGAAGCTTGGAGGAAGACTTTTGTCTGCCCTTTGGGAGACCCAACTGTCAGAGAGAGGCTATGGGTTAAAAGTAGGTTGGCTTCTGGGTAGGTACTGAGGGACAGGAGGGAGCAAAGTATACCCCTGGCCCAAGGTCAGCTTGCTGGTTCTTTTTAGCCATGTGACCCGGGCAGGTTACCTTTGTCCTTAGCCTGCCCATCTGTGCAGTGGGATGGCAATGAATTACTATGTGCAGGGTGGGTGTGAGGTTTGATACTATGTCCAGTGTGTCATAGTGTCCAGGAGGGAGAGCATCTGCACTCTGAAGTGAAGTGATGTTCCCTTAGACAGGCGGAATGGATTTGGGCAGACAGATAGTCTAGGGCAGAGGCACTAATTACTAACTCTTGAGCTACCTCACCCGAGTTCTCTGGGTTCTCTGTTCTTTTATGACCTTTCCAAGGTGGTGGCTGTGCATTACATGGACGTGATATGTATTGGAGGTTAGTGTATGATTTTAATTTAAAAGTGTGTGTATGTGTGTGTGTGTGTGTGTGTGTGTGTGTGTGTGTGTGTGTGTAGGGCAGGGTCAGCCTTGGGTGTCACTCTTCAGGAGCTCTCCACGTTGTGTTTTCAGACATGTCTCTCACTGGGACCTGGGCCTCACTGACTAGACTAGACTGGCTGGCTAGCCAGCAAGCGGGTGGACCTGCCTGTCCCACCTCCATAGTGCTTAGATTATAAACTCTTGCCACCATGCTTGACTTTTCTAATGGTTCTGGGGGTTGAAGTGAGGTGTATATGTTTTCATTGTAAGCACGCTAAGCCCCTTATAGACTGAGCTATTCTGTCCCCCCCCCTCCCGCAGCATGCTTGTTTGTTTGTTTGCTTTTAAACAATTTGAAAAGGGAGACTCCATCCCAGGCCTTAGCGCTGACTCAGCCCACAAACCCAGATTAATCTAGATGGATTTTTCTAACTGGTGTTTTCCAGTAATGTTATAATAATTAAGACCTTGCGAGCATTTGATGCCTATCCTGGCCCTGTTGGGCTCACTCTGCTTGCCGTGTCTGGTCTCTTCCCAGTGAAGACTTGTAAAAGATCATCATGTCTACCAGTGCCTGCAGAGTGCCTATAGAGTGCCCAAGTGATGGAGACAGTCAGAAAGAGGGAGCTGGCCAGTGGATAGGAGCCAGGCCAACCCCATTGTTCGCCCTGCCCTCCTGCAATGCTCAGTTCACTTTCTGTGGCCTCCTTGGACTCTCCAAGCCAGTCCTCACTTCCCTGTGGGCTTGGGGAAGCAGAGAGCTGATCTAACTACTGGACCTGGTGTGGAGCCGACAGCTGTCTGGATTCCCCTCCTGGCCTTTTCTTAACACCCCCTGGATCTAAGGTTGAGTAAGAGATGTTGGCAAGAGCTGGGGAAGACAACTCAATTGTTTCAACTTGCAGAGAGAGAGAGAAAGGGGGGGGGGGCGCACGTGAATGGTCCTAACCCTAGAATGACTCATGCCCACAGCACCCTGGACCCCACCCTGCCTGTTGAAAGTTCCATCTCTGATGCAAAACCAGAAACAAACCACAAGCAAGTTGCCCCCTTGTCTGTATACACACTTGGAATTGGAGGCACCGTTGGAGCAAGTTGCTCAGGACGAGTTAGCTGTGGTCATACTTCCCAGCCCTAGGTCTGCTCTGAGGGGGATAGTGACTATGTTCTAGGCCTGCTATGTTCTCCAGGAGGAGTGGGGGGGGGGGCAGCCTGGTCAAAGCCAGGTTCGTTGCACAACCTCTCACGCATCTTGGTCCCTGTCTTTCATGGAGGTCTCTGCTCAGTGGGCTCTAAGACTGAGTGTGATAGCTGTAGTCCCCAGCCTGCAGGGAGGGGATCTCATGTAAGCCCTGCAGGCTTCATTCCTATGCAGAACAGGTAGGCTGCAGGCTCTAACACGCCGCCAGCCTGGCTCCACAGAGGCCTCGGCACCAGGGGAAATTAAAAAAAAAAAAAAAAAAAAAAGCCAGCAAGGAGGAGGGAGTGAACAAGTGAGAGAGGGATTATTTTGTTTCGACGAGTTTGAAAGCGGGATCTGTGGCCAGTTGGGTTTTTTTCCCCTCCTCCCCCCCCCACACCCCCCTTATTTACACAGTCTGTTCAGAGACACACTCAGGCCTGTTTGGATTGGGTGTTTGCTCCGGAGACGGGCCAAGCATTTCAGCGCTGTGCGTTGGCACTGCCACCTCGGCGGCACCAGGAGGCCCAGTCGGTCACAAGACCTCATGGGGCCTCCTCACTCCTTCCTTATCCTCCCTTCACCTTCTTTCCCTTTCTTGTTGCTGATGCTCAGCAACCCTGGGCAGCCGGGGAGTGAGGCTGCCCACACCTTGGAGATGTCTTTTCAAATGTGGGCATTCACACATTACGGTGAGAGTGGAAAAGTCTACTGACAAGCTGAGGGTGCAGACCCAGAGACTGAGCTTTCTCTAGTAGGATCTGGGGTCCCTGAGGGACCCTGGGCTGGAACTGGCAAGATGTGGCATCTAGCCAGGTTGGGGGAATGCAAGTAGAAATTTGCATAGGGCTGTTTTCCAGGAGACACTGAGCTGGCCTGGGGTGGTAAAGTAGGGCAGAGCCAGTGGGCTGGAGCATCGTATCCCCGGGGGGTGGGGGGGGGGGGGGAGCTTGCTTGAAATGCAACCTCTCAGGCTTACAAGAGCATCCCTGATCTTGCTGTTGCTAGAGGAGGCTGCTGTTTGAGACCCTCAGCCCTGAGCCCGCATTTAACAAAGGGAGTTAGTTTTTTTGTCTCCCCCCCCCCCCCACCGCACACTATGCCCTGAGATGCCTTTTGACAGAAAGATCCTCTAAGTGCATTTGGAGACTATTAGAAAGCACAAGACCCTCCTAAGGCCATACTTCCCAGAGTTGGCTCAGGCCATCTTTCTGGAATTCTGCTTTAGGGTACTGCTCTCTCGGTGAAGTGTTCGGTATGGTCTAAGGCATTGGGAAGCTTCATGTTAGACCTGGAACACAGTAAAATGTGGGCCTGGGAGCTAAAGTAATTGGGTTCTAATTCAGCTCAGGACCTTACCAGGAGTGTGCCTTGTGACAAGTTATCTTGTTGTCCTATGCCTCAAGTTCTTGCTCCATAAATGAGAGCAATATTAGGGAGGGCTCTGATGAAATTTGTACCATTGATAGTTCTGGAACCATAGCTAACCCACCCCATAAATACTATCTAACTAACTTCCTTTTCTTTTCTTTTCTTTTCTTTTCTTTTCTTTTCTTTTTTTTTCTTTTCTTTTCTTTTCTCTTCTTTCTGAATCTTCCCAACAGGGGCACTGCCTCCCATGCATTCTGAACATATGATCCCAAACCCAGCCACATGTCAGAATCATCCACAGAGTGCCTTGACCAAGTTTCCCACAGATCCATGCCAGCTGAAGCCACTGCAACAGTTTCCATCCAGCAGGGAAGCCTGGGGGCTGCATTTTAACATGCTCCCTGGGTGATTTCATCCCAGGCCCCTGACCAGAGTGGCCGGGGCTCTAGGCTTCTAAAGCCCAGTAGGACCTGCTGAGGTTGCTGTGCAGCATGCAGGCTCACATATCAGTGGGGAGTCCTCTCTCTGGTCCAGGGCTCAGAAGTGAGTGCCAGAACCTTCCTCTAGCTGCACGCAGTCTCCCCCTTGCCTGCAAAACGAAGGAAGGAACCTTGCAAAGTGTGGTCCCCTGGCAGGAATGGCAGCATCCATCCACATTTGGGAGTTTGTTATAGTGCACTCTCTGGCCCCATGGCAGAGCTGCAGTCTCAGGGTGTGCGATCTGTCTGGGTCCCCAAGAGATTCTTGTGAATCTCAAGGAGCGCCTCTCTAGAACTTGAAAAGTCAAATTTGTGGAGGCAGCTGCAGAGCCCTTCTCCTCAGACGGGAAGACAGACACTGAGGAAGGTGCCTTGTTCCAAAAGTTGAAACAGTAACCAGCTGTTATCCATCCACACTGGACAGGAGGAAATGAGCCTCGGGACCCTTGGGAATTCGGGTCAGATTTATAAGAACATCTCTAAAGTGTAGACGCTTAAGAGTCCTTGAGATGATCTGCAGGAGTCAGTGAGCCTGGATGGCCTCTGTAGAGCCCATCAGTATCAAACTGATCACAAGCATCCCGATGGCGGGTTAGCTGCCAGCTGTGTGCCAAGCCAGGTAACCCTAGGTTGTATGTGGGAGTCGTCAGAGGCACATGCTTGCATGTTCACAGATCTCTGCAGTCAGATGATTGGTGTGGACCAAAAGGAGTCATCTGCGGCACAAGCGATAGCCTTACGGACAGGCACCAGTTACCGATTGTTGTATAACAAGCAGCCCCAACACTTAGCAACTTACCATCGGCTACTGTTTAATTTGTTCAGAATTCTGCCTGGGTCTAGCAGGTGGTTCTTCTGCACTGGCCATTGATTATTCCCAGGCCTGCACTCTGGTGAGGGTTGCTTGGTGACCAGGGTTAGTAGGGATGTTGGGACCCTGGGCCCTTTTGCTCATTTTCCCTGTCATTCCAAGGCTACTCTTTATCTGTGTGGTCTCTCTGTGCAATCCCTGTGGTTGAGTAACTTGAGTTATTACACAGCTTCTAAAGCTCCCCCTGACTTAGGCCTTGGGCTGTCGCTGGGAGCGACATCACCATAGCAGATGGTTGCAATGAATGTGCGCTTCATCTCCTGACCCTTGGCTGAAGCAGGAGGATTCCCCTTTGTGATGAGACTGCTTCTAAGCCACAGGTCTTGCTCCTCCAGTCCCTTTTGCTTCCCCTTGGCCATTTCTGTCCTGTGCGATTATATTCCCCATTTTGAGTTTCATTTGCAGTACCATCCCACGTCTGACTGTCAGCCTGCTGTGCCACCTTTCTCTGCCTCTTACCAGGGCATCCCACCCCACCCAGCACAAGAAAGGGTATTGAGAAGGAATTGGCAGGGCTTGGTGGCCATTTCCGCTGCCACTACCTCATGGAGGCGCTTACTCATGCCTGGCTTGTTGAGGGAACTTCTCACCGGCTGCGCGCCCCACCTACCCTCCTGTGGTCTGTTTGCTCCCGTAATCACCACTTCCATCTTCTCTGTACTCAGTGCCCTGGGATTCCTGCTAACTACAAGGCGGGGAGCTAAGGCCTTCCTGGGTCTAGAGCTCTCAACCTTCCTAATACTGTGACTCTTGAATACAATTTCCCCTGTTGTGGTGACCCCCAGCTGTAAAGTTATTTCCTTGCTACATAACTGTAATGTTACTACTGTTACATATTGACATGTAAATATCTGATATGCAGGATGGCTGATGTGACACTCCTCCACAGGGATCGTGACCCACTGGTGTGACCCACTGGTAGATGGACACCTTCCTTAGCCCCACCTGCTCTACATGGCATATGGCTGGATCTCTGGGGTAGCCTCAGCCAGCACCTCTGTACGTTTGGTTCTTCTGGCCCTTTGTCTTTCTTCCTTTCTAACAGATGAGACTCAGTTCCAGTTTTGGACTCCTATCTCTTCCCCAGAGCGTTCTTGGGATACATTTTGAGATAATTTACCTGGTGCTCAACTCTTTGCCTTTCTGTGATCTTTATTAGGCACTTGAGGCTCCTCTTGGTTGGATTTATTACTCCTCCCCTCCATCCTCCCCGCTCCTCTCCCCTCTCCCTCCCTCTCCTCTCCTTTCCTCCCTCCCCTTTCTCTCCTCTCTCCTCTCTCTGGTTTTCCAAGTGCTTCCCTACAAAGCTGTGGGGTTAGATCTTAAATGTCCCCTGCTGCTTACTGGGGAGGGACTGGACGATGCTCGACATAAAGACCGGTCGGTTCTCTACACGCTGACATTGTTTCCTTGTAGCGCTGGAGCTGGAACTCACAGGGCATTTGCCTTCTAGTTAAATGCTGCCCCACCAAGCCACACTCCAGTCTTTGCTCAGAGGATGACCAGGAACCAGTTACTAGCTTTAAAACTGCAGCACGGGGGTTCAGGATGACAGGACCTGTACAGGCAGATTGTCTGGGGTGCAGGTCCCGGTGAGACCCTGCATGCTGTTGACTTTGGTTGGTAGACGTTCAGCCTGGCTCCGCTACTGAGCATCTGTGTCAGTGGTGGCCTATGTACTGTCACAACTCCCCATGCCCCTACCTCTTCCCACATCCTCACTAAAGGCCTTTGAACTGAACTCAGTAACCGCTTGGGCAGTTCATTAACCTCCCAAGATTCTTCATTGAACCTTATGAGGCGGCCTTAAGAAGACATGAATTCGTGACCTTAGGTGTCTGGTACATAACGAATGTTTATTGAGCTCTTGGGTTAATAATTTATTCAATTCTTGATATAGTTACCAATGTTAGGGACAGGGTGCTCCTGTGGGTGACATAGGTACCCTGAGTTTCAGAGCTTTGGATAGCTTCTCTCTCACCTTTTATCTGCCCTCTGCCCCTTTCCATGTGCGAGTTTCCTGTCTACTGACGAGTCTGGCAGGTACAGTAGTATGGCTGCCTACTGCTTTTCTGACAGTCCCCTTGAGGTTGCACACATCTGTTTTAGGAACTACAGGATTTTTGCTGCAGACGTATCCAGATACCAAATATGCTGGAGAGTGACCTAGAAACTTATCCACGGGTGACGAGGCCAAGGGAAGCAAATGCAGATTTTTGTCCCATGGATGTTTGATGCTAGGTGGCTCTGATTGGCTAACGGTCTGAACTGGAGCATGTATGCATGTTCGTGTGCCCACATGTGAGTGTGAGGTATGTGTGTATGCATGAGTGTGAAACTGGAAGGATGAAGGCAGTGCGGGAGATGCTCTTCAAGTTGAGTGGTTAGAGAACAGTAGGAGAGAAGAGGTCTACCCATTCCCATGCCAGGGCAACCAGCTCACCCTAACACAGCGCCGAGAGTTGGCCGACTGGAAATCATGTTGAGTGTGTCAAGGAAAAGTCATCCATAACTTCCTTAGTTTCAAACTTGTCTACTAATTTCTTGGCTGCTCCAGGTGAAGGGAGCCCACCATGTGAAGCAAGGCTGGGGGCCAGAGCCCATGACTTACAGTGATTACAGGACATATAATTGCCAGACATAAAGCAAAGAACACAAAGATTTCCTTTGAGTGGGAGGTGCCTTGTCCTCAGTGCCTATGACTGTAAGAGCCTTGTATGTGATGATGACTCTGTCAGGGTTGCAGTAAAGGCTGCAGATATGGGAGGGGTTCACCCATGTGAGGATAAGGGAATTGGGGTCTGGGCTCTTGTTCTCTGGAGATGCCAATCCTTCATTTGCATTTGTGCATGCTCTATGGTAAAAGAAAAACCTCTCTTGTAAATCTAAAACCCTAGGCCTGTTTTTTTCTTTTTTCTTTTAAAGATTCATTTATTTATTATGTATACAGTATTCTGCCTGCATGTACACCTGCACACCAGAAGAGGGCACCAGATCTCACTATAGATGGTTGTGAGCCACCATGTGCTTGCTGGGAATTGAACTCAGGACCTCTGGAAGAACAGGCAGTGCTCCCAACCTCTGAGCCATCTCTCCAGCCCAGCCCTAGGCCTTTCTAGGTGAGCAGTGGTTAACTAGTGGGTGAGTGGTCAGAAGAGCCTGTGCCTGTGTTTTGATTGACTAATTCAGGTTATGGCTGATTCAGTGTTTCGGGTTTTAGGATTTTTTTTTTTTTTTTTAGGATAGATCTTAAGCACAGGGGTTAGCAGAAGGAGAGATGCTGGGGAGGCAGGTGGGAGTAAGAAATGCTCAGGCGTGGGCCCAGGCATCTCTGGGGACGGACGCCCCAGTGTCTCACCTCCTAAAGTCAGCCACCAATACTACACTCTGCAATAGATCATTAAAACTTTAGTTTCCCGGCTTCTCCTGAAAAGTCAGAAAAATCTGGTAACAATGAGGTTCTCCCCATATGGCAGAAATCAGCAGGATGAAAAATAAATGTCTCCGTAAGACAAGACATTCGCCCTCAATTTATTCAGCTCCTCCTCGCTCCCCATCCTTGCTTTCCTTCTGGTGTGGTTTATCTGACTTCCGGCCAGAGGCCGTGATCCTGACCTGACTGTGAGCTATCCCCTCTCACAGGCAGTAAATGAGGTGTATGGAGTAGGCATAGCAGGGGTCCATAACTGCTGTTTACCTGGGGCCCTTGTTTCTGGGGAAGACATGAGTCTCTGCTTCTGGGTCAGAGGTCAGGAGTTCAGAAGTCTTATTCCAGCTGTGCCCTTGACCTTCAAAGTGACCCAGCAGCAATCATTTAGCCCAGGTTGCAAAATGCCAAATGCCTATGCCCTCTTCATGCATCTGGGAGGGGGATTGACTTAGAAGAGAGGGGGTGCCTCCATAGGAAGGCTTTCCTACCTTGTCCTTTCATCTTCATGGCTCTTGTCTTACACTTGGATGCCCCGTTAAGCTTTTCCTCTAATGGATGGGTCACTTTGGAAATGGTTTCTTCCCTCTCACAGGACACTGAGTTATGCAAAGTTCAGCTGAGCTGCTGAAGTTGCTTATAAAATAAACGCTAGGAAATACGTAGCCCAGAGCTGGGAAGGAAAATGGTAGTCAGTAAGGTGCTTTTCTTGCAAGGGTGAGCACTTCTGTTCCATCCCCAGAACCCACATAAAAAAGGAAAACAAAACAAGACAAAAACAAGCAAACAACAACCACGACGATGACAAATGGATGTGGTGCACACTTGTCATCCCTGCTCCGAGGAGGTGGAGACAGACAGATTCCTGGAGCTTATTGGCCAGCTAACCCAGCCTAATTGGTGAGATCTTGGTCAATCAGAGATCTCTGTCATATAAAAGAGCTATAAGACAGATCTCTGCCTTATAAAACAAGATGGAAGGTTGCTGAGGTATAATACTTAGGCACACACATATACATACGCATGCACTAATAAGAACACACACACATACACACACACACACACACACACACACACACACACACGTTTTGCCTGTTCATTCACATTCCACATACTCTAGAATGCTCATAGGCATTCTAGCACTTTCTGTAATAGCCCCAATTAAAAATTGCCATCAATAGCAGAATGAATAAAACAACTGGTCTATATTTAGTCACTGCAGAAAAACATTCTATGGCAATAAAAACAAAGATGTTACAGCTGCATGCAACCTAAACAGACGAATTTCCTGAGGGTAATATTACATTGAGTGACAGGTAAACAGAGAAACTCCTGGGCCGGATGAGCCTGTGTTACCACACTTATGTGCATTTCAGAACTGGCAAAGCCCATCTATGATATCAACAAATGAGAGTAGTGGCTGTTTGGTGGGTGGTAATAACACTAAGTAGGAGATGGGCTTGGGGGAGACTTGGAAGTGGGTCTAGTTTTGTATGAGTTCTGTTTGCATAGTTGTGTTTATTTTTTGAAAATTCAAGGAGCCGTCCTCTCATGAAATGAACATTTTCCCATTGTATATTTTATTGCTGCAAAATAGTCAAGTTGGTAAAGGAAAACCACTACCACCACCACCCACTGAAGATTCTTAGCATTGTGAGATCTGGGTACCAGGGCTGGGAATTTTATATAGAATCCATATTCATCTAACTTTTTAAAAACATCCAACAGACACCACCTATGGCTAATTAAGCTAAAAGCAAGGTTATAGAAATCAGATGGTGCAGCTCAACATCTCTGGAAGAGTGAGGAAACGGGACACATCCCTTGACGCTGTGGAGCTGGTCCAATGACATTGCTTTTGCTGTGTACATTGTCACCTCAACCTACCTGACTGACCCTGGTATGGGAGACTATGCTAGACCCTCTGCCTCTCTAGTCCAAACATACCTCCTGCCATTTACAACTGTTGTGGAAGCTAAACTGCTTAAATGTGACTTTTGTAATAGCCTCAAATTAGGGGGTCTGCCTCTAATCCACACTCACCAGAGTGGGTCTCTCGGGGTTTCTGCGGCTTTGTGTTACTGCTTCAGACTCAAGGTTGGGCATAGTCATGACTGTCCGGAAGAATCTGGGCCTGGTGCTCTGTTCTAGCTGCAAGGGAGTCTGGGACGAGGAAGACTTAAATTTTTGCACCAAGCAATGGAGTCAGATCTGTTTCAGGAAATAAGACATTCTCTAAATTCATGTGATGAGCAGATGTCCATGGGAAACGTGATCTGTCTGGTAATGGGTAACTGTTCTCCTGCCTGCTAGTAGAAAAGCTTATGGTTAAACATATTCTCTTTGCTGTAGCCTAAACATTCACAACCAGTAAAAAAAAAAGGGCGAATTCAGGGGCTGAGGAATCGGCCCTGTCAATACAGTGTTTACCATGAAGCCTGAGGATTTGAGTTTAGATCCCCACCACCTACATGTAGAGCAAGGCCTGATGGGGTGTCCCTGTAACCCCATCACTGGGGAGGTAGAGTTAGGAGGGTCCCTACACCTTGCTGCCCAGCCATACTGCTGACTTCACAATCCTTGGGCTCAAGGAAAGACTTTGTCTTAAAATAAGGTGGACAGCAATTGAGGAAGACACCTAACACTGACTTTTGGACCTCCGCATGCGTGTGTGTATATGCGCATGTGCGCTCACACACACACACACACACACACACACACACAAATGTATATACACACTGTATACACACACACATACACAGATAGACACACACAAGGGTGAATTCGACCTGACCACCATGAAAAGTCAGGATGAGAGAGAAGCTTGTGATTTGTACCAATACTCCTCTCCCAGACTCTAGGGACAGGCCCCAGGGTCAGCGTGGTCAGCTTGGCAAAATTATGTCATCGGGGTTACTCTGGGTTTCCACCCAGTATAGGAATTCCTGGGTTTACTTGATCACATTTCACTGTACCAAAATTTTCTTCTTGGTTTTAAACATCAATTTATTTATCCTCAAATTATTCATAGTGGAAAAATATTTTTTCAGTCTTCATTATTGATCTCTTATATATTTGAAACAACGTGATTCATTTTAGTCAAGGTTGATGTGGTTCCTCCTCCTCCTCTTCCTCCTCCCCTCCTCCCCTCCTCCCCTCCTCCCTCCTCCTCCTTCTCCTCCTCCATGGCTTGTGAACTGGATTCCTTGGGAATCGTTCTCCTCATCTGGAAGCTGAGGATGATAAGGCTGATGAGGGAACTGGGAATGTGAGGCACAGTTGACCAAAAGTGCTTCCATGAACTGCTTGTTCAAATTAGTAGTAATGACAATTGGACTAATGATCTGCGCCGCAGGGGACTCAGTGATAAAATGAGATAACGTATTAAAGCATTTGGCACTGTGCATGTGCTGTAGTAAATACCCATCAATTATAATAACAGTAGCTCTTATTATTTACAGATCCATGGCATGCATGCTTGACCTTAGCCATGGTGTGATAGGGTATGATTGCGTGGCTAACAGGCTGTGCAGGAGCAGAACTTCATCTTGCCTTCCCTTCACCCCACCTCAGCTGAAGACATTATACACACGAGAAAACCTAGGTCTTAGGCAGCTAAAAGATGGAGCCCTGGCAGAAAGAACCCCTCTCGACCACAGGCAGTCACGTACAGCCAGAACCCTGGACTGTTGCAGCCTGTACCTACCCAGGGGTATTGCTCTTATAACTCTAGCTAAGTAGAGTGGAAGGAGGTAAGTCGTTCTGCCCTCTGTGTCAGGAAATGCTTCAGCCTACACTGATTTTATTTCTCCCATTTAAGGTCCAAAGTTCAGAGCCTGTTCATATCCCCATCAGCTCCCTGGTGGCTGTCCTGACTTTCGTATCAGCGAGAGCTAGGAGAATACCTGGCCAGTTTCTCATCCGCAGAGCCAGCTCTGATGTCTAGAGACCCGGCTAAAAGCTGTGCCAGAAGAAATCTGATGGCCGGCAGTGTGGGAGCCTGTGGATCTTTGGCTGTAGTTACAAACAGGATGGGAGGCAGGGGGCTTAGGAAACACCATATGTTGTCCATCTTCCTCTGTGTCCCCCTCCCTCAGTCTCCTTCCCTGTGGCTGGTGCTGCCCTGCAGACAGCCTGGTGGGAGCATAGCATCCTATTTCCAGGACAGGAAGATGCCCAAGTGTAAGAAAAGGCTTTGCCAGTGATGGTCCCATACGTACACCTGAGCCGGGCCCAGCGGGGAAAGCGATGGGCCTGCAAGAGGTTAAAACTTGCCCCTGTGTTTACTTTTGTTGGCTGCCACACTGCATAATAATCTGTCAGCACGTCAGGTGCGGATTTATTTGTGCATTAAAAATGGCCTCGAGCGGGCGGATGCAGACACTCTCCAGCATGCTGGAAAATCAATGTGCCTCCAGCACAGAAACAGCCGCTCCAAATATTTCACCCTTTTTTAATAAGTGCATTTAATTAAAGTCATAGAACTTTTTTTTATTATGCTTGAAAAAAAAAATCCTTTCCCTTGCTGAAGCTGAACGTGCACTTTGGAGCACAAAGGGAGTTCTTCCCTCGTGCTTGGTCCTTCAGCTGGAAATCCCAGCAACTGGTGTGCATCTCTGGCTCCCCGGCAGATGCTCAAAGAAGGGTTTGGCTGGGAGGTAGGTGTCACGGTGGCCTGAGAGGAGGCAAGGAGACAGGCTCGGTTGTGTGAGTTCTGTTAATTGTAAGCTTCACAGAATCAGCTTCTCTGGGTCCATTTCCCAGTGGCAACTGGCTGCTGCATTTTAGTACAGGGGAGGCTGTGTGTCAGTCGGCTAGAGGCATATAGTTCCCCACCTCCCCCTGAGGCAGGGGCATAGACTAAATGACCTCTCAAGGCCCAACCTTCCAGTGATGGCTGTGGATAGGGAGAAAGGACCCCTTCAAATTGATGGACAGGGATTTCTTGGCTCTCTAGGCCTTTCTTCCCATCCTGACTTGGGAAGTATCTAAATAAGCCGAGACAAAGTTTGGCTCCGAGGTGGTGACAGCAGGACCCTGCAGCCCCACTTTGCCTATGCCAGCAGATGAGGAGACATGTCAGGAGGAGGTGGCCTGGAGTAGAGCTGCAGTGCCGAGTGGTGAGGTGGCATGGGGGTGGGGGTGGAGGGGGGAGGGGGGAAGAGGGGGAGGAAGGGCGGGTTGTGTGCACAGCAGGGCAGAAATGGCGCCACTGAGAAGGGGGCTGGGGGCAACCACAGCATACCAGGCCTGGTGACTTGAGGCCTGTTAATTATGCAGCCCAGGGGAGTCATGCTGGCCTGCCAGAGCTGCCCAGAGAGGTGGCATGGAAAACCTCATAAGGGGGTCTGTGTGCCTTGGGTCTGACCAAGAAATCGCCTCCAGGTCCCAGAGGCCAGGCCTGAGGGGCCCAAGGCTAGATGCTGGGCTATGTGCATGTCAACAGCAGTGCTTTGCACAGCTCCTGGAGGCCATCCAAGCAGGAGAAGACACAGTTTGCAGGGTGTCTTCTCTTCCTGCTAGGTGAGGTCTCTGGAGCATCTGAAATCTTGGGTGCCTATTCCAGAAAGTTTTCGGAGGCAGTCCTCTTTGTCTTTAGCATTCTGGTTCCCACTGCTTCCCTGGCCATGCTCATTAGCGTCTTTTTTATGGCTGTAGAAATAGAAATCCCAGAATTAGTTCACCCAGGCCACCCAGAGAGAGCAAGGTGACCAAAGCCCAAGCAGGCTTTAAAAGTTTTTAAAAGAATATTCTTAGCATCTTCTAATGACACCGGAGCACTGCCGTTAATGACACTTCTCCTTGCTCACAAAAGGTAAACAAATTCAAGGGTCTCCTTAGTTTTCCTTTTGATGCAGAGAGGCCAAGTTTTATCACTTTCCCACCTCATCCGGTGGCTTTTCTTTGGTATGATTGAAACGATCATACCTCGTTGTTCAAGGTTTTGGTGACTCCGTTGCTTTTCTAAAGGAAGTTAATTCCACTTTAGGGATCTAGACTATAATAGACTCCAGCCAAGGATAGGTTTTCAGTGTTGACCTTTGCACTGTAGGAGTCAATAGGGAATATAGGAGTTGATTAAAACCTACATTTGGGTGGTGTGCGTGTGTGTCGGCATTCAGGTAGGAGGTGTTTAAGAAAGAATTGTGTGTCTGTGTGTGTGTGTATGTTCCTATGTGTGAGTATAAACATGCATGTGGAGATCAGGGGACACCCTTGGATGTCAGTCTGCACCCTCCACCTGGTTTTAGGCAGGATCTCTTTGTTGTTTGCCCCTTTAGTGTTCCGGATAGCTGGGCAGAGAGCTAGGGATTGCCCAGACTGCTTCCCACCTCTGTCAGGAGGGCTGGCATTCCAGGTGTGTTCTATTTCATCTGGCTGTCTGTGCATCCTGAGGTTCAGAATTCAGACTCTCACCCTTGCACGGCCAGCATTCTACCCACTGAACCCCCTCCCAGCCTTAGGAGGCTTTTCAGTCAGCAGACAAACATGGTTACTGTAAATGGCGAGCTACCATGTGCCAGACACTATCTAGAGCTGCGCTGCAGAATGGAGGAAAGGTGCAGATCATTGTAAAGCATTTTCTACCTATTTGTATGCCTCCTTCATCTGTAAACACCAGACACAGTAGTCGCTGGATACAAAGAAACAGAACTAGGAATTAGAAAAACCTAAAGAAAACAAAACCATCTTGTCCCATGTCTTTTCTGGTCTATTTCCCCATACTTTAGGAACATCCTGTGAGTATTTCCTCCAGTTGTTCCTTGCTTTTCTACAGTGACAGTTGTCAAATGTTGGGACTCCCTTTTGCTAAGTTACTAGTGCCAGCCCCCCCACCCCCCGAAAAAGCTGGCCATTCCTGTTCATCTTTATTTAATTAGAAAATAGAACTCAACATTAAGAGCTATGTTTTCATTCATTTTGAAATGACATTAATAAGCTCATTGCACACTAAATTTTTTAATGAAAAATGTCTTATTTCCTGAAACAAAAATTTATCGGTTAGCCGAGTCACATTTAAAACATTTTGCTAGGTTCTGTATTGTCTGGCTTACTAGAAAATAATGGATTCTGTCATCTGCTTCTACCGCGTATCTGCAGAGAGATGTAGGGTAGGATTTCTTTTTCTTTTTAAAGACACGGTCTCAGGAAACTCAAAGTCAGACTTGCTGCATAGCCATGGATGACTCTGAACCTCAGATCTCTTGTTGGGATTGCAGACGTGTTCCTGCTGCTGGGTCCCTACACCCGACTTTTACGCAGGGCTGCGGGTGGAACCCAGGGCTCTGTGCACACTAGACAAAGACTCTACTGAGCTAGCTAGTCCCCATCCCCAATATGAATTAGGAACTATTTTCATGAACTTTCTTATTCTGTCCCGCTAGTATCTTTCGGTCACCCGTGTCTATTGGATGGATCTTCTACTTTTACCAGATTCTGAAACAGCTTCTACCAGTCATTTGAAAAATATGTATTCCCTACATTATGCAAGTCTTCCAAACACAGACACCTTTCCTTCACGGTGCCGACCCCGCCTCCATTCCTTAATATGACCCTTGCTATCCAAAAGTGTCTCAGTGGAGCAAAGCTGCTTCCTGTGGGTGATTTGAGATGTGAGCGCTTGGCTGTTTCCGCTGCTATGTCTGCCGCCTGCTGCGACCGTTCTCAATCACGGTGGACTCTTATCCCTTTGAAACCATAAGCCCAAATAAACTCTTCTATAGGTTGCCTTGGTCCTGGTGTTTTATTGCAACATGGAAAAGTAACAGAGGCCTCTTAGCTTCAGGCTGGGGCCACCTTCACCATCCCAAGATTCTTCTGAGTCTTTTGTTTAACCTTGATACCTAAGGCATTAATTCTTAAACACTTTAACCTCTGTTGAGACTCCCATAACTGTTCAAGGTTTCCAGATCTTGCCCCAACAATTGTTACCCTCTGGGTGCAAATTAATGTAACTTACTATGCCACAGTACCCATGCCTTTATGTATTATGGGACTTTTTTTTTTTTTTTCTTTTTCGAGACAGGGTCTCTTTAAGTCTCCTTGGCTGTTCTGGAACTCTCTATGTAGACCAGGTTGGTCTTGAACTCACAGTGATCCACTTGCCTCCGCCTCTCAAGTGCTGGGGTTAAAAGTCTTTAATTAAAGGGATTAAATACCACTGTGCCTAGCTCCCACCTCTCACTAGACATTTAACTCAGTCCCGCATGGGACTACACACCAGTTCAGTAATCTGAAGCTTTTGGAGAGCCTCTCTCTCTTCTCGGCATGCTGCTGTTTTTATAGCTGCCCCCTTTCTGATTGTCATGTCAATTCTCTGTTACTGAAGCGATCCCGTGGAACTACGGCGAGAGACTGTGGAGTTGGTAATGCGAGGTATATTCTCCCAGGAAGCAGGAGATGTGCTGACAGCTTCTTCAAAGGGGCCATCCCTCCCACAAAGATAAGGTTCAGTTTGCTCTTTCCCCTGTCTTCTGAGAGAAGAGCCTCCTATTCAAACATGGACTTTGGATTCTAACCACACAATAGTGAGTCAGCAATTTTCTATGACTGGCTTGAGGAACCAGCCTCGTCTTCTTGAATAGCTTTCCAAATGAATGCAGACTGAAATACAAATAATAGCTTTGGCTTTCTTTAGAGAGACAAAGTTTCTTTAAAAAAAACCCTTCAACTTCTCCTGTTGCTCCACATTTTCCTCCTGTGAATACCCCCCTGCACCAAAGTCTTAAGAGACTCCTGCTCATGAAGACTCCAGCCTTAAAGAGCCCTGTGACTGACGATACTGTCAAGGTAAAGCCCGGGCAAGTGAAGAAGGCGGCTCCATGTATGATTTTTATGGAGTCCAGAGCCTGCTCCAGTCCAGCTGCCCACTGACCGAAAGGTGTGCTTTTCTAGTTTGGTCTCTGTTGCTGTGATACAAAAACAAAAACAAAAACAAAAACAAAAAATACTCTAACCAAAAGCAACTTGGGAAGGAGAGAGTTTCCTTGGCTCACACTTTCAGGTCTCATCCGTCATTGAGGGAGGTCAGGGCAGAAACTCAAGTCAGGAACTTGAAGCAGAAGCTGCAGAGGAGTGTTGTTTGTTGGTTAGCTTACTCGCTGGCTCACATTTAGCTCACACTTAGCTCATAAAGCCGAGGACCATCTGCCTAGGGAATGGTGCTGCCTGTGGTGGGTTAGGCCTCCTCCATCAACTGGGGCAGTCAATTGCGTCCTGTGCAGATATCCCATAGACTAACATCATAAGTTGACAATACTAAGCAGCACAATGCGGTTTTGCTATTTTAGGGCCTAGAGTCCCTGAAAAAAGGAGATCCTACTAGATCTTATCATTGTGGGTCTTCAGACACACAGGAACATTCCAAGCCCCAGTGCTGGCAGTCCACCTATAGCCACTGTCTTCCCACGGTAGCCGCATTCGTGTGGGCATCTCCACTACTTCGGCATCTTAAGGCATCATCTCTCCCCTGGCTCTTCACCCACTGGGTGCCATAGTCTCCATTTCCTTAAAGAAAGCACTAGCCATGGGAGATATAAAACAATATGATTTTTTTTAAGGCACTTGTTAGAAATTTAGGGAAAATTTAGGCAATTGCTTTATTTATCTATTGGGAGTGTAGGGATTTCCCTATAGAGAAAAATTCCCATTTTCTCCCAAAGACAAATCCTAATGTGTTTCTAGCACAGGGTCACCAGTGTTTGTATGTTAGAGTCCTCACTAGCTCAGGGAGATTTTACTTGCAAAGACCACTCAAGAATGAGAATATTACATAACGTTCTTGACTTTCTCTGTTTTTGACCGTAGGGACGTATGACTTTATTTGTCTCATCGAATAGGCTTAAGAATCAATTTGCACTAGATGTTCTCCTTGCTGGAGTTCTAGCAAGAAACAAGAAGAATGTAACTCTTCATATATTCAAATGGGAGACAGGGCTAACTCTCACTATACAAAGAAATAACATAGTTTGTGAAGAGTGAGGGTGTGCAGGGAAAGAGGTGGCCAAAGAGACTCCAAAGGGGTGGATGGGGAACCGAGGGTGGCCATTTTATGGGGTTGTTGTGGGAGTCTCTGAGATGTGACCCTTGGAAAGAATGGATTTATGCTATATGTGCCAATGAGTCTACAAGTCTGGCTCCCCCCTTTTTTTATATACTAGAGGTACACATATGGCAACATGGTTGGCTAGGGGTGGGGTTGAGTGTGGGTCTGAGTGGAGTCCCGGCATAACTTATCAACCCTCTTAGCAACTAAAACCAGTAAGAGTCTATTCTTACAATTCTAGAAGCTGGAAGTCCAAAGGCAGGCTGTTAAGCAGCCTATGATGCTTCCATGGGCTCCAGAAAGGAGCTGGCTCTGGCTCCCCAGAGTCTGCTGGCTCTGGTTTCTGCCTGAACCTTCCTGAGGTCTCTCTTGTCAGGACACTGCCCATTCCATGCCAACCCCTCAGTTGTATTTAGAGCGTGCTTGGGTAATCCAGGATATTTACCTGGAGACCCTGAATTTCATTTGCAAAGACACTTCTTTTAAATAAGAACACACCTACAGGTTCTGAGGGTTATTTGGGTGTTGCCATTCAAGCCAGCAAGCTATGGACTCCTTGGAGAATCACTCGAAAACATGTTCCCTGAGTGGGGCATGGCTGCTTCTTCTCTGTAGCAGCATGATTGATGTGCAGCTCATTTCAGTGATAGGGTGTGGGCAGCCGTGACCCCTGGGGAACTGCTTGGGGCACTAGAGTCAGTATGGCTGTCACATAAAATCAACCAAGTGGCTTGGTGACACTGCCAGCTCAGGCAGCTTTTAGTCAGACTTTGACAGTGGCAGCTTCAGGCGGGACGTCACAGTGTTAAGGTGCAGGGCTGTGGGTCTTCGTGGGAACACCTCGTAAAACAGAGAGCAGGTCTCTGAGGATTGGGAAACCAAGAAAGCTGAGTGGGAAAGCTGTTAGAGCTGTGTGAGGAGACAGGACAATAGCATTCCCTGGGTATTTCATAAGCACCTGACCAAGCAGTCCTGGTGGAGGCAGGAGACTGGGACGCTTCAGAAGGCAGCACCTTGGGAAGCTGAGCCCTCAACACAAGGGAGAAGGTTTATTGCCCCAGAGGCCCTCTCAGTGGGGTATGTGAGGTGTACAGGTGCACAGAGGTGCCTCCTATAGGGAGCCCACCTCTAGGGGGTGAGCGCTCTGCGCTAAGACTGCTGCTTATGCCTTTTCTTAGCCTTGTTTTATGCCCTTGGAAGGCAGTGAGGAGCAGGACAGGGCACCCAGAGCCTGCTCGAGCTTGGGGGTGATGCTTGCTCAATTCTGTACACCCCCAGCTGTTGCTCCAGGTGCTAAGTTAGACACTAGGTAATTAGCTGGCCTAATTGATTTAGTCATGTTGGTACTGTTTTCCTTCTCCTGGTTGTTCTTGTCCTGATCCTTCAGGTTTTCCTGGACCCACTCCCAGGTGTGTTTGTTGGAAGGCGGTGGTGAAGGAGGATGGGTCCTCCTTGATGCCAGAGATTACAGCAAGCTCCGGCTTGGCCTTGGGGGGCGGGGCCTGCCAGTCTCTTCCATGTTATAGGTCCGCGTTTCTCAAACTGGGCACACGTTCACATTTGAAGCCAGAGAATTCTGGGGAGGGGGGGGAGGCCTGGGGGGACGAGAGAAGGAGGCTTTCTGTGTATTATGGGATGTTTATCAGCATTCCCGACTTCTACTAGATACGAGAAGTGTGTCGTGTGTCCTCCATCCCCCTGCAAGTGGTTGTGACAACCAAAATGATCTTCAGAGGGTGTCTCTTGGACCATAACACTTACCAATGATTTATTTTATTGGGATTTTTAAGCTAAAATATATTTTTCAGAAGTCAATGCAGAGACTAGGAATATGGATCAGTGTCTACTTGCTGCATAAGCGTGAGAACCTGAGTTTGTATCCCAAGCACCCACATAAAGCCAGGCAGGGTACAGTGAGTCCTTCATCCCAATGCGTGGGGAGCGTACATAGGCAGATACTTAGGGCTGTTTGGCCAGCCAGTCAGCCAATCAACTGAGCTCTGAGTTCAGTGAGAAATCCTGTCTTAAAAATAAGGTGGACAGCTATAGGAAGACACCAGAAATCATCCACTGACCTCCACCTGCGCATGCGCTCCACCCCTACTGTCTCATTCAGGCCAACTCTCTGCAGTGATTTTTGATGATGATTGTCCTTTCCCAACCTCCCACGTTGCTCTTTCTAAGCCTGCCCTAATCGGAAGCCCTAGGCCAAGGCAAGGGTTTGGAGTGCAGGAGGTGGAAGCCTAGCAAGAATGCTCCTCATAAAGGCTTACAGTATTGATGTGTCAGACAAGGAAGTAAGAAAGCTTCGCTGCATATGAAGGCAGCAGGCAGCAGGTTGGAGCCACCAGGAAGATATGCAGAACCAGAAAAGCTACTTCTGAGTATATGGTGAAAACTGAGCTTCGTGGACTGCATGATGGAGCCAGTCCAACATGGTAGCAATCTTGGTGGGGGGGGGGGCAGGAGGATGGTATCATTATTTTTATCTTGCTGGATCTCCCACTCTCTGGGCCATGTAGGGTCTAAGATGTTGACCTACTTTGGGGTTCTCCCACAGAAGCCAACTTTGTGTGTGTGTGTGTGTGTGTGTGTGTGTGTGTGTGTTGGGGTAGGGGCATCTAGACTATTTAGCAAATAAAGGCAGGTTGCTAGAGTCCCGGGAATTGCCCAGAAGGTCTAGGAAGGTCTTCAGGGAGGGAAGGAGGGAGGGGGTGCAGAATTCAGCTTACATCAGCCACTCCCTTAGAAATGAAATACCACACTATGTGTTCAACTTCCTAATGGCCATGTTCAAAGGAAGAAAAGAGCATTGCATGAGGCTCACTGGGTGTTCTTGGCCAGCCTGGGCTACATAGGGAGTAGCAGGGCTGGGTGTTCTAGGCCATAGGGAGTAGTAGGTTAGTCAGGCTGCATAGAAAGATACTGCCTCAAAAATATCAAAATAAAGAAATAACAACAGTACTTTAAAATAAGGAAGAGAAAAGAAATGAATGAAACCGATTTTATTCTGACTTTTACCCACTTTTTTTTTTTTTTGTATTTGTTTACTTGTGTGTGTGTAGGTAGTGGGGAAGGCAAACACATGACAGTGTGTGTGGAAGGCAGAAGACAACTTGGAGGAATGGGTTTTTCCCTTTCTGGGCATTGAACTCAGGTTTTCAGGCTTGGTGGCAAGCACCATTACCCACCGACACATTTCACTGGCCCTGAAACCAATTTTAATAACAGAGTTTGTACATAAAGTCCAGCACATGCCCAGTTGTTTTAAGTGTTAACAGAGAATCCATACAAAGAATCATTAGCGAGGCTGGGCGGTGGTGGTACACACCCTTAGTCCCAGCGCTTGGGAGGCAGAGGCAGGCAGATCTCTGAGTTCAAGGCCAGCCTGGGCTACACAGAGAAACCCTATCTTGAAAAACAAAACAAAACAAGGAAGTCATTAGTGAGAGACTATGTTCTTTTTTTTCCTCCAGAGTCTAGGGGTGCCCTGTGTGTTCCATGTCTGCCCGCACTGTGCTCACACGCCTGTCCTTTCTCAGGGCAGCTCTCCTGGCCCCTTCTGCCCAGGACAGTGTGGGTCAAGGCAGGAAGGTGAAGTGATTGTGTGATTCAGTGGAGAGAGATTCCTGTTTGCCACCGAGGAATGCAAAACGGGCAAAAGTTCAAGGTTTCCCCGTACACATCCATTGCTGCTTTGGCAAGCACCTGCCACCAGGCCCCGCGGTGCTCCCTGCAGGCGGTGGGGTAGGGGTGGGGGTAGGGGTGGGGGGTGGGGGTGGGGTGCGGTCTGTCTCCTGAACACAGTGGCTTCTGCCTCCTCCTCGCCTCTTTGTAGCCCTCCCTGTTTGCTTTCGTTTCAAAAGAGCAAGCTCACCCAACAGAGCCTCCACTCCACTGGGCAGCCTTGTTTACACGTGGTGATGCACTCTCTCAATTTGTCAGAAATTATCAGGACCTTCCCCCTCATTTTCTTCCTGTCTTCATCAAGGCCTCAACTCCCCTCCCGCCTCAGAACGGCTTTATACCAGCGGTTCTCAACCTTCCTAATGCTGTGACCCCTTAACACAGTTCCTCATGTTGTGGTGACCCCCAACCATAACATTATTTCATTTCTGCTTCATAACTATTCTGTTGCTACTGTTAGGAATGATAATGCAAACATCTGATATGTGACCTCCTCCCCCAAGGAGGTTGTGACCCACAGGTTAAGAACCAGTGTTTTAGAGGCTGTGCTGCCACCTGCCCAGGTCAGTGCCGGCAGCCCAGGTCTTTGCAGGGTTGTCTTTCTTCTTTTGCTGAAGTGAAACCCAAAGAGACCTTTCCCTAGAAAGGACAAAGGGAGAGGTTGGTTGGGCGAGCTGGAGTTAAGAATGCTGCCCAGGAAGGACCAGAAAGCACAAAAGCAACAAAACCCAGCTTCATCTCATATAACAGGTGAGGGCTTAGAACTGGCTCCTGGCTTTTAAGCAACCTTTGAATTTAGCTTTTCTTTTCCCTGGGATCTCTTTCTCTGCCTCCACCAAGGATTGAACTCTAGAAGTCTGATCTTGTCTGGATGCAGGAAGCCATTGTGCTCCCTTGCTGGGTCATCTTGAGATTCCCAACAAACTCCATTCTCAGTGTTGCTGCTCAGTAGGAGTGGGGGGGGGGCATCCTCTGAAATGGGTGCTCTTCATCTTGGCCCTACCTCTCCCAGCAGGTCAGTAGTATCAACCAGAATTGACCAGTCCCTCTTCTCCCTCAGGGGACACATGACAATGTTAGGAAACATTTTTGGTTGCTACCAGTCATGGGGGAGAGGGTGCAACTGGCATTTCGTGAGCCAGGGACAAAACGGAATTTCCTCTAGCACCCAAGACAGGTCCTCCTCATGCTGCAGAGAATGATCAAACTCAGTTGGAAAATGCTTGCCGTGCAGGTGTGAGGCCCCGAGTTCTAGCCACAGAACCCACATTTAATAAACCCAGGCATGGTAGGGGATGCTTACAATTCCAGCACGGGGGATGCAGAAGCAGACGGGTCCCTGGAGCTTGCTAGCCAGCCAGCATAGTCTGCTTAGCAAGCTCCAGATCAGTGAGAGACTCTGTGGTTTGTGTCCGAGGAATGACATTTGACATTGTCCTCATGCATGTGCATGCGTAGGAGCGCGTGCACTCACACACACACAACACACACACACACACACACACATATACACACACATACACCTGCATACACACACAAAATTATAAGCCCAAAACATCAGTAAGAACAAGACTGGCAACTCTGTCAGAGAACCTTTTCTTTGAAAGCTTCAGAATTTTCTCTCTAAAAGAGCTCTGCAGAAACCCTTGGGTGCACTTACGCACATACATGATTAAGTAAGTCCCCTGTGTATCAGTGAGTGCTTCTCATGGCTTTGTGGGCTTCACCTGAGAATAGAGCAGGCTTCCTGCTGGAGCCTCTCGGAGAGCTGGATGACCCAGGAGACAGGGAACTAAACCCAGAGGCCAGTGTAAGTGTCAGAGCTTTCCGATTCTTTCAAAGGAAGGATCCATGCATCTTTAGCCAGGGACTGGTTGCTGCTGTTGTTTTGTGTCTGTGTGGTATACGTGTATATGCATAAATGTTTGCAGCTTTGCCCATCTGTGCATGTAGAGGCCCAAGGTTAATGTCCAGTGTCTTCTCTTGATTTTGTTAAAAATGTATTTACATTTGTTACACACACCTGTCACAGGTTAGGGTTAGGGTTAGGGTTAGGGTTAGGGTTAGGGTTAGGGTTA
>OU015746.1:8296187-8333134 GCA_907169655.1 Acomys percivali
TTAGGGTTAGGGTTAGGGTTAGGGTTAGGGTTAGGGTTAGGGTTAGGTGTGTATAGAGGCCATAGGACAACTTACCTGAGTTGGTTCTCTCCTTCTACCATGTGAGTCTTAGGGATTGACCTCAGACGGTCAGGTACCCACTGAGCCATCCCAATGGCCATGGCTGTATTGCTTTATTTTTTGAAACAGAGTTTCAAATGTGGAATGTGGAATTTGCTATTTGGTTAGACTGACTGGCCAGCAAACCCCCTGGGAGCTACCCGGCTCCATACCTCCAATTTCTTAGCCAATACCCAGATTTTATGTGAGTGCAGTAGATACAAACTTGCACTTTACCTGCTGAGCCATCTCTCTATCTTCCAATGGCTCTCATTTCACTCTCTCCAAGGCTACCTGCTCTATGTGCATAAAGGCTGGGTAAGATTCGCTTCAAGACTCATTTCTGTATCTCTCAGGCTGGAATGATGAACCGGCCTTTGCAGACGTGGCAAGGAAATTGCTTGAATGAGCGAAGCAAAAGGGAACACGCAGAGTTCCCCAGTGCCCCCAGCAGATGAACACCAAGCAAAAGCATGGAAGTAAAAGCGAGAACAGCAGACGGGCCTACTGGTCTACCATGTCCAGGGTATTTGTTGGCCTTGTTAAATGCCGGCGAGGTGTTCATGCCAGAGACCTGGTCTTACTTGCTTTCTGCCAGGCCAAGGCTGGTGCAGTCAGATTTTCTGACACAATACATGTGTCTGGCCTCTTCAGATGCTCACCTCACTGCAGTAGACTCAGTCCTGCTTTCCAGAGTGGGCATGACGTAGGTCCCAGTGCGTGCAGCAACATATAGACTCTGTCCATGGAGAACCTTCTTTCTGAGCAGACGGGGGTGGTCCCCAGGGCTGAGGATCCCAGCCCAACCTTCCCTTTGCCCCTAGCCTTTCCCATCTGGACTACTTGGCCTCCAGTGAGCGTGTCAAAAGCGATGGGTGATCTGGACTCTGTCATTCCCGACAATCTCTGCACAATGGCTGTCCTTGTGGAGTCATCACAACAATTACAAGGCATTTGTGGCCCTGAAGGGAAGAGAAAGGACATAGTTCTGGAATGCCATGGAGGAGGAGCCCCGAGATCTCTCCAGTTGCTGAAAAGAAAATGTGGCTCTTTCTGTCCCAAAGTCATCTGAGATAGACTCTCAAAAATTTCATTTGACTTTTATAACGTTTTTTGGTATGTGTGTGTGTGTGTGTGTGTGTGTGTGTGTGTGTGTGTGTGTGTGCGCGCGCTCCACACTTACCCAGACTTCTTTGTGGGTGCTAGGGATCTGAACATGGGTCCTCATAATTATGCATCAAACTCTTTATTTACTGTATCAAATATGTATCTCAAATATACTCTATCAAACATATATACATAATATATCTTCTACCTGTCTTTGCTTGATCTTCCGAATCAGACAACCTTAATCGATATAGCTGCAGTCAAACGGGACGTGGGATGAAAACAGTTACTACCATCTAACTGTGTGAACTGCCTCTGGCCTCAGTTCCTCACTTGTCACCGGAATCCTACGGACCAAGCAGGGGTTGTTGCAGGGATCAAACGGACAAATGCCAATCAAAAAGCCTTGGAGAGGACGGCAGACAAGTGTTTGCCATTATTTGCACTGAGGGGTTTTACCCCTCCTCTCTCCGGGAGGGAGGAGGCTTCTAGGCAGAGGCAGGAGCCTTCCTAGACAGGCGTGTAACTTCTAAGCCTTTCCCTTGCCTCCTTACCTCTTGCCTGCAGGGTTCAAGCAATTGCTTATTGGGAGGACGAGAATGGCGAGGGAGTACGAAAGGGTAGGAGTTTGGAGTAATTGCAGTGGTTGTCTGATTATAGATCTCGGTCTCCATTAGTCCCCAAGCTGTGTGCATGGAGCATAAATCATTTGCGTCTCCCTTATGGGAATTCACTGCCTCATCCCCAGAGCCCAGCCACGCTCTCAACTACATTCCCACTCTTTACCCAAGGGCCAACTTTATTCCCTGTAATAAGTATTTTTTTCCCCCAATAAAAGCCAGGTGGGGGCTGAAGCAATTCCATCTGCCAGGCCTGGCTTGAAGGCAGCTTCCTCTGGCTTGGGTTGATTGTTTTCAAGCTTTTGTGCCCAGTGACAGGCTGTCTGTCCTTCGGAGGAGAAAAGAGCAGAGGCGGCAGAGGATGAGCAAACAGGCTCAGAGGGAGAGATGAGAGGGACTGGAGAGGCATGGCAGCCCATTAAGGAGAAATAAATTTTGCAGAGGGGAAGCGAGAGGTTCCCTCCCTAGGACTCTGTAAATCACTGTGTTTTATGGATGGGCTAGGAAGGGAAGTGGGAGATGGGCTGGCCCTGATAACTAGGGTCACTTCTCCTGTGTACGCCTGTCTGAATTTTAGGATGTTCGGTTAGAGAATGGCTTGGAGCTGGAAACCTCTGGGGCTCTGCTCTTTAATTTATTGTCGTCATTATTACTCTCAAATCAGAACCGTGGTTACTTAAGAAGGATACTACTTACTTGGAGAGTTTTGTTAGAAACATCACCGGCTAGTTTCTTCCGTCTGGTTTCCCCAGCATGCCCTGCTGGCCCGAGTGTGGCTATGTGGGCCTTGTGCGTCCAGGTACAGAGGATTTCGTAGGTGATCTGACAATTGCCTCCCAGTCAGGAGTTCCAGCTCATGCCAGAAAAACTGTGTTCAGACCCAAAGTTGTTCCCAGTCTCAGCATCTCAGGCACGCATCTCTTTGTCTCCTGAATAGATCTTCTAACCAGAAAAGACATTCCTGGGGCTGGATTCATAAGCCAGAGTCCCAGAGGCCTGTGTTTAGTTCTTAAACTTATACCTCGGACAAAAATGGTTTGGGTTGGCTGCCAATATTGAAATGGTAGGTATCTCATATGAAATCTTACATCTCTGCCTTTGCTTCCGGGACCCTGTAGAGTCAGATTTTGTGCCCCTGCCCCATGACTACAGAATTTAGGAGCTGCAAAGTGCTGCCTCCTTGGGCTTGTAGCGACTTTTCTTCCTCCTGTTCCACCCTCATCCCTAGCCAGCTTTAACATTTCTCTTTCTCTGTAGTCAACCAAAGAGTGTCCTGTGCCTGTGAGGAAGACTTAGATTATCCACTGAAGGAAATTAGGGCACAAGATGGGCCCATGGCTGGAACCGGAGTGACAGTGCACAGGGCGGCCTCGTGGTTGGGACTGGGGTGACCCTGCAGGGCCTTCTCTTCTGTTGTCTGGGCCCTTTCTGGAGTGTGAATGTACTTGGAGGGAGCCATGCAGTGCTGACAGGAAGTAGATTTATCCCCCAAGGAGCTGTGTGACCCTGGCCAAGTCACTTCTCTCTTGCCTTCATTCCTTTCTTAGAAATTCTCTGACTGACATACTCAGAGCTTTGTCTCTGAGAGGGCTTAGATCTTACCCAGTTAAGTGTTAACCACTACAACCCTTGAACAAAGGGAATGACAAGACCATGTCATTGTCACTCTGAGTGAGGTGAGGGCAAAGGGTATGGCTGGGCAAAGGGGTGGCCCCCGTGGGGACCAGGGATGTGCAGCTATACACAGTGAAAGGAACCATTGTGACGGGCTCACAGCTGGCGAGTGAGAGAATTAGAAGATTCCCAGAGACAGTGGTGAGGTGGAGGAGGCAGGGAGCCCTGGGAGGAGGGGGCGAGGACACAGGAGGATGTAGGCTGATGGAGGAAGGGCAGGTAGATGCCAGGGCTAAGCACTGATAAGAATCGTGAATATTCACAACCCATGCTTAAGCGCTGAGTGCCATTTCTTCAGTCTCCCAGATATATAGCGTCATTGAGATACGAGGACTAGGCGTGTTGATTCTTTCTGGACTGAATTCAAGGCAGGAGGTGGAGGAGGGCATATGGCTTAGGAGAGGAAGGCACCTTGCAGTTCCAGACATGGCTGTGTGCTTCTTTAACCCCAAATCTCAGGGAGCTGAGGTGGGAGGACCAGGAACTCTAGGCCAGCCTTGGCTACACAGCAAATCCAGGGCCAACTTGGCCTCTATGAGACCCAGGGATTTTTTTGGGGGGGGGGCGGGGTGCTCTTTGTTTGTTTTTTAAATAGCCATAACAACTAAGAAGTCACCAGGGCTGATTGGGTCAGAGAGGAAGCTAGAGAGACCTTGACCTGAGATCTTGAGTGTAGTCTTGTCTAATCCTCTTCCACGGTCTCTCCAGCCCTTGCCACACAAAGCCAAAGGAGGGTGCTGGGCTGATGTTGTAACCCTCTTGTCCAGGCCATCCCTCCCTCACCATGCCTCTGTGAGGTGCCTGGGCTCTGCAGGAGGGGGGCAGGTGCCGTCCTGCAGGGGTGGTGGCCAGGCTTTTCTGTGACTAGAGTGTTGCAGGTAGTAACATGATCAAGCCCTTCAGCGTGCACATGTGTGGTTGGACAAAAGACAATTGCAGATGTTTCTGGAATTCCCAAACCGGATACAAAATTGCTAGCAGGATGCAGAGAGAGAGAGAGAGAAAGAGAGAGAGAGAGAGAGGAAGGAGCCAAGTGCTTTACATAATGAAAAGCTTGCCTCCTGTCTGCGCAGTCTCTCTCAGAGAGCAAGCACGTGCCCAGGCGGTCTGGCCTTCTTTTCCTCAAGTCCCAAGGATTAGGAAGCCTGCGTGCCTGTCTGGAGGGCAGAGGGCTGCTGCAGCAGACAGCTCTCTCCGGTTCTGCTTGGGTTTCTGTCCAGGATCCACAGAGCTCTCCTCTGGGCGTGGTGGGGCCGGAGGCAGCCAGGCGGCGTGCTCTTCGCCCAGATGTACTTTGGTGCCCAGGGTGGAAAGGAAATCAGGCAGTGGGCCTAAAACCAAAGGCCACCACCCATTTCTCTTCCCTTGGGGGGGGGGGCTTTTTGAGTGGAATTTTGTCTGGGTGGCCGCAGGAAGAAGACCCAGTGTGGAGGGCATTTGGTATCCAGCCCGGACAATGGAGGCTGGGGAAGGATAGAAATGGAATAGCTGCTGGGCGGTGCTGGTACACGCCTTTAATCCCAGCACTATGAAGGCAGAGGCGGGTGGATGGCTATGAGTTCAAGGCCAGCCTGGTCTACAAATCGAGTCCAGAACAGCCAAGGCTACACAGGGAAACCATGTCTTGAAAAATCAAAAACAAATAAACAAACAAAACAAACAGACAAAAAACCAAAAAACAAAAAAAGAAAAATGGAATCGCCTGCGGCCAAGGTTTGGTATGGTGGGAGAGCATGGGACAGAGCTCTGCCCAGGAAAAGGGTCAGAACCCCCACTGGGCTGTAAGCTCATTCCTCCTTGGAATTGAAACTAACACTCCCAAGCTCCTGTCCTGCACTTCCCACTTAACCTCAGTTCCGTGACTCACTGTATAGGGGTCACACTGCACAGATAGTGAAGTGTACCCATCTCCTCCCCGCCCAATCCTGAGCCATTCTGGGAGGCCATAGGAGCCATAGAATAAAATGCCTGGGGGAGGAATTCACAGGGAAGGTGGGAGTGGGGCTCTTCTGATGGGAGGACTCTCAGGATTACTCCATAAAACACAAGTGGTGGTAGTTTCTCAGACCCCTTTAGCCACCCATTTCTCCTTGACACCCTGTTAAGGATGGTGAACACACATGGCTTTGGGACTCTGAAGTCAAAAACTCCTGGCTTTAAATCCTTCCTATGGGGACTTGGCAAATCTGTTGTCTTCTCTTACATCTCAGGTCTGTGAAATCAGGGACAATATTTGCTTATCTCTGTGTCAATCCAAGAATGCAAAGAAGTTTCCCATGCTGGGATCTGTCCATAGACCCCAGTGTTGTTACAGCTACGATTATATTCCTTGTAAATATTTCAATTTTTGACCGGTGGTTGGTAAAACTGGCTCCTGGGTCAGAACCAACCTGCAACCTGTCTTTGTCAACTGGCAATCAGTTTCTCCTTCTAAATGAATGAGAAAGTCCTCCCCGACTAAGAGGCTGGGCGAGGACACCGGCTGTCCTGGCCATTATTCTGCTTTCTCTCCTGAGACAGGGTCTCTCGATGCTGGAGCAAGATGGGCCACCTGCAAAGCGCAGTGATCCTCCTGCCTCTACCTCCACAGCCCTGAGGTTAAAGGCACATGTGTAGCCACAACCGTTGAGCTTTTTTATGTGAGCGCTGGGATTCGAACAGAGGTCTTCTTGCTCTTACCCACTTTCTTTGATAGAATCAAGAACAGAGCATTTACCTAGGGAGGCCTTACAATGCTGCTAAGTAGCGTTTTCTCAGAACCTCCAGATTTCAGTTCTGCTATTGTGTCATTCCCTGGAGCAAGGACCCCACAGGGCTGTTTGAACAGTAGGTGCAGGGGGTGGGAAGAGTATGGTCTCTGGCCCCCCACCTTCCCCCTTCTTACCAGAGGGACACCTGGATAGACACAGCGTGCTTGGGGAGCAGGAGTTTGGCCTCACGGATGCACGTGTTGGCTGATACTCTGCTCTTTCTATTTTGTCATAGGAAGGAGGCAAGGTAGCCAGGACCCTCCAGGAGCAACACCGCCAAGGGCTGTGGTGTAGGAGTAAGCTCAGGTGTCACTATGATTTAAAGGAGGCCACCCGTGAGGTGATTCATGGGTTTCAACAGAGGGAACATTTTTCTTGCCTCTCTCACCCCCCCTCCCAACCTCGATTTGTCCTCCCAGGTTTTCCTTGGGTGTGACAGAAGAGATGGAGAACAGGCCGCTCTGAGTGCCCGCTGCTATCCCAGGGCCTAGCGGAGAGCAATGGCTGCCAGGTCTACAGAGCAGCCTGGGATGTGAGTTGTGGCTAGAGACTCCTGAGTAATGGACAGAACAGGGCTGGGAGCAGCACTTATGAATCACCCCGGAGCAGTTGTTCTTTGCCCCAGGGGACCCACTCACACATTCCCAAGGGAGCCAGTGCCTGGGAGACATGACGTCATTGTCACTGGGCAAGGAGTTTCATCCACGTGTGGCCTCAGAGCTCGTTCCCAGGGGTTACACCCAAGCTTCTCAGGATGAGACAGCCAAATCAAAGATGATGGATATCCTCCTTGTGCTGTGTGTGTGTGTGTGTATGTGTGTGTGTGTGTATGTGTATTCGTTCTGTGTGTGTGTTATGCATATATAAATGTATATGTCATGAGTATATGCAAGGACTTATCCATGTTGTGCGCATATGTGTGTGGGTGTGTGCACGTCTGTCCTTGTGTCTGATCTGGGACCCTCATGATCGGCTTCTGCCTCTGGGTCCCTCCAGGATGTCAGGAACTCTCAGGAGTTCACTCATGTGAGGGAGAGAGCACTGTAGTGGATAGGCTTAAAGTTCATTCTTTTTTTTTTTTTTTAAATTTTCCTTCCACAGAATCCTGTCCCAAACATGCCATTTTCGTGAGACACTCTCCACGTGACCAGACCACGATGTCTGCTCATCTGGCATGTGCGCACCTGTCATGTGGGCTGGCCATCCATAATTGATTTCAGAGATGCAAGGCCAGCCTTGTGCAGCCTGTTGGTCTTTTCCAGGACATCAGTCTTAGGGCTGACTACTTTTGCCCGCCTCACTGGCCCCTCAGGTCCTTTTCCTGCATGAGTAGCTCACAAGATGAGGAGAGCCCTTCTGCAGTGTAAGCACGCAGTGTAAACCCAGCCACCACACACAGTCCGGGAGCCTCTTTGCTTCCTGCTAGCCATCCCGGGTGCATATAGGGTTTTGCTGTTTGTTTGCCTACAGGTATTGGCTAGGCTTTACAGCCAACATACCACTGAGCTCTACCCCTACCTTTTGTTTCTTTGAGATGGGGTAGTGGTGGTGGTGGTGGTGGTGGCTGTATAGCCCAGACTACTCTGAAACTTTGGATCTTCCTGTCTCAGCCTCCCAAAGTTCTGGGACTACAGATATGCGCTCACACACTTGCCTTTCTCTTATGATTGTATATTTTTTTCCTCCACCTGCACTGCTCTCTTATTGAAAACATTTTTTTTTTTTTTTGGTCTGTCCTTGGTTTCCTGGTTTAGTCAGGACCCAAAAGACTTTAAAATATTTCGCCTCTGTAGATAACCAAGGCAAAGAGAGGACAAACACAATGCTTACAACGGGAACCATGAAATGAAAAGCCGGGGCAGAGATGAGGGTCACTGATGCAGGCGTGTGAACCGGGGACATGGCTTGGTGGAGGGGAGCCCGCCCATCCATGATGCTCATTGTATCTGTTGGCAGCGCACACTGGGTCACGGCACTTGTTTAAGGAAAACACGCCTTCCTAAAAGTGCGAGGCCACTGTCAGTTCCTGCTTGTCAACTGTCATTCTGGGGAGTCCATGTGTCTGCAGTGTGGGCCTGTGTTGATAGTTGCCCTACACACCGTGAGGTTCCTCCTGGAAGAGACGATGAACACTTGCAGTGAAGTTGTCATTTCCTCGTGCTCCCTAAGAATGCTCCCAGTGTTGAGCCTGTGCGGGTCCCCTCAAGCAGCCCCATAGCTTGTGGACACAGCGCTTAAGCTAATATCCAGGAACTGGGCTTGGCTGGGCTGGGTTGGGGTTGCTCCACTCACCCCTCCTGAGAGGTCCTGATAGGAAGGCCATGTTGTGGGCAAACAGAGAAGGCCAGGTACTGCCCTGGTAGGAGGTGTGTGTGCCCTGAGGCTTCTTGGGTCATGGGGAGTGACCTGAATCACATTCAAAAACCACTTTTCCTTTTTCTTAATCACAGCCTCTGCTTTCTGTTTCCTTTCTGCCATGCTCTTTTTGAAAAGAAAAACACACGTCAAGCAAATTTCCCAATGCTGGGCAGTGTACGGAACCTCCAGTGACACGTGACATGCTCCTGGCCGAGTTTCCCTTGTGGATGGTGGTCACTGCTCTGCTATCCCCCAGTGGGCTTTTATTTCTTTTATGATTTATGATAGATAGAAAACACTGGCCGTGTTTCCCCTTTTCCAGGGCTGCTGCTTTCTGACACGCCTGGCTTTCAGGGATTAGGGGTTGACTGCAGGTGGGTTTCTTTTCCCTCCCCTGCCTCTGTCACTAGAACATCGCCATGGTGATAATCCTCCCTGAAACAAAAATAATGGCCAGAACCGGTTGGACAGAAAGTGGCCGAACACTCAGCCTGAGAGGCTGTGTGACCCCTGTAGGCCAGGTCTAAAGGAGAGAAAGGCAGAGTAGCCAGTGGCCAGGGCCCGGGCAAGCAGTGCTGAACTTGTCTACTGACTTGCACTTTAGGGAAAAATCTTGTGTGGATTCTGTGAGAGAATTTCCTTCCTGTAGCCACCAGCCCTGTCTGGAAGGCAGTTGGCTTGTGACTCACAAGGAAGAGGGGGAAGGCTGGGGATTATAATCTGCTCTGTAAAGTCTTGTGTGGTTTTATTTTCTCTTCTCCAAAGCTCCGAGGGTCAGGACGGTGTATCTCACAAGGTCAGCACAGAGAAACAAGCGTTCTCATTCAGAGAGGAAGGACCTACACTAGCTTGAGGAAGAAACATGGATTCCTTTCTGCTTTAAAAAAAAAGTTAGTCTACAAAAAGTGGTGCAACTGACTTTTGTTGGACTGTTGGCTAGGCTGGCAAGAGAATGTTGTTGTTGTTGTTTGTCATGTTTTGGTGTCTCCTAAAGGATTGGCAGGTTCTGAGAGACAGTGCCATCAGCTTATGGGATGGTCTCCTGGTTGCAGAATGCAATGTCCTGGGCTTCAGGGACAGGAACAGGGAGCCTTGAGCTTCCAATGTCTCACGGCTGCCATGTTTCTCCAGTGATCTGGAAAAAAAAAGTGCAAAGGTCAAATACCCGAGGTCTGTTGTGGATCTGCACAGAGCCTCTCTGGGGATGAGTTGTGTCCTGGCCACCTGGCTGACCTTTGAGAGTCTTCTCCAACCTCGAAGTATGAAACTTGTACATTGTGTGTGTATGTGTGTGTGTGTGTGTCTGTGTGTGTTTGGGGGTGGGTCAGACTCATACACTCATGCAACCAGCAATCATCCAGCAATTGCTAAATACAGAACAGTTGCAGTAATCGAAAGAGAAAAATTCTTGTTCTCCTTCTCCAGAGAGGATAGACAAACTCTAAACAGACAGACAGACAGGCAGGCAGGCAAAGAACCAGAAATGATAATGCTATGGAAACCAAAACCAAGAACAAGAGGGTCAGGGTCAAGGGAATGGCTTAGCATTTCAGAACACTGACTGTTCTTCTAGAGGACCCAGTTGGGTTCCCAGCACCCACACGGAGTCTCATAAGTATCTATAACTGCAGTTCCAACCCTTTTCTGGCCTCTGCAGGCACCGCACCCACATTGTACATAGACAGTTACAAGGGCAAAACACCCATACACATAAAATCGATAAATCTTTTCTTTTTTTTTAAGGAAAGGATCAGTCCTTTAAAACCAAAAGACCAAAGGGTGGAGACATTGGAGGGCAACCTTGGGATGTGGCCAGGAGCGGCTTCCTTGGGTGGTGACATCTGAACAGAGTGTTGGCAGGACCTGGGGGAGGAATGGCATAGGGCAGTACACAGCAGACAGTGGCTTTCAGGCCATGTCCTGCCTGTTGATGTTTTCATAAAGAGATTTTACTGCAGCCTGGAGCTATGGTGGAGCTGAAGGCTGGGCACGGCTTTCTTGTGCGTGACGCTGAGAGTATAGGACTCTAGGTAAAGCAAGTGAGCTGCAGAAAACTGTCGAGCATGTGTGCCTTGCTGGGTCCTGTCTTGCCTCACTCTTCTTTGCCTGGGTAGGTGCTCACAGGGACATGCATGTCTGAAGCGGCCTTCTAGAGGACCTGTCCTACGCCTGGCTTGTTCTTTCACAGGGATTTGTCTATATAGTCAAAAGGGTCCATGTTCCCACAGGCCTTGTTGCAGAAACCAGACAGGGAAGCTCTGTCTAGCCTCACTTAACTGTCCATCACATAACTTTTTAGAATGTTCATACGTTCTTAGGGTTCCCAATCTAGCCTGGAAACTTCCTGAGAATAAGGGTCTAGGTCTTATTCATCCTCTGATCCAGGGCCCAGCCACGCGCTGGCTTCTGTAGATACCCTGCAGACACACTTACATAAAGAAATCTCCATGTTCAAAAAAAAAAAAAAAAAAAGAAAGAAAAGAAAAGAAATCTCCATGTTCCTGAGACAGTATATGCATGTGGGGAAATGCCACAGTGAGATCTGTTACTGTATCCAGTCAATATACACCAACCTTGAAAACGAGAGAACAGAAATCAATGATACCCTGAAGCTGGACAGAAATGGCTTCAGGTGTGAGAGTTAGCATTTTATTTTTGTTTTTATATGTGGGGTGGTGGTAGTATGTGGTTGTGTGTGTGTGTGTGTGTGTGCGTGCATGTGTCTGTGTGTGTAATGTGTGCGCACATGCGTGTGCAGGTACAGGTGTCTGGAGGCCAGAGTGAGACATTGGGTGGCCTGTCACACTCTACTTTCTCCCTTGGGACGGGATCTCTCACAGAACCTGAAGCTCACTGTTGGTGGCCCCCTTCTGCCCCACCCTGCTCCTTCCCAAACCGGCTGGCCAACAAACCTTCGCAGTTCTCCTGTTTCCATCTCCTACAGCGCAGGTTGTATAGGTGCACACGGAATCCCGCCTGCCTTTTCACGTGGGTGCGGCAGAATCTGAACTCAGGTCTTCTCACTTGTGCAGTTGAAAGGTGGCCCGTGGGAGACTGAGTATGGCCACTGTGTTTCCTTGGGGACCTTGTGGAGGGCCTGAGAAATCCTATTAATGCATAAAGTTGGACTGTTTCAGACACCCCGTGATGGTCCCCGAGAGAGACTTGTCTTTTGAGTTCCGCTGACAACCAGATCTTCAAAATGTAGAGACTTTATTTTCTCTGGCATCTGTGTGATTGACAGTCTTAACTTTGCATGAACCAGGAAGTCGAGTGGGTTAGCTTCTTTGTGATCTCAGAAGGGGTGAGGACTGAAAGTGCCAGATAGGAGAGGGGAGATGGGAGGAAAAAACACTGAGAAAACACTGTGATGGCTGAGCAAGGCAGAGACCTCCGGTGGTGGCTGTCACAGGCCTCCCTGAGGGTCCTGGGGGCCCTGGGTGGTGATTGGTGAGGGGCCTTCCTCCTGCCTTCTGGGTGGCTGCCAACGCAGGTCTTAATTCTCTCACAGATGTAGCTTATCCGCTGAGTTTTTAGCATTGAAAGCCTCCCATTCATAAGCCTCCCTGCACCTCAGATGTAAGTATTATGACAGTGACATTTTCCGTAGCTTGCAGAGTTTAGGCACAGTTGCAGGGCTGGAGAAAAATTAATGTCACAGGAGGTCAGCTTAACCTTTGCTGGGACCCACCCCTGAGACTTCTTTCTCTGCTTGTTTCTTTGTTGGCAAAGTAGAAGGGAAGAGCAGATCTTACTAGGCTTTTCTAGGCCTTTATGGACCCCACTGAATGAACACACCCTCATTTCCAGGAGTCGACCCACGGCCTCTGCTTCTCTGGCTTGGAGGCAGTTGTACTGGCCTGACAGGCAGGTGCCCACCATCTCTTCAAGTTCTGATAAACAGAGCCTGACCCTGGGCAAGGTCCCAGAATTAGCATCCTCTCTTGACTTTCTTTGTGGCTTCCAGAAATGGTCCTGCCTGCTGTTCATCAGCTGCACTGGCTATCCCCTTCTGTAAGTGGAACCTCATTGGATGATGATATTTGGGGTACAGAGGCCTGGAACCCAGAATCATGGTCCTGAAGTTGGGGCAGACATAGGCAAGGACTCTGTCTCTGTTATAGGTGTTTCTTGAACTAATTTTAAAGCTGCCATTCTCAACAAAGATGGCAGAGCTCATGGGCTTCCTGGGTGCTTTGTATTGCTACACCTGCGGGTTTGGTGTGTGGCCACCAAGTAGCAAGTGAGCAGGGACATGGCCAGCAGTGCTTTTGACTGTCTTTGGTATAGGGTCTCACATAGCCCAGGCATGCCTTGAACTTGCTAAGTGGCTGAAGATGACCTCTACTTTCGAGTGTTGGAATTATAGGTGTGTACCACCATGCTTGGTTTGGGCAATGCATTGAAGCCAAGGCTTCATATATGGTAGGCAAGCACTCCATTAACTAAGGCACATCCCCAGCCCCAAGAAATGTTTCTTAAATTCTTTAAGGCCCCCACCATAAATAATAATCCAGCCAAATATGCCCATGACTGAGGTTGAGAAGCTGACTTAGACAAACATTATTTTTAAATGAAACTTAATGAACCAGTGTTAAATTGTGCACATCCAAAGTCAATGTACATATAGCCAGAACAGTGAAACCAAAGAGTGTTTATAAAGGGCACCCACTGCTGTCTGTGGGCCTCTGAGGCAGATATTGTTTCTCTTTAGCAAAAGGAAATTGGCCCATGTGGAGATGGTATAGCCATGGGGAGATGCTGTAGCCATGGAGAGATGGTATTGGTCATGGAGAGATGGTATAGCCATGGGGAGATGGTGTAGGCATGGAGAGATGGTATAACCATAGAGAAGATGGTATAACTATGGAGAGATGGTGTGGCCATGGGGAGATGGTAAAACCATAGAGAAGATAGTATAACCATGGAGAGATGGTGTAGCCATGGAGCAATGGTATAACCATGGAGAGATGGTGTAGCCATGGAGCAATGGTATAACCATGGAGAGATGGTATAGCCATGGAGCAATGGTATAACCATGGAGAGATGGTGTAGCCATGGAGCAATGGTATAACCATGGAGAGATGGTGTAGCCACAGCCCAAGTGCATTGGTAGGAATAAAGCAGAATATAGTGGGCGTGGGGTGTCCATCTAAAATGTTTTCAGTACTTGGAAGGCAGAAGCAGAGAGATTGTCACATTTTCAAGACTAGCCTGGTGTGCACAAGGTGGAACTGCATGTCTCAAAACATAAAAGAACAAACGAGAATATTGAGGGACATTGGTTTTCTCCTTTGTGCTCTGTACCTGAATCTAAACGGGGTAGCCCTCAGGCAGCGTCCCCATCAAGGACTGGGAAGCCACTGGCCTTTGCCACAGGCTGCAGTAGAAGCTAAGGAAAGCCTCCGCTACAGGATCTGCTCCCTGCCCTCTGGCTAATCATTAGACACAGGTGGGAACCCATGGTCTCTGTTTTCACAGGTAGTTAGAGTAATAATAGCCCCCTTTAGGCACAGGCTTTTTCATCTTCAAAGCACTTTATAAACATGCGCTAATCTCCCAGGACCCCGGTGAGGTCAGAAGTCCTGCGTTTTACTGGATGGAGCCACCAAGGCCGGAGAGTAAAATGAGTCACCACAGCCAGCTGGGGCTGGAGTCTGGCGAGGTTGGAATTGGGACTCAAGTTTATGGTGGCTGGATCCCGGACACCAGTCCACACCTCTCTCTTGGCCAGTCCTTTCTTGGTACTTGTGCCAAGCCTCAAACTCAGGCCTGTCTGGATAGAGGAGGTGACATTCCTTGTCCCTGTAGACTGCACATATAGGGACTTTGACATGTTTTTTTTTTTTTTAATCTTTTATTTTTTAATATTTAACTAGATCTCCCTGATTCCTGTCTTCCTCTGGCTGGTCCTCCTCTCCCCTCCCTCTCTTCTCTCATTTCTTCCCTTCCTTTCTGTTTTTTCTTCCTCTCTTTCACCCTCTCTCTTTCTCTTCCTCTTTTCTCAGCCTCTTTATTTTTTTCTATCCCCCCTTTTTTCCTTCCTCTCGTCTTTGTCCTCAGTCCATTTTCCCTTTCTTTTTTCTCTCCCTATTTTCTCCCTCTCTCTTCTCTTTTCTCTCCTTCCCGCTCTTTTTCTTTCCCTTTCTCTCTCCGTTCCTTCACTTCTGCAACCCTCATCCACTCTTCTCCGCCACTCCCCTATGGCAGTTAACCACCCCTGCCAACCGCAGAGTTACATTCAGAAAATATTTTCCTTGTGGGCTATGGCCCCCAGGATGGCAGTAGAATGGCTGCAGTGTACCCTTCACATGCTTGTTTGAAGAAGTCTCTGGTTAGCAGAGATGTGGCTGTAAAGACCAAGGGTGTCTGGCCACTAGCCATGGCCGCTGCCACAGGGACCACCCCGGCGCGTGGAGCCTTTGGGAGCCTGTGGGCATAGGCGGGGCATTTTCTTACCTGATCACCCCAGATACTTGCGACCTTGGTTGGGAGGAGCAACGGTCAGGTGAGGTGTCCAGGAGGACCAGGGAGCCTGAAAGTAGCTGTGCAGCTTCCTAGAGGTTAGAAGAGTGACCACTATCAAGTACCATTTCAGATTCAGGTGACAGTTAAGCCTGTGGACCCCATCATAAGTCTTTGACCCCATCATAGATGTTGGGAAGTCCTTTGGTCCTTCATTCCCTCTCCTGCTTTGGGTAAACCAAGGCAGATAATATACTGAAAGACGGCACCTGGGGGTTTGAATATATTTCAGTTTGCTCTGGGATTGCCCCCAGGTATAAGCGAAGGGATTCTTGGGAGCAGAGAGACACTCCTGGGGAGTCAGGGATGATGGATGATTTGAGCTGCCCTGCATCTTCTCTGTGGTACAGTGAACAGCCTCAGCTTGCAGCTATGCCCATCTTCAAAGCTTTTCTCTTCTGTCTTTGTCAGTGTGGGTTGCTAGAACAAAAGTGTCGCGGACTGAACCACTTACCGTCAGTTTCTCACAGCCCTGGAGGACCAAAGAGTCAGCAAGGCTGATTCCTTCCTGGTCACAGATGCTGGGTGACTAGCTGGCAAGGCTGGGGTGGGCTGGGTGCAGGAGAGTTCCATAGGCACTAATCCCACCATGAAACTCTGTGCTCTTGGCCTTGGCTTAGCCTCCAAATACCATCCTACTTGGAGCTTAGCTTCTCAAAATGTGAATTTTGGGGGCCAGATTACCTTTCTGTGGGACGCTGCCCAATCTCAGGCTGCAACAGTGGGGTCCTGGCTAGGGGAGGAAGATACGGAGCACTTAGCCCCTCAGTATGACCAGAGAGCAGCGACAGAGACTGTTATCAGTAGTCTTGCTCCGCCAATGAATGTGGCCACCTTCTGCTTGCAGCATGTTTTGGTGTGGACCATGCAAGTAGAACGGAGAGCGTGTGCGTTGTAGGAGGGGCCCTACCCTAGCACCCCCAGGCCCAGTGCTGCCCTGGGAACATAGTTTTAAGGTGGTGTCAGTATCCCTGCCACCCCCAATTCCTGGCCCAGCTGCCAGCAACTCTCTTGTCCCACAAAGGTCAAATCCAAATCCGGTTGTCAGAAGAGTCTGCGGCAGCCCGCCTGTCATTTCCCCCTTTGTTACTAAGAGATCCAACTCCCTCAGAAAACAGAAGGGGTGGCCCCATTGTGGCGCTGTGCCCTCCTCATGTTTCAGCCATTTCTTCAGGCTTCCTCAGTTACCATGGTTTCCTGCTAACTGCAGGTAAATGATATGCAGACAGAATGGGGTGAAGAGAGAAGGGGGATCCCAAAGGGAATGAAAATACTCCTGTGAGATGAGCATCTTCTGGAAGCCTTCTCCATTGTGTGTCCTGCCTCCTCCTCCTCAGGCCCTCCCTAGTCTCTGCCTGTTCTCTAATGCCACTTAACACTTTCCCTCCCTAAAGCCATGAATAAGGAGGGGACAGTTAAAAAGCACCACCTCCCTCCCCAGTTTGTTACTGCCGGTCTTAGTCAGAGTTTCTATTGCTGCGATGAAACACCATGACCAAGAGCTAGTGGGGAGGAAAGGGGTTGTTCGACTTACAGCTTACACTTTCACATCGCTGTTCTTCATCTAAGGAAGAACTGAAGTAGGCCAGGAACCTGGAGGCAGGAGCTGATGCAGAGACCATGGAGGAGTGCTGCCTACTGGCTTGCTCGCCATGGCTTACTCAGCCTGCTTCCTTCCTTATAGAACCCAGGACCACCAGCCCAGGGGTGGTACCACCCACAATGGACTGTGGCAACCCAACCCACCCCACCAGCCCAGGGGTGGTACCACCCACAATGGACTGCCCATCCCTCTACCTCCTCACCCCCTGTCAATCACTCATTAACAAAATACCCTACAGTCTTGCCTACAGACAGATTTTACAGCAGTTTCTCAATTGCGGTTCCCTCCATTCAGATAACTCCAGCTTGTGCCAAGTTCACACAGAACCAGCCAGCACACTGCCCCATCTTCACCTAGATCTCTTTTTGCTTACTGACCCGGGACTTGACCCTCCCCTTTCCCTTGCAATCCCTCCACTTCCCTTCCTTTTCTACTTCCCCATGTTTCCGCTCATGCTAAGGAGACTACAGGTGATCTGCATCCTCTCCTCGTCCTCAGCTCTTTATTTGGTTTGCATCCTCCCGTCCATGCCATGCCTCTCAGGTGGACTTCACTCTTGCCCTGCTGAGCCCAAGGATTTGCAGCTGAGAAAATGAATATGAACCCCCCCCCCACCTCCAGTCTTCCTCCAATTCTCTGCTTCATTGGTCCTTCTTAGATTGAACTTTCTGGATCCTGCCACTTACTCTCCTCCTTATACAGAGGCGGAGAGCCTCTGAATCCCCTGTTTTATTTGCATATCCCATCTATGGAGACTCAACTCTTGCTTTATGACGATGAACTTTGACTTTCTCCAACCTCCTTATGATCAGTTGGTTGCCCGCCCCCACTGCACCCCTCCCTACCCCCGCTATTCAATTCTGGCCCTACCCACCGGTCCCATGAACTCCCTTAAATCTGCTGCTGCTACATACAGGAGTGAACTTGGGCTCCTGGTTCTAAACTCACCCTTTATGCCAATACCCCCAAACGTACCTCTGTGTCCTTGCTACCCCAGATGTCCGCAGTCTCTACTATGCTCTCTTAGAGCTCAGGAGCCTGAGTCAAAATCTCCCTTTTGTCCTCTTGCCTCAAGCTGGACTCTGCCTTCATCTCATCACTACATTTCTCAGATCTGAACATCAACGTTCAGTTTCTGTTTCATTGTCTTTCTCTTTTGCCCAGAACACAGTTGACACCTAGGGCTCCGGCATCTACCTCTAACAGTGGCATTTTGCAGGCGAGGGCTGGGCTTCGGTTTTTGCCTTCCACTCTGCCGTCTTTACACGTCTTGCTAAATGACCTCAAAGCATTGTGCTCCCCAGCTGTGAAGCACTTTTTAATCCACCTTGTTTGTTTGTTTGTTTGTTTTAATCTCTTCCTTGGAGCTTCTCGCCCTCAGGAACATTGAAGATCCATTTCATAGTACTGTGATCTCTCCTTGGACTTCTATTGACTGAGCCCTGTAAATATTTGGTAAATGCAGCATGTTTGCATAAGGCATTGCATATTCAACCTCCTAACAATGCTCCATGTGTCTGTGGTCCTGTGGGACTCAGATGCTAATTTCGTGGCTTCCCAGGAATTTGTGGCTGACATTTGGTGACCACCCACCTAGAGTTTTGTAGATTTTCCTCATCTCTCTAGTGCATGCTACATGCTAGCAGGCTGTGCCCCCTTTTTTTTTTCATGTATCACTTCCTACTAGAGAGAGATGTGCTCTTGGACTAGAGCGCATCCTGAGACCAAGCGAGTCACCAGGCATCTAGATCCTCACAGGTTCCTGGTCCCCCTCCCCCTGCTTTTGCATAGATCTAGTTCATTCTAAGGAATTGGGATTCCCCCCTGCCCCCACCCCTCTCGGGAGGTATTTAGGTTCTGGTGGCTTGATTTCAGCTTATGTTGTTGGTTTTTTCCTAGAGGGCAGAGCCACACTCATCTTTTTTGATCTCTCCATCCTAGGGCTCACTCCACTGAGGCACTTGTCCCACATGCTCCTTCTGTGTCTCTGTGCTGTCTTTTATACCACATGATTGCATATGCGCACACATTGTTAGCTTCATTTGAAAGTTATTTTAAATATAAAGCCAAAGACTATTCATAACCTCTATATCCATATTGACATATTTGGAACATTTCATCCCCTTGGTTTTGTTATTCCCTCTCTCTCTCTCAAAATTCTTTTTCCTGGCCCATTCCTGCATCATGGATCTTTCCCCTTAAATATATCTCTGCACAGTGTTCCTGACAGCCGGAATGTGTTCTTACAAAACCCGGTTTGGTGCCGACCATTGTAAATTTACATCAGTGTGATACTGGTCTCCTCCAGGCAAGTCCCAGATGTCTTAGTCAACCCTTCAGCATCCTTTAAAACACCACTTCCTTCCTGTCTAGATTCAAGTGTAAGGTGAGCTATCACACTGAGCCTCTCCCTTCAGCCTGCTTCAACCTTCAAAATGTCTACAGTCTGCCTTGGTTTCTCATAACATGGACATTTTAAAATAACTATTTTAAAGAAGAACCGCCCCCCCCCCATTTGCATTTGGGATTGGGAGGATTTTTTGCTTATGCTTCTAATTTTGTTATTGTATTGTTCTATCGGAATCAGGGCCCTACTATGTAGCCCTGGCTGGCCTGGTACTTGCTGTGTAGCCCAGAACGGCCTCAACCTCATGGCAACCCTTCTGCCTCAACCTCCTGGCTGTTGGGAATCACAGGTGCGCACCACCACACCCAGCTGGTGAGGCTGTATGTTTTTGACTAAACTCTTGTTGAGTGGCATGTCTTAATCAACATATCACTTCCGAGGTGACCCAGTGTCCATCTGGCTCTCATTGGAGGTGCTGATTTGGTTCAGCTGGGCAAGGTGTTGCCTTGTTTGCTATTACACAAGGAGTTTGTGCTTTCTCCTTCTGGACTTAGAAGCTGTCTGTGACCTGCAGGACAGGCAAAGCCCCTTCTCCATCTCCACTCACCATGTTTGCTCTTTGGCCTTCACCAGGGTGGTTGCAAATGCTTCCCTAACCCGCGTTTCTTGTCGTCTTCCTCTGGGCTGCTGAGATTTTACTGTCAGCAAGGAACTTCTCCCTGTGTTGATTGTAGAGATGGACTTGTGAACTTCTATTTATTTGACTTTTAAAATCCTTCTGCTTTGCTCCATTATTTGAGGCTCAAATTGGCCCTGGTCTAACCCAGTTTCATACACATGCCCCTGTGTGCGTGCGCGCACGCACACACACACACACACACACACACACACAAACACAATTTCAAGTGCCTTGCAAAGACTCCAGATCTCCTCAGCACACAGTCCTATTGTGATCTGCACAGGACAGTGATTTAGTTGTGGGGTAAAGAGGGAAAGATGTGCCTTTTCGATGCTTTCTTGAGTTCATCTCTGATGGTGATCATTCACATCTGCAGTGCAGAGATCAGAGGCACGTCTGTCAAGTTATTGTGCGGCTAGGAACCGTGAGGTGGTTTGTCACGGTACTCTGTGTTCTGTTGCTGTGTACAGGGAAATCCAAGAGTGTCAATCACTGATGCTAATTCTTCTGTTGTCACAAAACCATGCTAAGGCTAGTGTCCACCATCAACAGTCACACAAGAATAATGAATAAGAGTCAATAGGTTGAAGTACTTTTTTAATGGGAATTATAACTATAGATGCCCACAGGATTGGGGAGGTGACCAAACAAGTGAAGGTGGCTAACACTTAGACAAGGGTGGACTGCACTACTCAACCCCCTCAGAGCGGCTTCAGCGACCCCACCCCCACCCCCACCCTCCCCAGCTTCTGACTTGTTGCTTTGACGGAGTACAGCTATGGGGACTGTCAGATCTTGCCATTTTCCACATTTGTGTGTCAAATTTAAAATCTCCCAGTGTTTATACCTCATCACCTAATTCTAAAAACATCAAAACACACTTCAGAGCCATGAGCTAACCATTTCCTATCTATCAAAGTAAGGTTAGAGACTTAGGAGAGGGTGATCTTTTGTGAATTTTCCAAATGATCTTGTGGGTTGTTTGTTTATTTATTTATTTTGGTTTTCTTAGTTTTGTTTGGTTGTCCCCCCATCCTCCTCCCACAAAGCCTTCCCATTCCCTTTGATACTACATTCAGAATACAAAATGAAGGATGCGAAGTCTACACTTAAAACCCCAATCATTTTCTTTCATTGTACATCTGAAGTTCATAGCCCCCCCCCCATGAGCAGCAGTCTCTATCTGGCCTTCATGTATGCAGAGCTGAATTATGACTCTCTTCTGCGGGGATGAGCTAGACCGAGGGAGAGGCCAGTCCTCCTTGCCAACGCTCACCCAGCCCTTGCTGAAACCCCAGTGTTAAGATCCTGTGAGGTTAGCTGAGATTTCACCGAACTGATACCAGGAAACCTCTGCTCGGTGAATTCTTTTGTTTCGTCTTGTTTTAGCACCTTGCTAAGCAAACACACTCCGAGAAGACTCAAGGTGTTCCGCTGCAGCCAAACGTTATGCCTAGTGCGCATGCTCCCTCAGTGTGTCCGTCCCATCGCCCGGTCCCCTAACGAAAGATCGTACATAAGAAGTGCCAGCTTCTAACACGTTATACATTTCTCCGCTGGCAGGCTTTCTCTGTGTTTCTGTCTTCCATTCTGAGACTAAGCTGGACTTCAAATGTGGAAGTGCAACACATCTTTTTGACCTACTAAATCAAATAAAACCTATTGGTTGGTTCCTGTTTAGAATAGACTATCAGTTTTCTCTTGGCTCTTTACTGTCCTTCTTGATCAACTTTCTGGCTCCTCTTACTAGACCCAGAAGCGTAGGCCTCCTGACAGGACGTTTTCAATTCTTTCTGCTCCCTAACAGGACGTTTGGAGTGTACAAGTGTACATTTACCTGGCCAGGGGACACTGGATTATGAATGATTCCTAAGTTTCCTGATCTGTCTTCTTTTTTTTTTTTTTTTTCTTTTTCTTTTTGGTTTTTCGAGACAGGGTTTCTCTGTGTAGCCTTGACTGACCTGGACTCACTTTGTAGACCAGGCTGGCCTCGAACTCACAGCGATCCGCCTGCCTCTGTCTCCCGAGTGCTGGCATTAAAGGCGTGCGCTACCACGCCCGGCCCAGATATTTTCAACTAATTAAAATAGTCCAGGTTAGAATAACACTTAGCCATTTCCCAGTAATTAAATTTCAATATAGTCTGAGCTTTTGGGTTAAGGGATATCCTGAAGGTAAAATGCGTTGGCTTACTTACATCTAAATTCATGTTTTTGCTTGTTGTACCTTATTCTGTTCCTTTTAAACATATCAGTAAAAGGAAATTTATTTCCTAGTTTTAGTCACAAATCTTAGTTACGCACTCTTTTTAAAACGGCAATAATTCATCTGGAAAATATCCAGCCATCAATATACAACATAGTCTAATATTGTTCCCTTAGAAAGTATAGCTCGCGTTCTCATAACGTTAGCCATTTGAGCACCAGATACCTATAAGGAACATCTGAGGACTCTGTGTGTGTGTGTGTGTGTTTTGTTTTGGTACTGAGGGTGGAAAGCAGGGTCTTACATACACTCAGCTATACCTCCAGCCCATCTTTGCCGGATTTTTAACCCTTGCTATTCCAGGGGCCTGAGCAGTTCTTCCCCATGGCAAGCTAACAAGCCCTCTTTGGGGAAAGCCATCTCCTGGTGTCTCCCTGCCAAGGGCTAACGAGTTACCTCCTGTCCTGGTTTTTGCAGACTCAGCCTCCGAGAGCTCAAACCTGAAGCACAGTTGCTCTCGCCCTGTGTTTACTTTCCTTTCCAACCACATCTGGAAGCCAAAATTTATAAATGTATTTCCAAGCCTTACAACAGTTTACTGAGTTTGGATGTGAAGGGAAAGGGAGGGGGAATGAGTTTCTGCGACTTGTCCTGGGCAAAATGGATGGGGAGTCCGGTGGCGGGCCCGTAAAGCCAGCCTTGTTTATTAGCATCTGTGGCCCGCCTGCAGACAGCAAAGGCGTGAGCCGGCTGTGTTTGTCTTGGAGGTTGAGTCCAGAGAGTTCCACGGAGTGTTCTCCATATATATACAGCCTGGCATCTTTTTAGCTCACCAGAGGCCAAGGGAAGGAGACAAAGGCTGTTCAGAAGTGGAGGGCCCTATGTCTCATGGGGGAGAGCAGGAATGGGCATCCAACCCTGTTTACAGTTGGGGCAGTGCAGTGGGTGGGCCACTTCTTGTGACGTACTTGAGGCTTAAAAAAAATGGTCATAAATCTGATGTCTGTCAAACAGGCCTGGCATTTTCTTTTCCTTTCACAACCAGGTTTTGTGTGACTAAAATTTTATTTAAAAAAAATTCTTTTTCAAATAAGAAGTCCTTACAGGTAGGGTAGGACCCTCCTTCCAGTGTATACGCTGGGGTGTTTGGGAGAAGCTGTGGTCTCTCTTCTTCCCTGGAAAAAGGAATCCTTCCTCGTTGTGTCTCAGTTTCTTACTTACTGAGGGGCAGGGTCAGCCCATCAGAATGGCTGAACACCCAATGTTCCATAGTCAAGAACTTAGTTTTTGACCAGCTGGCATTGGGTATGATGGAAGCACCCCAGACAAGCCAGTAGCTCCCCCCTTTAGAATCCCTACTATGCCCTAAGTGCAACAGGAACCAACAGGGCGATTCATAGGGTGCCAGTGCAGGGGAAGGCCTTGCTGCCCGTGGCCGCCAGCCACGGACCCTCCGCTGCAGAGAAATGTGCCGGGGGATGTCCTTTGGAGTGCGTGGTTTGGCTCTCTGAGATCTCACGTCTGAGGTGAGTCTGCCAGAGAGAAAAGGGCACTTTTTGTGGTCAGAGTTTGGGGCTTGGATGCAAAGCCTGGACAGAGGGAGTGTGTGCCAGGAGAAGGTGTGGCCCACCAAGGAAGAGAAAACCCCCATCTGTGAGGAGACTGGCTGCCAGGACTCCACGCAGGGAACAGTGAGTAACTGTTGGGAAGCTTGGCCGGCTCCAATGCCCAGGTGTGCCCTGGCCAGTCAGGTGTGTCATTTTGTGTCACGTAAAGGAACCTGAGGGTCACAGTATCCACCTCTGCCCTGTCCATTGGGAAGGTAACACCATCAAAATGGCCACCACCCTCTGCTGAGGTGCAGGCCAGGGCTCCTGTCCTGTCCTCTCTCCCCCCAATCTACCGGATCATCAGTTTCACTTTCTCCTGACCCAGCCAAGCTTCCAGCCCTTGGATCTGAAAAGATCCTTGCTTTTCAGGGCTTTTTTCCTGGCCCCTGGCCACGCTTGCATGCTTGGTTATTTGGGCTTGGTCGTTGAAGGGTGTGAAACAAATTGGACCAGAGAAGGAAGCTGGAGCTTAACCCAGATGGGTGGGATTTCCCTGTGGGCTGTGGGTGGGAGGTGGAGGAGATCTGTCCCCCAGCAGAGACCCCTGGAAGAAACCCAGCCACCGACGGGCCAGTACTTTTCCGTTGGTGGGTAGGGCAGGGGAGAGGTGGACCTTGAGCCGGGGACCTAGCAGCCTAGGGATTTTCCAAGATTTCCTTAGGGAAGTTGTCCCAACCAGGGACAAGGAACCAGGGAGCCTTCATTCTTTCTATCTATCTATCTATCTATCTATCTATCTATCTATCTATTTATTTTTAAACGGCCTGCACTGTGATAAAATGTTGAGCGAGCACACAGGAGGCTCCCATCAGTGCCTGCCATGAAAGCATGAGCATCTGAGAAGGTAGCAACCCTGGACTGGGCTCTCCTCTTCTAGAACTGTTTTTTTTTTTTTTATGGCTCAGTGGTGGGTGCCAGAGGTAGGCAGGTGTTGGGGGCTCATGTCTCTTTCCTTGCCTTACAAAGAAAATTGCTTTTCAACAGCCTTGTGTCCTCATGAGTCCTATGTTGTCTCAGGTCTAGGTTTTTGTTTTTTGTTTTTTTTTTTTAACTTTTCCAAACTTTCTGTGTTCTACAGTGTAACCTTGATGCTGGGTCTACACCGTTTATTTATACATGGTCCAGCCAGCCATCAGTCCCCAGTGTTAATTTGTCCGGTTGACTTGGCTGTGTTCTCTTACTGTTCTTTCTTTAGAGGGGTCCTTATTTTCACTGCAACCTCTTCCCGCCCCCATATCGTTCTTCCTAGCAGAAGCATCAGGATGCAGCATTGGAGACACGTGCGTGTTCAGGACCTGTGTCCTTGAACGGCACACACATGAGCGGAGGGTTTCTCACTAGCAAACCTGGGCCACTGTATTGTTGTGTGTGCCCTGTCAGCGCTGAGCTGGGAGCCGTGGGTGAGAGTTGGGGGTGTAGGTGTGCACTTGCTGATGGCCAGTGTGCCTTCTGGATTCCAGTGTCCTGTGCACCCCTACCTGATACTTCCAGATAAAGACAGGGCAGAGATGTGACCACGTTTAAGCCTGATTAATTATCTCATAGTGTGCTAATAATCAGAACTGTAGGGTTATGGTGTGTTCACGTTAGATGAGGAGAAAGTAATGCACGGGCTAACAGCTGGTCTGTTCGCTGTTAGGACTGCAGGACCACACAGTCACAGAGACGTTTATTCTCACCAGGAAGACTGAGTTGTGATCTCCTTCCTCTTCGGCAAGTGTTTACAGCCGCCAGGTTCTGCTTACGCACTGGGTAAGACGAACCTTAGTCTTACCTTTGACTGTGTGAGTGACTAGGTGACACTTTCACTGGCCCGTGGCCACCCCCACCCCCCTCAACGAGGCTGTTTGTCACAGGACCACATCTGCTTGGTAGGGCCTTGGTAGAAATAGCCTTTCTGTAGGAGGGCTCAGAGAGCCTGTGTGTTTTGTCACCCACTGTAGCATCTGTTGAAGCTGAGAGTCTGCCTAGATGTTTGGAATTTTGGAGTATTCCCCCAAGCTTCTGGTTGAATGGCCCGGGTGCTGTGACTATCTTCAGGGAGAACTGGGACATTTTGGAGGAAAAAGTGTGAATCCTGCAGACATTGAGAGCAGATGGCTAACAGCAAGGCTTGGGGGACCTACATTCTAGCCTTGTCTGTGTTTCCAGCCTATGGACTGTATGTAACAAGAGAAAAAAAAAATGAACAAGTATCTGGTCCATGCTGTTTATAAAAAACGTCAGTGTGCACACCAAGGGTGCGGAGGCAGGCTGTCATGGAACTCAGTTGGCTGAGGGTTTCCATAGCGTGGCTCTGGAATCTATCTCTAACATTGAGAAAGTAGGTGCAGAGAGAACAGAAAATCTGATTCACCTGTGGCTGGATAGTGAGTTCGAAGCCAGCCTGAGAGTCATATGACATCCTTTCCTAAAAACCAAATAACAAAGCCCCGTAAGCAAACAAAAAGGTGAAGACTGTTTTCTGTTTTTCTTTCACCGTTAGTGCCTGCCTGCCTCTAGATAAATATTTAAACAAGTGTATCTGTATTTCCTGTCTAGGACAGAGGCTTGGAAATATCAAATAAAGCTGCTACTTCCTACAGTTGTCCCTGACTAGCGAGCTGACTTAACATGTGATATTAGAATAGCTTACCAGGTGAATGGAATGAAAATGAATCAGAGACAGAAGGGCTCAGAAACCACTAGCAGATCTGGACACTGGGAATCCATGATATTTTCAAAGCTGTCATGCAAGTTGCAACACACACACACACACACACACACACACACACACACACACACACACACACACACACACACACACACACGGCCCCAATGTCTGGTGGATTTCCGATAGCCTTTGGCAATTCTTGGAATGGAGATTTATCACCCCAGCTTCTACTAGCTTCCTTGTCATATAATATTCTCTCTCTCTCTCTCTCTCTCTCTCTCTCTCTCTCTCTCTCTCTCTCTCTCTCTGTTCTGGTTTCCCCTTTTAGGAGGACACCACCATGTTGAATTCCAATACTACCTTATCTTAGCATGGCTTCATCTTTACTAATGGCATCTGCCGTGATGATTTTTTCCAAATAAGACCACATTCTCAGGAGTACAAGGACTTCAACATATAATGTTGTGTTACTGGATTCAGCTCACTCCATAATAAATGATAAATGACCAACCTCCCAACAAAAAGTATAGGTGGGGCTCAGATTTAACTTCTCTGAGCAATAGCCCATCATGGCGAGTTCCTTGAGTAAAAAGCTATCATGTGTCCAGGAGGAAGTTTGTAATTTATGGGGGAAGAACAGACGAACCTTCCCAGTGCTTCCTAGACATGTGCCTTAACGACCTGCACACTACTATTTCAAAACATTTTTCTTGCGTGATTCCACATGTTTTATGTTAAAACTGTGCATGAAGAGGCCGTGAGTCCAGCACTGCATGACATGCAGGATATGATGAAATCATAAAATGTTAGAATCTGTGGCTTTTCCAAGACACTGAGCCTAATTGTTCTGTCTTTCTGTGTCTCTGTTTCTGTCTCTCTGTCTCAGTCCCCCCAACCCCCAGTCTCTCCTAAAGCTAGATGGAAGAGCTGTGAAGGATCTCCTGATATCAGACAGAAATGTTTTTCCAGAGGTAACCAAGACTGCAGGAGACTAGAGAGAGAGAGAGAAAGGCCCCTGGCGTGACTCAGTGTCCCTTCTAAGGATGTTGAGTACTTCTTTCAGGTGTGGCTAGGCACTCTTATTTAAGGGAACACCAATCCAAACCAGCTTCCTCATTGGGTGGAAGAGAAACGTAAGGTCTCCTTGAAGTCAAAGCCCTAACAATTGAGACCCCATCGTCAAGCAGGGGTGGAGCTGCCTGCTGGCCAGTTGTGAGGGGACATTTGCCAGTGGATAGCTGTTACTTCTGAGGGAGGCTTCTGCCTCCTACTACCTAGAGGCTAGATATGCCACCACCATCCTCTCACATACACAGCAGTCTCCATCCCATAGCGTTGTTTGCTCCTTGGAAGCGCCAGGAGGCGGTGTCATCTCCAAAGCCACAGTGTACTGGAGGGAAGCTCTGGTTCCCTTCACTTTCTTTTGGTTATATAATGTTGGCTTTTGCCTGCCTTTTGGCTTGAGTCCCTGGTTATAACACAAGCCCGTTAAAAACAAAAACAAATGAACAAATAAACAAACAAAACCCCCAAATTAGCAAAACAAGTGTCATCTGAAGGGACTCTCTGACTTCAGTTTAATAGATACCTGCATGTCCACTCCAGGCTAAAGAGCTTCTTTCTTTTCAGCGTTTTCTGATACACTTCAGGGGGCCCATAGCCACCGCTGATTGTGGCTTCCACTGGTAGAAGAACTACCGTTTCCTTTCTTCTGAACTCACAGATCTCCAGCTTTGCCTCATCCTTGCCTCCCAACTTGGTCCTCATGTATCTCTAGATACCCCAGGGGAGATAGGAAGGATAAGGAGTGACGATCCGGAGCCAGCTGATGGAGATGATATTGCTGCCTGAATGGGGGTACCCATGGTGCTGTTCCTGGGCTGCCTTGGGGTGCCTCTCCCTCGGCTGTCTGGCTCCTGCTCTAGTATGCTTTGATTCTACATCCGTTACGCTCCTCTCATTCGCTTCCTTGTAGCCAGTTGACTGTCTGCTACCTGAATGCCTGGTGCCTACGGTGGTGTCGCTAGAAATTTCTTCCCAACCAGATAGGTCTAACTGCCAACTTAACCATGAGACAAATAGCCTGGAAGCTGCCTCTTCCCTACCAGTCTTCCCCAGCCACACCCACGTCGTGACCGCGTTATATGCTAAGTAATGTTACATGCAATGCATATACATTTGTGCAACCGATTTTAATCCATGACAGATAATGTGAATATCAGCTGTAGGAAAGTGTTCTACCACTGAGCTGTGTCCTCAGTCTTTAAATTTATGAGACAAAGCCTTACTGTGTATTCTAGGCTGTTTTTTTTTTTTTTTTAAACTCACAATCTTCCTGCCTTATCTGGGCATGCTAGGACGACAGATATGTTCCATTATGCCTGGCAGGTTGGTTACGTACGTTTCTTTGCTATTGTATGTGCATGATTTGGGAGACATGTGTGCCATGCACACCTGTGGTGGTCAAAGGACAACCTTGTGGAGTAGATTCTCTCCTTCCATCTTTTTGTGCTTTCTATGGCTAGAAGTCAGTTGGCCAGCCTAGTGTGGCAAATGCCTTTCCCTGTTGATTCATCTCCCGTCATGTAGGTTGGCTGTCCTGATGACATCATTCTTACTGAACGTTTGACCTTGGGAAATCGGGAACCTGTCTTCTCTTCCCCATAGTTCTGGTGCCTAGTTTAATACCTGGCAAGAATAGGTGTGCAGTCAGCACCAAAGCATCTTTGTGGTGTGGAGTTGATTTTCGAAAGAGGTTTTGCATGCTTATACCTTGTTTGGTGTCCTTATAAGACTGCTCAAAGGCTTTGTGTTTTCTTTCTCTCTTTCCTCCTTCCTCCTCCTTCCCTTCTTTCCTTCTTTCCTTCCCTTCCCTTCCTCCCTCTTCCTCTCTCCTTCCCTCTGGCTTTCTCTCCCAGTGCTGCTGTGGGCTTCACACACACCTACTAGGCAAATGACCTACTGTTGAGGTGTATCCCAAACCTTAGTGGTAGAATTCCTTAAGAAAATGCCTTCCTCTAGAGGGAAATGTGCCTTCTGCTAGCTGTGCTATTTGGGCTGATGGCTTGCAGTGTGGTCAGATTGTATACAGGTAGAAGATTACCTATGTGCAAACCATGGGCCTCCTTATGGCTGGCCATTGTCATCTTCCAATCTCTGGCCACTGGCAGAGACAGGGCACCTGGTGAGGGAGCCTGGAGCACTCTGGTCTTTCAGGTCAGCACATCTGTGTCTCCATCGTAGACTCTGTGACATATGTGTGCTATATCACATCACATACTATCACATACTATCTTGAGTGTGAACACTTTTGATGGGTGAGGAGAAGGAAGTATGGAGATGCCAAAGCATTCGCCTCAGGCTTCCAAGGTGGCATTCAGATCCTAGTGCAGCAAGACACCGCAATTTGCTATTTTTCATAACGAGCCTGAGAGTTAAGTATGGTGGTATATGCCTGTAATCCCAGCACATGGGATAATTGTGAGTTCAAGGCCAGCCTGAACTAAATAGTTAGAACTGACCCCCCCCCAAAAAAAAAGAAAAAGAAAGAAAGAAAGAAACAACAACAACAACAACAAAACAAAAAAACAAAAACAAAAAACCAAACAAAAAGCAAAAAAAACATGAGTGAGCTGGAAAGCCATAGTGGGGGTTCATCTACTGTAACGCCGACTCTTGAGTCTGCTGGACACACTGGGTGCCCATGTGGGAACTTGTCTTTTGGGCACACTGTGCATCTGGGGAAATGATTGAGAGGTCACTTAGGTTTTAGGACCGTGGTAGGCTGACCAGTGTGGGAGAAGGGCACTTCCTTCCTGTGCATCCATCTAGATCCCAACCCAGGGATATGGGAGCCATCTCTGTCCTCAGCCTCACTGTGTAGTTATTATGTCAGAATTTGCCAATCAATAAATGAAGACACTTGGAAAACGAACAAGGGGTCTGTGTCGGTGGTTCTCCCTCCTTGATTAAAACACAGCATTGTGAAAAGTTCGGCCTGTCAGTCAACGGGGAAAGCTTGCGCCATGGAAAAGGCGATTATCCAGATGACTTTATAAAAGCATGAGCATTTGCCTGGCTGTAGCTTTTTAAATTAATACTGTGAGTTAACTGAATGACTTTTCATAGCTCTGAGAGCTAGGCTTGGGTGTCTCTGGCTGAGGCAGATGGTGATCTAGCTTGCTAGGGGATCATTGGCAGCTGTTGGGGGGGGGGCCTGGGAAGCCATAGAGTATGCTAGTTAGAGATGATGGGTCTGTCTAAGATAACATGTGTTCCTGTAGCATCCCGAAGGGTTTCCAGTTAGCGGAAGGGTTTCTTCTGCCAAGGACGTGTTGGGATTATGATCTCCTCATGTTTTCACTCACTCCATGTAGTGAACAAGCCTCTTGGGACCTTCCTCCCCTCACCCCCCATGTTGCTTAGGGTCATACTGTTTAAATATACCTCCCTGATTTTCTGTGATCTCATTTTTCCTTAAAATATCACTGGAAAGTGTTTTTGAGCTGAGTGTTTTATTTTCCATCTAAACGTGGTGAAACCCAGACACAGGGGCTCCGTCTTGGCACCAGGCTGGTGGACGTGGACCTAGGGTACCCTCTGTGGTTCACACCATCAGAGAACTGGGAGCAGCCTGCAGCCACAGTGACATCACAAGGCTGCCCAGGGACTCTGGCCTCTGGATAGCTGCTGGATACAGGCACTGTCTTCACTGGGTATCTCTCGGGACACAGATGTGGTTTGAAAAGAGAAAACGCTATGGCCTTTTAAACTTGTTTTCATTTTTTTTTTTAATCCTTCACATAGAATATTGGTCTCTGCCTTTACAGTCAAGTTGAAGGAGTTATAGTTGGAAGAACAAAGTCAGGTCAAAGTTTGTGACTGTGGATGGAGGCAGACAGGGAAAAGGGGGAACCGTGAGGGGTCTGTGGACCACAAGAAGCAGCAAATCCAGTCTGACAGGAGAGAGGGCACTGCCATCACAGAGGTTGTCTATACGCTGCTGGCCACGGAGTGTGGCACACTGCTGGTGCGCTTCCTGACTGATGGTCCTGTGCTGGACTGTGCTCTCGATGTTTGTGTGTATGAGGTCAGTTGCCCACCCTCACAGCTTCTAGGTCTCCATAGAGAGATGGGACAGGACACTTACCGCTGTTGCCTTAAACCCTTACCAAAGGGAAATACGGGAGTCGCAGCAATGGCTGGGACACCAGGCAGCATCTCTTGGGTGGCAGGATGTGGACTAGGCAGAGCGGATTAAGTACCAGAGAGACACAGAGCAGAGAGGGCCTTTCATGTTATGTAGATGCTTATAGAGCTGGGCTTCCTAGGGTTCTTCCACTGTGACCTCATTGTACGTGAGAAAATGATGTATAGTCCTTGGCATATAGGTACATAAATCCAAAAGTTATTGACAATAAATTGTAAAAGAGATTTATTTCTTTAAAAAAATCTTTGGTATGCATATAATTTTACCACTTATTAAAGGAAGAAGCTAGTTGGCGTGGTGGTGATACGGACAGACTCGTTCACGTTTACACAAAGACGTCTTGGCCAGATACTAACACTGCAGGATGTAGTCCATCTTCAGTGAGTTTTAGAATCGGTGGATGTTTTGATTTATGGCTGCCGGTCCCAAGAATGCTGTTTTATGTAAGTTGTAATACAAGACACCAGAAGTTTGTTCAGGGCCATTTTAAAAATTGCTAGAAGTTCTGACCTGACCTAAAGTAAAAACTCATTTAATAATTTCTTTCTGTTCTTAAAAAAGGATTTTATTTATTTGTATATTACCTGCGTTGGTGTTTTGCCTGCATGCCTGTCTGCTTGAGGGTGTCAGATCCCCCTGAAACTGGAGTTACAGTCAGGTGTGAGCTCCACGTGGGCATTGAGAATCGAACCCTGGTCTTTTGGTAGAACCCTGGTCTTTTGGTAGAACAGTCAGTACTCTTAGCCTTTGAGCCAACTTCTCCAGCCCATAGTTTTTTGCTTTTTTTTTTTTTCCCCTTTAATGACATTCAGTCATTTTAAAACCAAACATTTTTAGCATAGTACAATCCAAGGATGCACTAATTTAATACTTACGTGCTAAGGAATGATAACAGGAAAATGCTCCTTTTTCCTTGGTCCCTTATGCTTTTACAAGAGAAGAAAACTTTTCAGGTAAAGTAAAAACAGGACACAGTTCCCATGGCCTCCAGCAGTCTGGCATCCCAGCCAGGCTGTTTCTGGCAGGTCTGTGGATGTTCTGTGGTGTGACAGTAGCATAGGAGGAAGGAAGGTGTGAATTGTTAGTGGAACTGGGCATTGCTTACAAAGGCATAGTGAACATGCAGTAAGTGACACTATTATTATGGAAATGTCCCATTGTCAACCCGTCCTGAGGCTGACAAGGCTCTATGACCAGACTTTAGAAGGCTGTTTCCTATCAGATGATGAAAGAGAACAGGGAGCCCCCTCCGCCATCAAGGGTGGCATTGGGTGATGAATTTGGGGGTAGTGAACTTGGGGTTGTGGTGACTGTCTTCTCTGCAGGCATCTGGCGACCTGGGACTTAGGAAAGAGACCAGGAGCAGGGATTCAAGGCATCTTCCAGGAAAAGGAACCAGGGAAAGTCCCACGTGTCATGGAGGGGGCGGAGCTTCAGAGTTGGGAGTCCCAAGAGAGCCCTGTCATTATCACCCCCTGCATGCCACTGGGTGGCCTGTCCAGTTAGCGGGAGGACTCAAGGTGGCTCTCCATCTGCGACCTATCTTGTCTGTGTCCTGTGGAGTGCAGACCTTTCAGTCCTTTGGGGTCTCTGCAGCTGTCAAGGGAGTATGTCCTCTGCTGCCAGCCAGGGATGTGTGACAGACACCAGAAAGTATGTGCCTGTAGGTTCAGGACTGAGAAACACAGCCATCACCAGGTATCTCTGTCACAGCACAGGAATCTCGAAAATGCCATGGAGCAGGTCAGTTCTACCCTGTGGGCTGTCCTCCACTAGGTCAGGACTCTCGGTCAAGTTCAAGCCAACACAGAGTGATTCTTTCACTAGAGATGGCTGCCTCTGTCCCTACAATCCCAACTGCCTCTGAGATGCTAAGTGGCATCTGCCATGAAGTCATCTGACTCCTTGTCCCTCTCTGGATGGTACCACAGGCCCAACAGTAGAAAGCCTGTCCCACAACTCTCTTCAAACCAAAACCTAGACTCCAGCATGCAGTTTCCTGACCACGACTTCCATGCTGTTTCTGGTGTGTCCAGGAATCTTGCAATTTCTGTTTTATGCTTTTATTTTTTATCTTTTTTATTTTTTTTTTAAGATTTATTTATTTATTGTATATGAGTGCTTTATCTGCAGAAGAGAATATCAGATCACATTATAGATGGTTGTGAGCCACCATGTGGTTGCTGGGAATTGAACTCAGGACCTCTGGAAGAACAGGTGGAGCTCTTAACCACTGAGCCATCTCTCCAGCCCCCTCTTTTTTATTTTTTTAATGGTTTATTCATTTGTTTTATGTGCATTGGCGTTTTAACTGGATCTGGAGCTATAGACAGCTGTGAGCTATCATGTATGTGCTGGGAATTGAACCCAGGTCCTCTGGAAGAGCAGCCAGTGCTCCCAACCTTTGAGCCATCTCTCCAGCCCTATTTTATGTCTTTTTTAAAAAAACGTAGTCTACTGTTTTATGTCTAGTTTAGAGCAGTGCATACCTCATTTTTATTATTTTTTAATATTATAGTAGGATTTATTTTTCTTCACAAAGCAGTGTCCAATCATTTTAGATATACAAAAGTGAGAAAAAAAGTCACCTATCAGTTCAATACCCAGGGACAAACAAGGGGACCTCTTGCTTTCTCAGCTAGCATTTTAATAATCTGTGCTTTTCTAAGGTATTAATAATATAGAAATAGATAGCACTTATTGATTTATTACTATGTGACAGGAAATATACAAAAGCACTGAATGTATTTAATTTACTACAATAGAAAAACAAGAGGGATCCTGTCTTAACATCTTTTCTATTGAAAAATAACAATTATGAGACCTGGGGTTGTAGCTTAGTGGTAGAGCTCTTGCCTAGTATTCATGAGGCCTTAGGTTCAATCCCCAGTAATTCCAGAAAAAAAAAAAAGAAAGGAAATAAGAATTATGATTGTGGAGGGTGTACAGGGGGCAGGGTCTGTAACACTCTTCCCCCTGTACTTTAATTGGGGAAATTATGCCTAGAAGATACGCAAAGTGACACAGCTAGCTGGTGGTCACGATAAGGGTTTGCCCTTGAGCGCTCTGCCTCCGGGATGCATGCAATGTGTGACAGCATTGGCGAGGTGATAGCATGTTGAGCTTCCCTGTCCTCACCATCTTTCTTGGCTCCTTGCGCACCTGCCTGCCCTCCCTTCTCTCTGACCCTGAAATGACAGACAGCACTTTAGAGGGAGCAGGTGTCACTGACTGCCCATTTCCCTTCGTTAAGACCACACATTCTTGCTGTTTCAGAGCACGTGTTGTTATCTCTTTCCAAACGAGTACATGTTTTTGCCTTCCACCATTGTGGAATTGGAGCTGAAGATTTTGCTAGAGCCCTAGAGTGGTCGTAATCCGGCTGACACTACCTTTATGCACTCTTGTCTTCCTGTTTACGGCTCCGAAATGAGCCACCTAGACTCCTCATGGCCTAAGCGCAGGAAAGAGCTCCTTCTGTGGGGATGCCCCAGCCTTTTCTTTCCTGTGGAAAATCCTACATCTTTCCACCCATGTGTGCATCACTGCTGCTCTCCTGGTTGCTGCTCTAGTTGAGTGTGGCTGGATTGGGCAGGTCGTGGGAATGATCTCTAGGCAGCTGGCTCATCTGAAAGCCAGGCCTGGCCGGTGTGGGGAGGGCAGGTAGGAGAAGAGGCCCTTCTACCCTCCCTCCGTCCAAAAATAAAAGAGATAAATGAAGCCTAATCCTGACCCAGGGGCGAATCCCAATAAAGGTCTAGGTTAATTCTTCCTGCTGATCCAACCCTCGGATTCATTGTGAGAATTAGAGAGTTCTGAACCCTAATTTGCCAGATGAGATTGTATAATTATCTTTTATAGGCCTGAGTGTGATGTCGGCTTGGTGTTTGTGCTGCAGGGGCTGCCTGCCTGCCTGCCTGTCTGTGCCTGGACTTGGGAAGTCCCTCTTGCCAGGCTTAGCATCCCACACACAGGAGGGGGTGGCAGCTACTGTGGTCTCCGTGATCAGACAGACCCAGTAGGGTGCAAAGCTGCTCACCCCCGGGGGGTACTTGCCTATGATAAAACAGGGGAGTTTTAAATGGAACTACAAGGAAAAGGGTAAACCCCATGCAAAGCCATGGTGGGGACCAGGTTCCTGGGTAGAACAGGCATCTTCCAGAAAGATCCCTCTAAGAAGCAACAGTAGGTCGATCAACAAGGCATCTCAGCAAAGCCCACCGACTTTGGAGAGAGTGGAGAAGCAGGTGTTTTCAGGATAGAGTTGTGAAGGTCATGCTCTCAGGATTTTATAGCTCCCTTCCACCATAAAAATATTAAAAGTTATAATGGCATGAGGATGGCTAGGGCCCAGGCTGGACTGTTACCTAAGCGTCACTGTGACTGCTACTACCATAACAGTCACTTGCTCTGGGTTTGAAAGACATGAGAGCATCTCTGTGGATCGGTAACAGTAACCATAAGCCCGGTGGATGTGTTGGCCTCAGGGAAGGTTCTAGAAACGGGACTCAATGCTATGGCCTCAGGAGGGCTTCTTGGCCTATTTTGTAGAAGTCACTCCATTTGGATAGTTCTTACTTATTATAATTTAAAAAAATCATGTTCATGTGATAACATGGTTCGAGCATATGTAAGGGTCATGAAGGACTGATTTGGGTTGAAATTGCAAGGGGTGGGCAGAAGAGAGGCGTGATGAGATCTCGTCTTCTGTGTTCTGCTCTTTGGCCTGCTTCTGAAGTGTCCCACCCAGCCCTGTCCATCCACTGTCCTCCACAGGAAAGGGGCAGAAGGGCCATGCTGGCACAGTAGGAGGTAAGTGCGGAGCTCAGCTGAGCTCCTGGGGTACATTCTAGGCAACGTGGTAGGGACAGAGTGAAGCAAAGATCTCTTGAGACACCCAGCTACCTAGAGATGGGTCTCCTGGGCTGTGAGCCCAAACCTCCTGCAGACCTAGTTCTCCACAGTCCCCAGAAGGGGAACTGCAGCCAGAGAGAGGTTTGGGTGGCTTGCCTGAGTTCCTGGGAGTGTGGGAGGTGAGGTGTCTCTAAACTCAAGCTACTTACTCATTATGTACTGAGGACTCCTGGTCTCGCAGATTCTGGGCTGTGGAGATTTCTCAGTGGGTACAAACCTTGTTGATACACAGGAACAAGAACTTCAGCTTAGATCCCTTGAACCCATATAAGAGCCAGATGCAGTAATACAGGCCTCGCAGATCCCAGCACTCTACAGTAAGTGGAGGATTGGTGAAAACTTGTGGGTCAGCTAGCCTGGTTTCCATGGCAGGTGAGCAGTGAGGGACCCTGTCTCTCACAAGGTGGACGGTGAGGACTGGTGCCTGAAGTTATTCTCCGGCCTCTGTAAACATGCCTTGGCATGCACATCATGGCAGCTTCGCACCTGCGCTCTCCCTCTGTCTGTCTGTCTGTCTGTCTGTCTGTCTGTCTGTCTGTCTGTCTGTCTGTCTGTCTCTCTCTCTCTCTCTCTCTCTCTCTCTCTCTCTCTCTC
>OU015746.1:8334073-8374460 GCA_907169655.1 Acomys percivali
TGTGTGTGTGTGTGTGTGTGTGTGTGTGTGTGTGTGTGTGTGTGTGTCCCTAGTGGAAGAACTAGCTGCCAATCCTGGTGAAGCCTCAGAAACACAGGTACCCTGTTGAAAATGCCTGGAGAGGGAGAGAGGTATCTTTGCCTGTGTGTTCCTGCCAAGGCCAAGGCCAGGTGTGTTTCTGGGCAACTCCTGAGGACACCTCCCCAGGCAGAGCCTTGCCCTGCTGCCTCAGTAATCTTACAGGATTAGCGTGCTGGCTCTGCCTACTTCCTTTCAAAGAGCTGTGACATCACTGCCTCTTAGCCCCCCAACACTCCTGTGTGGTGTCAACAGGAGGAAAGACTGTTGTAACAGATGAAAAATCTGACACCCCGAGAGGTCATGCCCTTTCCTCAGCTCCATCCACCACGTGTGTTGTGCAAGGAGAAACTGCCACTCAGATGACAACTTCTACTGGGTCGGGGAGTTGAAAGGGCAAAGCTGGGAGCCAGAGCAGGCATCCTTAGTGCAGGGATGAGCTCAGGCGGGGCCTGGTGTTAACCCAGGGACTTGCAGATGGAACTTGCCCATGGGATCCAGCCGTGAGTCACTGCGGTTGGTGTCCCTGCGTCCAGCTTCTTCTCTAAGCCTCCCATTGTCCCCTGGGACATCATGGTCACAGATCAGGGCTGGTGACTCACTGGGGACCTGGGCCAACTCTAGGGGTGGGGTCTCCCTCCTGGCATGTGGACCCTCAGTGTGATGGCCGCAGTTAGGCTGGCTGCTGTCTCAGAAGGTATGTGTAAGATGCGTGGCCTGGCTGAAGGTCCTCCCCTCACCCTAGGGAGGTCAAGCAGAAGCCACAGCGGGAGCAGATGTATTTTAAAAGGCTGCGTGGGAAGTCCAGGGCTCTCCAGGAGACAGCCACCTGCAGCCGCCACAGCTGGCTCAGCCTGGGATAAACTTGGCGGTGACACCTGAGAGATGGGGAAGTAACTCAGAGCCCTGGAATATAGCGCTGGGTACTGAGAGGGCAGAGCGAGTGGAACGTACCCACAAGGCCAAGCAAGGCTGCACTGATAAGACAATGCACCGACCCAGTGCACAGTCCAGCCATCACCTCTCAGCTGTGGGTTTGACCTCCGAGCGAAGGAATTTTTTCATTTGTCCTCATTGTCAGTCCACAGTTGCCTGAATCACTGTCCCCCCTGAGACCTACCTGTCTGTCCCACAAGGCCAGACAGCACAAGAGGGAGTTTGTGGGATAAGAGAAAAAGCTGATCCCCTAACTAGTTGGTGGTGGCATTTTTAAAACATCCCTGTCGATTTTTTTTTTCCTTCTTAGTCTCTGGCTTTGGAGAGAAAAAGAGAGAAAGAACATGAAGTTGGGTGGGTCGGGATCCACAATGGTCTGGTAATAGTTGGAAGAAGAGAAAAACACATGATTAAAATATATTGGATGAAAAACTAAATAAAAACACATAGGAACACGTGAAAAGGATTGCTTGGGAAAGCATGCACTCTCCTCCCCTCAGGAGGCCTTTATCGGAAGTTTCTCGCAGAGGTTTACACCAGAGTCACCTCCTAAACACCTGGCGCTTTGGCCTCAGTGGTCACCTGACACACAGTAGGAAAGCTGCTCAGGTAGGGGACTCAGTTTGCCTGTCTTTCTCGAGAGTGATGACACTGAGCTATTTGCATCGTGTTGGGCTGTATCTTTGGCTCATCAGCTCTGGACCTTTCTATTCTTAGTCTTCTGTGTGTGTTATATGATGTGTGTGGGGTACATATGTTCAAATATGGGCACAGAGCTCCTAGATTGACCTTGGGTGTTGGGCCTCAGGTGCCTCCCACCTTTTAAGTTTTGTTTCATATATATATATATATGTGTGTATATATATATATGTGTGTGTGTGTATATATGTGTGTGTATATATATATACATACACATACATACATATATATACATACATACATACATACATACATACATACATACATACATGAGGGTTATACACCTGGAGGTCAGAGGGCAATTTGTGGGAGCTAGTTCTCTCTTTTACCACATGGCTGGAGTGACATGGGTCACTGGACTTGGTCACAAGCACCTTTGCCCTTTTCATTTTACTTTACTTACCTCCCACTTTTGTGTGTGAAAGTTAGTCTCTCATTGGTCTGGAACTTTGGTTGTAGTTCAGGCTAGCTGGCCCGTGAACTCCAGGATCTGCCAGTCTCACATATCCCACCATTTCTGGGATTACAGGTACTCAGGTTGTGCCTGGCTTTTTTACGTGGATTCTAAAGAGGTGAAGCCAGGCCCTCCCATTTGAGCAAGCAGTTTACTGACTGAGCCATACCACAAGTGCCCCCATTTCTGTGATCATCTCACGTAGAGGGTAAGAGGGGGCTTGAAAGCACTATTTAGAGTAAAGGTCAAATATGCAACCAACCTCCTCAGGCCTCAGGTATGGCACTGGCCAGTTAGGCAGGCCCTGTGTTTCTGAGATAGTTCCTGAGGCTCTTCAGGACAGTCAGCGTCTGTTGAGGGAGCAAAGTTGGGGCGGGTGGGGAGGGTTACGTGCAGAGAGCTGGTAACTAGTGAGGACTTCAAGGGCCAGCCTCATCCCCCCCCTTCCCCCGCTGACCTAGAAAGGAGGCTGGTCTCAGGTAGAGCCCTGCATGTGAGTCGGCCAGGAGAGCCTGTGTGAAAGGGTCGGCTCAGGGTGACTCAGTCAGCTAGCAGACTATAAAAAAGGGAAATGACTCACTTCCAACCCTGAGCGAGAACTCCTAAGGCCAGGCCGCCAGCACCTGTCTGGGACGAAGTTAGTTATTAACGCTGCCAGTAAGGGTGTCATGGGAACATGAGAACACAGCACAGAGGCTAGAGGCAGCTTGCAGATAGTCGCCCTCACGTTCTTGGGGCTCCTCTCCACCCGGCCCCCAAATGCAGACAAGTCCTTAGGGGTATAGCATCTCTTCAGGTACAGATGCCACAAGGAGCGGGCTGAGGAAGGAGCGACAGCCCCTTGTTTCAGACCCACTGTAAGGTCAGGTGCCAGGAGCTGGTCTTCCCAGTGTCTCCCGTGCAGGGGCTGGCCCAGCCTCATTCTGCCAGGCAGGTGCCAAACTCTATAACTCTGCTTCCAAGACTGGGTCCGGCCTGGTGAAGGGTTTGGGGAGACTTGGGCTGGATCAACCTAAAAGCCCCACCAACACGTATCCAACCCAGCCAACCCCACCTAAGGGTTGGGCATGATGCGGCCCCACAAGAAGGTCATGATTGTCTTGTTCTGGAGTCTCCACTCCACTCCCTGAGACACTTGAGTTGGTGGAGGTCAGACGGAGAGTGGCCATGCCCTGAGAAAGCTTTGGTGGAAATTGAGCTTCGGGGGGGGGGGTTCAGATCAGCTCTGCCTAATCCTTTCTTTCTCCATGCCTGGAAAAGTACAGAATGGAGTGGCTTCTCTCAGATCCCAAATGACATGCCTGGCCACTTTTGGGGGAGGCCCAGCCTGGGCACCAGCCATGCCTGTTACTGCCAGGGTCTTGCTTTCCAAGTCCATATTGCCAGACAGGAGGAGGAAGCCTGGCGGGGCACTTTTAGCTACCCAGGCTCCCTGAGGTCCATAACGGAAGCCCTAGGTCCAGAGGGAAGACACGTATCCTGGTATTTGTGGCTACCGCTGCAAACTCCTCCAAAGCCATTCGCCCAACTGGGCTGCTAGAGGAACGCTGGGCCAGGAACAGGGTCCATGCTTCTGGGTGGCCACGGGCACCGAGCAACCGGTGAACTTGCTTCGCCCACTGGCAGCCCCCCCCCCCCCCCGCCGCATCTGTAAAGTGGGAAAGATAAGGCCTGTCCTGCCTATCGGCATGGTGTGCGTGAGGCCGGCTGAGATCACCCAGCCTGTGACAAGACTTGGGAGTGGCTAAGGGCCACCCAGATGGAGGATGCAGCACCAGGGTGCTTATGGTGATTAGCAGTCAATTTAGCAAGGCCTGAGGTCTGGGCTCCCTGGGAGGGTGGCTTTACCGGCACCCACCTGGGGCTTAAGGGCTTCTTTACCTCCCACAGCTGATAAGTCAGGTGGGTGTGATTTGTCTGAGCCTTCACAGGAGCAGCCAGCTTGCCTGTTGGGTCCTCTGTTTCTTTTCCTCAAGGGCTGAGCAGTGGGAGAAAGCTCCCAGGGCTCCCTCTAGGAGCGATTCCTAAGAGACCCTGTAGAAGGCACTACATGGAGATCAGTGAGTTCAGGTCTCTTTCTTGGTCTGCATCATCGCTGGGGTGCTGCTTCAAGTTGCTCCCACCCCAGGAATTGTCCCAGTGGGTCACTTTCTCACTATCAAGGAAGACAGAGTCACCCAGGATTTTATCCGAGCACCCAACATGCCTAGAAGGTGCTCCGTGAATCACCATCAATCATAGGAAAAGTCAAATTCTTGGCATCTCCTTTTTCCTGGTTTATTTTACTTTGCAGGGATCTACAGGGCCATTGAAGGTGGGGAGAGCTGGCATTTTAGGAAGTAGGCATCACACTAGTGCTCACTTTGTGTAGCTTGGGTACAGTCCTGGCTCTCATAAAATCAGATTTTGGCCATCAGCCATTCCCAGCTCCCATCCAGACTATTCCATTCTTAAAGTCTTCCCTGAGAGGTGCTTTCCACTTGAACAATTTGATGATGGGGGAATTTTGTCATTCCTAAGGCTGCACACTCAGGTTGCCAACTCCTGAGGAGGCAAACAGAGGGACTCTGGGTGCGTAACAGTGGTAGGGTACTTGCCTAGCGCTCACAAGGCCCTGGGGTCTAGCCCCAGCATTGAAAGTAGAAAACTCGCTAGACAGATGGAAGTCAGAGCTGTAGGCCGGCTGTAGCATTTGAGCACTGCCCATGCGAAAACCCAAAGTATAGGCCAACGGACAGTTTAGTGGGTAAAGTCACTTGCCTCCAGGCAGCGTGGCTGGAGGAGAGAACCAATTCCTACAAATTGTTCCCTGGCTCTCACATGTAATATTTTTCTTTTGTCGTTGTTTGTTTGCTTGTTTTGAGACAGGGTTTCTCTGTGTAGCCTTGGCTGTCCTAGACTCACTTTGTAGACCAGGCTGGCCTCGAACCAGGGATTACAGGTGTGTGCACCACCACCGCCCGGCCTATTATTTTCAAAGCCCATGTCCACCTTGGCCCCCAGACATGATCTTACTCGGAAAGGGTGTCTAAGCAGATGCAGTTCGTTAAGGCTCTTGAGATGAGGTCACCCTACATTTTAGGTGGCTCCCATATCCGGTGGCCTGTCTTTAGAAGAGGACAAGACAAGCGGTGACAGGCAGGTGGAGGCAAGGACTGGATGCCAGCATCTGGAAGCTGGAGGAAAGTCAGGACACTAGGAAGAAAGATGCTGTCCAGGTTCCCCCCCTGAGGCCTTGCCTCTGGATTTCGGACCCTGCGGACTCTCAGAGGATGAATCCTGATGTCCCAAACCACTAGCCTCTGGCCATCTGTCATAGCCGGCCAGACACAGGTATGCCTGCCTTGGCTCTGCTTGGCCCCTCTCTGATAAATAGTCCTGTTTCTGTGCCCATAGCGAGGGATCCAACCACCCTTAACTTCCATAGCACCCTTCAAACCAGTCTGCAGCACGCAGTCGCAGAAGTAGCTACATCCAAACCATGCCCAGCCCTGCTCTGTCTACCCATTGTCAGTAGTAATGTAAGGCTCTCTTGTGGTTCATATGGTTAATAGTTCCATCTAGGGCTCTAGCAGGGCTATTGTTTTCCTTCTTTGATGTTTCTGACATGCATTCCTTTCTCTTGCTGTGGAACAAGAGTATGAAGACAAATCCTGTGGCAAGGACTTTTTCCCCGACTGTATTAATTTCCTGGGCTGATGTAACATACCCCATATACACATGGTGACTTAAAACAATACATCTCTTAAAGTTTGAGAGGCCAGCAGTCTGCCATGAGACCTCTGGGACTAGGGGTGTGGCTCAGTGGTGACTTTGTATTGCAGAAGGAACCCCTGGCTTGGATTCCAGATAGAGAGTGTGAGAGAGAAGGGTTGGGTTGGGAGGAGGGGGAGGTGACAGGTCTCAAGAAACAGGGCCCTGAAAGCTAAGCTCAGGTGGCCAGTGAGCACAGGGAGAATTGTCGGTAGCATCCTGTGCTAGCTGGCGTTTTCTGGCTTGTAGTTACATCAGCCACACTCCTGCTTTTGTGGTCACTCTCCTGCCCTCTGCGTCCCTCTTAGAAGGGCACTTAAGATCGCATCTGGGGCCTATGCATATAATCCAGGATTATCTCATCTCAGAGCCTTTCACTTGATTCAGCCTCCTACATTCCTTTGCTGGGTAAGGTACCCCTTAGAAGTTCCAGCGGGCATTTCATTTTCACAGGGGTAGCTAGGGCCTGTCAAGCTTAGCACCATAACCGTGACTTTGTCTACACAATAAACTCCACAAGTAGGCACCGGAGGGTGACCGGTGGGCGAATACCCAACATACATAAAGCCTGTTCTTTCAAGTGCGTCCTTTATTTGCACTGTCCCTTTAAGAGCATTCCCAGCTCTCCTAGGAGGGAGATTGGTAGGAGGGGGCTGCCCCAGATCGAAATCCCCATTACAGGAATCATTTAAAGTTCCCCTCTAGGAAGCTCGGGGCTAATGAGATAATTCCTATTAGGAGAGGAAGGAAATGAAGGTGGCCCCGACATCCTCTCTGTCTCTAATTTATATGATTCACTGAAACCTCCCCCTCCTCCCTCCTGGGCCTCCCTCCTTCCTTCGGTCCCTCCCTCGGCTGCCCCTTTGAATTCTGGTTCCACTGTCCACCCTCTTCCTGCCAGCCAGGGCTCTGGTTGCCAGCGAGTCCTAGCATGCCAGGCAACCTGCGAAGGTTGCTTCCCAGATGAAGCATCTGGACTCTGTTCTTGGCAGCCGTGCCAGATCACGTCTCTTCAACCCTCTCCTCCCTCTCTTTCCCTTGTGCCTCACCCAAGTTGCCCACCCCAGTCCTGCCCTACAGCGACCAAAGAGGAGGGCCCAGATAATTCCAGGAGGATGGAGAAGACGGAGCTGGGACTGGCATTATTTTTGTTTGTCTTCCTCTTTCCCACCTGGACTTTTAAGCAGAGAGAAGAGAGGGAGCAAGGGAGAGCTCTTTCCCCTGCCCCCCCTTCCCCCACCCCTGTTTTGTCAGACTGCCTTACACTTTCTGTCAAAGTTCTCTGTAAGCATGAAAAACCCGGCTTGATCTTTCATTGGAGAATTGTGCTGTCCCCCAAGCTTCATGGGGTTTCAAGTCTAGACTCTGCCCTGGGTGCACATCTCGGGGATGGAGAGATGGAGCAGCCAGATGGGGAGTCCCATCTCATCTGCCATGTCACTATGGACTGCCACTCATTCTGTTTATTGGGTACCCTCCTCTTTCACTCAGGCATACGGGGGACAAGGGTAGCCACCCCTATGTCCCCTGCCCAGTAGGATCTCAAGCACCCAGAAGAGGCATGGCTGGTCCTTGCTCTGGGCCGCTGTCTTTCCTGTCTTCTTGATCCCCAGGGAAGCCATATGGTGGAGTCTTCCGAGTCAGGGCTAAGAGCCAGCGTGGCTCTGGCCCTGGGGACAGTCCAGCAGCCCTGATGTGCAGTGTGGGTGGCCTGTTCTGTGAACTCGTGCCTGGCCTTGCCTCTGAAAGCCCAGCTGCAGTCTAGGGGAGAAGTGGCCCCCGTCATGAACAAAGGGCGCAGAGGCCCAACTTCCCTTGTCATCGTGGCACAGATGTCATAAGGCCACGTGGGGCTGGAACCAGACAGGGCAGCAGTGCCTTGTGGGTACAGGTTTCCATTTGGGTTGGCCCATCCTAGCTTAAAGCTGCAGGATTCTAGTGGGGGAGAGGGAGCTGGAGACAGAAGAAAGGTGGGAGGAGGTGATGCAAGAACTGGACATCCAGCAGGGGGCTAGGGGTTGGAGTGCCTACTTAGCACGCAGAAGCCCTCGGTTTGACCCCCAGCATGCCAAAAGGAAACAAAACAAAACAAAACAACCAACCAACCCTGTGCCTTTCAGTCGTCGCTAATAAGAAAGCTCAAATTTAGTGTTGAGGTCAGCCTTAGCTGATTTAGAATAATGCTTTTTATCAGTGCCCAAGCTTTGTCCTTTACAGCGGGGACTCCTAAAGCCCTGTCCCTTTCTCAGGACTCTCTAGTTTTATCACCTCCCAGTTCTCCTGTGTTTTGGGAGTGGCCAAGGGCACACAGAAGCAGGCCAGTGAGCAATGGTCTGAGTGCTAACAGCAAGTTTAACAGTTAAGGACAAAGGGAGGGGGCATAAAAGAGCAAAGGAGAGCAGATCTGGATTTCTCTGTGCACCTCTCAGGCACAGTGTGTAAAGAGAAAGGAAAGTGGAAGGGGCTTGTGTGCCCTTCCTTGGAAATGTGCTGAGTCCACTTTGAAATAGAATATGCCATGGGAGAGAGTGAAGGCAGACTCGGTGCGTACCTAGCAGCTGTCCCTACTCTCTTTGGTTTAGGGCTAAGTTAAGGAAAAAATAAGCTGTCCTTAACCTGTGTCAGTGACCGCTCCTGGACCTGAGTCCTAAGCTGACTGATGAAGCTCAGGAGTCTCCAGTGAGATAGTCTACACCTGGAGGGTTTTCCCATGGGAAGGAAAGCATAAGCCTGCTCTGAGTCCTTTCCATACCTGTACGATAGCCACTTCATGCTGCTGGTAATCTAGTTTGTTCATTCACACATCCATGTATGCATGCTCTATTCATCTACCTACCTACCCTCCCATCCATCCATCCATCCATCCATCCATCCATCATGTATATGTCCACTCATTCATCTATTCAACATCCACCCATCATCTGTCCATCTACCCATTACCCATCCACAATCATCTGTCGATCCACTCATCTACCAATTACCTGCCTATCCACCTATCTATTCACTCTCTTATCTATCCATCTGTTTATCTCCCCATCATCTACCCACCTACCCAACTTCCCACTTATCCATTATCTACCTAGCCACCACTCACCCATCCATCCATCCATCCATCCATCCATCTATCTATCCTCCATCTGCCCATCATCTGTGCATCCATCTGCCCATCATCTGTGCATCCATCTGCCCATCATCTGTACATTCATCTATCTATCTATCTGCCCATCATCTGTATATCCATCCATCCATCTGCCCATCATCTGTACATCCATCCATCCATCCATCCATCTGCCCACCATCTGTATATCCATCCATCCATCCATCCAACTTCCCATGTGCCCATTCATCCATTGATCCATCCACCCATCCATATACCTTTTCACTACAGACAATAGTCTTGGCACTCTCAAGAGAAAGATGACGTGGTTGCCCCTGCTAGTCTGTAGCTAGCATCTGACAGTTGACAGACCCAAATAGAAAGCACAGTGATCTAGTCCCCATAAGAGGCATAGTAGATAAAGTGACTCAGGGAGTCTGGGGGTGGGGTACCTATTATCTCCAAAGTCCATCTTTAGGAACAGTCCACTGGGGGATCAACAAGGGACCCAGGTTGGCAGGTTCGGAAGGGTCTTTGATCTACCTACAAGTTAATGCTTTCCAGCGGTGAACCGCAAAGCAGCCCCACCCGGACCTGAGATAACAGGCCGGTGCAATCACAAACTAGCCGCCTCTGATAATGCCGGGTTTTATTGAGGTCTGATTCCTCACCCAATGGGAGCACATCCGGCAGCATCAAAGGGAGCAGGCGTCACCTTGTGCAAAGAATCCTGGGCCTTCAGGTGTGTGCGTGTCAGGAAGGGTACATGTGTGGCTGTGTGTGCACAAGCTGGCCCGTTGGCAATTACCATTCTGTAGGTCAGAGGCCACCAGCCCCAAAAGGGGCTTTGACAAGCCACCAACTCTATTTCCTCTTCAGACTGGCCCAACTCCTAAGATTTCCCTTCCCATGGTCGGGATACATCTTGAAGATGAGGGTTACCCTCGTGTCATTTTGCTCCTGCCTCTGTCCCAGATACACTTGATGTGACCGTAATGGAGAAGTGGGGTGGGTGCTCAGTAAACAGGAGACCTGCAAGCTTACTGTTCGTGGATCTCTGGGATTTACTTCTTTGCTGGCTTTGGAAGGCTTTGGCATGACCTCAAAGATGCACATCTCATCGATGATAATTGAAGAAGCGGGCGGGGATGGCAAGCAGCGGACTGTGCTCCTCTGTGGTGGAAGAGTTAATGGCCGAATTGGCTGTGCCGCGGCCCTGGTGGAGGGCTCATCTCCGGCTCCCTAGGCAGAGCCTGGTGGCCTGCTGTTTTGCAGGATGCTGTGTATTATGAATCAGTCTCTGGAGAGGAGAGCAGAGGAACACCACAATACAGAGAGAACATCTGGAAGCTTTCTCGGGTTTATTTTTTAGCATGTTTGCAGGAGTCAGGACATTTGCACAGACTGGAGGGAATCCTAGGGATCCGAGTCAAATGGGAGAGGTATTGGGGTAGAATAAGGAGAGGAAGTAGGGGCACAGAGAGGCAATGCCGGGGAGCAACAAAGTCCTTGGTGGCTCTGAGATGTTCCCTGTTGTACAGAATGACCTCAAGTTAGAAGCTCCTAGATACAGCAGGGCCTGGGATAGGCTTGAGCTTGGACCTGGGCTGGGACCAGGACTCCGACCCCTAGCCTCTTTGGTTCTGTTGGACCACAGCAGCTGTGCTTCTTCCTCCTTCTCCCGGGCAGCTGTAAGAGAGAGCTGATGGTGGAGGGGGTGGGACCCTTGGGAAAAGATGGAGTGGGCAGGCAGAGGCCAATGCTCAGCACCCCAGTCTCCTAGAGAAACACTGGCTTTCTCTGTGCACTTTATATAGGCTTACACCTGGTCCCTCATCTGTCCACCTGCACTGCCAGGTGGGGCTGAAGTAAATAGGCAGGAAACAGGGAAGCCATTCATTCCATTGCTGGTGCACTTGAGACCATCAGGATCTGTGAGTCTGTTAGCTGCTGCTCCCTCCCTCCTGCTTTTTTGGTTATGTTTGTTTGTTTGTTTGCTTGCTTTGAGACAGGGTCTTACTATATAGACCTGACTGGCCTGGAACCCATGATGTCAGCCAGCCTAGCTTCCAACTCAATGATCCTCCTGCCTCTGCTTCCTGAGTGCTGGGGTTCAAGGTGTGCACCCACACTCAGCTCCTGCAAGTCCTCTATTCTCCCCTTCCTCCTAGTCTTCCTGCTCCTTCTGCCCCCTCCCTTCCTCCTCTCCTCCCTTTCTTCTTCCTCACCTCTCTTATCCCTTCTCTTCTGCCTCCTCCCTTCTCCACAACCCCCCTCCCTCTGACGTCTTGGACTTCATGATTTGAGCCAAGTGAAAAATAAAGAAAAGGCTGCCCTTCCAAGTTGACATGTCTGCTGGCGTTGTCCTTGCCCAAGTAGGTCTTTGTGCACCATTCCTGGCAGGTGAGGCCTCTCAGCAGACGTCAGGGTCCTCTGGCTCCTGCAGTCTTTCACCCCTTTTGTCTGATGTTTCCTGAGCCTTAGATGCAGGAGCTGTGTTGAGATGTGTAGGCGTGGCCGGGCTTCCTGGGATTCCGTTGATCTCGGAGCTGTATCCAGCTGCAAGTTTCTGTAATGGTCTCCACTTGCTGTAAAGAGGAGACTCTTTGAGAGGGGTAAGAACTGTGCTTCTCTGTGGATATGAGGGAAAATTTCCGAGTCTCACCCCCAGGTACAGGCAGCTAATGACTCCTGAGAGGGAGGATTAGCCTCTCCCAGGGACAAGTGCACAACTGGTTGTCCAATACAAAGTGGTCAGCTCTGACATTGTATACACACAAACAACAAAAATAGGCCCAGCGCTCTCTCCCTCCCTCCCCACCCTACCCCCACATATGGGTGTATAACAATGATTGAAAAAAAGAGGGAAGTGGGCTTGGAAGGAACATGGGAAAGATTGGAGGAAGGAAAGGAAAGGAGGAAACAATGTAGTTGCATTTTAATTAAAATATATTAATTTTTAAAAAAAAGTTGGCTCAGCATTCTACCAGGGCAGATTGGGAATGAAGTGATGAATGACATAGATACCACTGCAGGAGAAAGAACTGACACCTCTGGGCTTAATCCTTCCTCTCAAGGGTCAGCTTAGGAGGATCCGAACATCAGAGCATCAGGGGCTCTGATGAACCAGGAGTTAGAACATCGGCTTATTCAACCTTCTCATTTGATTGCTCTATCCTAGTCAGTTATAGGCGTGTGGTCCAGCTCCTCCTCAGGGCATGTTAAATAAGAAGCAGATTCTGTCGGCTTGGTTCATGCCCTGGGTTCAAGTCCAGCCACTGGGAAGGAGTTCACCTCCTGCCTCTGAGCAAACCCCACTCCCTGATGCTGTCTTTAGTCCGTCCCTTCTTTCTGGTGGGCAAGCTCACCTGTGTTGCTCTTACTGGGACTCTGTGTATTCAGGAGGAAGCAGGCGCTTTGCATAATTAGTCATGTGAGAGATCCAAAAGGTGTCTTTATGAGAAATGGGCTGAGCCAGCTGCCAGGAATTCCAGCCCATCTGTCCACGGGGATGCCTGCTTTCAAGCTACTCCCAGGGCTGTCCAACCCACTCAGTACAGTTTTGTCTTGGGAGCACCTGTGTCTTCCCCATCAGCCAGACTCGGCACCTCTGTGCCCGCAGCCTGCAGCAGTTCTCCTCAGGGCCCATGCATGCCAGCTACAGTGGTGCCTGTGTCGCTTTGACTCCATGGGTTCCGCCCTCACCCATGTTGACTTTATGGGGCTGGGCAAGTCCGGCCATTGGAATTTCGAAAAGCTTCCCAGGGGACTATGATGCGTATCTAGGGTCAAGGAACAACTTGAGGACTTGGGGACATGGCAACACAAGGGTGAGGACTTGAGTTCTAACCCCCACACCCACATAGAGCTGGCCATGGGTCTGTAAAGAATGCCTCTGCAATCCCAGTATTGCCACTGCAAAATGGCAGGTGGAAACAGGAAATCCCCCAAAAGCTAGGAGATCAGCTAGTGCGGCGTGCACTCTGACAAAAGCCAGGAGCCCTGGTCTCCAAGAAGGTAGACTAACCCTGAGCTTGTCCTTGATCCCCGCAGGCGTGTGCTGCGCCAGCTATCCAGCTAAAGACTTTGTTTGTTTGTTTTGTTTTGTTGGTTTTTCAAGACAGGGTTTCTCTGTGTAGCCTTGGCTGTCCCGGACTCTCTCTGTAGACCAGGCTGGCCTCAAACTCCTAGGGATCCGCCTGCCTCTGCCTCCCGAGTGTTAGGATTAAAAGCATGCACCACCATGTCCGGCTAAGACATTTTTTTTTTTAAATTGAGATCTGGAGAGATGGTTCAGCGTTTAAGAACACACACACACACCCTGTTTCCTTCTTTTTATCATCAGAGGACATGAGTGTCTCTAGGAGACCAATATGGTTGCTGGATCACTAGCCATCGTGTCCTTATTAAAACAATGAAATAAGGATGGGCAGCCTTCAAGCTGCTTTAGAGCAGCTGCCCTGAATTACTCCAAGAGCTTTACTTGCTTCTCATTGGCCAGCTCTAATATAGCTGTGCCTCGCTGCACAATAGTCCAAACTCCATCACGCCAGCAAACCAAAAGAGAGTTACATTAACCAATAGAAAAGGTGGGGGAAATGCTGGGGTGGACAAGGAAAGGCGCTTGGGCTCACGTCTGAGCGGTGGAACTTTCCTAAGCGTTATCACGCCTTTGGATTCGCCACTCACCAGGTGGTTTCCACGTATTATCTCATTTAATCCCAAGAGCTTTGTAAGGTAGATGCTAATATGATAATATTATCTTTATTTTGCTGATGACGAAACTAAGCCCCGCCCCACCCCCCACCCCCCCAGAGATTAAGCCACCCGAAGCAGTCACCGTCATTTCACAGCCTTACTTCACATTTCCAGGTTCCCTCTTGCCTCAATTGTTCTCAGAGGCCCCACCTTTTTCTTACTGAGCTTGCGGGATGTTGCCTAGTCCCTTCTAAGGCTAAATCCTGCCCCACTGCTAATGATGAACCTGCCTTTCTCTTTGCCTGTATCCTTAATCTGACGCCCTCTTTGGGGCATGGAGATTGGGTCTGGAGGTTGCCTCAGTGGTGCGAGGCTTGCCCGGCAGATTTGCAGTCCCGGGTGCTGTCACCGTGTGGCTAGAATGTCTCTGTGGAAATATAGACAGACACAGTGCAGTTGAGGCCAGTTTTGGTGACCTAACGTGAAGGCACCTACAGGTCGTTTCTTTCCAGAAGCTCCAGAGGAGACACCGTTGCCTTGACTGTCCCCTGTCCTCAGGACCCTGCCAAGCTCCCCCTTCCATTTCTGCACCTCTCTCCCCTGCATCCCATCCCCTGCTGCCTCTTTTTCTGACCATAGGTGGTGATGCCAAGGGCTGAACCTGCTGAGCCAGCACTGTCTCCAGTCTCAGATTTCACCGTCTCCACGCAGCTCTTTTGGACGTGCAAGGTTACAGGGACTAGAGGGAGAGCATCTTTAAATGTCTCCATTTCTCTTTTCCTTCCACCGACTGTTCCAACCTGTACATAGACTCTTATTTCTGTACTCTACTTATGCATGGAAGGTTTTTTTTCCCCTCTTTATGTATCTATTTAATCATTTTACAGCCTAATCCCAGCCCCCTCCCTCCTTTCTTTCCTCCTGGTCCCACCCTCATGCCCACCTCTTCCTCCCATTCCTTCCTCTCTTTCTTCTCAGACAAGGGGAGACCCCAAAGGGTTATCAACCCACCCTGGTACCTCCAGTTGCAGCAGGACTAAGCGCATCCTCTTCCACTGAGGCCAGACAAGGCAGCCCAGCTAGGGGAAAGGAACCCGGAAGCAGGCAACAGAATCAGAGATAGCCTCTATTTCATTTGTTAGGGGACCCACATGTTGACCAAACTGCGCATCTGCTACATATGTGTAGAGAGTCTAGGCCCAGACCCAACACGCTCTTGGTTGGTGCTTCAGTCTCTGTGAGCCCCATGGGCCCAGGTTAGTTGACTCTGTAGGTCTTCTTGTGGTGTCCTTGACCCCTCCAGTTCCTTCTGTCCTTCCTCCCACTCTTCCACAGCACTCCCTGAGCTCCACCTATTGTCTGGCTGTGGGTCTCTGCATCTGTTTCCATCAGCTGCTGGATGAAGCCTCTCAGGAGACAGTTACACTAGGCTCCTGTTTGCAAGCATAGCGGAGAATCATTAGTAGTGACAGGGGTTGGCTCTCTCCCATAGGGTGGGTCTCAAGTTGGGCCAGTCGTTGGTTTGCAGTTCCCGCAATCTCTGCTCCATCTTTACCCCTATACTTCTTGTAGGCAAGACCCATTTTGGGTCAAAAGTTTTGTGTGTGCAGAGGTGTCCCCCTTCCATCACGTGGGAGGCTGCTTGGAGTCTCAACTAGGGCTATCCCCATATGTTCCCCAGGAGACTCCCTTATCCCAGAGATGTTTCCCCCCACCAATTTCCATTCTCTTTCTCTATCCTCCACCTCCCCTGCACTCCTCCCACCTGATTCCCACCCCTTTTACCCTCCCCATCCCCTCCCCCCCAGCTTCCTCCCTCCATCTACTTCAGATGTCGCTTGTATTTCTTGTTCTGAATGAGATTGAAGCATCTTCCCTTGGGCATTCCTTGGCTTCTTTGGGTCTGTGGATTGTAGTATGGTTATCCTGTACTTTATGGCTAAATGAGTATATGTCATGTGTCTTTCTGGGTCTGGGTTACCTCACTCAGGATGATTTTTTTCTACTTCCATCCATTTGCCTGCAAATTGCATGATGTCTTTTTTTTTTAATAGCAGAGTAGTATTCCACTGTGTAAATGTACCACATTTTCTTTATCCATTCTTCAGTTGAGAGTCATCTGGGTTGTTTTCAGTTTCTTGCTATTATGAATTAAGCTGCTATGAACATAGTTGAACAAATGTCCTTGTGTTAGAGTGTAGCATCTTTTGGATACATGCCCAGAAATGGTAATAGCTGGGTCTTTAGGTAGATCTGTTGCCAATTATCTGCGAAACCTCCAGATTTATTTCCACAGTCGTTGTACAAGTGTGCACTCCTACTAGCAGTGTAGGGATGCTCTCCTTGCTCTGCATCCCTGCCAGCATGTGCTGCCACTTGAGTTTTTGATCTCAGCCATTCTGACAGGTATAAGATGGAATCTCAGAGTTGGTTTGATTTGCATTTCCCTGATGGCTAAGGGTGTGTAGGCTATTTCTTTAAGTTGGAAGTCTTTTTTAAAGAGGCCGAAAAACCAGGCCTTGCAGCTCATGCTTGTAATCCCAGCACTCAGGTAGCTGAGACAGGAAGATCACATTAAATTCAAGCCTAGCCTGTAATATAGAGTGGGAGACCCTGTCTCAAAAAAAAAAAAAAAATGACAAGGAATAAAATAAAGGAGGCCAGAGACGTGGGCCAAGGCAAGGCTGTGTGGTGGATGGCTTGTCTATTCTGTCATAACAACAGATAGCAAGACAGGTCCAGCAGTCAGGGGAGAGGACTCTGTCTTTAATGTGGCTGTGTCACTGAGGTAGAGTGGCTCGACTGTAGAGCGATGTCACTGGGGGAAACATTCCCAGCAGATACTATGCTTTTCTCCACAGCAAGCTTCATCGGTTTTATCTGCCATTCCTGGTGACCACTCAGTTCCCAGGCTTCTTTTTCTTTTTTGAAATTTTTATTTATTTATTTTTTTGAATTCTAGATAAATTTACTAACTATTTTGCTGTGACTTCGGGCATGCCACATAGTGGAAGTCCACTTTTTTTTATTAATTTATTCATATTACATCTCAGTTGTTAGCCCATCCCTTGTATCCTCCCATTTCTCCCTCCCTCCCGTTTTCCCCCCTACTCCCCTCCCCTATGTCTGTGGCTGAGGGAAACTACAGGCAGGTCTGGGCCCTGGGGTCCTCTTCAAACTATGGCACCAGCCAAGGAAAATATAGGCAGTAAACTTCAAACCCCTTCCCAGACTAGCCGATGGACAGGACATTCTCCACTGTTGAGTGGAGGAGATCTGACTTTCACACAAACTCTGGTGCCCCATATTTGACCATGTCCCTTGGATGGGGACGCCTGGTGGCACTCAGAGGAAGGATAATAGGTCACCAAGAAGAGACTCGATACCCAGGCTTCTTTTTCAATCCCCATACCTCTCTTGCCCTTTCTCCGGGCTGACAGAGGTAAAAGGCTGCAGGAACAGTTTGCTGAGAGTGAGGAGAACTTTCTCATGCCCTAGCCCCACTTCCTACTGGGGGGGGACTAACTCCCCACCTCCCACCCCACGCCCTCCCCTTGTCTCTGCTCTACCCTCTGCGGGTGACAGTCTGGGGCCTTGTGTGTTTTGCTTTGGATCTTGTTTTGTAAATTCCTCATGGCAGTCCCTCTGTGCTGAATGTCCTGCTGTCAGTTGCATGTAGTTGCCGAGCAACAGGAAGGAAGCCCCCTTCACTGCCAATTAATTTGCCAGCTGCATGGCCTGTCTCCCAGGGGATAAAGCTTGTGGGGCTTTAGGAGACAGCCCCAGGGCCGGTTCAAGAGGAGAAAGGAAAGCGGAGGGAGGTTAGAGAACTGGGGGGGGGGGGGGGGTTAGTTTGGTGTGCTTTAGGTCCAAGTGTGAAGGAGTGTGTGAAGAGCCTGGGCTGCCCCTGGGATGAAATGTTGTCCCTGTTTGATTCGGGCCTACCGATCTGAACTCACTTTCTCATTTGTGACTCTGCAGTTGAGCCTGTCCCCAGCTCTCCTGCAGAGAAGTGTCTTCATGCATCTTCTTCAGCCCAGTCCCCCGAGCTGTATTCGTATTCCCATCACTGGGTGTCATGGTGGGTGCTCTGTCCAGCAAAGGAGACATTTCACCCAGGCTCGGCTGCTAGAATCTAAATCCTCAGGTCATTGCATCAGATATTGATGTCCTGGCTTTGGCTTGTCCAAGGAGGCCTTGATCATAAGACACCCCCACCCTGCCATGGACTACAGGGATACTACTTACCTGGCTGGTTCGTCTTGGGATCTGAGCATCTCCCTTCACAAGTACCTATGGATGACCTGCCCACCTTTTGCATCCTGGTTTGATGATGGCCACTGAGTCTGAGACCTATAAAGCAGCCCCCTTCGTAGGCGAACACCATCCCCAGCGGCCGGACCCAGTCAGCGCACTGAAGTGGGGTACTCCCCAGGGGACTCCGTGATAGTTGTTGCTCAGTAGTGTGGGTGAGGATGGGAAGGATCTATGGGGAATGTCAGTCTGCCCTCACCTCTTTGCCTTCAGACTGGCGGAGTCAATTTTTCTACAGTCTGGATGCATAGAGTCTAAAGTGGTCATTTTATGGGGAACCAGAGCCTTTTCTTCTGGGGACATTGGTGTATGTATGTGTGTGACCTGGGTGGTGTAACACTACCATACTCACCAGCTCTGGATTTGGCCCTAGGATGTATGTATGTATCAGGCTTCTTGGGGATACGCCACTGTGCAAGGAGTGCCCCAGGGCTAGGCATATGCTTTTCTTTCTCCTGCTGCTTGACTAAAACGCTTCGTCCTGTGCTCAGGTAGCACTAGCCAGAGCCCAGTGGAATAAAGTCAGAATAGCGTGGTGCTTCGAAGGAGCAGATGCGGCCTTCTAACTCTTGCTGTCCTTTTGACCACAGGCAGGCCTAGAAAGAGGCTGACCAAGGGCTGTTCCTGCTCGCCTAGGCTGCTCACCGGAAGCTTCGTGGAACTGTGGGAAATGTGTTCCTGGCCCTCCTTTCAAGACTTGGCCGCGATCAGACTGCCTGTCGAAAGGCAAGAGCCCTGGATTCAATTGAGGAACAGTGTTCTTCTGGAGAATGCAGACAATTCTGGACTGTGGAGACATGTGGGAAGGAATAGACCGTGTTGACTTGAATGACCAAAGACGTACATCTCCGGACATGGGGAAGGCTCGCTATCCCAGCTCATCTACTGTCATAGAAAACAAGTCCCCTGCTGCCACTACCCAGGACACTCTTCTCCATTCTGTCCCTGTCCCAGGTACCACCCCCCTTCCCTGCCTCATACCACCTCCTGTGCCCATGGTGCCTTTGGACCCAGACACTCTTCTTATGTTCTGTTATCTTCGAGCTGGGTACCGAATGAATAGTTAACTGCACTTGAGTTGAATGACATCTTGGTTTTTATTTCTGTTCCTTGCTAAGGAGGTCACTGTCTGGGCTCGGGACACAGCCTAAAGTGGGGATATGACTCCAGAGTGGCACAAGATCAGCCTGGAGGTTGTGTGGGCACTTGGAGGTCAGAGCAAGAGGAGAAGGCCGAGCAAGGGAGCTGAGTAGGGCCAGCCTTTGCCACGGTCCCCTTGTATGGCTTGCATCCCACTTGGGTGTCCGTCTGGACAGGCAGAGATGAGCCCGTTGCTCATTTCATCTTCTGTGACACAAATGCGGTGAGCCCTGAAGACTCTCGTCAGTGGTTGCAGTTGGGGCTCAGCTTTTCCAGACACTTCGTGACTGAGCTGTCAGCTCCTTTGGCCATGCCTACTGAGGACCTCTTTCCCCTACCGTATGCCACTGACACACACAGCTGTCGGGAACTGGAGCCTGCTCTGTTCTTTTCTTTATGGCCTCCACTTATGCACTCAGAAGTCTACCCTAATCACGTCATGATTCCACCTTCTCTGCATTCCAAGATGTATGAGCTTTTTTTTTTTTTTTTCATTTACAGAATGGATGGATAGTTTGTTTGCATAAAATAACCCAAGCTTCCTTGTGTTGTAGTTGATGTATTTGTATTTGTTCAGTGACTTTGCCATGGGGTATTGACTTCAGCCTCCTAGAGTCTCCATGGTAGAGACTTCCTGAAGATGTTTAATGTGGCTGAAATCTAAGGAAGGCTTACAGACATGTCCCTCCCTCCCTCCCTCCCTCCCTCCCTCCCTCCCTCCCTTCCTCCCTTCCCCCCCTCCCCACTTTCTTCTTTCCTAAGCACACAGCAGCAGACTCTGTACTGAATGAATTTCTTCAGGTCCTAAGGAATGATGGCCTACTCCTGTCATCTCTGTGAATATCATCTTTTCTAAATCAGCAGTGGATAAAGCCATAGACATGGTTGGAGGGACTGCCCAGGTAGCCTGCTCTGGAACACCATAGTGAGGCCACATACTCAATGGCTACAGGGATGTCAGGGACAGTAGGCCATCAGGCCCTTCCCTATGCAGTAGGAAACCATGTTCCTAACTCCCACATCCCACTCTATATGGAGTTGGGGAGACCCAGTCATGCCACCCTGCCCAGGATAAGGGATTTCCTGGGACAAAAGACGTTGGGGAACTAAATCTGGGGCAGACTTGAGAAAACATTCATAACTGGTCATCCTACTGAGTGAACTAATGACTCTCTTTTGCTGCTGCCACAAGAGGAAGCATCTAGAGAGCTTGGCCACTCTCCATTCAGAGCTCTGTTTCTGGTCCACCCATTGGCCACAGTACAATCTACAGATAGACAGAATTAGTGGCTCCATCCTGACCAAATCTGTCATTTGTAGCATGGTAGGGTTGCCTTGTGTTGAAAACAAATTTGGATGGAATAGGCCAGTTGAAGACTGTGTCCTCCTGAGGAGTATTGTGAACAGTGGGCATGGCAGAAATTCAATGTACCAGGCATTGCTCCCAGACAGTCCTATGTAGGTGACACTTACCTCTTACTAAAAATGAAATTGCCCTTGAAGAAGCAAGCCCAGAGCCACCAGGATAGTATAGGATGCACCGTGCCATACTCAGGGTTCGTGCACGTGTGTGTGTGTGTGTGTGTGTGTGTGTGCGCGCGTGCACGCAGCACCTGTGCAAACATGTGCTATGTAGAATAAACGAAGATCAAAAATTTACATCTTTTCTAGACAGAGACAAAGAGCTGAAATCTTAGGGACAATGTCTGGAAAGCAAGGGACTTGGCTAGGAGACTTCCTGAAAGTCCTTTGAACTCTAGCATTTATTTAAAATATCAAGGGCATGTCGACCGGGGATAAGTGTGTACTTTCTTTCCACAGTCCTCCCTGATAACCTTTGAGTTCAACCCAGAAGGCGTTGAGTGGGACCTCCCAGCTCACTCTTACCTTCTCAGTCACTGGTTCAATCTGGCATCAGGGAGTGGGTGGAACTTTTAGGAGGTGGGGGAGGGCGGAGTCATGCCAATCCAATTTGGGGTGTTCATGACAAGTAAGAACAATTGAAAGACAAATTACAGGTTCCTCTGCAGCTTAGAAAAGCCAAGTTTTCAGGATCACCCGGCACCTGAAGTTTGCTGCCTGTCAAGGGATTCAGCCCCCCCCCCCTGTCATCTTTCTGCTGAAAGCTAGGCATGAGGGTCCATGGTGCTGGAGCATGGGCCCCCTCTAATCTGCTCATCTTGAGTTGCATGCCACAGGGAAGTAATTACATGCTAGAGTAGTGATGAGCATCCAGGAATCCAGGGATTTGGGCATTATTCTTAAGAAATGTCCCCGGGGCTCCCCGCCACCATGCACTAGGAAGAGTGCTAGCCAGTATTGTTTTCTTTGATGCCAGCATCTTTGAAAAGATGATTATGGGATTGGGAACATGGCTCTATCAAAAAAGTGCTTGTGGACCAGTGTGTGGTGGTGTACATTTATATAAGCCCAGTGCTTAGGAGACAGATTCCTGGGGTTCACTCCTCAGCCAGCCTGGCCTACTTGGCAAGTTCAAGGCCAATGAGAGACCCTGTCTCATAAAACAAGGGAACTGGAGGGATGGCTTGGTGGTTAAGAGTGCTTGCTGCTCTTGCAGAGAACCAGAGTTCAGTTCCCAGCACCCACATTAGGCAACTCACAGCTGCCTGTAACTCCAGCTCCAGAGTATCTAATGTTCTTTTCTGACCTCCATAGGCACCTGCACACACAAATACATGCACTCACATACACACATGCACACACATGTGTAGATCCACACACATACACAGACACATAAATAAAAGCAAAATTAATCTTTTTTTAAAAAATCAAGGTGGGTAACTCTTGAAGAACAACACCTGACCTTGTCCTTTGGTCTCTGCTTGCATATGCATGTCCATTTATGTGTATTCATGTATGCATGTAAACACACATACACATGTAACATTCACTCAGAGATGAGCATGTTTCAGCCCCTCTTTCATGTGTATACCATATTCATTCTTTGGTCCTAGAAGACACTGTGCCATGGAGACAAAGGCAGCCATCTGCCACTCTCCTCTCAATCTACATAGAATCCCAGGATCCCATCAGCTAAAGTAGTTTAACTCATCACAGTTTTCTGGATTGATCAAACTTACATAGGGGTCACCTTACCTGACCAGCTATCATCCGGACATGGGGAGGCAGCCTTCGGAGAGGGAGTTGTAAGGGCAGGCTGAAAAGTGTTCATCCTGACAGTGAGGAAAAGAGAAGAGCACCCCAGAGGCGATGGCATGTAGCCCTGCTTGTCAATTCCCCAATGAGATTTTGAGCTAATGTATGTTGCTTTCTTCCCTAATAAGTCTCATATGTCTGGATCCTGATAGCATGTGTGTATATGCAAGTTAAAAAAAAATCACAGGGCAGGGAAACATGAGAACTGAGATTTTGATGTCAGCAAGCCTTGCATTTGACATGACAGGGCTGGACACAGGTATCTAGGACCATCTCTCAGTGACATCCACATTGCTGTCATATTTGAAGCCATCAGTTTCCCAGGAGTTGATATCTTAAATAGCTGCTGTGTTTTCCATAGAGGAAGAGCCCATTAGCTCATGTCTAGGGGACAATGGAAATCACCTGATCCGCATGCTGATCACACTCAACCTGCCTGTTACCGTGATCATGACTAAATTTCAAATTCACCCCGCACCCCTGAGATCTTATGGTGTGTTTGAACTGCACTCTGTCCCACAGGAGCACTCTGGTCCTGAAGTGGACCCAGGGACCTCTCTGTGGAGATAGGAGTGTGGAATTATTACAGATGGGAAGACATTCTTATGGTAAAGCTTGGCCTCCTGTTCAAGAGACCACAGTTTGAAGGACAAAGAGAGACTTTGGAAATGACCAGTGACACTAGATTAGACCCTTAGATGCTGAGCACGTGGAAAGCCTGAAGAGATTCTTGAACTTGTTAGGGGTCGGTTGTGGAGTGGTCTGGAGGTCTGGGATCTAGTCCTTTGCCCCAACTAGCCAAAGACCATGTGTCAACCATTGTACCCTGCCCCTGAATCCCAGTTTCCCTATACATGCCGTGGGGCAGGAAAGGAAAGAAGTTGCTGTGCATTAAGGTTGTCACCCTGCTCCCTGGCTGGTGTCTTAACTATTTCCTGATAGGGTAGATCATTGTCCCTTCAGCTGTACAAGTAGGGATTAGGGCTGTCCCATCCCAGGGTTGTCCATTCCCAAAGACTACTTCGAAGATGTTTGCACATGCTGTCAGTGGCACTAAGCATGAGTTTGTTGAAGGAAAAGGCAAACAGACACACAGCTGGTGACGGGAGGGCTAACATGGGCTGTTTACCCCTGAGGGACTTCAGACAAGACAAGGGGGAAAAAAAGGCTTTGCTTGCCATTTTGACCAATAAATAAAAATGGAGAACTCTGCATGGTTAAAACCATAGGGGATTTTTTTAGTTTGCTTAGTGAAGGGCAAATATTAGTCTGAAGTTGACCTATCCTGGGCCCTGCCTTTGGCTTTTGTGTGCTGCCAGGCACTGATCACTACATGCTCCACATTATTAAGTTCTGTTCAGGCTTTTTTTTTTTTTAAATTGTTTTCTGCTTCTCTCTTTTCTTCCTCTTTTACCTGTCCTTTCTACCTCCTGTCTTTCCTAAAAACTCAAGTATAGATTTTGGAGACAGTAGAAGACCCTGCCCTGGCTGGCCTGGGGTTGAGCTTGCCTGTAGTTGTGGTGGTCCTGGGAAGTGAGTTCACTAGGTTGCCTACGGACTCTCCATTTTCTGGCCTAGACTTCAGAGTGCTATAGGCAAAGGGTCTGTCTGTCATTAAATTTAGAAGGAGTGTGGGGGCAAGTGAATTGAGGGTAATGCCAAGTGTTGCAAAGACTGCACCACAGCTATTTCTAAACCATAACGTCACTGCTCTAGGGGACCATACCTGCCTACCCATGGCAGGTAACTTCAGCAGGCTTGCTGAGAGAGGAACTACTTAGTTGGGGGGGGGGGGCGCAGGAGGCCAGTCCGCAGGACTTAGGGCAGAGGAGATGAACAGTCTAGCTAACTTCCAAGAACCAGATGGAATATGAACACCCCCCAATGGCAAGCCATCCACTGTAAGCACTATAGCTGTGGGGTGCTTGGGTCTACTGTGGGGTGCAGACCCTCTCTGCTCCAGGGGACTCTCCAGGAAAGTCTGTCTTACTTCTCTGCCCCAGGCACTGCAGCGCTCCACCTATCGCTCATGCAGCCCGTAGTTGGGAATGTTCTGGAACTGCTTCATGACGAAAGCTCCTCTCATATTCCAGTAATGAGCTTTTATTGAATGGGGTGTGTTAGCTTTCCATAGCGTTAGCAAATACCGGAGATAATCAACGTTTAAAGAGAAAAGGTTTATCTTGGCTCGTTGTTTTGGAGGTTCTGGTCAGAGCCATTACTTGGGGACAAACATGAGCAGGAGCATAGAGCAGAGCAAAATCACTCATTTCATGGCTGGATAGAGGAAAAGGGTCCTGAGCCCCACAGTCTCCCTTAGGGCATTCACTAATGGGATGAAGATTTCCTAGGAGACCCAGCCTTTAACACATAAGCCTTTGGTATATGTGTGTGTGTGTGTGTGTGTGTGTGTGTGTGTGTAGGGGGGGTATTCTAGATTCAAACTGCAGCCTATCATGTTATTTCAAGTCCTTTGCTCATCTTTATGGAGCAGGCTCTCTGAAGGATAGATGGTAGGCACCAGGGAAACCTATGGCTTTGTCAACGCTTGTCTCAAATACTCCCTTTTCTAGGGAGCCTTCTTTGATTTCCTCTTCCCTCTCAATCAGTTGGGACAGCCCCTTCACATAGTTTATAAATTATGTTGTAACATATATATATATATATATATATATATATATATATATATGTGTGTGTGTGTGTGTGTGTGTGTGTGTGTGTGTGTGTGTTGTATAGATATTTACATATACACCAATACCCCCTCCCATGACCATACATTAGTATCTCATTGACTATATTTAAGTTGAATTATTCTGAGTGCCTTCTCTCTGCTTTCTTCTGTCTCCTCCTACCTCTTCTGTTAGAACCCAGTTATTCCTTATTGATTTGAAAGTTGACCCCCCCAAATTGCCGCGTGATGCCCAGCTCTCATAGCAGACACTCTGCTCTGCTCCTCCAGCCTCTCTCTGGTCCCAGGGAGACAGGCATAGAGCAGTGTGTTGCCTCGTCCAAGCCTTACAGGGGAGAGCTGGGCCTCAGGAGCTGGGTCACTGACATGGTAAGTGAGCAAACAAGATGTGGACTTGACTTTCCCTGTTTGCAGGCTGGCACTGCGTGTTGTGCCACATCTGCCTGCCCTTTGTTTGCCTTCTAATAATCAATAAAGTGTTATCAGAACAACAGAGAAAATATGTGAGCTTGACTGTTTGGTTTCCATGAAGAAAGCAGAATGTGGCTGGCTCGTGCTGAGGGTGGATTATAAACTCAAAGACTTAGATCAAGAGGCCTGGGACATGGTTCCTTTGGTAAAGTGCTCACCACACAGTGTGCAGAGCCTCCCAGGATTGGGGAAGCAGTAATGGGAGAGTCCCTGGGCGTGCTTAGCCAGCTAGTCTATACCTGAGTCGGTAAGCCCTAGGCTCAGTGAAAGACCCTGTCTCAAACAGTAAGTGGAAAGGATTGAGGAAGACACTCTGACTACCATGTACACATATTTTCACATACATGTGCACACACACAAACATACCATATATACACACTTCTAAGTGCTTTTCTGCTCTCCGGGTTTTCTGTATCATTAGGTTGAACAGGTTTACACATGTGAAAGTCAGTCGTGTTTGCAATGAACTCCTTGTCAGGAGCTCAGAGGATCTGGGCAGATGTCTTTACTCTGTACTCGAATATGTACTTTCCTAGTGGGTTGCAGGCAGAGAAGTTGGATATTGTCCCCTGGACCATTTCCAGATGTGTAGCACGCAGACTCCAGAGCATGCCACCCAAGGCAGAAGCATCCATGACACTTGCTGTCCCATCCCTCCCTGGGGGAGGTGACCACAACAGAGGAGGGAAGAGACAAGAGCAACCGAACATGGCTCAGTTCTTTATGGGAAGAGAATCTCCAAAGCTCATCCCTTCTGACCTCTTACAAATACGGTAAGATCCTGGACAAAGATGATATCATCGGTAAACCAAGGTCACCAGAGGTGGCTTCAGAGAAGAAAGAAATGATACGCTATTCAGCCAGAAAATTAAGTAGCTCAGAACAAAATGAAGTTTAGAACTTTGCGGTCTGGGTGAGGCATGTATGTCTCACTTGAGTCACTCACTCACTCTCTCTCTCTCTCTCTCTCTCTCTCTCTCTCTCTCTCCCTCCCTCCCTCCCTCCCTCCCTCCCCCCCCCTCTCTCTCTGTGTGTGTGTGTGTGTGTGTGTGTGTGTGTGTGTGTAGTGGGGGGTCTGTTTACTCACCTATATAGGTTTATGTAAAGGCCAGGGGTTGACATTGGTATGTCTTCCTCAACAATAGCCTTTCAGTATCATCGTCACTGTCACCATCTTGAGATAGAGTCTCTCATTGAACCTTACCATTTTGGCTGGAACAGCTGGCCAGCAAGCTCCAGAGATGTACTCATCCCTGCCTCCCCCCCCCCCCCCCCATGCTAGGACTTTAGGTGGGCTCTGGGGTTCCAAACTCAGATTCTGCTTGGCCAGCAAGCACTTTGCCCACTGACACATCCCCCAGCCTCTCATGTTAATTCTTGATGAGAACACATGGAGAGCCGTTGTTCTCATAGATAAGGAAATGAAGACCAAGAGCCAGGGACTTGTTGGAGCATACCACATCAGGTCCCTGTCCCCGAGCCCAGAGAGGAGTCTTCTACATTACAGCCACCACAGTATTAGTCACTTGCCAGCTGCTACAACAAAACACCATCCAGTCCCCACCCGAGGTTTCCTTGTCTAAGCTCCAGTTGAATTTGAGCTGGCAGCAGTGGAGGCAGAGGAAGCTCTTTGCAGAAATGGTAGGACCCAGTCTCGGGTATTACTAATACTGTCCCAGTTTACTAGTTCTTTCTTCCTATGTAGGAATCTGCTAGTGGGTCACTCTGCAGCCTGGAAGGACCACCCTTCCCTTCTGCTCACATTGCATTGGTGGGAACTGGCTCCACCTGGATGCAGGCGATCCAACAAATGCTCAGCTCTGTCACACAAACGCCGGTAAACACCAGCAGTTTCTAACACACCCCCAAATGTCCACTCTGACAGCTGGCATATCTCTTATTGCTCTCATCATGGTGGCCTTGCAGCGCCATGAATTCTGGCCTGTTGGCTAATCTCTTGTCACAGCAGGGTGGCTTATATAGGTTATAGAGGTGCAAAGGCTAGCAGGGCAGGGGGAAGCACAGCAGAGCCCCTCATGTGACCTCATGGGATTCACTCAGTCCTTCTGTGCCTTGATTTCCAGTGTGTTTGTGTTTGTGTGTGTGTGTGTGTGTGTGTGTGTGTGTAGGTGCTGATGCACATACATACATGTGTGTGGAAGCCAGAGGTCAGCCTCAGGTGGTGTTCATCGGAGCTATAAACTTTTCTTTTTGTTTTTTTTCATAAACAGGGCCTCTTCTCTCACTGAACCTGGAACTCACCAATTTGCCGAGACTTACCGGCCTGTCTGTCTCTGCCTCCTCAGGGCTGGGATTACAAGTGTGGACATCCGGCGTGGCTTTGTGCATGGGCACTGGGGCTGGAGCTCAGGTCTCCATGCCTGCATGGCTCTGCCCACTCACTTTACCGTCTGAGTCATGTCTCTTTCCCCATTTCCTTTCCCTCTGCTTCTGGGAGTGGTTTCCGAGTTTAGCGGTGTTTGGGCACTTGGAACAGAAGAACAGCAGACCTTCCTTCGCCATGGCACCTTCGCTTTATTTCTCCGGGGTGGGTGTGTCCTTTATTCACAAGGTTTGGCCACCAAGAAGAATGATTCAGATTAATTGTCAACTTCACTGCATGGAGGCATACCAGCTCATACACATACCAGCTCTGAGTGTGTCTGCCATGGCTCCTTCAAGGATGACCAGATCACCAGTGCTCTAACCTAATCAATGGCTTGGTCCCTTGGTGGATTTGTAGTTGATGACTACAGAGAAGTAGTGAAAGGTAGGAGGTGATGCGCAGGGGACTGGCTCCTGGTGTGTTCCCCTGTTCACTTCCTGAATCCCCTTTTCTTCACTCTATCTTCTATGAAGAAACACCTCTACCTTGTGTCCCCGCCACCATGACCTTTAATGCCAGTACATGGCACCAAGCAAATGTAGACTGAGCTCTCTGAGACCGTGAGGCAAAGCAGATCTGATTCTCTTTAGCTTGTATTCCTGTTATATGTCACAATACAAAGCCTGACTATCATAAGAAGTGTCTGTAGAGCCACTGGCTCAGTAAGTAAAGGCGCTCAATGCCAAGCCTGATGAGCTGAGTTCAATCCCAAGAGTCCTCGCACTGTGAGTGGAGAACCGATACCTACAATTTCCCTCTCACCTTCACATACATGTTATAATGTGCATGGCATGTGTACATACACACAATAAGCCCATAAATAAATGTTTAAAATTTTAAAGAATTGTTTAGGATTTTTGGACTTTGAAGCTTTTGAAATATCCACATCGAAAAACCAAGGTGTCTTGGAGATGGGTCTAAACTCAGAACTGACTTATTTTAAATACACCTGACACGTACAACTGGAAGGTGGCTTTGATGGTAGTCTCTGAACGGGTATTTTGAACATAATGCAGGGCATGAGGTCAAGTGTAGTTTTCTACCTGAGGTGTCACCTCAGTACTCAGAAGGTTCCAGATTGGGCATCAGAGGGTGGGGTGGGCATTTTGGACTTTGTGTTTTTGGATTGGAAATTCCCAATCTGTGTTTTGAGCAAGGAAGCACGAGGGGCACTTGGGTCTGGATGGGAGGAGATTAATTTCAGACGAACCAGAGTCTCTGTGGTACGCCACACGGTAGCCCAGTGCAGTGGGGTTTGGCTCAGTGGGGTTTTTAGTCTATGATTGGGCACCATCAGAATTATGAACAGTGACCAGACTCAGCCACTTCTCGTGGGACTTCTAGTGCCCTCAGGTTCTCTGCTGAAGATCAAGACCTCATGGAATCCACTTGCCGTGCCTAATGAATGGATCCTAAGCGCACATGCTGGGTACTCAAAGCCATGTGTTCTCTCTGGAGGCCTGAGACCTTCCAGCTTTTTTTTTTTTTTTTTTTTTTTTTTGGTATGTCCACATCCCAGTTTTAGCTCCCCATTTCCACATATTTCACACCAAGACCCCATCACAGGCCCCGTGGGCTGGATGTTGTCTTTTAGAATTGTGAGACTTCAGTGGCCACCTCAGCCTGCTCCATCTTAGGCCTTCCTGGCATCATAAGAGAATGGAAAAGCTGGTTTGTTTATAGGACACAGGGCCAGGAGAGCGTTAAAAATAATAATAATAATAATAAGGAGCAAAGAAAAAGTCATAAACAAATTTCCCTTCCAGTGCAGGAGTGCAGTCTTTCCTGTCTTCTGCCACTGACTTTTTTTTTTTTTTTTTTCTTTCTGTGTTTGTATAAACTTTCATCCTTCGCAGTTACCATTCCCAGGGCAGGGCTGCCTATTTCCGCTCGTTATTTATTTTGATTCTGATCATTCCTCTCTCGATTTGAGCAACACACACCTAATTATAAAGAAAATGGGTTTTCTATGGGTGCCTAGGGAACAGTTCCTCCCTGGCCTCTTCTGTAACCCATCTCCCACCCTTTCTCATCAACCCAGCACCCTCTCCATGAGCTGGAAGATGGCAGCATGGTAGACCTTCTGTGCTGGCTCGAAGCTCTTGCTCTCCAGGAGGGCTCTGAGCACTGCTTGAGTGGGAACCAAGGAAGGAAGGAGAAGAAACAGGAAAAGAGACCTGTTTTCCAAGACAAACTGGAGCAGACACTAAGGGTTGTGTGGGGTTGAGCATATCTTTCCCGGGAGCACTCCAGCCTGACTGCCCCGTGTGAGCTTTTATGGGAGTTGAAATCCACAGATCTCACGTTTCCTGACCCCAGCAGGTAGCTTATTGTAAAACAGTTCATCCAGAGGGGAAAGCATTCCTTCGCTCTGTGTTTCAGTCTTTCCTTGCTCGGAACCAGATTTGAGAGAGAAAGAATGGAGGTGGCTGCCCGTGTCCCAGTTCAGAAATCCTTGTGGCCAGAGGACGGAAACCCAAACCACAGAAGCACCTCGGAATGAATGGTGGTCTACTTATCTTTCAGTGCACAGTGTGGCCCAAGATGCCTAGGCGCATAGTTTGAGCTGTTCCTCCCATGCAAGGCTTGAGTTCTCCCCAGTCTTGTTTTCCTTCCATTTGCACGTGGAGAAGGAGGGAGGGACACCCACGATGGCAGTGATAAGCGTTAGTAATTCTCACATTCTCTTTCAAATTAATTTCATTCCCTGCTTTTGCCCTGCTGAATTCACAGAGCCTGTGAAGAACAGGGTGGCCCTGACTCACTGGCAAGTCACGGAATCTGTTTGGTTTAAGAGTTTTCTCGGTGGAGATACCAGGAAGTGGCTTGGGAGGAGGGTGCTGTTGGCTAGCCTGTCACAACTTCCAGCTGAGCAGAGTCCACAGACTTCCTGTCCTCCAGTTTGACACCCTCGCATGCTCCTTTCGAGGAGCTCACAGGCAATCTCCATGGAGTGCTCTGGCTGCCGTGATGCGCACATGGGGCGGGGTAATCATTGTTTGAACTTCCTGAAACTGTCAATGTCTGTCTGCCTTGACTCAGGCTTGGCTCCAGGGTTCTGAGTTGGTTACATTGTGATCTTTGCACCACAAGGGGTCTGAGCGCCTCATAGCAAACCCTGGCTGTTGATAGACATTTGTTGAGAGTGTTTGCCTGCCTAGCATGTACAGAAACCTGGGTTTGAGCCTTAGCATTGCATGAAACTCGGTGTGGTGCCACATACCTGCAACCCTTAGTCTTGATAAGTAGAGGCAGGAGGATTAGAAGTTCAAGGTCATTCTTGGCTACATAGAAGGTTCTAGGCCAGCCAGGCCTTCATGAAACCCTGTCTCAAGCCTGGTGCGCAGAGGCCCAACTGGGGGCAATGGAAGACTTTGACATGATAGAGTTTATCCTCCCACAATGCACAGCAGCTGTCTGTGGTCTGCACTTAGACGTGGTGGTCTCTGCTCTTAGGCTTCCGACTCGGGAACACGGAGGTTCCGGTCAGCTCACTGAATCTCCGAGCATCACTCAGTGGTTACTGGTGAGAGTTTGTCTGGAGCTAGGCTCCTACTCCTTGCTGGTAATAGGCTTCCCAAGTTGTCTTCCAGGACAGACACGGATGGGCCCTGGAGTCTGGAGAAAGGACCACCTGATGATGTGAGGGAGGAGGAGCCGCCCAGGCAAAATGCAACAGAAGCAAAACCCACTGGTGACAGCTTTGTGCCCGGCGTCAGGGTCCAGTGCTCCTGTCCTGGGTCAAGAATGCTTTGAGCAAGAGGTGCTGGGGGTAGAACGGCCACTGTGTGGGGAGCTGAGCTCCCCTGGGAGAGGAAGAGTTCACCGGCTACAGCCCCATGCTCAGTTCCGCTCTATTTAGAATCCTTTTTTTTTTTTTTTTTTTCAGCGAAGGCAGCTTTAAGGATGAAAGCCCAAGTCCAGAGAAGCTGATTGTGTGGAGCTTTCTGAATTGAAGTGTGTGTGTGTGTGTGTGTGTGTGTGTGTGTGTGTGTGTGTGTGTTGTGTGAAAGTGGGAAGGACCAGCCTGCTAACCTCCCCCACCATCCCTTTTCACTCCCTGCCAGCCCCTCATCTCTATGTAGAACACAATGGACTTGGACATGTGGTAGAGACCTTTGAAACTAACCTTACCTCAGTTGGTGATGACACAGACAAAGGCACATGTGACCGTATGCCTTTCATGGCACGGGGTGCTGAGTTGGACTAGGGATACACACATCAGGCTGCCAGGGCTTCCGTAGCATATGTTGTGACCCTCAGCTGTGATGGTGAGGGGCACAGACGAGAGGAGTTCCTGACCAGTGCAGTGGGCTCATTTTCTACCCTCCTTTAGGACAAGCCGGGTGGTGGCACACACCTGTAGTCCCAGCACTCTCTGTGACTTCGAGGCCAGCCTGGTCTACAAAGTGAGTCCACGACAGCCAAGGCTGCACAGGGAAACTCTGTCTCGAAAAACCAAACCAAACAAACAAATAAAACAGTTTGGGACAAGAGAGTTGTGGGTGGCCAAGAATGTCTCAAAAGTATCTCTAATACCCTCCCCCTAATCTCTTGCCCTTTCTTTGATCTTTGTCTTTCCAGAAGAACTTGGAGTCTGAGAAGTGTCTCCTATGGACCCTATGTGGGGCTCTCTTTGGAGCCCATTAGGACACTGGCTCTATCCATTGGCCCCTAGTGGGCATCCTGGATGTCCCTTGCCTGCCAACTTCCTCCTTCAAGTGCATGGAAGCTTAGTTAACCCTCCTAGTCAGGACAACATTGAGGCAAAGGGCAAATGAGGGCTGTGTGTCTGCTCATCATTAACGTGTGTGTGTGTGTGTGTGTGTGTGTGTGTGTGTGTGTGTGTGTGTGTGCCTGAAGTCAACCTTGGATGTCATTCATTAAGTGCCACCATCCACTTTTTTTTTTTTTTCAGGTAGTGTTTCTCACTATTCTGGAACTTTCCAATTTGCCTAAGCTGAATCCTACAGACCCACATGTCTCCCCCTCGTCAACGCTTATTACAAACCTTCACCATCACATCTGGCTTTGTAAGGCGGGGCTTTCTGGCGGAATCAAATCCAGGTCCCATGCTTGTGTGGCAAACACTTTACTGACAGAGCTGTCTGCTCATCCCTCTTTTTATTGCCTTCCAGGCAGACAAGATCCTAATTTCGTTGGTCAGTGGGACTAGTAGAGGGTTTTAATGTAGGCTCTGGCAGCCCATAGCCATTAGTGAGCTCAAAAGCGTGGGATGCTATGTTCCTTTCCAGCTGGACATGTGCTTGTCTCTTTCCAGCCCCCTAAAGAGGTCGTAGACAATGCTCTCACTCGGGGCTAAAGAATTCCTGGATGCTTTGTTTGCTGAGAAGGGGACAGAAGGAGCCTCTAGAGCAAAGTCTGGACACTTCTGTTCATCCCAGCTAAGAAAGAGCCTTGTGGGTTTCTAGAAGCAGAAGCTACAGATGCTGCTAGAGCTTATCCTACAGGGGACAGCCACCAAATAAAGGATGATGTGCCCCTAGCAGTCAGGCATGCTGGACCTCTGCCACAGGCTGCAGGTGAGTCCTAAGAGTGCCTGCGGGAGAGTCCTTGGACTTCTGTTGACGTATCCAGGTTCCTGAATCACATAGCAAAGAACTGAGCCAAAGGGCAGGTGGTTAGAAGTAGGAGCAGTGACAGTTACTGAGAAAGGGACAGGCTAGGGAGTGGAGCGAAAAGCTTGTGTTCCAATGCATTGGGCCATAGGCCATGTGACTCTTTATGGGTGTTCTACATAGCACCTGCCTCACCAATGTTTGTACAGTATGGACTTTTTTTTTTTTTTGAGCATGTTCTGCTGCTTGTGGGAAAGGTTTTTTTCCCCCCCTATATTAGTCTTGATATTACATTTTCCAATCTATACTTACCTCAACCCTGGGCTCCCCACCTCCTCCTTGCCTCTCAGCTCTCTAACCTTGAATACCCCACTTCCTCATTGACTCCTGATCTAACCTTGGGCTCCCCACCTCCTTGACTCTTGCTGTAATCCTAGGATTCTGCGCCCCCCCCCCCCCCCCCCCCCCTGTCCTTCTTGACCCCAGCTCTGTACTCCCACCTCCTCTTCATCTCTTTATTTACTTACCAAAGCAGAGGAAATCTGTTATTTTTCCAAGCGCATTTCCCTCTGTATCTTATCAAGAGCCACCAAGATCAGCACACCCATAATTAGTCACTTCCATTAACAGTGTTGATTTTTGGGTTTGTGTTTATTTTTGAAACGTGGTCTCTTTTCCCTCCTTGCTTCCTCATGCACTAGCGGGACCAGCCAGCTTTCTTGCGAAATCAAGTCTACTCACTCCTTGGCCACCATGAACCATGAGACCCACCTGCTCCTGTAGCTCTACCTTCCGGGGGAGGGGTGGTGGTGGTGGAGCAGGGGTCGTCTTTAAGATTTCAAGCATCAACTAAAGGGACGATTGTGGAAAGACCCCTTACACCTTATTCTCAGGTGTACTTTATTTTATTTAGTTTTTACTTTATTTTTGTTTATGTTTTTTATTTAACTTTTTGAGAATTTTATACACGGGTAGTGTATTTACATCATTTCCACCCCTCCCCTCCCCCTCCCCCTCTTCCCTTGTTCCCCCTCCCATTCCCTCTTAAATTCTTTTCTAATTGTTATCATTATATATATATATATATATATATATATATATATATGCAATGATAATAATTAGAGAAGAGGAATTTAGCGTTGAGTCCATTTAGCATTGTTCATATGTATGTGTTTAGGGCTTACCGCTTGGCATCTGATAATCTATCCAAGGGCTCATTGGTTCTCCTTCTTCCAGGAACCACTGTTTTTTTGTTTTTTTTTTGTTTTTTGTTTTTTTTTTAATGACAGTGTCTAGTCTCTAGCTCACTGTGTAGATGAGGATGACCTTGAACCTTGAACTCCACACAAGTGCTGGGATTACAGATGTGTGTGTGTCATCACACCCTGTCTATGCAGTCTTGCGCATGAATCCCAGTTCATGCAAGGCAAGCACTCTGCCAGCTTAGCTACATTCCTCCGGCCCCTCAGCCAGACTTTAAATCCATTCTATTAGTGACTCTTGCACAGCCTGTCTACTACAGAGCCTGGCGGGCCCATTCTGTGAAACTTAGTGCGGTTTATTGCTTTCCCCACTGAGTCAGAAGGAAGAGAGGCTTTGACTTGGGTGTCCTGCCAGCATTATCCCCCTCTCTGGCTCCTATGGAAAGGGTTCTGAGTCAAAAAAAAATCACTGCTTCTCTCAAGCCTCGGTGGCTCTTAGTCTCCCTCTGGTAGGAGGGTTTAGAGGCTTCTGGCTGAGTGATGGAAAAGTCACACATATCTCTGCACATATCTTAAGTCTCATCTTTGCCTGGAGGACACCCAGCATCTGATCTGCCTCCTTGTTTGTAAGTTCTGGCAGCTGCAGACTCCTGTCCCTGTGCCGTTGCTCACGGGTGGGTCTCATTGTAGCCTGTCTCAAAGCAGTGGCCCAGTACTTAGAAGGACTGGCCAAGGGCGCTTTACCGCTTTACAGTCCCCAAGTGGCAGAGATGGCCCGGGCCACCCCTTCCCCCATTCCTCCCTGGGGTTTGGACCCTGCCACCACTGGGGAGTGGGTTCCTTTTAGTTATTTATTTGTTTAAACATGGGTGGTTCCTAGGGAGGAGGGTGTACGGTTTCAAGGTTGGAGACCAGGGCAAACAGAAAGTGGGTGGTCTGGAGAAGTGAGCAAGGGAGAGAGGGAAGAGCCCCCCACCCCCCCACGTACCTTTGAGAATAGACATACTACAGTGTGACCTCCTGCCAGACCTGGTGAGATGGAGTGTGCATGTCTGGGGCACAGAGGTTGCCCCTGGTAGAGCATCATTTGGAAATAGGTGAGCACTAAATGAGATCAATTCATTCCAAGAGTTTTGATGGCTAGTCTCCTACCTTGGGGGGCAGCAGGTTCTAAGCTGTGTGGATCACACTTCAGCCCTACCTCAGGGACTGTAGAAGATCCCAAAGGACTTCTGTCTGTCTGTCCAGCTATCCATTGGAATCCCTGCTCTCTGCAGGGACTGAAGCCATGCCTCAGTCAGCAAAGTTTATCTTGCAAGTTTGAGGACTGGAGCCCCATCCCTGATTCCTGTGGTAAAAAGCCAACGCTGGTGGTATGCATCTTTACCCTACTTCTGGGAAGATGAATAGGGAGGAGCTTTCTGGCCAGGTAGCCGAGCCTAGTTGGCAAATTCCAGGCCAGAGAAACAAAACCAAACAAAGAACCAGGAATGTAGTGTGTGATGAAGGCTACCCTGTGCATATGCATGCATGCACACACACACACCAGAAAAGGCCATTCATTCTACAGACACACACACACACACACACACACACACACACACATGCACACGCACACGCACACGCGCAAACACACACACACACACAGCAGAGCCAGTATGATCATGGAATAGCATGTCTATTTCCCCAAAGAACCTGAATGTGTGTGTGTGTGTGTGTGTGTGTGTGTGTGTGTGTGTAGAATGAATGGCCTTTTCTGGTGTCTGTGGCCAGCTTCCTCTCTGGGTAGAACTGGGCAGGAAAAGAATCTTCCTAGTCCTGAGTTTACATCAGCTCTAGCTCATGGGGCTTAGAGTTTGGCAGGAGTCCCTGTCAGGCAGCTACTGAGGATCCCCAAACAGAAGGAAAACCCAAGATGAAAGTCACTGAAGCCATGATCCTGTAGCTGAAAGATCTGTCCATGTTCTCTTTATGGACAGAATATTGAGGGACTGGGAAACGCTAGAGGGTTTTTTGTTTTTTTGTTTTTGTTTTTGTTTTGTTTTTGAGGGAAAACACCTGGGAAGGTTTGGGGGCTATGGTGGAGCAGTTAATGACATTGCTAAATAAATACTGAGGGGGACAGCAGACACACTCTAAAGAGAGGGCTGAATGGAGCAGTGGGAATTAGGTCAAACAGCAGAAACCGGCTCCTGTTACTGACAGCTATACAGGAAGATAAAATATCTCCCACCCACCTCCGCCCTTTGAAAAGATCAGAGGTGACAGAATACCTTTCTGCTCAGATTTAAATACTGTCCCTTTGAAACAGAGATTGTCAATAGGTTAATAACTCTTTAGTGTCCAAGGTAGGATGCTGAGCCCACAGCACAGAAATCAGCTGATGAGAGACTGCGTTAAAAAAATTAGTGATGTGTAGGGCTAGATAGTATCTTAGTGGATTAAAGTGCTTGCCTTGCAAGCATAGGACCCTAGTTCAATCCCTAGAACTCACATTAATAAAAATAATAACAATAATAGTAATAATAATATAATATCAGCAGCAATAATAATAATGATGATGATGATGATGCAGCCAGATATGGTGTCACACAATTATAATCTTAGTACTAGATAAGCAAAGACAGGAGGACCGTTGGAGTGCCCTGGGCAGCCAGCCCAATCTATTTGATGAGTTCTAGGCCAATGAGAGACTGTCTGAAAAACCAACGAGAGGGCTGGAGGAATGCCTCTCTGGTTAAGAGCACCAGTTGCTCTTGCACAGGACCTTGATTCAGTTCCCAGCATCTATGTGGTCACACGCAACTGTCTGTTACTCCCATTCCAGGGGTTCCAGAACCTTCTTTTGGCCTCTGTGAGCACTGCTCACACAAGGTACAATTACATGCAGGCAAACTTTCACATAAAAATAAAAGTAAATGAACATGTTAAAAAAAAAAAACAAGATAGATGGCACATGAGTAATAACACCTCAGCCTCTCCTCTGACCTCCACATGCACACACATGCAGAAACATGTGGCCGTGCAAACACACGCACACACGCGCGCACACACACCATTGTGTGTATCTATTGGAGTGTTTGGGAATGGAGTGTTCTGATGTCTGCCGTTTACCTGGACACAGGTTGAACAAAATGAGCCGATGGATGGGAAATTGAGGAGGTTGATGGACAGTTGGTTATGTGCTCAAGCAAGTGTGGCGAGATCTTGAGAATTGCCAAGTGTGAGTAATGAGCACAATATTTCTATGTCTATGAAATTTTTTCAAGTAAAAATGTTTGGAGAAAATACCAATTCTTGCTCCACTCGTGATTTTGAGTTAGAGAGCTGGTGCTAGCATCTGCAATTAAAAATTATTTATTATACAAGACCTCCCCTACTTTTTGCCCAATGTTTGGCTGTGACGTCTCAACATCTGTTGGGTGGAGCCCCTCAGAGGACAGCTATGCTAGGCTCCAGTCTGCAAGCACAGCAGAGCATCATTAATAGTGTCAGGGGTTGGCTCTTTCCCATGGACAGGAGCTCCACCAGAAGGCCAACAGAGCCAACTAACCAGGGCCCAGAGGGGCTCATAGAGACTGAAGCACGAACCAAGGACCTTACATGGACTGGACCTAGGCCCCCTACACACATGTATCCGATGGGCAGCTCAGGTTTCATGTGGGTCCCCTAGTAAGGGGAGCGGGGGCTGTCTCTGACATGGATTCTGTTACCTACTATTTGATCACTTCCCTGTTGTAGGGGCTGCCTCCACAGGCCCCAGAGGAAGATGTGCTGGGGTGGGAAGATGGGAGAGGGGCTCCCCTTTTCTGAGGAGTAGGGGAGAGGGGAGAGGTGGAAGAGAGAAGGAGGGAGGGTGAGACTAGGAGGAGAAGAGGGAGGGAGCAATGACGTAAGGTGAATAAATGAATAATTTTAAAAAATTATTTATTATTAGTGTGTATGGGGGGGGTATACAAATGCCCATGGGATGTATGTGAAAGTCAGAAGAAAGCTTTCAGGACTTTGTCCTCCCTTTCTACCAACAGCTCTGTGGATTGAACTCACATTGTTAGGCTTGTGTAGCGAATGCTTTCACCTGTTGTCATGTCACAGGCCCCACGTCTATAATTCTGTTTGGGTCTCTGTGGAATAAACCCTCATTCCTCGGGTGCTTGAATGAGCACACAAATCCCAGCAAGGCCCTGGGAAAGCAGAGTGCATTCAGCAGGCCTTGGCAGGGCCTGAGGCTGCATGCCCCACCAGTCCTCAAGTGATACATGGATGCTCTGAGCTGTGGACCACATCTTTGGTAAGGATGAGAGGGGCTCTTCCTGGTCCCTCCTCTCTATACAGTTTAGTAGATTTCAACTTGGGCTTTGCACTGGAATTGCCTGGAATGCCTTAAAATGCACTGGTATCTGGCATGTCTTATTCCCAGGGTTCCTGGCTTTTAAGTGTTCCAGGCTGCAGGCTGGGGAATGGTGTTGTAATGAGTGAAGAGAGAGAGAGAGAGAGAGAGAGAGAGAGAGAGAGAGAGAGTGTACAGGTTTATGAGTGCATGTGTACACATAGTTTGAAGGCCAGAGGACAACTGCAGGCATCATCTCTCAGGTTCTGTCTGTTTATTTTTGGGACACGGTCTCTCATTAGCCTAGAGCTCACCATGTAAGGTAGGCGGGCTGGCCAACGAGCCCAGGCATTCGCCTGTGCCTGCCGTTCTCCAGTGCTGCCATTACAAGCACACGCCACCATGTCCAGGTGGTCTTTCTGGTTTTCTGTTTCGTTTTAACATGGGTTCTAGGGATAGGGGCCCTTGTGCCCTCGAGGCAAGCATTTTACAAAGGGGAGCCATCGTCCCAGCCCCTCCCCAGAACTGTTAATTGTAGGGAATGAAAACTTGCAGAGGACACTCCGTTCCCTGTCCGTACAGGTGTTTGTAGACTTCCCGATGTCTTTGGCATGCGGTAACAGTGAGAGGCTCTGAGGAACCTCGCCTTCATTCTACCTGATTTTATTCCTAATGAGAGTGATTAGCAGCCAGTGTTTTATTGAGTGCGGCGCACTTTTGGTTCATTAGATGATCTAGTCTCAAGTGCAGCCTGGTGAGGAAGGCATTTTTATCCTGTCTCACACATGGAGGTGCTGGGCTTGGTTGGTAAGTAACACATGTATGATAATAATGCACTCAGTCACTGGCCGATCTGAACTAGGACTGCTTCACTTTTACTTCCTATTGTGTGTGTATGTGTGTGTGTCTGCATGATCGCCTTTGCGTGTGTTCTTCCTGTGTGTACATGTTCCCGTGTGTATGTGCTTGTTCTTGTCTGCATGTTCATGTGCGTGTGCGTGCTCATATGTGCGCATTCATATGTGTGCACATGTGTGTGTATAATAAGCCCATGCATGTGCATGTTCATGTGTGTGTGTGTGAGTGTTCATGTGTATATGTGCATAATCGTATGTGTGTGCCTGTTCACGTGTGGGTGCTTGTGTGTGTGGAGGTCAACATCAGGTGCTATCCAATCTCTCTTTCTTTCTTTCTTTCTTTCTTTCTTTCTTTCTTTCTTTCTTTCCTTCTTTGTGTGTGTTTCTAGTATGCTTATGTGTCTGTGCATGTTTTTGCATGTGCGTGGGTGAAAATGTGTTCGTGTGTGTGTGTGTGTGTGTGTGTGTGCGCGCGTGCGCGTGTGTGTGTGTGTGTGTGTGTGTGTGTGTGTGTGTGTGTGTGTGTG
>OU015746.1:8374470-8397977 GCA_907169655.1 Acomys percivali
TGTGTGTGTGTGTGTGTGTGTGTGTGTGTGTGTGTGTGTGTGTGTGTACCTGTGGAGGACTGAGGCTGATCTCAAGAATCATTCCCTATTCCTTTTTTACCTTATTCAGTCAGACGGGTCAGACGGAGTCTCTCAAACCCAGAGCTCGCAGGTAATGGCTGGCCTCCCTAACCAATTTGCCCGGCCTGGCCCTTCCATGACTGGAATTATAGGTCAGTGATCACACCCATCTGGCTTTTACGTGAATATCTGGGGGATTCAACCCTGGGTCTTCATGCTTGGATGACAAGTGCTTTAGCCAGCAAGTCACCCCCTTCTCCTGCTCCCCGCCTTTGAGACAGGATCTCTGGCCTGGAACTCACCGAATACACTAGGCTAGCTAGCCAGCGAGCCCCAGGATTCTGCATTTCTGCCTCCCCAGTGCTGGGATGTTTGTGTAGGTTCTGGAACTTGAAGTCAGGTCTTCAAGCTTGCCTGGCAAGTGCTTTACCGCCTGAGGCATCTCCCCAGCTCCCAAAGCCCCTATTCCCGTACCACTCTATCATCCACTTGTCTTTACAACCTATGCCAAGGATTGGCACACTACATCTCACGGACCAAATCTGCTTTATGGCCAGCGTTTGATTAGGCTAACTATGCTAGTAACCCATGCCTTGCTGATTGCTACTGTCCCTCTCCAATGGCAGAGGCAGTTGACACAACACAAAAGGCATGCCCCATAGTGCCTGTGACCTTTACTACAGGCTCTTGGTTCAGCCGCGCAAACTGTGATGGATGCTTGAAGCACTTGCGCGGGACAAGGGTTCAATTCTCAGGCAAAGCCAGAGCAAACGGGATAGCCACAGAAGATGAACTTGAACTCAAGATCCCCACTTGAATGTTGTAACCCAATCCGTGGCCTGTGTTCACTGGAGGGTTACTGATTTCCTCTGCACAGATTTCATTTTGATGCCAGATTTTTCTGATCTGTTTTCTTAAGAGCAGAAGGTCTTGATCCCAAAGCCCTGGGGCCGTCACACTACTCCCTGTGGAGTGGGGTGAGGGAGGCCAGCTGCAGGCCACCTTCCGCTCCAACACTGTGGGAGGCCGGCGTGGAAGACCTCCAGCCCCAGCTCCTCAGGGGAGGTGTCGGCAGCAAGGGCTTCCGCCCATCCCATCAACCATCCACCAAGAAGCTCTAGCAAGGAGGTCAGGAGGGAAGAGAGGGAAAGGAAATGCCAATCAATTCATCAAAGCCCCGCCTTCCTGTGGCTTCTAGGCCAGGAGCTTGAGCATCCTTGACCCACCCCCAGGGGCCCAGGGAAGTGCATTTGGTAATGATTCTGGACTTCCTGTTTTCCTTCTGTCCAGGGGGCTTTGGGATATGCTAGCTCACATTCGATGTGTGCACATGCGTACAGCATTGCTTCTTGCCTCTACTCCCTGCTACTGTCTTTCTCCTCCTTTCTCCTTTCTCCTCTTCCTTTTCCTCCTTTTTTTCTCTTCTTTCTCTTCCTCTTATGGTAGTTTCTCTCTCTCTCTCTCTCTCTCTCTCTCTCTCTCTCTCTCTCTCTCTCTCTCTCTCTCTCTCTCTCTCTCTCTCTCTCTCTCTCTCTCTCTCTCTCTCTCTCTCTCTCCTAGGGCTTATTTGGGGGGTTTCGTTCATTGGTGTGGTAAAAATAGACGTATAAGGTCTCAACTCCCCTACTTTGCCCCCTGGAAGATGTGTAGGAAAGGAACCGTGAGAGGCCAGCCAGGGCACCCCACATGGAGTCCCTGGGTTTGTCTCGTGAGCTACGCGCACAATTGTAAAGATGCTCAAACATTTATTTGGTGCTTACTGTTTGCACGGGACAGGGAGGCACGAAAGTGGGACCCTGGGCTAGAGAGATGGTTCAGTGGCTAAATAAAGGACTCGTTGTGCTCATGTGAGGACCTGAGTCCCCAGAATCCGAGTAAAGACAGATATGGTCCTGTGCATCTGCAATCCCAGCACTGCTGAAGTCAGGTGTGAGGGAGAGGAGAACATAGGGGAAGCCTGGGGGATGGGCTGGGGCGGGGATGGGGGGGAGGAGGGCTGGCTAATGTGGTCTGTGCAGTGGTGAACAGGAAAAGCCCCTGTCTCAAACATGGTAGAAGGGGGGAAACCAGCTTGATGTTGTCCTCTGACTTCCACATGCATTACAGCCTGCATCCCCTACACACATATATGCACATGCATCATACTCTACATGCACATTATATATGTGTGTGTATGTATATATGTGTATATGTATACACAGAGAGAGAGAGACAGACAGACAGACAGACATATGAAACAATAGAGAAAGAAGCTTTGAGAGGGGAAAAAACAAAAACAGCAAAGGGCTAGGAAGAAGAGGGAGAAGGGAAGGGGAGTAGGGAAAGGGAGAGGAAATGGGGGGGGGAAGAGGGGGGAGGGAGGGGAGGGGAAGCACCAGGGGTCAAAAATCCTTTGGCTCAGGTTTCTCTTCCAGGCAGTGTTGGGTTGTTTTAAATGTTCAGGACATCTGTCACTAAATAGCCCAGTGAATGATAAACCTGGGCATCACTGCCCAGGCCATCGCATGCTGCCCTGGGCCTGCAGCCTTGTTACTGGGTAGTGCTGGACACTGGAGCAGCCCCTCTCTGGCCCTTTCAATGTCCTACCCTGATGCCACTGTGCCCTCCACTTTGAAAGGACAGAATGTGTTCAGATGGGCCCTTCTTCTTCTGAATTTAGAGTAGGAATGAGTGAAGCCTTCTGGGGAATCTCATGGCTCAGGTTGTACCTACCACGGTTGGGGGGGGAGGGGCAGGCAGCAGCAGGATAGACACAGAGTGGCTTGCATCTGCTGTGCACGGGCATGGCTTGGTGGTGGGATATGGGAGCGGTAGGTTGTGCAATGCTGTGGCTAGCCCCATATCCAAGGCTGCCACGTGGTCAGCCCTACAGACTTCATGGTTCTGATAGATGGCTCAGTCCAAGGCCAAGCTGCCTGCCTTACTCTGCCTGTACCTCTGGAGGCTCAAGCTGGGTGGTTGGTCTCTCCTGTCTCTTCTCATCCACTGGTCCAAGAGCGAAGAAGTAAAAATGCTCCAAGCTGACGGCAGTGCTAGCACTCGCTGGATAAATGATCTCCTTCTACTGGGCCATTTCCCCAGCTCTCTTTCCACTTTTGATTTTGACATGAGTCTAGCACAGCATCGTCCAGACTGATCTTGAACTCACGTGGTAGATCAGCAACGTTTTGAACTTGATTTCCTGCCATAGTCTTCTGGCTTGTATCACAGGCCCCATATCACTGGGCTCAGTGATGTTTTGACTTGTATGTGGACTCTGCACCTGCAGATGCTCCACGGAGTCAGAGCTCCCTCCCATCAGCCTGGGAACATGCATCAGCTGGAGTCCCCTGCCCCCATCTCAAGCCTGACAGTGTTTCTGCAAACCAGTGGCCCCTGCAGAGTCCCTGCAGTGCACACTGGAGCTGGCAGCTGGGAGGAGCCCAGCCAAGCTGGATGGAAAGCATCTCTTCTAGGCCCTAGGTCAGTGGTTCTCAACCTGAGATTCGTGACCCTCAGCAGGGGTCATATATCAGATACCCTGCCTATCAGGTATGTGCCTTCTGATTCATAACAGTAGCAAAGTTGCAGTTATAAAATAGCAACCAAAAATAGTTTATGGTTGGGGGTGGGGTGGGGTCACTGCAACACAACATGAGGAACCATATTAAAGGGTCGCAGCACTAGGACAGTTGAGAACCACTGCCTAGGTCTTCTCCAGAAATATATGAATCTCTATGCCTTCATTAAAAATAATGTGTATGCATATCTAGCAGATACACAGCTTGGTCTTCAACTGGAGCGGGGCCCTCTTGGACTCTGATGCCTCCCTTCGGATCCTGGTCTACTAACTGGGCTGCCTTGTCTGGCCTCAGTGGGAGAGGATGCACCTAGTTCTACAGTGACTTTATGTGCTAGGGCGGGACGGTACCCGTGAGGGAACTCTCCCTTCTCTAAGGAGAAGGAGAGGGAAGGATGGGAGGGAGGGGTGTGCAAAGAGGGGACTGGAAAGAGACCAGGGGGCTTCAGTCAGGTTGTAAAGTGAATAAATGATCTAACAAATTAATGCATATGTATACATGTGTATATGTTTGTGTGTATGTGTGTGGGGTAGGGTTGTGCACGTGTACACACATGAGTTTATGTGTGCCCGTGTGCGTGCATGTGTGTGTGTGCGTGCGTGTGTGTGTGTGTGTGTGTGTGTGTGTGTGTGTGTGTGTGTGTGTTACCCAGAGGTAACTGTTGGATATCTTCCTCAATCTTTCTTCACTTTTCTGAGACAGAATCTCGCAGTGAACCTGGAGCTCACAGTTTCAAGCAGGCTAGCCAGTAAGTTCCACACATCTTCCTCCCCAGTGCTAGGATCACAGATACCTGTCCACACCACACCTGACATTTTACCTGGGTGCTAGGGATTCGAACTCAGGTCTTCATGCGTGAACTTTACGGACTGAACATCTCCTCAGCCCCTTCTGGTGCTTCTGAACCTAGCCCGTGGTTCCTCTGAATTTGCCACCCACTCAAAGTGCCACTTAGTCTCTGTTCCAACATTCCATAAAGGAATGTTACATTTGATCATTTTCACCAGGCGAAGGATGTTATTGAAAGATATATATATATATGCATATATACATATATATTAGCATATATACATAAAGTGTAAAGTATTTTACAGTGGTATGGAATCTTTACATAAAATGATATCTGGTCCCCTGGTAAAGTGACCAGCTCATTCTGGTTTACCCAGGACTGTCTTCATCAAAACAAACAAACAAACAAACAAACAAAAAACCTTGTCCTTCTCAGACCTAAACAAATTGGGAAAGCCAATGACCCTGGAGCTGGGCATGACCTCTGTCATCTCACAACCCCATGAGGACACTGTAAAGTAGGCAGTGTTTTTACAGATACAGGAATGGAGGTGTTCAGAGAGCTGTTGGAGGTGACACAGTTGGTCATTCTTAGCCTAAAAGACATGCCCATGTGTTTTCCACAAGGACACAGTATATCTTGTAAACCAAAGAGGGGCTGCCCCGTTGATGGCCCAGATGGCTGACCATGGTTACCCAAGACTGGAAGCAATCATCTTCCGAGGGCAAATCAGAGGCCTGGAGGGGCAGGGTGTTCCTCATGTTTCTTCCTGTCTTGGCTCCGGCAGCTCAGGGGCCTCCAGCGTTAGATTCTAAGCAGGCTCAAGACCTTACCTCTAGCCACCCCATGTCCCTGAGGACCTCCCCGTGGTCTAGAGTTCCTCCTGCCTTATCTCTGTCCCCAGAAGCGCCAAGGTCAGGCCATAGGAACTGCTGTGGGTGGGTAGGGCAATAGAAACAGCCTTCCTGGGTCCAGTGTCCCTCCAGGCAAGGCTGTCCCCTCCTTTGGCTCCTCCCACTCCCAGGGCACGCTCTTCTCCCCAGATGTTCCAAACATCTGCCAGACCTGCTTGGGGCTGCTGAGCCTAGCTAGGAGCAGACAGACAGACAGACAGACCAAGACATAATTGCTATTTTCTCTTGTGCAGTACTTTTAGCCCTGCCAAACTGCTGTAGAGACCCTAATCCTGTGCTGGTACCTGGGAGGTGTCCCAGGCACTGAATCCTTCTTGCTCATTATCATGGGCCTGCTTCCAAAACCTGTCCCCTCCTAGGATTGTCCCACCCTACCCCCTACACCCCCACCCCCTCTACCCCCCTACCCCCCTACCCCCCACCCCCAGCCTTCCAGTTCAGGTTTCTTGGATGCCACTTAGACAAAGGGATGGATGGATTTTTACCTGGGGCTTGCCAAAGCTGAAGAGATAGGAAACCAGGCCAGGCCATTCCCTCCCCAGAGAGCTGTGTGAGAAGGGGCCCTTTGGGGGAGTTTCTCACTTTCAAACCGGGAGACCTGGAGTGCAGACCTCCCTGAGGACAGAGAGCTGTCTCCCTGGAGGCTCATGCCATAAGCGATAAGTGAGAATTACTGAGAACAAGAAAGCAGTTGTAGTCAGCTTTGGGGACGATTCTCCCAGGCCACTGGGTCCCCTTCTGAAGGGGGAAAGCACTGGCTTTGCCTGTTGCATGTGCATGCAGCTTGGTTGCTCAGCACCCCTTGTCCCAGCCCCACTTTGCCCTCCATCCTGTTCCCATTGAAATAATCACTGGGTAGGCCCAGCCTGGTTGCGTTGCCATGACAACTGCTCTAATTTCTTTTAATCCCAATGTTCCTTCCTAAAGGGACCTCCCCAGCTCCCCTCCCTCACACCCCCAAACCCCTTGCAATGTGTTTTAATTGTAATGACTCCTGGGTTTTCAATAGGTAATGACCGCTTGTGGGGAGCCGGTGTTGGCCTGGCTCCATCCCCAAAGCTGCTTGCCCAGCGGCGCCAGGCAGGGCTCTGCCCCCCAGCGTGAGTCCTGGAGAAACCCAGGGCAGGCTGAAGCAGGGTCTGCCCATGGGGTATGTGGCCTCAGTGCTAATGAAGACAAGCAGGGGCCTGAGGGGCCGGGGCAGGCTCTGCGAGGTTCGTGTTCCTAGGCCATTTGATGGCAGGTTGCCCCCAACCCCTTCTTCTCCCTCCATTTGAAGGGAGTCCACGCACCACTGCCTGCTCTGGCCCCAGGCAGTCACACCACTGCCTCAAGGTTGGGGCCCTCCCCTCCCCCCACCCCCTGCTGCTCACCCGCCTCCCGGCATTCCTGAGACAGATATAAATGCAGGCTGGATGCAGCTCCAAGGAAGTCTTTCTGGCAGGACAATGACAAAGCTGTAAATTAATAAAGTAATGTTAGTAGGAAGTTTGAAGATATAAATGTAACTGTATCCAGGTATAGCTCCACCAAAAATATAGGAAAGGGACTAGGGGAGAGGGTCCAGTGCACAGCACTCTTGCCTCACAGCTGTGAGAACAGGAGTTTGAGTCCCCAGAATCTATGAAATGCCCCATGCAGCGCTCAGGGCACCCTGCCCCTGGCATGAGGTAGACAAAAGACCTCAAGCCCCTCCTCAAACAAGATGAAAGCTCAGGACCAAAACCCAAGTTTCTTCTCTGACCTCCGCATGTTCATTGTGGCAAGAGCACAATGGCGCTCACACAGGCAGAAGTAGGCACGTGGATGGACAGATGGATGGGCAGACAGACAGACAGACACATGCACATACATACATACATACAGATGAAGGGAGGAGAAGAAAAATTGTTCAGAGTCCCTCATGGTCCCAGCGCATGCTCATTACTTTCTCACGGGCTACCTCAGTTGACGCAGATGTGTGCTCTGGGCAGGGCTACAGCCTTGCAGGTGCCCTTGGAATCCTCACTCACAGGTCTTACCCCCATGCAAGTTCCAGCTTGCTTGCAGCTTGCTTTTCTAACTGGCCCCAAAGCAAGCTGCCTCTCCAGAGCAGCCCTGTCCTCTCCCATGGAGCTTTCCTTGGAGATGGAAATGTCCCAGTCTGTGCTACCCCCAGTGTATTATAGAGTCCTTAGCCCCGTGAAGCCGCACTCGCCATAGGAAGGCTATTAAACGTTGAAATAGGGCTAGTACAACAACAACAAAAAAAAAAAAGAAGGAGGGACTGTCAATGGTATTCGATGTTTGTAAAAAATTTAATAGCTGTATTGCCTTGGCAGCTACCATATTGGATGCTCCACTGTAAGATGCAGCCTCAGACTTGTCTCTGGGAGGAGAATGCAGACTTGAGCGCAGATAGCCTTAGACCTGCTTACTGGACTCTCTTCTCCCGGGAGTCCTGCACTCATGAACCCCATCTCCCTGCTGATATGTTTTGTATCTCTCTGGTTGCTGTCCTTCAGGTGGACTGCTAGGAAGTGAGCAGAAACTCAAGCAGCTTGCCTATACCTGGGGGAGATAGCTTAATCAGAGGGCCCCAGTTCCAACCCAGGAGCCCTCAGCAGAAAGTGGGGAGCGGTGTCTAGACCGCGTGGAACACACTTGCAATCCCAGCGTTGGGAAAGTGGAGATAGGAGGGTTTCTGGGGGTTCCTGCCTATGTAGCCTAACCTACTTGTTGCACTTTGAGCCAATGAGAGATGCTGCCTCAAACAAACAAACAAACAAAAACAAACAAACTAAGGTGGAAGGGCTGGAGAGATGGCTCAGTGGTTAAGAGCACTGACTGCTCTTCCAGAGGCCATGAGTTCAATTCCCAGCAACCACATGGTGGCTCACAACCATCCACAGTGAGATCTGGTGCCCTCTTCTGGCCTGCAGGTGTACATGCAGGCAGAGCCCTGTATACATAATAAATAAATAAATAAATATTTTTAAAAAAACTAAGGTGGGTGAGGAATGGCAGCTGAGGTTGTCCTCTGACCTCCACACACATGCACAACTACCTGTACACATGTGAGAACCTCCCTAACACACACACACACACATACACACACACACACACACACACATACACACACACACACACACACACACACCATCCATCCATACAATCTTGGGGCATGAGTTCTACTAGACTCACAGGACCACCAGGAGCCATCAGGTGCTGCCCCAGACTTCTCCTCCCCTCCCAGGGACTCCAGCAGACAGGTTTTTTGTTGGTGCACCACTGTGGCCGAATCCCTCAATCCCCATCTGTTCCTCCCACAGCCCTCTCAGGCCACTGAAATATTAGATGTTCAGTTGGGAGTCCAGCAGCGAAATATTTCTGAAATTGTGTGTGCGTTTTTTTTCTTCTTCTTCTAATTTAATGTGCCAGACAAGCCTCCCTGTAATTAAAACCAGAAAGGGACCAGACTTAGACAGAGATTTGAAGGCTGTAAAATTCTAGGACAGGTTTATGTAAAGCAATTAAAAAAGGAGTTAAAATTGTTAAAAAATTAAACACTAATTACTTCCCCCACCCCCTCCTCTCATTTCTGCTGAGTTGTTTTGGCCATGGAGCTCGAAGAAAGATATAAAAAGTGGGGTGGGGGGAGTTTTGCTTCATTGCTGTAAATCAGTTCAACCAAAGCTTCTCCAAATTTTGCAGCCGAACCCATCTGCTGTCAATTAGCCTAAATCATGCCTTTTCAATTAGAGTAGCTTAGGGAAGTCTGGTAGTGAAATGTGCATGGTGTGGTGTGTGTGTGTGTGTGTGTGTGTGTGTACACCATGAGGTGGTTTGGGGGAATAGGAGGGAGGTAAAAATATGATTTCAAGCTGCGAAGTGGAAATATCTTTTAAAAGGTGCAATCCTAGTTTAGTGTTTTCCATATAAAAATAGGCTATTATTTGCCATGCTGTGGGCACAGTGAGCGGTGGAGCTGGAGGGAAATTTTTCTTGTTTAGAGCCCTGAGTTAGGTGCATGTCCAAAACCTGGGGCACTGTCTGGGGCCAGGGGGAAGGTCTGTGTGGCGGGGTGTTCTGAGACCACCAGGCTCTGAGAATCCAAGTTGGGCAGGAGAGCTGACTACAAGAGAAGGATCTTGGGGTATCCCCACGGACATACTGTTTCTTGCTTAGAGATGAGGTGGGATTATATATTGGAGCCTGTGACTTAGAGAAAGTCTCTACTGTGATTAGAAAATCATGCACTGTTGTGAAGGCCAGTGAGGAATGAATGCAGTAAAGGTGCTGCCGTCACCCAAGTGTTCTTCTGACATCTGAGATAGTGACTGCATAGCCCCAGCAGGGATAAAGGAGCTTCCTATCTCTGAGGGCTTTGTATGGGGGCATCCGTGTCTGACTCTCTCCCTTGGCAAAGGCCAAAGTGAGGAGTGGTTCACCCAGAAGCCAATGTGGTTTTGATGAGGACAGGTGCTTCTGTGGTTCTGCCTTTGCTCTGGGTGCTTCATCACCACCTGTGGCTCCCCAATCACAGCTGTGGGGACCCCTCATTCCCCCCAGCTCCAGGCTTCTCAACAGATTTTCAGGAGGATAAACCTAACAGAAGACAACGCTGAGGGTGGTAGCTTGTTTTGATTAAAACATACCCATCTTTTCTAGCCCTGGTAGGGGAATTTGTGTCACTCTTAGCTGGAGGGAGAGGAGGAAGATGAACGAGTGTGTGGTGTGTTGACCTGGTTGGTGTTCAGACTCTCAGCCCCTCCTCCTGCACCTGCCTTGGGCCGGCAGCCACTTGCTTGTCAGAAAACCTTCCCCCCCCCCCCCCCAGTTGAGGGTTAGTGGAGAGAAGTCAGGACTGGTCATAGGAGCTGGGTCTTTTAGAGACAGGTACACATTGGTATTATTGGTAGCTATTAAAGGTATGATTTACGGAACACTTAGGACACTGGCCTGAACACTTTACCCAAATTCCTCTTTGTAGTCACTTGCCTAGGGTCACAAGACAGGCTCTTAGCTGGGCTGCAATTCTGGAACCTCAACAGTGAGTTGCCTCCAATAGCCAGCGGGCGTGTGGGGGTGGGGTGGGGGGAGAGGGGGAGGCTTGAAGAATGTTCGTATATCTATGGATGTGTGTGATTAAACTTCATTTGGAACATAATTGGCTCTGGAGTTGCCCAGAAGACAGGCATCTGCGTTTCAGGGAGGGAAGACATAGTCTGAATGCAGGTAAAACTCGGTCTCGTCGGGGGTAGGGTGCCATAAAAGGAGTGGGGTTAGGAAGAAGAGAACAGCAAGCTCTTGCCAGCTTTCTGACAGTGGACACAAAGTGGTCAGTCCCTGTGTCACACCTCTGCCACCATGCCCTTCTCTCTCACACCATGAGCCAAACTAAGCCCTTCCTTTCTTTGGGGCCTCTGTCAGGTATTCGATCAGGGCAATGAGAAAAATAACAAAGGCATTAAGCTTCCCAATCAGGCTTTGGAAGAGGGTGCTGGGGACCCTCGGAACTATCTACTGATGGTTTGCGTGGGACCGATGATGGTCCATCTGCAAAAAATGGGCTCACCCAAACCTCACTGGATGGCTGATGTTTCCCTAGTGCCATGTGTGCCTGACTGGAGGAAACACTTTGTGAACACTGGGCTCTAGGCATTTCTTGCTGCTGTTCTAACTCCATGCAGCTTGACCTGTCATTGTTGTTGTTGTAGGTTTTTCTCCTGGACCATAGCCTCTGATTTTATTCACTGTATGGTTATAAGTCTTTTAAAGGGACCCACCCTAAACAATCTATGAATAGGATGCCCACACTTCTAAGGGCTTGGCCAATGTCCCCCACCCAGGAACGTCAACTATTCTGAGCCACACCCCCCTCCCAGGGAGAGGTCACCTGGGGTCCCTGAGGACTCTTGCCTTCAGCGGTGGTTAGAAGGCAAAATCGATGCTAACCCAGCCCGTGTTCTCTGTCCAGGCCTGGGTAGTCAGTCCACAGGAGGGAAGGGCTTCCAGCCTTGGTGCAGAGCAGGCCTGCCAGTCCTCAAGCAGGACGACCTCACTCTGAGCCCCTGTAATCCGACAGCTGAGTGCAGCAGCGAGCCAGCACCAGGCTTCTGAGGGGGAGCTTTTGGCGCCAGGCACTGGTGTTCTCCATCCTCTCTGGGTGGTAGGGAGGCTGCTGCCTGGCTCCTCAGAGTTAGTGGGAGATAGGAAATGGAACATGGAGGCAGAGGCTTCAGCTGACTGCACTTCTTGGCGGGACCTCTGTTGGTCTGAGCCCACAGTAGAAGGCAGGTGGGAGAAGCTGGAGAGGGGGCCGTTGTCCCGTGTCCCAGGTATCATTTGTTGTTCACTGGCATCTTCCCATGCACCCCAAGCCTGGCATGGCTGAGGCCAACTGCTTGTACATCAAGCCTTGGCACCCTGTTTCCCTCCAGACCTTGGCACTCTGTTTCTAACTCCTGGCACCCCGTTTCTCAGCTCTGCTCCTTTGAGCTTAGAATAACTAGAAAAGCTTTTCTTTCCATTGGCGGTGGGGTGGAAGGTGTCTCTGTAGGAGAGGCAACACTGGGGGTCAGATGAGCCAGCTGCGGTTCTCTGTGCAGCCACTTGGATGGGGTGGCCTGAGGTGGGCTACTGGCCTTCTCTGGGTTTCAGTCTCCTCGTTTGTAGACTGAGGGCAAATCATCTAGCATGCTCCTGGAGAGCTGTTAGGAGGATGCTGAAACCATAGCCTACTGCCTAGCACTCCAGTCAGCTATAGGTATAAGTTACCCCATATCCCATGAGCCTCTGCTTCTAATACACACTATGCTATATGCCCTCTTCCTCAGGGCCTTCATTCTGTGGTGGCCACCTGGGAGATGAGTGACCTGGTGGTGTCTACTCACTTATTGGAAGAAGCTAGCCTAGGCTCAGCCAACTCATTCTGAGGCCCATGATAACTCATAGGATTAGGAGGACAATCAGACTTCTTGCTGTTGACCAGTGTTTCTGGCAGCAGCTGGGACCAGAAGGTAAAAACCCACTGTCCTGTGCTCAGACACATTTACTGGAAATAGTTGAGACTTAACATGAGCCAAGCCTGAGAAGGATGCCCAGCTAGCTAAAAGGGACTCTCACTCACTATGCCCCTACCGGCCAATGGCCAACAGGTGCACTTCCGAGCCCATCCTCCTGGCTTGCATATTGCCTTCAGGGAGGCAAGCTACCTTGAGTGAGACCCTCGAATGCCAGTCTCCTGTTTCCAGTTCAAGGGACAGGACCTAAAGACCTCTGTGGTTTCTCAGACAGAACACTCCTGCATGAACCCGTGTGAGAGTTTTTGTCTAGTGAGAGAAAGGCAGGAGCTGGTGCGTGCATCTGTGCACAGGTGCAAAGGTCAGAGGAGGACGTTGAATATCTTGCTTTATCATTCACTGTCTTGAGACAGAGTCCTCTCTGAACTAGGAGCCCCCAGTGATCTCTTGTCTCTATTCTCCACAGCAGTGGGATTACAGGTGAAAGTGACAGCACCTGGGTTTTTATGTGGCCCTTCATGGTTGTTCAGCAAGTGCTCTTAACCACTGATCCATTGCTCCAGGGCCTGAATTTGGGGGGTGTCTGAGGGTGTGTGTGTGGGGGGGACAGAATCTCATATAGTCTAGTCTGGCCTTAAACTCACTGTGTAACCAAAGACAACTTGGACATTTTAATCTTCCCTCCACCCCCTAAGTGCCAGGAACCCAGGGCTTGCTGCATGCTAGGCCGGCAGTGTGCCAACAGAGCTACATCTCCTGCCCCAGTGCACCTGTTTCCTTGAACACCTCCCCCTCCAGCCCCAGAACTGGTTGTTTGTTTCAGGTACCCATAGGGTCCTTGGGTGATAGAAAGTGTCTCTACAAATGCCCCTTAGATGGATAGGTGCTAGACACTAAGCTGAGAGACTACTTCGGTGGACACAGTAGGGTCTTAAAAGGTACCTGGTCTTCCGAATGTCCTTAAGATGTTCCGGTCTTGTAACATGTCCTGAGCTTGCTGAGCATGTTTCGGGGTGTCTATGAGTTTTGCTTGTGTTGGGAAGTATAAAGTGGGTGGAGCCTCCCCAGTCCCTTTCTGCATTTTGCTCCTGGTGTCCCAGGGGAGGCACCCCCGAACTGACAGAAAGTGAGAAACTACACAACAGCCTAAATGGCCGCTTTCCAGTGTGTAGAGAAAAAGGGGGATTCACCCCGAAGCTGCCCTGCCTTGGTAGTTGAGTCGGGGTGCCTAGCTCAGGGGGAGTTCAGTGGCTGTGGGTGGGAGGGGTGCATGGGAAGGCAGTCACACCCGCCCACTCATCCATCATGAGTCAGCACCTGGCTTAGTCAAAGGATGAGCATGAGAAGCATCATTCCTGTTACCAGGACCTGGGTACACAAACATTACTTGGGAGTCAAAAAAGCCAGGCCAGTCATCGTTGGGGACTATCTCCCAGCAGGGCCCACAATCTCTGGGGCTTTGTGTTCCAAAGTGGAAGAGCTGAGGTCACTTCTCTTTGGAGGAACACCCTATGGGGCACCAGAGCAGCTGTAGAAGTCTAGCTACTCTCAGGACTACAATCCTGTCTCCACTGAGGGCTCTGCCTCTGCCTCATCATGCGCCTTTAAGTCAGTCACTCACCCTCCTACTGCAACTGAAAAATTGTCCCTCTCAGAACTTCCAGGGTTAGGGTAACAATGAGATCACAGGACAGCCCCCTCAAAAGTATCTTCCCCCAAATACTGGGAGAATGCCAGGTGCTCTTGGTGCTCCGTTGGAGCGGTGCTCAGCAAGGCTCATGTGAACACCACCCTGAGGCGCCCATTGCTTCCCTTTTGCTGGATTGTCTAGAACTTTCTCTAGATAAAAAATTTGCTTTGTTTGTTTGCTTTGGCTTCTGATGGAAACAAAGGGCCTCGTGAGGGTGAAGGGTTGGGAGTCTCCTGATAGCCGGGCAAATGCCCAGGACTCCAGGACTGGTCACCGCCTCAAGGAAGTGGGGGTTGTGGTGACCAACACACTGCATGTGACTTCTCTGAAGACGGTAGATAGGCATGAGGTCTGGCAAAGTTCCTGTGCCAGTGACCCATCCAACTCTCTTGGAACAGCCTGGTCCATGCCCCCAGGGGTGAGCTGGTCTCTGAGCTGGGCCAAGTTCTCACTGAACGTGTGGCAGAGTCCAGTCCCCAGCTGGTCCTGCCCTGGTCCCAGCCATCCTGAAATTCTATGTAAACCAATAGCACCATCTCCCTAGGGCCTTCAGCTTACTCCAAACCCTTAACTTTGCAGTGTTACTGACTGTTCTTTGAAGAAACACAGCTTTATACTTTTCACCTTGAGTATATGCTACATGGGAAGGTATGGACGAGATTGATGAGCAAATTAATATAAAAATACCAAGAACAAAAGGCCTATGTGATGTCATAGACTCTGAGTTATCCCCTTGGATCCTGCAAAAGCAGCGTAGCAAGGCTCTGAACCAAGGGCTAGTGTAGGAAATTAGGAGTCTCTAAGCCGTCTTAGTTTTAGGGATCCCACCCAAGAACATTAAAACACACCCCACCCCACATTAAGTATAATTTTATAGGGGGAAAGGGGAATGCGGAGCGTGTAATAACTTTTGGTTAGTTTTGAGAGTAAAGATAAAAAGAGAACCCAGTCTTGTGATTTCAGCTTTCTTTGTGTTCGTTATGACTTTGAGACTCGACTACTGATCATGGCTGACAGTGCTATTTTGTAAACAGGTAACTGAAAATTTGGAAGAGGGAAAAAAGGATTTTACAGTTCTCTGTATTTAGGAGCCAGAGCTTAAAAAAAAAAAAAAAAAGAGAGAGAGAGAGAGAGAGAGAGAGAGAGAGAGAGTGTTTCAAATGTTTCCATGGGTCCTTGAAAGCCTACAGTCTTTAGCAACTGCCAGTGTCTCCTCAAAAAAAAAAGTCTTGCTAGAATCAGGCTGAAGTTTGCAAGGTTTGTGCAACACACGATGTGTGTGTGTGTGTGTGTGTGTGTGTGTGTGTGTGTGTGTTCCTGTGCACATGTGTATGAGGCGTGTGAGTACGTGTAAATGAGTCTATAAGACCACCCTAGGTGTTATTTCTCAGGTACTGCCCACACTTTTCTGGGATAGACTCTCACAGGCCTAGAGCGAGCCAAGGAGGCTAGAGTGGCTGGCCAGCAAATCCAGGGATCCTCCCTTCCCCCATCCCTCCAGCCCCATATGTACAAGAGTATACTACCTCTCATATTTTCTGGGGATCAAAATCAGGTCTACGTGCTTTTCTACTGAGCTGTCTTCCCAGTCCCTTTCTTCAGGCCTCACTTTCTCCATCTGTAAATGGGGCTAATTTGCTCTCTCTGTTGCTACAGTTGTTGGGGGGAGATTAGCTGTGATAATGAAGGAAAGTTCATGGCCTGGGGCCTGATTCCACTTATGGAGTTATCTGGTTAAGCATATTAGCATTAAAAATTCAAACGAACAAGACAGGCGATTCTAGAATTTGGAAAACAAAATACTATTCGAATTGGGATGACTTTTCTTCTGTTTTCTAGGAAGAGCCTGAAAGCACACATTTAAATAAACACATATTGTAATTACAGAGGATTTCGTTCATTAAGAATTCAGAATAATTTCACTGTGCTTTAGGTTTACCTTTGAATGTCTTGTGATGAAAGAACTTAGTAAGAATTAATGATGTAAACAATATTGGATGGAGACGGGGAGGTTTTTGGTCTACTTGAAGTAACAAGTTTTCCCAACCTTTAGAAACATCTACTTACCAGCAAATTAGTGTTAATTAGTGCAGTTTCTTATCAGATCCACAGAACCTCTTCTTGGCTACAGCCTCAGAAGGACCTTGAACTTAAAAATAACCCAGGTTATTTTTGCTTCTGCCATGATGTGTGACCAGGGGCTTTACTTACTCTGGCCGGTCCTTCTCACTGAGAGCTGACCTCAGTAGCTGTGAGATGGAGAAGGGGCTTGACGGGCATCCTGGGAATCTGGGGCAGAGGTGGGGGGAGAGGTTTCCCCTCAAGCACGCGATGAGCACAGACCTGCACGTGATGTGAGTCATGCCTGAATGACTCCAAGTAGTTTACCCAACATGGCATTTGGCAGTTGTGTTCCTGGTCTTTCTAATTGGAAGGGCAAGACGGATTGATGGATGGGGTGCTGCAAGCTGCGAAGTATGTGAGCATTTCAGAGAGGATCTTTGCCGGTCACGTGGTACCACTTGAGTGCCAGTTTCTATGTTGAGGCTGTGTGTCTTGGTACACCGAGTGAACGTTACATTCCTGGTTGTGTGGGGAGCCTGGAGGGTTCAGGATACCTAAATTCCAACTTGGGTTCTGTTAATAATAAGCTGTGGGACATCAGATAAGCCACTCTGGCTATGGATTAGCTGGGTTTATAGCACGCTGACTTCGCTAAGAATGATAGATTGGGGGAAATTAGATGCTTTCAAAGAGTAAACACCAAACGAATGAGGTTTTAGTTGATTGTCTGGTTAAAAGGGTGGACGTGGGCCGGACAATGGTCCTCCCACTCTGCAGCTTCCAAGATGATATTAATCAAAGGCTTATTTCAAGTCAGTTGTGCTGTGGGGCTGTATCCCTGTCTCACACTGTGTCAGCGAACCGAGTGACGATCAAGAAAGTCTCGAGACGACACCAGGCTGAGGTGGCAGAGCAGGCATGCATGATGCAAGTGTCAGGGCCCTTGATAATCTCTACAGACCCCAGTGCTCCACCAAAGACCACAAGATGGAAGGCTTTCTGCTCTTCTCTGTTCAATTTCATGTGGTTTCCCATTCAGAAGAGCGAGAACTAGATTAGAGAACTCCCGAGTTGGCAGCAGCTCACATGAAAGGGATCTGGAGGTTTCCGTTGACCACAAGCATAATATGATCCACCAGTGTGACTGTTGCTAAGAACATGAAAATACGCCCAGGCTGCCTTAATGGACAGATGGCATGCAGATCCAGACAAGTGATGTCACAGGGTCCTCTGGCTGGAGCAGGCCATGTCTAGAGGAATATGTCAAGCCCTGAGTGTCACATTGACCAAAGATAGCCCCTGGGGACATGCAATGGAGGTGTTAATGAAGACACTTTAGTAGGTTCACAGGTATGCTGGGGACCACCAGGATGCTTCCCATCCTATAATCGCATCCTAGACAACTGGGAACCAGCATTTCACCAGATTCCTATATAGTTAGTTGGATTATGTGCTAACTTCAGGTTGATGGACGTGAACAAAGTTGACAGGCTCCATCTCAAGCTTGCCCCGTCAAGTGTCCTCACGATACTGTATCGAGCTCTTTTCCTCTGTTGTCTTATATCATTCAGAATTCCATCTGGAGGCCCCTTAAGGGAACATCCATTTAGAGCATGGAAAGAATGAACCATGAATTTTTATTATACTAAATCAGATGTGGGGAGTTTTTTGTTATAGTAGCTAGCAGTGATAATTCTGACTATTCACAGACAGCTGTAGATAAAATCAATGGGCAATGGGTGTGTGGGGGGGTGAGGAGTTGGGGGAATGATGATTATATATGAATAAACAAGCAGTGTGCTAGATTAACCTTCAGAGGTACCACCCTGCTTTTCCAACTGCAGACCACGTTAAGAGGGTGGAAAATGATTTTATCTTCTTAGGGATTCATATAGGGAAATGACCATTGTCTCTGCCCTCCTTGCTGAACATACTCTGTAGAGTGATAGTTTTTGCTTTAGGCTTTCTTTGTTTTTTACAGTAATCTAATTAGGTCTCCCTTCATTGCTAGTTATGTGACCTTGGCCAAGCTACCTGACTACTCTAGGCCTCTTTTTCTCTGTTTTATGGAAGAGTTATGATACTAACCCTCTTAGTAGTATAAGAACCTATTGTTAGCTAATCTTCTTTCTGTTGCTCAGGGCTTGGTATGGAAGCTACTCTGGACACTCAGGCAGAGATAAGATCTTGATTCTCCAGATACGATGGGATGGTCGGTCTTGATTGGCAACGTGATTGGATCTAGAATGTGCTAAGAGATGTGTTTCTGGGTAAGTCTGTGAAGGCCTTTCCAGGGAGGATTGACGGAGTGGGGAAAGACCCCTTGGAGTGGGCAGCACTTTATGCCTGGTGCCCAGATGTAAGGCAGTTCTAGAAGGAATGAGGTGTTCCCTTTCCTGCCTGTCTGTGCCACTTGCTGGGGCATTTGTCTACCCTGTCATAGTCACTCCTGCCACCATCCTTTGTTGACATCAGAACCTAGCTTCTTTAGTCTTCCAACATAGCTTAAAGACCAGAGGTTCCCTGGGAATCCTCCAGGTCTACAGCGCTAGATTAGGACTACTCAGGCATCTAGCCTTTCCAATGTGAAGACCGACATTGCTAGACTGCCTTGACCCTATTGTGTAAGCCTGTTGAATAAATCCCCCTGACACCAATGTGTGTATGAAAAATACATTGGTTTTTTTGTTTTTTGTTTTTTTTTCAGTCTGTTGGTTTGTTTTCCCCTCTAAAAAACCTTGACTAATACAATCATGAAATCAAGGTTTGGCCTGACTCTGGGTGCTTTTGATGGACTTGGAGTATCTGTAATATCAAAGTTCCCTTCCAGGGTGGGCTGGGAGTAGGGGCAGGCAGGCTGGAGATGCTCAAGCACAGAGAGGATCAGTCACTGTTTCTAGGAGAGGACTCCGTAGGAGAAACTATGATTGGCAGTTGGACAAGGAACTATCCTGCGCTCAAAAAGAAGATGGGTACCAGCTGGGAGTGACGACAAGCACCTGGATCCTGGCAATTAGCTATTGCAGTGCCCCAGGGGACACATGGTCCTGGGGCTTGGGAAGAATTTCTGTGGGAGCTGGTATCAAAAGAGTGGAGATTATCTCCCTTGGGCCAATTAGTACATGTTACTGAAAGGCTATAGGCCATGCAGGAGCCCTCAATTCCTTATGACCCTCAGTCATACTGCTGTGTGGCCTTGGAGGTGCCTAACCTTTCTGGATTTCACTTTTTCCTTCTGGAAACTGGGAATTAGGTTGTACTTCCAAGGTGAGATGACACCGAGGGCTGTGGATATTGAAGACTTTCAGTCTTACCTAGTCAGTGACAAAATGCATAGATACAGTGTAGGTTCCTGGTTCAGTTTGCACCAACCTCTTAACCTAGGCTGGAGCTGTTCAATAAGGTGAGGGGCACCTGAGAACCAGAAGTGTCTAGTAAGATGCCAAAAGTGCAGGAGACAGTCTCATAGAAGTGGGGATGCCAGAGAGCAAATCCCGAGAGGAGCACCCTAAGGCACCAGCCCTCCGATGTGCTGCACTCACTTTACCTGTAGGTGGGAAGGTGATCCCGCGCCCCCCCCTCCCCAAAGACAGGGTGGGTGAGAGAGATGATCAAGGAAAGAGAGTGCAGACACCAAAGATCTCACATCGTAACTCAGGGTTGGCTACAGCTAGTGAGGAGTCTCACACTCTGCAAAGGCTGGCTGGGAGGCGTTTCTTCCAAAGTGAGAGAATGCGCCTTTCCTTTGGCTTTTTTTTCCTCCCCTTCTTCCTTTTGCCAATAAAATAATTAACCCAGGGTTTCCAAAGGCCGCCAGCCCACCCTCCCTTGCTGTTTCTATGGGATGTGGAGAAGCTGGGCTGGCAAGGGGTTTGGCTGGTGACAGAAAGATTGGACAGACAGTGACATGCTGAAAAAGGTGTTGAAGTCCCAGAGGGCACTGGGGAGCAGCCCCTCCTCACTGACTTCTCGTCACCCCAGGTGACATACGACTTAGCACGTCCCCAGGTCTCCTGAGCCACAGATGGCTGTGCAGTTTCCACATGTGTTCAGTATTATCGGTGTTTTTGCAATAATAACTGTGGTCTTGAAAGGGAGTTAAAATTAATTAAAATGCAGCACTCTGCCACATTTTACATTATGAACTTCAGGATGCCTGGCTGGAAAGGCCCTCCTTTCGAAGGGGGTGGGTCATCTCATCCATCCCCCTGCTTCAGCCTAGTTTTTTTTTTTTTTTAAATCTCAGTTGGGTCTGTCAGTCAGCCTTAGAAAATTACCAGTACGGGAACATCTGTAGTCTTCTGCCTTAAAATTATTTCTGCAAAGAAACTCTTTCTTGGTCGTCTTTCTACTGTATTGAAAGAGAAAACCACCAACAGTCAGACATTGTGTTTGTGACTTGCGGAATAATGTGAGCATGCCCATACAGGTTGTGTCTTTCAAACTCTGCTCATCTGAAGACCCGTACTCAGCATCCCTTGGAGAGGCTAGGAAGATGGCACAGTGGTTAGGAGCGCATGCTGCTGTGGCAGAAGACCCAGGTTCAGGTCCCAGCATCCACATCTGTCAGCTCACACCTGCTTTTAATTCCAGTTCCAGGGGAACCTACATTTTTCTGGTGCCTGTGGGAACCTGCACACCTATGTTACACATGTATACACACAGGTCTCCACACACAAGCACATGCGCGCGTATGTGTGTGCACACACACATGCGAGTGCATGCAAGCACAAGCACAGGCACAGGCACATAAAATAAAATTAATAAGGAAAGCATTCCTTGGGTCAGAGGTGAACAACCTGGCTTTTGGTTTACAGCAGATTTTCAAACTCAATTTGGCACCATTGATGTTTAGGATTGGATTTTTCCTGTACAAGGAGTTTTTCTGTCTTGTTCCTTTTGGAATGCTTACCAATGTCCCTTTCCTGTCCCCATTAAATGCTAAATATTCCTCATCCTCTGGGGGGGGGGCAAAATCACATTTAACTGAGAAGTTCTGGCCTGAGGAGAGTCACTCTGGAATCTTGCTCACCTCCCCGCCACTCTCTCAGACCTCCTAGTCCCGATGCATGGAAGCAACCAAGTTGGAATGACATGGGAGCGTGTCATACTCACTCGTGATCCAGGAAATAAGTGACCAGCAATGAATAACATCCTGAGGTTGACAGCTGATTCACTTTTAAAACAAATTAGAGTAGGTACGGATATAGCAACACCATCCCTTGGCCTGCCCCACACTCTGCTGTATTTTCCCCCGGGGACAAGGACTGACCATTACTCCCAGTTTGCACTCACTCACAGCCTGTATGGGATTAGCTACTACTGCTAGTGGGTCACAAGTAGTATAGGGAGTACAAATGATCACTCTCGTTTGTTGTGCTGTGCATTACACCAGCATCCTTTGTGTGTGTGTGTGTGTGTGTGTGTATGTGTGTGTGTGTTGCTGCAGATGTAATCTATAGCTTCATGCATCCTAAGCAAGTGCTCTATCACTGAGCAACACCCCCAGTCACCTCCATGTCTACTCTCTTTGAACTTTGCCTGCAAGATAATCTGGACTCTAGGGTTCTGATGACTCTACTAGCCTGTCTTAGTTACCTTTCTATTGCTGTAAAGAAACGCCATGACCAAGGCGACTTATAAATGGAGGCATTTACTTAGGGGATTGCTTATAGTTTCAGATGGTGAGTCCATAAGGTGGGAAACATGGCAGCAGTAAGTTGGGACAGAGAGACAGAGAGAGAGAGAGAGAGAGAGAGAGAGAGAGAGAGAAAGAGAGATTGGCATGTCATGGGTTTCTGAAACCTCAAAGCCCCGCCCAGTGACACACCTCCCCCAACATGGCTACGCCTCCTAATCCTTCCCAACAGTTCCACAAGCTATGGACCAAACATTAAAATGTGAGCCTGTGCGGCTGTTCTCACGCAACCACCACACGGCCTCATCATTGCTTTTCTTCACTTGCGGCATTTTCTACTGACCCTCACCATTTCCTCTCCTACCTTTCACCCGTTACTCTGAGCACCATTAGCCCTCCCTCTGCCTCACACCACCCTGCTGAGAAGGGGTAAGCACACCGCACATGCAGCTCCCGTGCTTCTCTCCCACCACAGCAGCCTCTTGCCCTCTTGTCTCCTTATGGATTTTGAATTCAGCTTCCCAAGAAGTACATGATAAGATAAGAGTTTAGGAAAAAAACAAAAAGGAATAAAAGTAAGTGGGAGAGGGGTGGTGTAGGGTATGGGGGTCATCAGAGTGTGAAGGCTTGGAAAATCCCTAGCTTGAGGGGAGCTTCAGAGTCTGCCCATTAGAGGAGGCTTCCTGTAGGAAAGGGGTTTGGCACTGTGGACCATCCCCCTACCCCCTCATTGGATGATGATAGATGCCATGTTCCTTTTAGCCAAAAAGGAAGTCTTTCCTTGAAGGCAGAGCTGAGCCCTGCCCCCCCCCCCAAGGCTAGACACGTATGTTCCGTGGTACAAGGACCTGTAGATCTGCTGTGGCTTTTCCGTTTCCCTAGACCAGGCCCTGGGGTATGGCGGGGTGGGGGGTGGGGGAGGTGCCCAAATAAGACTGTGCGAAGACAAACACTGTCATTAGGCGGAGAAAGCGGAGTGAATGGCTGTCGGGAGATAGCAAACTGTTTTCACCCTACAGGGCTTCCAAGGTTTGAACAGTTCGGGTGTTCGATACCTGTAGCTTGCTTTTTATAGTTGGCTGGGAAGGATCTTTCAAGCCTTCTATGTTAGTCACGTGGAGCATGGGGGGCAGGTCACCAAATCCCAAGGAATCCCGGGGCAAAAGGAAAACAGCACCATCAGGTGTGCCTGCCGAACCGGAATGGTTATCTGGTCTGGCAGAGCAGCATCGTGGGTGGCCAGGCAAGCCTCAGATACGGTGTTCCCAGAGAGACTGGGGGTGGGGGATCCTTGCCTTTCCCTTCAGTCTGCCAGAGGACACAGGCAGGAGTGGGCTTGTCACTTGAGTGGCTATCCTCTCAGGGCACAGATTGGAGCCCAAGATTCTAAGGAAACAGGCCCATCCATGCCAAAGCCCCTTTGTGCAGCAAGACAGAGGGCTTTTCTGGGAGGCAGAGGTGCTGTGGGTGGATACCCAGGAGCCTTGGGGTAAGGAGGGGCACATGTGAACCACATGTGTTGTGTGCAGGACGAGAGGGTGGCAGGGTCTGTTTGAGAAAGAGAAATGCCTGTGCGCTTCAGTTTATAGACCCAGGAATGTGAGAAATAAGACTTGATTTTCTTTCCTGTTTGCTTTTGAGATGGGCTTCCTCATGTTGCATAACTGAGGGTGTCTTTGAACTTCTGATCCTCCTGCCTCCATCTCCTGGTGTTTGGTATTGCTCCATCGTGGGTTAGTCCTCCACCATGGGTCAGTGCTCCACCATGGGTCAGTGCTCCACCATGG
>OU015746.1:8403040-8428896 GCA_907169655.1 Acomys percivali
AGAGAGAGAGAGAGAGAGAGAGAGAGAGAGAGAGAGAGAGAGAGAGACATGGTATGTTTGTGGAGGTCTGAGGACAACTTTGGGCAGGCAGGGTTTCTGGTTGTTCGGCACTGTGTCGCCCAGTCTAGCTGCCTAGACTGGACCCACAGGAGCACTGGGATTATAGATGAGCACCAACATGTCCGACTTCACAGGTTCTGAGGACCCAGACTCAGTCCTGATATTTGCACGGTCGATACAGAGACTTTGTCTATTGAGCCATCTCTCCAGCATATATTTTTAATTTAATGTATTTTAACTGAATTGCCCTTCCTGGGTATCTATATACCATGGCAGTGATAGGAGGGGCGTAGCTTAGAAATGAATACAGCCCCACCAGCAAGCCAACGAGGAAAGGCGAGGCATGCTTACTGTTCTTGGTTGGAAGATGACAGAGCCTAGAGAACAGCCTCGGAGCCTCTTGTCAGCGATACTGGGCTGTTGAGTTTTCTGTGTTTACTTGGCCGATGTGGCTCTAGATACTGCTGTGAAGGTATTTTGTAGTGGTAAAGAGAACTGCCCTAGATAATGTGGGTGGGCCAGTCCAACCAGCTGAAGGTCTTGGAAGCAAAACCTGAGGTTTTCTCAGAGACGAAGACATGCTGCCTCCAGACTATAGCGCCAGTTCCCTGCCAGCCAGTCTGCTTGCCTTATGGGTTTCAGACATGCCAGGCCCTGCAATTGCACGAGCCATTTCCTTAGAATAAATCTCCTCATAGACGCAGTCATCCCTCCGTATCTGCGGGCTCTGCGTCTGTGAATTCAATCAATGGTGGAGGGAAGATGTATTTTTTTTTTTAAATTCTGGAAAATTCCAAACAATAAAATTTGAGCATACCTCACACTGCGTACTGCTCTGCCTCCATGGGAGCAAAGTGGTGCTAAGATATTGCATTAAGTACTGTAGTAACTTAGAGATGATTTAACACGCAGAAGCGGGTGTGGAGGTTACCTGCAGGTACTGGCTTTATGGTTAAGGGACCTGAGCATCTGTGGATTTGAGTATAGTGGGGATCCTGGAACCAGTGACCCATAAATACCATGAGATAACTGTGTCTATACATACTTTTGTGTGCACATATACATATGTTTGCTTATACCACACATACATACACGAGCACACACACACACACACACACACACACACACACACGAGCACACACACAGATGAGCACACATACACACGAGCACACACACACACACACACACACACACACACGAGAACACACGAGCACACACGAGCACACACACACACACACACACACACACACACACACACACACACACACACACATACACTTTCTGTTGTTCTGTTCCTATACTGAGACCTGAATCATAAACAAATCTAGCCTTCTCAAAAAATAATATTTTTTTAATCTTTGAAGTTTTCATACATTTATTTGGTGTAGATTGTCTATAGCCACCCACCATACCTTCCTCCAACTCCGTCTGTGCTTTGCACCCATTTTCTTTCCAACTTCAGGACTTCTTTAAAGAATTACTATCATTTTTAACACCTGAGTCCAGTTCGTGTTACCCACATTTTCATGGGGGTGGGGCCAGCCACTGAGGAATGAGCAGTCTCCCAGCAAGGCCATGTATAGGCCCCCCAAAAGAGTGACTTCTCCCTCCTTCCTCAGCCATCAGCTGCTAACAGCTTATCCTATGGAAGTGGGCCCTCAGAGACCTATCCCCCATCCATGCTGGAATTTTGACTGGCTTGATCTTGTGCTGGTCTTGTGTAGAAAAACGACATCTGCTGTTAGTTGATGTGTGTAGAGGTCATGTCACGTCTGGAAGTTGCTGTTTCCCTGTCTCTTCAGTCGGCTTTATCTTTGCCCATATTTGCATACCAGGAAGAGGAGACTGTAAGATCCGCAGAAGAGCCTTCAGACCTCCTCACAAAGGCTGGCCGGGTTCCTGCCTGCTGTTTGCAGAGACATGGGCTGTTCATGCCCCTGTGTTCAGCTCTATTTGGCTTCTGGCCTTTTAAAGTGGCTAGTGATTGATTGGTTCTCCTCTGCCAGTGAGAGAGAGCTTCTCCACAGCTTCCTTGTGGCTGTGAACATCACCCCTGTGACGAGTCACTTCTGTCTTTTTGCAAGCTCTGTCTGTATAGGTGCACACCTTCATAGCACACTTCTCGTCCTCCTCCCTGTCCAAGCTCCCAGGCCTCCTGCACTTGCCAGCTGTCTCCAGTGGCCCCTCTCACTGACCTTCCTCACCACTGATGGCTCCTTGCAAGTGGTTGAGGAAGTCAAGACAATCAGAGGTTGTGGATCAGTGCAAAGACACAGAAGAGGCCACTTGTGATTGTCAGCTCCCAAGGAAGCATCCTCATTCCCTGCTTCGGGAATGCAGGTGAAAAGAGTAGCTTGGAAGAGATATGCTCCATTTAAATGAAAAGAAAATCAGTCATAAAACCTAAAAAACCGTCTTAGGTTGTGTGACTGGGGGAGGGGGAGGGGAAAGGGGAGGGAGAGGTGGAAAGCTGGCCAAAGCTGCCCTCCAAGCTTCCTGTTTTCAGGCAGGCGGGAAGCAGAGAGCAAACATCCTCCTCCTCCGTTTATGGTCTTTGTTCTTGCTCAGCCAGTGTGTGGTGCTGCAGGGTGGCCTCTCTCGGGGGTGCGTGCTCCTGTCTGCGTTATCTTCCTCGGATCAAAAGGGAGAGCGCATGAGAGAAGGTGTTCCGGAGGCCTGGAGACCGCACACATGCCAGCTACGATCATGATCAGCAAAGCTGAGCCTGAGACCTGTGGGGAAGCCAGGATTGTGTCCTGAGACCCGTCTCCTCCCTGGAGACTGCTTGTCAATGCACCAGGCACTAAGTTGAGTCCTGGGGGGGGGGGGAACAGGACCCACCCACCCCCATGCCCTAAAATCAGGTCCCTTAATGAACTGAATCTAAGGATAAATAAGTAACATTGACTAAGGCCGACAACACAAATTAGACCATCGGTTCCTTCATGAGGCCTCGGTGAGCATCCTGTTCTGCTCTGAGCGCATTGAGCAGCTCTCTTCTATTTTTCCTCTCTCAAGATCTGAACAGCCCCCAATCACTCCTCCCTATCGGCCCAACCCAATCCCAGTTGACACCAGTTTACACCAGTTTCCCTGTGTGATTACTAAGAGAACTCATCCCTGTCTTGGAGTGTGTCAGTTTAGTCAAGTCTGTAATCTCAGTAGATGAGACAGGAGTCTCCGAAGTAAGTTCAAAGCCTTTGAAGGCCTCAGAGTGAGGTCCAGGCCAGTCTGGGTGACTTAGTGAAACATTTATCTCAAAAAAAATGAAGTAAAATGAACTGGGGATAGAGCTCAGTGCTAAACTACCTGCCTTAATGTGTATGAGGTACCAGACTCAATCCCCAGTACTGGAAGAAAAACAAAATGTCCGAGATAAATGGCGAATTCTAGGTTCTCCCTGGCTATGGCTTTGCTGAGCAAGAGGGTTTGATTGTGGCGGGGGGTGGGGGGTTGGGGGGGAGGGGATGCAGGAGTGGGGACAGGGGAGGGGTTAAGACCAACTGGGCTATTCAATCACCTGGAACATGAGGCCTCTAAAGCCAAGACTGGGGTCGTGGTGCCTGGCTTCCTGTGCAGTCTGGGGAATGGTTGAATAAGAAGGAAGAGCAGGCAGCAAGGAGGCATGGGCCAGAGTCTGGGCATCTCTTCCCTGTGGGAAGTTAGCCCTGGCTGCCGAAGCCTGTCATCAGCGAATGGCTGAAGATTCAGCCCAGGGCTGCAGGGACATGGCAGAACCGAAGAAGAATCCAAGCGCGAAAAGAATCAGTCTTCCGAGCCTGGTATTTGTGGCAAGATGTTCCCACACGTCTAGTGGGTTGGATAGCTGAGAATACATGTCATTTGTTTAGCGTTTGGCACGGACAGGGCATGTTTGCATGTGATCTGGCTTGGGGCTCCCAGTCATGGGAGGCAGGGAGTTACCACCCCCACTGTTTTTACTCTTTAGGGTGAGGGGGAAACTTGTCCCAGACTGCACAGCTCAAAGGTGCCAGTATGTAGCATCTCCAAGAGCCCTGCACTCCGAGACTAAATCTTCTACCTCATTTCTATGGAGACAGCTTCAAAGCTGCACCCAAAGTGTTTTGCATAAGATAGGTGCTCAGATGCCCACTGCAAAGTGAGCTTGCACCCGGAGACCAAGGCTGAGGTTTTGTTCCTGTAGTTTGTACCATTAGAAGATGGACCAGGAGCTAGGTGTGGTGGCGCACACCTTTAATCCCAGCATTCAGGGAGGCAGAGGCAGACAGATTGCTGTGAGTTTGAGGCCAGCCTGGTTTACAAATTGAGTCCAGGCCAGCCAAGGCTACACAGAGAACTCTTGTCTCAGGGGGAAAAATGAGGAGGAGGAGGAAGAGGAGGAAGGAAGGAAGGAGAGAAAGAAAGAAAGAAAGAAAGAAAGAAAGAAAGAAAGAAAGAAAGAAAGAAACAGGACCAAGGAAACTGATACCTCAAGCATTGGTGCAAGGCCTCTGTCAGAGCACCCACGAGCTAAGCGAAGGCATCGCATAGGCTGATTTCTATTTCTAACTTGCCGCTGTCCATCCCTAGCACCAGCCAGGGCCACGACCCAGCCCTGTAGGCAGCAGCCATGTGCAGTGTTTCCAGAGCCCAGCTGCAGGGCTGCCATTCTCACTACGTGATTGGGGACATGTGAAGGCAGGGCAATTGAACTGCCGGTGACCCCGAGGAGCAAGGAGGCTAATTAAAGCTTCTCTCCCCACACTTCAGTCAAGCCCCTCCTGCCCTTCCTCCCGATGGAGGGGCTGATAAGGAGGGATTGGATTTATGAAAAGAGATGAAGATGTTTGGATAAGCCGAGGTACCAAGGAAAGCCGGCCAGACGAGTTAGGGCCTGACCAAGGCAGCGGGTGGCTGACAGAGCCTTACAGGCAGTCAAGACAGTAGAAGAGGAAGGGGGAGAAAAAAGCACTAACCCTGACACCCCTCAGGCCTGGCCTCTTAGCAGTTCAGATGGAAATGGAGGTTTACGGACGCATGCCAGCGCGCTCACACGCACGCGTGCACACACAACACACACAAACCGAGCAGCAGCTCCAAGACCTGCCACTCAATCCCTCGTGTTGGAATCAACACCAGGGCAGAAAGCCCAATGAGTGGGGATCTGAGAAGGAGAACTTTTCCACTCAGAGGTGAAGAGGCCAGACTGCTCCCCAGGAGCCAAACGCTGTGCAAAGGGCTTTGCACGCAGCCTGTCCTCGCTCTGGCCTTCCTTTTGAGTGGTGTGTTTGTTATCAGACCCGTGGTGCTGCTGTCTTACCTGCAGCTCGTAGATGTTTGGTAACTCTTTTAAGGACACAGAGCTACGAAATGATCTGGAGATCAAAACCAAGTAGCAAATTTCAAAGACTGTGTCTTTGTTCCAAGTGATGACGATGCTAGCCGTTCCCCTGGGCGGTGTGGCACAGTAGGACTGCAGGAGCGTCTACTTTGCTTTGAGGTTTGTCCTGGACTGTCCTGACTCACTTCGGCATCGGCTATTCCTATCTGTCCACTTCCATCAGCCCCTATGGCAGTTACTGGGAGAAGGCTGCTGACTGAGCCTGAGCCTGGGGACCCAGTGCCCCAGAGCAGAGCCATAAGCCCTGCCTGTGGGAAGCCCTGGCTTCCGAGTGACCTGAAATGAAAATATCTAACATACTCTTAGTATAGGCACCTTGGGGGGCGGGGGCGGGGTGTGCTGTTGCTTCTCTGGACTCTTAGTTTAGTGCCTGGTTCTGCCTGTGCCTAAGTGGGATGGCTGCCCCTTGCCTACCTGGCCTCTGTGCAGCCAGCCAGCCAGCCAGCTACACTGAGCCTGTGGGCTGTGCATAGAAAAAGCAGAAAAGCAGAAAACGCTCGTCGGCCTCCGATGTTGGGCCAAGGGAATGGCTGATGTTAGTGTTGTGTCCTCGGAGCTGATGTGGACCACTGTGATGCACTCCTAGATTACACAGAGAGCTAGAACCCAGCATGGTGGGGAACCAGTTCTAGTCTCATAGGAGGTCAAGCCTAAGGGGAGGAGCCACACCTTCAGACGTGGCTCCTCCCCTTCAGCAGAGCCGGAATTACCTCCTTGCCTTTAGCCTAGAGCAAAGACTCATTCTGTGGCAGGAGCATCAGCTTGATCAACCGATTTCCTGTGCTTTTAACCCTTTGTGGTGAGTTCTTCCTCACTTAAAAAAAAAAAAAAAAAAAAAAAAAGCAAAAATAGGAACCAGCTCCTTTAAACCTGACCTAGGCTAGTCATATCCAGTTTTGGCCGGGAGGTAAGTATGACAGTATAAAGGCAGGCTGGAGGAAACCTTTGTGTTCTGATTTCAGGTGTCTAGCCTTCTGGTTAAATGCAAAGCGCGATGTATAAAATCAGCCGGGTTTATTGAAGCCAACACCTCTGACTGGGTTTTAACACTGGTCATGGCACCCACGACTCACTTCATTAGTGTCAGTTTAACAGTTGACTACATAGGCCAGGGGTAATATTAATGATTACTTGTGAGTTGGGTGGACACGGAACTCTTACATAGAAAGCTGCTGGCTTTTGCTGGTTTGTTGTTGTTGTTGTTTGTTTGTTTGATTTTTAATGGGCAGTGTATTGTTGAGTGGGCTGTGATGGGCAGTGTGGCCAGGAGCTGCTAGGAGAATACATACAAAAGACCCTGAAACCACAGTAGGGCTAACTGGGCCTCAGCCTGGTGTTGGGCCCAGAAAGTTCCTGGGAAGGTAAGCTGCCTCCCCTTTGGGACCCAGTCTTTGTGTGAACAAGGGTTTTCTCTCCAGAGCCAGAGACCTGTGCAGAAGGGAGCTCCCTAAAGCTCAGAGGTGGAGAGAGCAGGCCCCCAGCCTCCTCTCTAGGAAGAAGCTGCCGGGGAGAGGCCTGGGCTGGGTGTTTCCCGTGCCAAGAAGGGAATGCCCACCAGTGATTTACACAGACATTTATAGAAAGCGTACAGGTTTACTCATTCATAAAATAGAAGAACACAGTGTTTTCTCCCTGGCCGGGCTCTTGGGTAGTGTGGCTGATCACAATCATTTCCGGACATGCCCTGATTTGCCCGAAGGGAGAAGGCCAAGGCTGCATGGGAACTGGTTACAAATGGAGCCGCCCCAGTGGGGCTTCCTGCCCCATGCAGGACTGGAGCTACACTAAGCTGATAGCAAGGGTCTCCTCCCAGTCCTGAGGCAACTCATCCTCCTCCTACACACTCCGCCCTCCGGGGATTCCCAACCTGTATGTAGGTCCTGAGGACTGTGTCCCCCGGGAACTGGTGATACGAGGCCTTGAGTGCCACCGTGTGAGATCACAGGAGTGAGGGCAAGCTCCCTGATCCAGCCAGGCTACCCATAATATCAGATTAAAGCAAGTAGTTTAGTGGGAGCACATTGGGGCCTTCCCATCCGCAGAGGCCAGTGTTCAGCCACTGATGACTCACTGAGCCAGCCAGTGTCTCCCAGGACTGGACCTGGCAGCCTTTTCTGTGGGGCCGGCCAGTGGGTGGGCAAGCAAGTGCCCATCTTTGTCAGAACCACAGACCCACAGAGAGTGATTTTCTTTCTCTTGGTGCTGCTCTGGGTCTTCTGGTTCGGGATGCCAAGGGCTGTGGGCTGAGCGTTAGCGGTTGATGTGTGACCAGTGGAGCTGGCGGCAGGCTGCTGAACAAGAAGCTAAAACTAAACACTAAAAGGCCATCAAAGAGGTTGGTGGCCTGGACCAGATGTCCCTTGGGCATGCTGTCTCCTCTAGGAGGGGCTCCAGCTAGACTCTGCTGTGCAAATCCCTGAAAGGCCTGAGGAACCCTGAGTGCAATCCCACAGACAAGGGGGAACGAGGAGGGCGAAAGCCAGCTGTGTGGAAGAAGAGGGCTATAGCAATTGCTCTAGTGAATTTCTGCCCATTGCTCTAATAAAACTCTTGCCGTTCTGAAGGCCTGAATAAAGAGGGTTCAGCAAGGTTGGTCTCTTCTGGGGCCCCTCCTCTTCCTTCCTTGCCAACTGACACATTATCACAGTGTCCCCATATGGTTACCTCTCTATGTCTGCACATGTCTGTCCTAACCTCTTCTTGTAAGGATAGCAGGTATATTGGGTTGGGGCCGCTGCATGGGACTGCAGTTTCACCTTGGAAATCTGCGATGGCTGCCTTGAGGTTGACGTCTGGCCCATACAGAACCAGGACACAAAGCAGACTGTGTTATTTGCTTTGGGGTTTAGCATCCATTCATGAGGCCTCATCAGTGTAACTCGTCCAGGGAGAAGTTGGACCCTCGACAGGTGCATTGCTGACAATACCAAATAACTAACTAATCTGAGACCAAAGAGGTTCCTGTAAGTATGCATTCATTGTCTTCCAAGGGAAGTCTATGTTACCTCCCAGGCCAGAGCCTGTGCACAGGGGCACAAGACCTTAGATAAGTCTGCTGCCTTCAGAGCCTTGGAGTAACTACCCGCAGCAGTGCTCTCTGTGAGGAGATCCGAGCGGGGCGTGAGGGGACGCGTCAAAGAGCTGGAGACTCTGCTGCCAAAAGAGAGAATGGTAATAAGGACCCTTGTGTTGAGGCTGCTAAAAACTGCACAGAAATCCACAAAAAATGCCAAGAATGTGGCATTGAGAGCTGTGTGTCTCTTCCCTGTATCTCCAGATCCTTACCTCTCATTTCCAAGAACATTCCTTCAGAGGCTGAGGCACACTCATACACTCTGTGAATCTCTTTCCTGAGGTTCCTTTTCTCCTGAAGGCCTTATGTTCCTTAGGCTTTTGTGTTTGTTCTGTAGAGGGCTCATCAGCTCCTGTGGGAAGCAGTATCGCTCCCCACAGGGTGGGAAGAGAGCCACAGGAAGCTCCCTCTGCGTCCTTCAAAAGCTGGTCCTTCCGGATGTGTGGGCTGCCTCATGTTCCCTTGGGGGACGCCTGCGGTATTCATAAAGCCATTTGTATTTAAATTACAAGAGTGATGTGGAATCTTGAAATATGAGTTTTGATACAAGGACCCAACAAAGCCAATTCGAAGGTGTTGCTGCTGGCCACATCCGGCATACGTTTGAACACCATTGTAAGCTTAGTAACGGCATCAGTGACAGGAAGTCAAAAGCCCTTGGTGATAGGTACATGAATAGGCAGTTAGATGAGAGGAGAATGGATGGGTACATAGACAGACAGAATGTAAAATGTCCCCATAGACTTATGTGTTTGAAACACTTGGTCTCCAGCTGGTGGTGCTATTTGGGAAGGAGGTGGAGTCTCAGCAGAGAAGTGGGTCACTGGATGTAGGTGGGCTCTGAGGTTTTACGGAACGTCCCCACTTCCTGTTCACTCTCTGCTTCCTGACTGCAGATATAAGCTGACAAGGAACCTTCTGCCTCTTGCTGTTATGTCCCTGCCCCCCCCCATGATGGCTTATGTCTCTTGAACTGTATGCCCAAATAGACCCCTCCCTCCTCAAGTTGCTTCCCGTCTCAGTGTGAACAGCAGATAATTAACACAGTAGGCTTTTACTAATTGCATTCTGAGGGCTGAGCAGTAGGTATGGGAGGAATCCTAGTGTTAGGAGATCATTTGAAAGCCTACGAAGGTTGAAGCAGGTGATGATCTGCTCCCCCTCCTCCCCCCACCCCACCCCCCACCCCTGGGTAGAAATCTAGAATCACGATGATATTGGTAGTAAACAAGAGATCTGCAACATGCTAATATGTGTTCTCTGGGGCTGCTTATGACTTACAACAACTGGTATGAATCCTAAAAAAGCAGCTAACATTAGTAAGGACATTGGGAAAACTTGGGAATTGCCACCATCACTGTGGGACAAATGGCAGCTTGTGCCTCCAGAGGTCTCAACATACCCTATGTAGCACACCAGCAAGGGTACACATTGCCTCTTCACAAGGACTTGCCAGGTCAGACGTCCCTACTGCTCATAGTATTCTGTTGCAGGGGGGGGGAGGTGGGGGAGGTCAGGTGTGGTGGTAGACTCTAATTTCATCCCTCAAGAGTCCAGAGCTGGGCCAATCATGGATTTGAGGCTTGGCTGACTGCAGAGTGGGATGACCCTGCCTCAGGACACAAAAGGCAAAAGTGACCCCCAAGAGCTGCTTCTGCCACCATGCCCCGCCCCCCTGCCTGCTGCCTTCTCATTTCTACCGTGAGGTGTCAGTCAGAATAGACACATCTCTTAAATGGCTATCAGTAGGGAGTTTGGGCACAGCAATGGAAAAAAAGTAACAGATACAAGTGGCACGTACCTACCTTGTCTTTAAGTGGCACAGAGCCACTCTGTTCAACCATAATGATAAATGCTTTGCAGTGTTGATAATGACCAACTCTGGGCCATCGCCTCATCGTGCCTTTCTATATGCTTGCAAATTTCCCCAGATGGAGCGTATTTTACAAACAGCACCACAGAAAATGCATAGGGTGTAGGCCCCACCTGCCTTTTCAACACAATGCCCCAACTTTGCTTTCTATTGAGTGGATTGCCATCCAGTTGGTAAAGCGGCCAAATCCTATCCCTTCTGGCTTCCCTCCCTCATCTAGTGCACCAGGGTCCCAACCTCATCTCAGTGTCCCGAGGCAGGAGTTTGAAGCCAGCCTGGGCAGTGCAGTAAGATCTCATTTCAAGGAAACAGTACAAAAGCGCAAATCAAGAAGCGGGCCCTGTTCCTTCGTGTCATAAAGTTGGGGTTGTTTCAGGACTCCTCAGCCCAGGAATTACAGGTACATGGCTGTAAACCCCCCAGCTTTGTAAAATTATGGCTTCCGGGGATTGAACTCAGGTCCTTGTGACCTGAAACTGAAACGATGTTCTCTGTGCTTATCATGACTTCTGCTCCTTCCACTGACAAATGATGCTTAAGATGATTAGTGTTTGTATGTGTGTGAATGTGTGTGTGTGTGTGTGTGTGGTGTATATGTATACGTGCTAATGCACATGTATGACTGTGTGTGTGTGCATGTGTGTGTGCGTGTATGTGTGTGTGCAGATGCCAACAGTCAGAGTTGGGTATCTTCAGTTTCTCTCCCATCTTACTTTTTGAGACAGGGTCTCACTGTACTGCAGTTCACGTGTTGGCTCACTGGCCAGTGAGCTCCCAGAAGCCTCCTGTCTTCTCTCCCTAGCACTGGCATTTCAGGTACACTCTGCTCTACCTGGATTTTATGTGGGTGCTGGGGATCTGAACACTCTTCCCACACCTGTGCACCAAGCACCTTACTGACTGAGCTGTCTTCCTAGCTCCACAAACTGTTGTTCATCTTCCTGTTGGCTGACACCGCAGTCTCTTATCAGGTGGGGCAGGAGCTGTGGTACATGGCTTCCCACTTCTGCTCTTGCCTTCCTGGTTCTTGCCCTCGATTCATAGCCCATGGTTGGCCCAGCTGCTCCATGAAGCTTTTCTGGCCTGCTCCAGCACACAGGGCAGATTTCTCCAGTTTGTCAGGGAGGTTACAGGCAGCCTTGTGTGATCCTGTTTAATGGTCCTGTCAAGTATTCCCAGCTCTTTGCCTACCATGAGTGTGTTAGGGCTATGCTTCTTGGCCCTTCGGGGTTGGGTAGGACCACACTACAAGTCATGGGGAGAAACTGCTGGTAGCTGGGCTGCGTCTTGAGCCACATGTGGTAGGGCATGTCTGTGGTTTGAGCTACTTGGAGGTTGAGGATTACTTTAGCCTAGGAGTTGGGGACCAATCAGCCCAGGCAGAATTAATGTGACCCCCATCTCATCAAAGAATAAAAAAGAAGGTGGGTGTGGCTTCTCTCCTTTTCGTCTTCCTTGTTAACCAGGAAGCTTCCAGTGGTGCCAAGTTCTGACGATGGCCAGATCGCGCAGTAGAGTCACTGGCTAGCTTGCAACAGAATATGTTCAACACCAAAAAAAAACAAGCTGTGTATAGTGGCGCATGCCTGTTATCCCAGCGTTCAGGAGGCTGAGACAGGGGATTGCAAGTTTGTAGCCAGCCCAGGCACACTAAAACCCAAGAAGTGAGCTTTCATTGGTTTGCGTCACAGAGATTGTTTATTATCCTTTTAAAAATCTTTTCTATCCTCTTTCTTGGCAAGAGTTTATGTATGCATGTACATACACATGCTTGTGGAGGCTAGCAGTCTGTCAGCCCTAGGTGTTGATCCTTGGGTGCCATCCATTGTGCCACTCACTGTCTGTCTCTGTCTCTGTCTTTGTCTCTCTCTTGTGTGTGAGGTGTGTGTGTGTGTGTGTGTGTGTGTGTGTGTGTGTGTATGTGTGTGTTGAAACAGAGCATTGAACTTGACCTAGAACTTGCCCACCTGCCAGCTCCAGAGATCTACTCCTTAGCCCCGAAACTATAGGTGCATGGGTGTAAATGCCCCAGCTTTGTAAAAACATCGTCTCTGGGGATTGAACTCAGGTCCTTGTGTCTATGCAGCTTGTACTTTCTTGACAGCTACCCTGCCCCCCACCCCGCAGCCCGCTGTCCTCTTTGCGTGCTGCCCATCATCACAGATGGGTGTTCTCTGCCTAAATAGCCCTTCTGTCCACAGACAAGTTAATTTTCATTTCCAAACCCTTTGGGCATCTCCTCTTTGCTAGTGCCCTCAAGAGTTACAAACTCCCTTCCAGATGCTACGTCTGCTTATACATTTGACATAGCCTGTCTACTAAATGCTAGGCGCGCTGTGCTATGTGCCACCAATGCATTCAAGTCCTGGCCTTCCTGGGCTTCTAGAAATGTATTTATTTTAGCCTCAGTCTCCCTCTGCTCATATAAATGCCAGGAAACCAGACGACAGCCATAGCTAGGCTTATATTGCCATTTGGTGTAGAAATTGGAAGCGTTAAACATTTGTTAAACTATAGGAGAGCCCCATTCCCAGCATGTTTCTATAACACATACATGCAATGTGCACATATCTTCGGCTCTCTTGCTTTGTCTGCTGTTGTCAGCTGAATCTGAAATGTCCCCAGTAGGGTCTTGTTTTGGAAGGGTGGCCCCCAGTTGGTGGCGCTATTTTGGAAGGTTCTGGAAACTAGGAGTTGGGACCTAGCTGGCAGAAATAGGTTCCCAGAGATGAATGGTTGAGGGGTACACCCTCCCTCCCTCTGGTTCTGCTTAATGAATTCTGCCAAAGCTGAGGTCAAGGGGGTGTTGGACACATGTGCGTGTGCAGCCAGGTCTACAGTGACTCTCCCATGTAAGTCATAGGGATGTGGAGGAGATGACCAGGAACATGGTCCAGCAATGTGCTCACTTAGCACAAAGATGGTCACTAGAGAGTGGTACCTTTCCTTCCCCAGGTGCAGGTACTATGTCCTTGCCTTGACCTGGCTCATGAACAGGGAAAATGGAGACAGTCTTGAGTCTAGTCTTAGATTTACCAACTGTTACTTCTTGGCCTAGATCCTTCTCTGAGAATTGGTACCCCCATCTATAAAACAGGAGTAGGCGTGGGGGATTGGGGCACATGGAGGTCTTTGCTTCTTTGTTTTCTCAATGGCACAGAGTTCCAGAACAACTCTGTTGGGAGAACCAACATGGTTCAAGGCAGGGACAGCTCTGGCCTCCTCACAGCCATTGGACATACTAGCTTGTGTCCTAGACTCCTGGGAACATTTTTGGCATTTAGGGGAGAGGCTTTAGTGTGCCAGTTTCTAGCCAGCCCTGCTTGTGATTCTCAGCAGAGAAAGCTGGCAGAGGAAGGCCACACACCCTCCCCTGTCCTTGCCTGGTGGTAACACTTCAGTAGGCTCTCTAATGAGCTTACAGCCCTCCCAAAAGCCAGGCTTGTTTGCTTCTCCTGGGAGCCTGGCACCAAGCCCTAGATGCTGTCATTGTCTTGGGGACAGACTCCCCTACCCCCAGTGCCTTAAGTGGCTCACTCTACTAGACCAGACAGCTTTGCCTCAGCCTGGGCTGCCCACCCTGGGGACCTAGAGCTATTCTCCATCTTTGTGGCTACTGACAGGGACCCGGAGCAGCTTACTTGGGTGTGAGCGAGTCTGTCCATGAGTGTGTCCGCGTGTCTGCCTGTTCCATCCGGAAAGTTCTCCAGCTGGGTTTGGGGGGGGTGGGGTGGGGGTGGGGGTGATCTGCAGACTCTTCATTCACAATTTGTTGTGGGTTCGTTATTTCTCTTCCAAGAGAGGCGGGGGTGTGGTTGCAAAATAAATCTTAGTTATTTTTTTTTTCTTCTCCCCAAAGAAATCATTGTGTTGTAATGCAGGAGAGCCTGGGCTGATGACATTTTTATGGGGCTGCAGCTAGTGAAGACTGTCGTGTCTGCCTGGGCCATCCAGAGGGTCCATAGATTTCTTTCTCTCTCCTGTTGTCATCCCCACCCCCTTTCTCTCTCAGCAATACAATTTCAGTTCAATACTTGTCTGGAGTTCCCAGTGGGGCTACCTAGTCACATGGGGGTGGGCCTGGGGGGAGATGACATCATATCTTTGCCAGATGATTGGCTGCTTCCAGGCTTCAGGAATGATATCATCCCTGCTTGGACCTCCCACCCCCCCACCCCACCCCCTGCCCCTTCACTTCTAGGTCTTTACTGGCTGGGTAAGGGCCCCCACCACAGGATACCCCGTTGCCTTGGAGACCACAAGTTTTCAACCTTGTTGTCTGAAGGGATGGTCATTCATTATATGTGTGACACGGGGGTAAAGGGTGTTGGGAGGGAGCCCCGGGGAAGGACGGTTTTGAGGGAAGGCTGCGGACAGCAAAATAACGAACAAACATATGTTTCACGCATGAAAAGCAGTCAGAGATGGCAGCGAGGGAAAGGTCACAGTGAGCGACACTCCGTACACGGAAAACTGAAGACAGAATTCTAAAGACGGACAAGCGCTGGCCAAAATATTGTGGAAAGTGGACCCCCCCCCCGCCACCCCCCCAAGAGACAGCTCATTAGAAAAGCTGTGGTGTGTGGATCCCAGGAGGTGTGTCATGGGGGCTGGGGGGGGGCTTGTTGAGGCTCTTTGCGGGAGGGGGTGTTGAGGCTCTTTGCACAAGAGCCAGCTCCTCTGTCCCCGCTGTCTGTGGATACCTAGGCAGCTCTGTCCCCCCAACCAGCTTGTCTTGGGAAGCAAGAAGCTTAATCGAACACTGACCCTGATAAGGGCCCACCCCCTGTAGCTCCAGAAGCTGTGGGTCCCTCCAAGAACTGAGAAAGAGCTCCTCAATGTGTTCCCATAAGTGGAGGGAGGCAGAACTGCATATAGATCTGTGCAGGGTGTGTCTGTGTCCTGGTGGCTCACTGACTTGATCGCAGGCATGGATCTTCTTCACTAGGAGACGTTGCAAGCACCACTTTCCCAAGCTGCTCTATTTTCATTTATTTATTTATTTTTGTCTTTTGAGACTGGCCCAGACCTTGCTATAGAGACCTGGGTCACCTGCGGTTTATTATGTAGACCAAGCTGGGTTTAAACTTTCCAAGATCCTTTGGCCTCTTACTCTCCCAAGTATGGGGGAAATCACAGGTGTGCGCCACTATATCAGGCTTCCCCCAGATAGTTGAGAGAGAGCAACATTTAAGTTCCCTTTAGTCCTACCTTGCTTTGCTTCTCCACAAAAGCACATTTGACTTCACTCCACCACAGATGGAGTCTTAGGTGATTTTTGTTGTTGAGCAAACAACATGGAATGCCATGATCAGAGCTGGGTTGTCTGTTAGGCAGTTCTTTGATGCAACGAGACACAGTAAACTCGAGATCTGTGAGGCTATTACTGGTGTTGATAGTGTCTCTTTAATAAGGAGTGCATTGTAATGCAGCTAGAGGAATGTTGTAATAAACATATGACTACTAACATGGTTGTTTCTTCTCATTATTAGGTGTCAGGTACATAGCTGTATGTGCTATGTTTGTATCTTGACAGAGCAATAAGCTTCTTTGCACCCTTGTCACTACAAACAGATGACTAAGGCATTACATAATGATGGGATTATGGTTGTACTCAGCCCATTGTTAGTTTGCAACATTGCCATGTGGCACACAGCTGCCCATTTATGCATACCCACAACATATATACCAGTATCATGCATACACATATTGTGTCTGCACATTTGAGTCTGTCTGTGAGTCTATCTGTATTGTAGACACAGAATATATGCATTGTGTATGTGTGTGTGTGTGTGTGTGTGTGTGTGGTATATGTGTGTGGCTGTGAGTGTGCACCACAGAGGCCATTTTATCAGTTTATGCTTTGTTCCTTTGAGACAGGTCTCTCACAAACTATGGAGCTGGGCTGGTGGCCTGGAACCCTCCACACTGCTGAGGTTCAAGGTACACGCTTGGCCATATTGGTTTTTTTTTTGGGGGGGGGGCATGCTGGGGATTTGAACTCGGGTCCTCATACTTGCGCAGAAAGTACTTGTCCCCAATCCCTGTTATTTAAATTCAGATACATAGCCATGCCTATGAGGGTCCTGATGTGCCTCTGTGTGGTTGTATTTCCTCAGTTCTGCTGTTTGAAATTTCCAGCAAGATGTGGGCATTACAAATATCCCTGGGGTGTGGGTGGGTGAGGGAGGGTATTTTAAAACCCAATCATTAGAGACAATGTTCTGAAGAGCAAATGAATGAAACTGCAAAGCTGAAGTGGCCAGATGCCCGTCATCTCAGAGAAAACGGTGTGCATTTGTCCCCAGTGGGGTGGTGATGTGAATGCTGCTGGAGTCTGTAGGTCACCTGTGCTTGCCTTGGCCTGTTTCTTAATCATAGAAAGATCTCCAAGGCCTCAGAACATGGGTGTTCCTGGGAAGCCTCTGATTTACCCTTCACCCAGTTAGCCAAAGAATGGATATTAAGATTCACCCAAGCTTTCACCCCAGAAATCACACACTTAGAGCCACCTGTGTCTTCTGCTTTCCTCTCCAGATGCTAGGGCTGTGGAGACAGTTGTTCCAGCTGTCTTTCTGAGCTGGAGATTAGGAAGGCTTTGGGGGGAGTGGGTATGTGGGGGGCACGTGTGTGTGTGCATGCGCGCACACACATGTAGAGCCTGAGGGTTATGTGGAGTCATCCTCCATGACTTTTTCACTTTGTTAATTGAGGCAGGGTCTCTCAGTTCCACCCAGACCACAGCAAGATGGATAGTCTCGTCAGCCAGCTTGCTCTAGGAATCCTCTTCTCCCCTTCCCAGACTGGAATGCTGCTGTGTCCACCATTTCTGTGGGTTCTTGGGATCAACACTCTCATTTTCGTATTGGAGAAGCAAGTACTTTAGTCACCGAGCCATCTTCCCATTCCCATAGGATAATTTTTCACTCATCCTTGTATATCACTCTTTGAGGGACTCACCAAGAAGTCCATTTTTTCCCTTGGGCATGCCACTTCATCCATCCTTCCCACCTCCAAAATTAAATGCATTATAGTTAAATAAAATTAGACACTTAGTTTACAGTCACACAAGTCACCTTCTAAGTGCTCGGTAGCCTTCTGTGACTACACCTACTATCCTGGAAGCTGTAGTGGAAGGACTTGTCTGACATTGCATGAGGTCAGCGTGGGCCAGATCCAACCTGGTCTCTCCAATGGTGTAATCTTTAGCTGAGTGTCTGGCTTTCTGGGCCAATTTCCTCATAGCTCCTACCACCTTGAGTTGCTGGGGCCTTAAAAGAGTGGATCCCTGTAAAGCTCATAGGATAGCGTTTGGGACAGAATCACCAACCAATCCTGCCCATGACCATCTGCATGGAAGCCTGGTGCTGGCTGCTGATGCACGCCTATGGCCTGACTGCGAATCTATATTACATTGTTTTTTTGGGAACAAGTATCTCGACTCCTCTGCCAAAGATGCTCTTTGACCTCCCAGAGAGCACCTATGGAGCCTGTCACTTTGTCACCCTCTAAAGTCCCTTTCAAAGGCAGAAGCCTCTCTTATGAGTAAGAGGTGCTTATGGGAGAGCTAAGAACCAGCTCTGGGGTTAGAACTGAACCCTCGCAAGCTCTAGGCTGAACCCTAGGATGAAGGAAGCTCTGTCTGTCGCCTGCCTTGGATCTGGAGTGGCACGCAGAGACTCTGGCAATGAGGTTGAATTCGCCTGGCATTCCTCTCCGGTGACCTAATGAGCCGACCTAACTAAATGACCATGAGACAGAATGTTTGTGTGAACTACATTAGAAAAGTTCCTCGGAACTTCCTGAAAAGGGAGATAATGTATCTAAATAGCTTCCTGTCTCTCCCCTGCCAAGCAGCAGCAGAGTAGACTCTCCTACCGGGGAATTATTTAGCACGGGGCGATCCAGACCCTCCCTGCTTGGAGGAGTGAGTGGGGCTGCGTAGGGGAAGTGAGTGGGCCACGAGGCTCTCCAGATGCTAGGGCTGTGGAGACAGTTGTTCCAGCTGTCTTTCTGAGCTGGAGATTAGGAAGGCACAGGGATGGAGCAGGAGGGAGGGAGGGTCTTGAGGGGCGTGGGACCAAAAGGACAGGTTTTTAGGGCTGGGTGTCATCAGACCTTGGAATAAGTTTTTGCTCTGATTCTTAGAAACCCCAGTTCATTCGTGTCTTAGCAAGAGAAGGAAGAACAGATTGCTTCCTGCCTATGGGACTGCTTCCAAGCCCCTGTGTGTGTCTCTTTGGAAGACCTTTCCCTCCCTATTAAAAACATGTTTGGGGGCTTTGCTTTATATGGAAACTACAATTTTACATAAGCAAAACCGCAAAATGGAAACCAGAAAGCCCCCTCCCCCCCCCCCCCCATCCCCTCCCGTTTCATTTGCTGGGGTGAGGCAAGCCTTTCTCAAGTCACGTGATGTGCTCCCCACCCAAGCCTTACTTTCCAGAGGTGTGGGCGGTGGGACAAGGGAGGTGGAGAAGGTGTCCCTGGGGACTAGCTCAAACAGATGAGGCCAGCTGCCTGTGGCTCTGGAAATATCTGAATAGAGGTCTCTCTCAGCATCCTTCCTCCCTTCAATACCAAACCCCATCCCTGCTCACTCTCTAGCTCTTACTCAGTTTTATATTGCATTTTATAAATTATTTAAAAAAAAATCTTTTCATACAACATACTTCGATTGTATTCTTTCTCTCCCTCAATTCCACCCAGATCCTCTCCACCTACTGGACCAACCCAACCTCGTGTTCTCTTTCAAAACAAAACAAACAAACAAACAAAAAAAAACCCCAAAAAATCTAAGGAGAGGGCCATGTCAGGCTGTGTTTGCTCTTCTTCATTGAGAGGAGTTACCAGGGGACCTGGCATTCATCACCAAGGCCTTCAGGCAGCCCTCAAGTGTGGCTCTCTAACCTGAGGCTAAGTTAAGCAATGCCTAAGGTTGTAGAGAGTGGAGGGAGCTGCCTTCAAATCAAAGCTGGCGTGCGTGCCCCTTAAACTGTCCCAGCCTCTGCTTCTCACAGATGTCACTGAGATAGCCAGACCTTATTGCTGTGTGCTCTCAGAGGGAGGCTGGTAGGATCTGTGGGTCCCCACGCCCCACGCTCCACTCGGCTGTTTTCATTTCCATTAACGACAATGAAATAGTCCCATTTCTGTGTCAGAATTGCACCATGTAAAGTGCCTAATGTGCCTCCTGGCCACTTGGGCTAAGTGGCTCCCACGCTGCGCATGTTTGCTCTCCCAGACAGAGTTAGTTGCATGGGGCAGGGCCAGTGAGGGTCTCCAACACCACGGAAGGGAATCTGCAAGCTTCTTTGCTGGACTCTGAAAAGGAAACGGAACAGGGGAAAGGAAGGAGAGATCAGTTCTCTAGACACAGGCTGTGTCTTCCTGTGGGAACATGTCCTCAACTCTCAGTGGGGTTGGGGGTGGGGCAAGTGACAGAAGGGACAAAATGGGGCTGAGGTAGGGGCCCGGTGTTTCCCCCAATATTACTAAGCAACGGAGCCCTGAAATCTTCAGGGCTAGCCACAGACTGTTGTTTACCAGGAAGAAAACACTTGAAAAGGAGAATATTTGGCGGAAATGCGTCTGGGATTAACAGGTTTCACCCCCACTCCCACCCCTCCCACCCCCTACTTTCCTCCCCACTTTTTAATTCTGTTTTGTTTTTCTTCTGGATTGTTCAAGGTACTGACCTAGCATTCTCCCCCTTTGCCAAGAAACTCTTTCCCTGCCTAATTAGCCTGTGGTATTGTTCCAGGGTTCTGGGAAGGGAGGGGTGGGGGAGGGGAAGGCAGAGGGGCCGGGCTGGGCCTGGCCAATGGGGAGCTGCAATTAGTTAGAGGGGTTGTGGGGAGCCAGGGTTGGTCATTAGATGCAGAGGTCTTGAAAAAAAAAAACCCTCCGTAATTAATTTTCTCCTGCATTAATTAGAGTGCTGCTGGAACAAGAAGCAGGAGAGATCTGTTGCCCTGGGCTGCTTCTCAGGGCGACTTAAGGGGAAGATAGAGACCGCCTGGAGAGAGTAGGCCCAGCAAGACTTCAGCCTTAGCAGGAGAGCGCTGCTGAACCTGAGGTTACAGGGTGTGTGTGTGTGTGCGTGTGCGTGTGCCTGTGCGTCTGTGTGTGTGTGTGTGTGCTTATATGCATGCTCATATGTACATACTACATACAGTACAGGGATCTCTGCTTCTTATCCATGTAGACACTCCTCGAAGATATTTTAAAAATTGAGTGTGTGTGTGTATATATGTGTATGTGTTGTGTATGTGTGTAGCAGTTAGAGGTTTATCTCAGATTTCTACAGTTCCTGTCTACAATTTTATGAAGCAGGGTCGCTTATTAATCTTGGATTCGGCTACAATGTCGGGCCAGTGAGTCCCAGGGCTAGAATGACACACTAACAGGCTGTGTATGTGTGTGTGTGTGTGTGTGTGTGTGTGTTGTGTTCTTAGAGATTGACCTCAGGCCCTCTACAAGCACTTTACCAACTGAACTGTCTCCCTGGCTCTGGCTCTCCTCTCTCTTTACCCTGTTTTACAAATACAGTTACAGCTAATGCAGATTAGAGCGTTGTTTGCTCTTATCCCTTCAAACAGGACCATTTACCCCCTGAATAGAGGCGATGGTATCTCTCTGTGCCTTTTCTGTACTATGGAGGTTCAGTTATGACTCTTCCCTGACAGGAGAGCTGCTACCCTTCTAGAAGAGAGGCCCAAGAAGATATTTCTTTTAAAAAAGATTTGTTTATTCATGTATTTTATGTATATGAGTGCTCTGTCTTCATAGGCACCAGAAGAAGGAATCAGACCTCATTGCAAATGGTTGTGAGCCACCATGTGGTTGCTGAGAACTGGACTTGGGTCCTCTCGCAGATCATCCACTGCTCTTAACCTTTGAGCCATCTCTTCAGCCCTCAAGAGGATGCTCATAAAAGCAACCCCATCAGCCCATGAAGCTCCAGTAGGTTGACAATGACATTTGCAGACAGCCAATCAGCACACTTCTAGAATTTGATTCCAGTGTTCTGGTCCTGTTAGCCACTTTTATAAAATATTAAAATGAGTCCAGTTTCTTCAAGGTCCTTGTCTCAGATGGATTTTAGTAATTTAATCAGCGAGTTAGCTGGTCTGCTACGGTAGCTGATGGGCCTGGTCCCATGTGCAGTGGCAGTTGTCTTCAGGTCTGGGCAACATCTTCGATGTGTTTGTTAGTCCTGTCTATGTCTGCTACTTATTTTCAAAGTAGTTAGCCAAATTGGTGACTCAAGATACAGGTTTAGGATCTGGATCGGGGCTCAAAATGAAGTTCTTTCTTCTCTGATTTTTTCACTGAATAGACAGAGAACTCCAGTAGGAAGACATGGCACGGGATGGATAACTGAGTGACTAATGGAGTCTGAGATGGTGGTCTGAAGGGAGAGGGACAGAGGGTTGCTTGTCCCCAGATCCACTCCCTGGACGGACTCCTCTATCAGCTCTACATTGGTTCATGACTTGCAGCCTTGAGATTAGGGAAGAAAAGGACCCAAAGACCATGGATGCGCATTCTGCGAAGGAAACAGCATTGGGAAGGCAAGTGATAAGAGAGAGATGGCTCTCCTGAAAGCTCTGGAAGCCATCAGTGTTCTGGAAGGCTCCTGGTGCCCTCTTTTCCCCAGCCCATCCCTAGTGCATTCTTCTCAGCAGCTGTTTCAACTCTTCTCCTCCCTCCCTGGCTTCCCAGTCCGCCCCCACCACTCACAGGAGATGATCTCACCTCTAGCTCTTGGGAGAGGCCCTGGCCACCACTGACTCCAAGTGGCGCATGCGCCTATGTCCCTGGGCACAAAGAGATAGAAATTCTTGTTTTGCTATTTAAGGCTTGCTGTGGGTAGTGGACTTGTTTTCTCTCAGATTTCATTTCCTCGTGTGTGTGTGTGTGTGTGTGTGTGTGTGTGTGTGTGTGTGTGTCACAAGGCTGTTGTGAGAATCCCTTTAAACACCCCAGGGAAATTGCATATAAGCAGGCAATCATGGTTGAACATAGCATCACCATCATCATCACCACTACCACCATTACCACCATTTCTACCACAGTTACCACCACCATCACCACTGTCACCACTACCATCACCATGACTCCCACTGCTACAACCATCATCATCATCACTACCACTGTCACCACCACCGTCGCCATGACTACCACTGCTACAACCACTGTCATCGCCATCACCACCACCACTACACTGCCATCCACACCCTCATTCATCCTCCTGTCTACTCATACCAAGGTTTGACTGTGCACCAACTTTATTTCTGTTGGCTTTTGTCTTATGCTAAGTCTTGTTCTCTAGCATCTTCCTGTCAGTGTTCAGATGTATATTGAGTCCCCCACACACACATGACTTCCCAAATGTGGGACTGGAAAGACACCACAGTCCAGCTAAAGGGCTTACTGTGCAAATAAGAGGACCCGAGTTTGATCTCTGACACCCACATAAAAGCTGAGTGAAGCAATACATTTCTGTTAAGTCCATCATTTGGGTGGGGAGGGGGCAAAGATAGTCAGATCCTTGGGCTTGCTGAACTGGTGAGCCCCACGTTTAAGGAGAGACACCATCTCAAAAACCAAAACCAAAACCAAAACCAAACAAATAAGCAACAACAACAAAAATGTGGAGAAATATGGAGGAAGACATTTGGTATTGACTTCTGGGGACACACACACACACACACACACACACACACACACACACACACACCAACTCACATCACACACACACTCACTCATATCACATACATTCCCCTTCTAAATTACCTGTTTTCTAGATTATTCCCTCAAAGCAGGCTTCCCGCTTTTCATTCCTCTGCTGACAGAGTTATCCAGGGTTGTCTGTGGTTACTGATCCTACTTCCCCCCCCCACACTTATTCTTCAACCCACCTCAGTTACATTCTGTCCCTACTGTCCTGAGGAGATAGGACTTCTAAAAGTATTTCTAATTGCATCTCCCAGCCCTCCCAGCCCTTTGGGAGCATCTGGCTCTGTTGATCCAACCAGCTGTCCTCCAGCCTTCCTCCCAGGTACCCGTGCTTCTCTTCCCTCCTGCTCAGGGTTTAATCTTGTTCGCCTGTGTTCCCCACATGTCATCTTATCACCCCTCTTCTTGGATGGCCTCCCACTCTTCCTCTCTAGTCAGGATCTTGCACAGGATTCGGGCAAGTCCTTACCTCCAGCTCTCATCCGGGCTCCATTCTGGATTCTCAGTACCGGCTTCTTGTCCTTCTACAGAAGACGTTCAGGCAACATCACTCCATGACTTGACAATCCACGGTCCTTGGGATAACGTGTCATAATCTCAGCTGTGTCCCTGGCTTCCTGGTGATGGGTTCCCTTCAGTTTGTTTAGTTCCTGCCTCTCTTATACTCTACACTGTCTGTACTTGATTGTCCACCTGTCCTACGCATTTCCTGGGAAGCTTTGGCCCCTCCTGTCTCCAACCTGTGCTCTCTTTTGTTTGGTTCCCAAGGGTCCGTGTGTGGGAGCTGGAGTCTTAGTGTGGTGATTGATGGGACCTTTAAGAGGTAGGGCACCGGGGGATCTTGAAGATGTTAGCATCACTGGAAAAAGAATAATGGTGTCAACAGTAAGCTGTAAGCAAAGCCTGAGCAGGGCCCTTGAATTATGCCCTGATTTCCTGTCTGTTCTTGCAGTGAGGGATGCCTTCTGCTCACCGTGACGTCATGCTGTCTGCTTCTCTAGGGGCTGAGCCAACGATGGCTTCCTAATCTTGAACTTTGAATCTCTGAAACAGTGAGCTAACTAAATCATTTTCCCCCCTTCATTCGTAACTCAGATATCTCAGGGATTTCATTAGGGTACCAGAAAACTAACTGATGCTCGCTACCCAGAAGCACTTTCTGCATCTCTTCCCTTGTCCTTCATGTTTTGGATCAAATCCTGGCCTTCCCTCATGATCGTTAGGATGATGAGTGCCTCCCTCCTTTTTGGTGTGGGCCATTCAGTTCTTCATGCTTTTCCTCAGTGCTTTTACCTACTGAGCCATAGCACCAGCCCCAAGAACCAGACATTTCTATTCAAAGGAAAACGAATCAGATTAAGCTCAGTCTTGAACAGAGAAAAGAAGCCATGAGTGAACAGTCTACTAACGAGTGTGGGTTGGGAGTGGCGTTCCATGTAAATGTCTTCCTTCTTGCTTAAGGTATGGGAAAGACTCAATAGTGAAGCAACTCATTGGAGCTTCTGATTAAAAACAAAACAAAACAAAACAAAACAAAAACAAATCTCATTCTCCGCTCTTTCCCCATCACTAGCCACCAGAAGAAAGCTGACTCACCTATCTCTTGGGTAATCTGACAGTAAAATTAAAGCAGCTCAGAGGAACCAAAACCAAGAGCCTGAAAAGGACATCGGAAGGGCCCTTGAACCACTAGCTTTTCTTGCTAGGACATTTTAATTGGTAGTTTCCTACTTATTATTTAATTGGTTATAAGGGTATAATTGGTTCCAAGGAAGTGGAGGCCCCTCACGTGCCATTGTCACCGTATATCCCCTTACTTATCGCCTGTCACGCAAATGGTTCTGACACTTCCTTTCTGATCCAGGACAAGTGCTTGGTGTCTAAAATGGACTGGGTGAGGAGTTCCAGTTGGAAATAAACCAAAGGAGCTGGGCCACAGAAGAAGAGATGGGAGTAGGTAGCCAGACCTGTGCCTGCTAATGGCTGTGTAAGGGCGGTCCATGGAAAGGCGCACTTTTATAGGCTGCCATCAGTGTAGCACACACCTCGCTGCTGTCCTCTGAAGCACACTGGCAGGGAGGAAGGTAGGACAATGTACCCTCTTTCTGGAAGCCTCTGCAGCCGTGTGGCTGCAAGAAAGTCTCAACCGAGCCACCAACAGAGGTTAAGTTTCAGAAGCCCCTTTCTCGTGTCTGGCTTTGAGGGGTTTGGCTTTCTTTTCATACCCTCATTTACGCTGAAGGGTAAAGCAAGTGGGTGCTGGGTCCAACTTGCAAAAGGGCATCATAGAGTCCATTTTCAGATTGATAACTTGATAGGAGATGGGCACAAGGCCCTCACTTCTCCTCACCCTCCCTAAGGTCTTCCGGCTCAAGTTTACTTGAGGCTACAAACAGCTATTTGGGCCTGCGAGGGATTTAAATCTCTTTATCCAGATGTCAGCAATCTAGAGCCATAGCCTACAGCCAATTAGCTATTAACTTTCATTTTTTAAAAGGTGAGATGTGGATACAGCTACGAAGATTAGTGATAGAAAGCTTGTTTAACACATAAAAGGCCCTGTGCTCGACTCCTTAGTGCAATATACACACACATACAGACACACAGACATGTACACACACAAACATACATCCATGGACATACACACAGGGAAATATACACATTTACACCTGCAGACACCCAGAGACACACCCAGAGACACACACACACACACACACACACACACACACACACACACACACACA
>OU015746.1:8428906-8441655 GCA_907169655.1 Acomys percivali
ACACACACACACACACACACACACACACACACACACACACACACACACACTTTATTAGGGGAAAAAAAGCCATGCCCATTTGCTGCCACACTGTCTGTGGCTGCTTTTGCATCAAAACAGTGGAGCTGAGTAATTGTAACACAGACTATATGGTTCACAAAGCATAAAGTATTCACAATCTGACCAAGCCAGGAAAGCTCTACAACCCCTTTTAATACAATGTTTAAATGAGGGGCAGTGTGGGTTGGGAAGGGTTCAGGGGGTAACAATTGGCAGAATGCCTGCTTAGCATGTAGGAGGCCCTGCACCTCATCATCAGCACCCCATAAACCCAGTGTGAAACTCACACCTGTAATCTCAGCACTTAGTAAGCAGAGACGGGAGGATCAGAATTTTAAAGTTATCCTTGGCTACATAGTGAGCTCCAAGCTAGCCTGGGCTACATGAGACCCTGTTTCACAAAAAAAAAAAAAAAGAAAAATGTATGTATGTGTACGTGTGTGTGTGTGTGTGTGTGTGTGTGTGTGTGTATCCATTAACATGAGCTCCTAAACCATAAAGTAAAAAATAAAAAGCCACCCATAATTCTATCATCCTTTAATAAAAGCTGTTACTATTTTGCTATATTTGTATTTAGTCTTTTCTATACACATTGACAATTACATAATCACAATATACTCTATTTGGCTTCCATTCTTATTGTGTGCACTTATAATTTGAAGTTTAGGAGGATTACTTTACATGTCCTTAGACATATCTTGATCATGTGACTCATGTGTGTATGAAAAAGAGAGTATGTGTGTGAGTGTGAGTGTGTGTACATGTTACTGAGGATTGAACCCAGGGCCTCATGAGAGCTGGGTAAGCATTCTGCTACTGAGCGATAGCCCCAGCCGTCACATGAAACCTTCTAGAACTTTCTCATATAGCCCATGACACCATCCAACTTGCAGGCAGTGCTTAATGATCCCTAATTCAAATTACCAGGGCCTATCACAAATACCTCGGCCCAGAAATCCTTCTCTGATTCTTTGTTTTCCCGAGACAAATTTTCATAAGTGGAATTACTGGGTGAAAGGGTGAGGACAATTTTCAGGGTCTTGATAGCATATTGCCAGATTGCTTCCCTTTCCTGGGAGATTGTATCAATTTATGCTCCCACCAGCAACGTACAAAATTGCCGCCTCACCCTCCTCTCGCCAGCCTCGAGGACTATCATTTTAAAAAGTTACCAAATTGATAGGCAACAATTGCATTTTGTTGTTTTGATTTGAATTTCTTTGATTACTGGTGAGGCTAAACATTTTTTTTTTCATTTGTTAAACACTTCTTCATATGTTTATGGCCAAAGGGAATCTTAATAATGGTCTTCAAGTGTGCAAAGGGGTGTTTAGTAGATTGAGACCAGCTGTTCTCGAGAGCAAACTGGAGACGTTTAAGTTCAGTGAGAACTCAGTCAGCCAAGGGTCCTTCCACGCGGGATGAGCATTTGAGTGGTCAAACTCCAGTGACGACCGGGGTGCTGCCCGAGGACCTCTTTCTTCCAGCTGCCAGGAGACCTGAGAATAATAGCTGCAAATTGCTGGTCGCTCCAGTGTCCTGGAATCACCTGACATTTACATATGTTTGCATTTAAATGCTTGCAAACACCTTGTAAGAAACGTAGACGTGAACGTAAGTTATTGTCAATTATCCCAAGCAGGCCTGAAATACTGACCCTGAGACCCCCAGTCTCCTAACGACTCTGACAGGATGCGGTCCGTGAACTTTCCCAGTTTGAACGTCTTTGTAAAGTCTCCCTGAGCTAATGAAGGAAGTGTGAACCTCATCTTTGGTAAACTCCAGCAAGTCAAACCCAGACCTGGAGCCAACAAGGGCTTTGCTGGTTTGATGCCTGCCCATCGCTAGCTTTTCTTCAGCCCAGCTACTCCTGGCTCCTCACATGTACTGGAGTCCTGTCTGCCTTATAGGAAGCCCCCTCCCCCTCCCCTCCCCCACCTCCAGCCTCCCAGCCTCTAGCCATCACAGTGCACTTACAAGCCCCCAGAGCACATGCTTTCTGATTCCCTTCATAGAATGTTTGATTACTGGAACCCAAACCCTTTCTTTAGAGCCCTCATCTTAATAGAAGACAAAGGATTCAGGCTCTCACATCGAGTTATCTATTAATCTCACTGGAATTGGACAGAGAGGAGGCTTAGAACCAATGTCTCCTGATTGAATAAGTTGTGCGCAAGTGAATGAATGAGTGGACATGAGCTCCGGCAGCTGTCTCTGGGTCCTGCATGCTCTTAGCATTGCCTTCAGCCTTGTCCTACATTTTCCTTCTGCCTAGCTCTCTATTCTCCCTATCTCTCTATTCTTTTTTCATCCCTTCCCACTGTCAGCATGTTTGGACATTCATGGCTTAGGCTGGGGGTTGTAGGGAACTGCCTCTCATCTCTACTGTGGCTTCTGCACCTACCTAAGGGGCATGAATATGATCCATTCTCTGAGTCACCAATAAAGGGCAACTGGTGGCTCCAGATCTTCCAGTTTCCCCTTGTCGGCTTATGTAGACACGCCACCATGTGTGCATCACTTACACTGCTCAGTGGCTTACATGGCTTTACATAGAACCTCAGAGTTCTGGTCCTCTTACAGACATTTTTATTATATTTTATGTATTTACTTATTTAGTTATGTTTTATGTTTGCATGTGTGCATGTCTGCAATATGCATATGGAGGTGAGAGAGGACAACTTCCGGGAGTCATTTCTCTCTCTCCATTGTGTGGGTCCTAGGAGTAGAACTCATGTCATCAGAGTGGGCAGCAGCGGGTGTCTTTTATCCACTAAACCATCTCCCCGACCCCTCCCCGTGCTCTTCTTTTGAAGACAGGCACCACCAGCCGGCTGACTCACTGACACCAAAGTTCTTCTCTAGAGTTGGGTGTGAATTAGCGGAAGCCTCCATCCCAGCATCTAACCATTGCTCCGGGCTCTCTGCTTAGAGCAGGGTGAGCAACTGGCCAACACAGAGGACCAGCTCCAGGGTGTGGTCCTGGCTTACCCTTGAAGCCTCCATCCTAGCATCTAACCATTGCTCCAGGCTCTCCGCTTAGAAAAGGATGAGTGACTGGCCAAGACAGAGGACCAGCTCCAGGGTGAGGTCCTGGTTTAACAATAGGGTCAGGAGCTTCCAATGACCTTCCTGGGGATTAAGAAATCAAGTGAAGCCGGGTGGTGGTGGCACACGCCTTTAATCCCATCACTTGGGAGGCAGAGGCAGGCAGATCGCCGTGAGTTCAAGGCCAGCCTGGTCTACAAAGCAAGTCCAGGACAGTCAAGGCTACACAGAGAAACTCTATCTCGAAAAACCAAAAAAGAAAAAAGAAACAGAGTAAAACACCTGTACAGTATTTCAGGCTCCCCTGAGCGCATCCCCATTCTCCAGCAGGCCCAGTTGGATGTGTCTCCGAGCAGAGAAGGGAGCCAGACAGGTCTGGGTTAAAATCTACCTCTGTCATCTGTTATGTAGCCTTGATGTAGCCTTGAACCTCAAAGCTTGGAAAGTTTCAAAAGGATCGTAAAGTGAACTTTCTAGAAACACCTCCCTCCTGGGTGGTGGAGATGCCCAGAGAATGTTCTCGGTGTAATTGATGGCTGGCACCTGCTTTACAAAGCTTGAGGTGTGGAAGAGAACAAGAGAGAAATGATCTCTCTTGGTAGCTTATTAGAATAATAATACAATACTCACTTATATCTGGACACTAGCCCAAGGGACATGTCCCATGAAGGTCTTCACTTACCAAGAGAGTGGGACAGAGGAGAGGACATCCTATTGGGACGCCAGGTGAGAGAAGCATGGGAGAATGGGGAAATAGAAGGATCCAGAGGGCCCTAGAAACCTACAAGAAGAACATTATGACAGGTGGATGTGGGCCCAGGGGTCCTGCTCAAACTATGGCACCAGCCAAGGACAATATGTGCAGTAAACTTCGAACCCCTACCCAGATCTAGCCAATGGACAGGACATTCTTCACAGCTGAGTGGAGAGTGGGGTCTGACTTTCACATGAACTTTCACATCCACATCCCATTCACGGGGAGGCCTGGTGGCACTCAGAGGAAGGACAGCAGGCTACCAAGAAGAGACTTGATACCCTATGAGCATATACAGGGGGAGGAGGTCCCCCTCAGTCACAGTCATAGGGGGAGAGGAGTTAGGGGAAAATGGGAGGGAGGGAGGAATGGGAGGATACAAGGGAGGGGATAACTATTGAGATGTAGTATGAATAAATTAATAAAATATATTTTAAAAAGAATAATAATACAAACCATGGCCCTGATTCAAAGCTCAAAGCTGCTTTTGAGATGTTAGCTGGAGCTTCGAGTCCACACTCTTGACATTGCAGGTGGGGGAGCAGAGTCTAGAGGGATTGTAAATGTCTGTCAGCCACAACAAGACATGTATCATGTCAACTGGGGGCTCCTGACTCCCGAAAGGTGAGGTTGACTTAGCATTCTCAGGTCTCACAGCTGGTTCCCACTTGTCCATCTAGGGATGCTGATGGGCACCATCATGAGCAAGCAGGATAAGCTTTGTAAGACCCACATATAAGTAGCCATAGCTCCTATCTATAGGGCTTGAGGGTGACTCCATGGGCTGTGCAGTTGAATGCGAGCACCCACTATACCTGACGCACACTCATGTGGCAAGGTTGGCTACTCCGGAGATGATGGGTGGGTGTTTAAAGTAGTCCCACAAAAGCAGTTCCGATCACCACAATGGCTGCTCTTTTCAAACATGGAGAAAGCATTTTAAAAACAGACCTTGCTGGATCATGGTGGTATGTATACTTAGGGAGGCTGAGGCAGGAGAACTACGAGACCCTGCCTCAGAAGGACTAAGTGTATATAGCACTAGGAGAGCAAACACACACACGCACATGCACACATACACACACAAAACCTAGACTTTCTGTTGTAATCCTCTGATCCCAGGGGAGTATAGAATCTTGCAGGGTTCTTGGCTCCTGCTTTTCTCCTCCCCAAGCCTGTCTTTTGCTCCTGAGGCAACTACAAATCAAGATAATGTAATTCAAGTGAGCACTCTTTGCAGGGTATTATTTATGGGCAGGAAACGAGACAGGGACTATTTCCTGTCCCAGGGGGTTCAGGGTCTGTGGTGTACGAATGTAGACCTCGGGGCAGTTCAGAGGGTGGGGACGGGCACTGGTGATATGATTTTGGGTTAGAGGCATAGCAACAGGCTCTGGGGTCAGCTGGGCACCTCTAGACCATTGCCGTCAGGTGGGAAACGTCAGCCTGTGTGCATTTTGGACATCTGTCTTCGAGCATCCTGCAGTCACATCCATCACTGGGCTTTCTCTCCTACTTTGCATCTGATTTCCCACAGCATGTCTCTGCTCCCTGTTGTTGTCCCATTGTGGAATTACAGGATGCGCCTTTCCACAGCAGCAATTAGAGCGATTGCTTCACTGGACCAAAGCTGGGGGGGGATGGGGGATGGAGATTCTCCCAAGAAATTGGGTGTTTATTATGAGCTAGCCACCTGACCTACGATGTTTAAGGTTATAACCAATTCCATCTTTGCAAACTATGAGGTGAGGTGTTACCTGTGTCTTTATCCTTTTTTATGGGTAAGGAGACGGGGAGAATGCAGAGAGAGAATCCTAAAGCTGAGCTTAAATTGGGCGTATTTGAGCCCGGAGCCTCTACTCCGCAATGTACCCATTCTATCTCCCACATCCATCTGCACAGGCCTGGTCCCTATGTTGTGCAGAGGGCAAACTAGAACTGAGGACTTTCAGAAGGGCTGAAAGTTGAATCCATCCACAGAAGACCTGAGGACCATTGTCTGCTCATCCTATCTCTGGGCCGAGTGGCAGGACAAGTCCTAAATATACACTACTCATCACCAATCTCAGTTTGCAGACCTGCCCTCTCTGGCACACGGTTGCTTCCTGCATCTTGTTCCTCTGTGTCTTGTCATTATCATCGTCACATTCCAGTTCCTTCCTCTAGTTCCTTGGCGGGTGTGGCAGGCATTGCTGTTCAGGGGTCCTGGAACAGTGCAGCTTGATAGTCCTGGTCACAGGGCCTCCCTGAGGTCTGTGCAGATGCAGGGTCTGGTCCTGGCTCTGGGGAGGATTTAACATCTTTATCTCCGTGTGCTCCCATGGAATGCTGATGTTACTGGTCCCCAGAGCACAGGTGGGAACAGCTGAGTCTAGCCTTATGGCAGTTTCTCCATTTTCTCTAATAAATCTCCCAGGAGAGGTATTTATTTATAGCTATTGTGGCACATTTAGAGGCAGATAGACTCATATCTTCCAGTTATGACCTGTGTGGTTTGGGGTGAGGATGGTTATGCCCATGGCTAGGCCTGGGAACTTTTTAGAACGTCAGATTCTTCAAGCTGAGTATGGTAGTTGCATACTTTAATAATAAGAATAACAACAACAACAACAATAATAATACATTTAATAATATTTTATTTTATAATATTATTTTTATTATTTTATATTAATTGTTTTTGTGCATGTAGAGGACATGCCACAACATGAATTTGGAGGTTAGAAGACAACTTTTTCTTTTTAATTTTTATTTCATGTGTATTGTGTTTTGCTTGCACGTATGCCTATATGAGGGTCTTAGATTCCCTGGAACTGGAGTTACAGACAGTTGTGAGCTGCCATGTGGGTGCTGGGAATTGAATCCAGGTTCTTTGGAAGAGCAGACTGACTGAGCCAGCTCTTCTGCTATGATTGAGAACTACCCTCTTCCGGGCAGTGGTGGCATAGGCCTTTAATCCCACCGGGGCCACGGTGGTACAGAGGCCAGCCTGGTCTACAGAGAACTCCTCCTTTGGGCAAATATCTGACTTAGTGGGTTTCAATTCTGATTCCCCATGGGAGCAAGCACTTGTGTGTTCTTCAAATGTGCAGACCAGTGGGGGGCCTGCTGAGACATCTCCGAATGCCCATGCGCTTGCCATGCATCCCGGGCAACATGAGTTTGATTCCCCATGGACCGCAGAAAAGTAGGATGAAAGAACCTACTCCCTAAAGTCACCCTCCATTCTCTACACAAAGGACCCAGGTTCCCTGTTCAGATGAAACCTGCCAACTTCCCAGAGGCCCTTGACTGTGATAATAGTGACGAGGAAGAGAGACATGAAGAAGGAAGGAAAACAAGGTTCAGATGGCAATCGCTTCCTTCAGTTGGCTTGTCGACAGTGGCAGCCTCTCTCCATATCTCCCATCTCTGTTCCACAGTTTATTGGCTCTTTGTTTCTATTTTTAGTGTTCCTGTCGCCAGCAGAGACACCTAATCTAATGCTTATTAAGGTACCTCAAGACGCAGGGCTGAGAGTGGCTCATCTGAGGAAGGGCTTATTGCTTGTATATGAAGACATGGGTTCACTTCCCAGAATCCATGTAAACATGCTGCTATGGTAGCAGGTGGCTGTAATCTCAGTGCTAGGGAGGCAGAGACACAGGATTCTGGGGTCTCTCTGGCAAGATGGTGTAAACTAACTGGTGAGTTCCAATTAAATGAGAAACCCTGTCTCGAAGGAGCTAGACAGTGCTCCCAAGGATGGCACTCAAGATTGTCCACCAACTTCCACATACACATAAACAAATGTGCACATGCCCCTGAACACACGAGCGAGTGCACACATGCATATGTAATAAAACATTTTTGATCAACAAACAGAACTATTAAGCCATCTTTCTGGCCCTGGACCACAAGTGGAGGACATGTTCTCTGTTTTGCATCCTGCAGAAAGCATGAGCTGGTGGGACTGTGGCCTCTTAAGCTCACTCCTTTCTTTCCCATCTCTGTTTCTTGTCCTTACCTGCTCTGGAGGAGGGCGGGGCTATCAGCTGTGTGCTGTGCTTCATCCAAGATGTCCTCCTCAGAGGAGCACAGGCCCAGCCCAGCTCTCCTTTCTTCTTTCTCCATCCCCTGCTTGCCCCATCAGGGAAATGAAAACCCTATCTTTATACCTCACCTTCCTCTCTCCAGATCTTTGTCTCCACCGCTCAATGAGAGCTTTGTTGTGGCAGTGAATGCTCCTGAAATCCATCGTGTCCCCACACTAGCTGTCTGTTGGCTCCTGCACCATTTGGACCCTGAGGATGTCAGAGGTGCCATTTAACCCTCAGTCTGCTTATGAGAAATTCAAGCAAACCATCCAATAGCACTTTTTAATCTCAGCAAAAGTAGACAGAGCCTCTGTCCTCATGTCCATGCCTATCCTCTTGGGTAGGATCTAAGAATGGGGATGAAGACTTTGACCTGAACATGTATGAGGAATTACCTGTTTCTGGAGCTGTAAGGTCCTCAGGTGCTGTGCAGGGAACTTTGGCCCAGGAGAAGGATTGCAGGTATCAATTCTGGGCTTTCTGCTCCCTTGGATTTTCAGCTGAGACTTTCAATTGCCTCATCTTGCAGTCACTTGAGTTGTTTATCCTGTGTGGTTGGAAATGACCTAGTGTTGCTGTAAAAACAATGTGTTTTCACTTCCCTGACACTTGGCCGTTTATAATTCCCCGTCTCTTTGTAGTGTTGGCCTTTAATGAGCCCTTAAGAATGTGTGTATGTGTGTGTGTGCACATATGTGTGAATGTGTGTGCATGCATGCATGCATGCATGTATGTGAATGTGTGCGTGTGTGTTAATTTCCGTTCAAGTTCAGCTCAAATATTGCCACTCTAGTAAAATATTTCTGTCTGTCTGCCTCACTCGTGATCTCAGAAGGTAGCACACGTGTGGGAAGAACCAGAAAGCTCGTGCCACTGTGATTCTTGCCTTGTGACTTTGGGAAAGTAAATTCTGCCCTTGGAGGTCACTTCCTTCTCCTTGACTCTGAAGCGGGCTTTCCCATTTCCCTTCATCCTCACTCTGGAGCAGCAAAGCACTTCACCAGACGAGCTATCCTCTCACCCCTATTTATTCTTGATATGCCTTTAGCGGTAACAGGTGTCTCTGCAGCCAGCGGGGACTTTAAAGATGAAAAACAGTAACTGGGAAGATGGGTACTAAGATGGGAGACGTGGAGGGGGGATGACCTGCCACCTGTCTACAGGCCACCTGAGGGAGTAGGGTCCATATGGCACTGAAACAATTCCACACATGCCATTCCCAAAGCCCACACACCACAGGAGTGAGCCCTTTACAGAGTGGCAGACAGTCCAGGTGCCTGGCGTTCAAGCAGCTGGGCTCTGTGGGGGTCTTCTTCCTTTTCCTTGGCCTCCGCCTTTGCACAACTCCTCAACACAGCATCAGCAGGTACCTCCCAGGGCTGGATATGGGAAGAGTATCTAGATTGAGAATCATGGCTGGAGGCAGTGATGGTTCTCCAAGGAATCTAAACACAACAATATCTGCATCACTGAGGACTTATAAAAAAATGTGAATTCTTGGCTCTCACCCCATGTATCCCTGGTTTCCAGGAGCCTGGATTTTTAATAAGCTCTCTAAGTGAACTTAATGCACCTTCAAGTCCTAAGGGTCCTCCTTGGCCTAGATCAGAAGTCAAAAGGGTCTTTCTGGGTCCACTAGCAAAGACAGGATAAGATATTTTGTTCTTCCCCAGATGGGATGGGTCCTGCTCTTCCAGATAACCCCAGGCATATTAGCAATGTGTGTTTTCCTGCTCCGAGTATGACAATATGATCGGAATCTATGAAAATATTTGCCTAAGGGTTGATAGTACAATAACTTAGATCTAATAGAGAAACTGTGGTTTGGGGTTGGGCCATACATTCAGTCATTAATATTTATTATAATTCCTTGAACGTGTATTATTTAGGAAGCCGCAGAATGCAACAGGGTATGAGGGAATTCGGGTGTAGACAATATGACCCAGCTCTTCACCTTCAGCTTGTCAGTGAAGTGACATATGCCAGGGACTGTCCTGACCAAGTTCCCTGCCCATCTGCCTGTCTATCTTCAGAGCCCTCACTCGGGCAGCTCACCTTATATATGTCCTCTTTGGCTGAGAGGCATCAGCTGTTTCAACCATACCTCATGAGCGTGGTATAACTAATCAATGCCTCTGTTCCCTTATTCTGTCAGGAGGCCAAAACGAGAAAACTCAAGCAAAGTCTCGTGTTGCCTCATACAAAGAGAGTAGTAGAAACAAAGAAAGAGGCCACCACCACAGCCCCCTTCAAGAATAGTGCTGAGGACCCCATGTCTTGAAGTGCACATGGAAATGAGTCATAGCTTCTACGCCTAACAATTCAGTGGCACCTTAGGGAGAGTCCAGGACACATAGTTTGCTGAAGACATGCCTTCCACTGTGAGCAAAATTTCCTGGGGTCTTATTGGGGGTGGGGGTGGGGCGAATATTCTCTCCCAGTTCTGAAGGCTGGAGGTCTCAAGACAAGATGTCAGCAGGATTGGTCCCTACTGAGGCCACGAGGGAGATTCTGTTCATGTCCCTGTCCTAGCTGCAGGGAGATTTGAGTGTCCCTGGTTTTCTACCTGACTCTGCACATCCGCTTCTGTCATGTGTGTTGGCTAATGTTCATATCTGCCTTTTACTTTTTAATTTTTCTTATTTTTACAGTACAGCTGGAAAGGCTGTGGGGACTCCACATGTATGCTGGGAAATCTCTTGAGTACTGAACTATACCCACAGCCATGTTTTATTTTTCATCTGGAGACAAGGTTGCCCTGGCTGGCCTCAGGAGTCTCTCGGACATCGGCCAGGCTGGCTTCAGTGCTCATTTGGTGGTCCAGTAGACTTGAACTTGTGGTGTTACTGTCTTAGCCTCCTGAGTGCATATAACCACATCACCCACCTTGTCCTGAAGCTCACCAACTCTGCTGGGCTCACCAGCCAGGGAGCCCCAAGGATCTGCCTGCCCCTGTCTCCACAGTACTCCAATTACAAACTTGGGCCCGGCTCTCTACTGGGTTTTGGGAAATCAAACTCAGATCCAGTGTTATCAAGGCAAATGTTTTACTGATTAAGGTGCCAAGCCCTATTTAAACAAACAAGCATGAATATTCTGTTTCTAGTATTCAAATAGGGGGCCACATTGATGATTCTTAATTTGGTTACTGCTATAAAGGCTGATCCAAACAGGGCCCCTTGCTGAGGTCTAGGAGAGTTTAATATATCTCCTTTGAAGGGGTGGGAGCAGTCCAATCCATGTGATGCGAAAATTGTGAATCTTGGCTGAAAGGACAGTGGGAGCCCATGTGATGGCTGTCCCCTCCTCCTTTACCCCATCTGTTAGGACTCTAATGAGTGTCTGTAATTTAAGAAAAATAATTTTTTTGAAAGGAAACCAAACCAAACAAACCTTTTCTATTCTTAAAGAGTAAAGGGAATATTTATCCAAAATCTTTGCTCTTCAGCTCACCCATCCCCTGTCCACCAGGCTGAGAGGCTCCACGGCACTGTCCCCAGGTCATGTATAACCCTGCCCTCACCCCTGATTCCTGCCTTGAAAAGATACCTCAGTCAGTGGGCCTCTCAAGGGAACACTTGCTTGTGGCAAGAGGCTAGTAGGAGGTTGGTGAACATGGACTCACTTTTCACTTATGAAATGTTTTTATTGTGGTTTTTTTTTGAGAATTTCATATCTGGATAATATATTTACATCACTTCCCCCTCCTATTCCCATGTCCAGTATCCTCCCATGTCGCACTCTCTACTTCTGCATGCGTGCATGTATGTGTGTGCACGTGTGCGTGTGTTCATGCATGTGTGTGTGTGGTGCTGAGTCCATTTACTCATATGTAGACATTTAGAGCTGACCACTCAGGATTGGGTAATCTATTCAGGAGCTTGTTCTGTCAGGATTTAGCAGTAGAAGGAATATGCCACAAAGATCACCCCATGCAACAGATTACACAAGAGAGGTTTACTGGGCTGGGGGTGGGAGAGGGGGCGTCTCAGAGAGAGAGAGAGAGAGACAGAGAGAAATACAAGTCAGACAGACAGATAGGGAGACAGACAGAAAGACAAGCAGAGGGGGAGACAGAGAGTGGGATGTGATACTGGGGGTGGGGCATGAGGGGTGGGGGTAGCTTTTAAAGGGTATGCGTGTCACAGAGGGAAACTACAGAACTCATAATGACAGTGGAAATGTGTCTCATTTGGCACAGTGGTGATGACATGGCTGCAGGTGCTGAGTCTCCAAGGGCAGGCCCGGGGAAGAACCTGATTTCTAACAAGTCCCAAAAGAAGAAAACTGATCCTTTCTATGAACAGCCACCGATTGGCTGTAGCTCTTCAGTAAGAAGTGGGTCCTTGGGAAATGTCTGCCATCTATATTGGCATGGAATGCTACCTTTTGTTGTCATTATGCAGGTCTTGTATAGGCACCCACTTTGTTGAGATTTTGTGGGTGCATCTTCCCTGTGCTGTCAAGAAGCATCCTGTTCCTCTGGTTCCAACGGTCTTTCCTGCTTTTCACTTTGGAAGGAATACAGGCCTCCCAGGCCACATGCAAATAGTTTTGCATTGGGTGTCATTCTTCAGCAATGTGGAAGATCAATTTGCTTAGATAGCTTGTGCCTCAAAGCTCTCTTCTGCTTCCAGGCTTTACCTGGAATAAGTTTCCTGCTGTGGGATGCTTTTGCTGTGACCCGAGTGGCTTCTGTTCTGTAGCAATTGCTACCCATGGTTATCACATGCAAATAAGCCAGAGGTAAGGGGAGGGAGGGTGGTGGGAGAGAAGGGTAGCTCAGCCTGCCTTCCTGGCCCACTGGTCTCTTT
>OU015746.1:8457684-8478563 GCA_907169655.1 Acomys percivali
GCCAAAGGGCTGCTGACCTCAGCCTGTCACTTCATTCCCCTCTTCTTCCTCTTGGATGCTCCTCTCGTGGTCAACCTATCCACGCTGAGCCAGATCCCCCACACCTCCTCACCACGTACCCTCTGGAGGGCTGGCATTTGTGTCTGATGCAGGATGGAAAGGGGAAATTTTCCGACTTGGCTGAGTGGTGTGAAGTCAGGAGGGAGTGTTTGTCCTTGCACAGCAACAAGACATATCAAGTCATTGCTGCCTCTCCCTCCCATCCAAGCCTGTTGCTATTTACAGAGACTCAACATTTCCATAACAATACCTTTTGCTTGGAAAGGACCTTCCCTTGCTGCCAGTTCAGAAAGTCCCCATAGAGAAGCCATGGGAGCTCATGGGCCAGCTAGCCTGACATATATAGCAGTGAACAAAAAGAGACCCGTTTGTCAACCAAAGTGGAAGGTGAGCACCAACCAACTCCTGAGGTTGCCCTCTGACCTCCACATGTATGTCATGGCTTATGCACACCCACACTCACTGTGGTGCTTTGGATGAGAGGTCCTCATATGCTCAGGCAACTGAATACTTGGAAAGCCTAAGATGTGTGGCCTTGCTGGAGGAAGTGCATCACTGGGGGCAGGCTTTGAGGTTTAAAAGCCTCCACCAACCCTAGTTCACTCTCTCGGCTGTTTGTGGTTTGAGATGGGAGCTTTCAGTTCTCGGCTTCCAGCTCTAATCACCATGCCTGCCTGCTTGGCTTGTTGCCATGTTTCCCCAGCCACCATGGTGATGGGCTCTTATCCCCCTGGAACCATAAGTCCCAAATAAAACCTTTCTCCTATCAGTTGCTTTGGTCATGGTTCAAGATGTGAGCTGTCAGCTGCTCTTGATGTTGTCTGCTGCCTGCTTCCACTATTCCCAGCCATGGTTTTTATACATCTATAATCATAAACTCAATTAAACTCTTCTGTAAGTTTCCCTGGTCATGGTATTTTGTCACAGCAATAGAAAAGTTGCTAATGTCTTTGTACAAATGAACACACACACACACACACACACACACACACACACACACACACACATTCCCTGTTGTTTAAAATTTGAAGATAGAAATGCTGAATTCTTCTTCCCCATCCACTGTAGCTCATACTGAGCTCTCTGAGAGTTTGCCTCTGGCTGACCTGACCTCTATTCATTGTGAGATCCTGGAAGGTTGGAACTTAAATATGAATTGTTGCTTGGGGCCTCCAATATCAAGATCCTGGCTCTTGTCACAAGACAATGTGTTTGTTGAATGAATGAAATGCACTTATTGAATGAATAGTATGTTTGGTAAATTAATGAAGCTTATATTTGGTGCATTAATAAAGTCCTCTTGTTGAATGAATGGCTACAACTCTTTTGCCCCTTCTCCAAAGCAGCTACTCTGATATTTGAATAACTGTGAAGAGGTGACACTACCCTGATCCCTTGTCTTTTGTTCTTTGCTTCCTGTGAGGCAGACAAGACAGATGGGGGAAAATAAAAGTAGAGAACAAGACACCGTGGTTTTGCTGTTGGCCAAGTGCCTTCAGGTGATGCTTGTTCCATCCTTCAGGAACCAGACAGATGTTCCCTCCTTCCCCAGGAAGGCCAGCTAGGATGGCAAGTGTCCAGGACATTAAAATCAACATCTGCCTGCTTCACACAGGATTTGCTATCTGGAGCTCCGGTGGCCATTTTGTGACCATGAGAAGATGTGAAAAAAAAAATTCAGAGGGGCTACTTAACTTAACCCACCCTGGGACCACCTATCTGACTTCTTCTCTGAAGGTGTAATTGTTTTCATTTCTAAATAATTTCCCATACTTTGAAAGAAAAGTCCCAGTCAGAAAACACTGCCCCTGGCCCAGTTACTAAGTGTGAGCATGGCTTCTTATCGAGGCTTTGGGTATATAATCAGTGCTGTCTGCAGAGCAGGCCCTCAGGGGACTGATGGCAGGACCTGTTTCCTAAGGCTCATGATAGTTAATATTGTCAACTCAATAAGATATAGAATGACCCAGAAGACAGGTCTCTGGGCATGCCTGTGATGGACTTTCTATGATAGGTTAACTGAGGTTGCTCTGCTGGTGAGACCCACCCTGAATGTTGGCAGAGCTATGCCATGGGCTGTGGAGCCAGACTTCACAGAAGAGAGAAAGCAAGCTGAGTACCAATGTTCATTTCTTTCTGCTTCTTGACAGTGGATGCAATGTGACCAGCCACCTGCCACCATGCCTTCCCCTCATGGTGGGCTATACCCCCTTGAACTGTGGACCCAACGCCCTCCCCCCCCCTTTTACCTTTAAGTTGCATTTTTGTCACAGCATTTGGAAGAGTATAACTAATCCAAGGCTAAACTATAAATTTTGCTGAGCGCCTGGGTTGGTATCCTTTACTTTTAAACAAACTCAGGCATCCCACAGGAGAGTTGGGTTCCCGGCAGTGCAGGTGGCAGCAAACCATCCTGGCGACCTCATGTTTGATTTGTCAGGACGCCATGAGGAGTCAGGTGCCAGGGCCGTGTTATGTGATCTTCAGCACTCTCACTGACTGACCCATTGCCGTGCCTCATGGCAGGCTGGCATTGGAGCTACATAGCTTGCATTCTTCCCTTTCCTGGGGGAGTTTGTCACCTAAATGAGCCCACAGGGCATGTGCCTCATCCTTTGTCTGACGGATCTACGTGGTACGTGCTAACCTCGATGTAAGGGGATGTTGATGTGTTCTGAGATTTTTTTTTTTACATTTATTTATTTGATTGTGTGTGTGTGTGTGTGTGTGTGTGTGTGTGTGTGTGTGTGTTGGGGGTGTGCTCATGCACACGCATGCGCTCACATGCCATGGTAGGCATGTAGAGGTCAGAGGACAACTTTTGGGAGTCATGTCTCTCCTTCCACCGTGCGGGTTTGGGATATCAAACTCAGGTGGTCAGGCTTGGTAGCAAATTTCTTTCCCCACTGAGCTATCTCACCAGCCTGTATCTTTTAAGCATGCATTGGAGGAGAGCGCGGTTCAGTGAAAATGTGTTAGGGGGAGTGTTTGTGACTTTGAATGTATAGGTATCTGGACTTCATGTAGACACAGCATCCCAGCTGCTGCTTTGATTTGCCATGTCTTTGAGACTGGATCTTGTCTTGTGACCCTGGCTGACCTTGAACTCACGATCCCCCCTTCTTCAGCCTGCCAAGTGCTAGGATGACAGCTGTGTGCCACCATGCCCAGCTACAGAAACCCAACTGTGTTTCCATAAATCTTTTAAATGGGTATGTATAAGTCACTTTTCTATTGCCAATAAAACGCCATAGCCAAGGAAACTTATAAAAAGAAAGTGTTTATTTGGGCTTAAAATCCCAGAGGGTTAGTATCCATAATGTCAGAGCAAAGGCCTGGCATCAAAATTAGCTGAGATCTTACACTGGATTTACAAATGGGAGGCAGAGAGTACACTGTGAATAGCATTAATCTTTTGAAATTTCAAAGCTTACCCTAGTGACTTACTTCCTCCAACAAGACCATACCTCCCAATTCTTCCAAAACAGTTCCACTAACTGAGGCCCAAGCATTCAAGTGAGCCTATAGGGACTATTCTCATTAAACCATCCCACCATCCCCAGGATACACAGAGAGACGCAATTGTGTATATTGGCAGATATGAAGTCTATTTTACTATGTTATGAGGTCTGCCTTTGCTAGAGCATGTGATATTAATTCCATCTCATGTGATGTCCTTGTCTTCTTGCTGCCTGTTATGCTTTGGACGTTCCTGCCTTGGATGTCTGGAGGAGCTATTTGGGGAGATTGGAGAAACTTTAGGAGGTGAGGCAGGTCCGGCAGAGATGGGTCACTAAGGGGCGGGCCTTTGAGAGTTACAGCCTGGCACTGCTTCCTTCCAGTCCCATCTCTGTTTCAAGAGTCACCAAATGGGGGCATCTAGAGGGAAGGTTCTCACTGCTATGAACTCTGGCGGGATGGACTGTTCTTCTGTAAACCGTGAGCCAGAAGCAGCTGCTTCCTTCAAGTTGCTTCTGTCAGGTATTTTGTGACAGGGAAAAGACAAGCTCACTCCCAGCTGCTCACACAGATTTGGGTAGACAGAGCCTCATGTGATGATAAGAAGCACTGAACAGTCCTGGGGTGGCATGTGTTGATCTCTTCTTAGAGGCACTCTCCAGAGCTTCTGCTCTCCCATGGTTGCCATTGGCACAACTTAGTCCTTCCTCTACTTTTTCCCCTCCTTCATAGTTTCTGTGTTGTACCTGTGACAAAATAAATAAATAAATAATAATTAATTAATTAATTAAAAATATATATAAAGAACTTGTAACTGGGAAAACCAAATCCATCATTGGCCCTGCCTTGAGTTAATACCAAGAAGCCATGGCCCTGGGTTCTATAGGTCTTTTCACAAACTGCTGGGCTTTAAAAGAGGGTGGAGTCTACTGCTCTGTACACTCAGGCTAACTCAGGAAAACCTGGCTCTTCACCTGTAGTGTGATAGATGGTAGCCTGGAAGGTCAGGTTTGGGGTTCATGTGGCTCACAGGACATGCTTGGGAAGGCGTGAGCCTCTGTCTGAGTCACAGGAGAGAAAGAACATGGCTCTCTGATGCTTTCAAATACCAGAGCCCAAGACCTTAAAGATGGAAGCCATGATACACAGGACATTATGAGTCTACTTCTGCCCCCATATCTCTTCCCTGCTCCGGGCCTCTTGATGGATGCAGATACAACCTCCTGCCCTGACCCCTAAACACATCAGCACGGTCATAACTTCCTAAATACTGTTATTAAAATACTCTTACTAAATTTTTGATAACACTCCCCCACCCCTTTATGAAACTGCATGTTAGTATTCCATTCATTGAATTTCTGGTTCTAGCAGCACAACCATGGGGTTTGGCACGGGGTGGAAGTAGTGTTTCCCTTCTTCAGGGTCTGGAGGAGGATGTGCCAGCAGGGACAGACTGGTTCTCATCTTTTCTGGGGCCAAACAGCTTCTTCTACTGGAAGAGAGTAGAGAGGAGAAAGTAGAGCAGAAAAGTTGATGCCTAACTACGGTAGCCATGGTTAGCAAATAATGGGCAGAACTATTTCGGAGACACAATAAACATTTTCCTCTTAGAATGAGTTGTTCTAGAGCTGGGGAGATGGCTCAGTCAGTAAAGTGCTTGGCATGTAAACATGAAGAGCTGAGGTCGATCTCCAGCGCCACTGTAAAGAACCTGGTGTGGTGGTCTTTGTCATCCTGGCCCCGGGGATGTGGAAACAAGGAGGGTCCCGGGGGTTCAGTGGCTTGCCAGACCAGCTGAATAGGCAACACCCGGGTCCCAGCGAAGCCTTCTATCTCCAAAGATAGGGATGGGCGACTCCAGAAAAGCAACGCCCCAGGTTGTCTTGTGGCTTCCATAGGCAAGTGTAGTACAATGCACACGTACCCACATCTGTAATCATGTGTACACACTCATACAAATAAATACGTAAGTAATAAGATCTAAAAAAAAAAAAAAAAAAAAAGTATATCCTAGCGATTACCTGGACAATAAACATTCATTGGGTTCCTGAAATTCCAACCAAGCAGGGCACCTTCAATTTTCTCTGTATCTCGCAGACCCCCCAGGGAAGAGAAGGCTTCTGGTTCTCCGTTGATGTAGATGAGTCTTTGTTTAATGAATTAGCACAGGCTTTTACATTTTAGTTTTTTTTTTTTTCCTTCTGGGTTTAACTTTAAAAAAATATTTACTCAATACCCCGAGTGCAGTCTCCTCCCCCTCTCCTCCCAGTCCTGTCATTTCCCCCCAACTCCATGTTTTTCCTTCCTTCCCCCACCATCTTCCCCTCCTCTCTCCTCTCCTCAGAAAAGGCTCAGGAAAAAAAGAAAGAAAGAAAGAAAGAAAGAAAGAAAGAAAGAAAGAAAGAAAGAAAGAGAGAGAAAGAAAAGAAAAAGAAAAGACTTCAGGTTGCTATCAACCTACCCAGCACATTAAGTACTAGTCACATCCTCTCCCAGCATGGCTAGGCAAGGCAGCCCAGCTAGGGAAGGGGCCCAAAGGCGGGAAAAGGCCACATACAGCTCCTGCTCCAACTCTCAGGAGTCCTCATGTAGACCCAGCTTCACGGCTGTTACATATGTCCGTCCTCATGTATGTTCTGTTTGGTGGTATAGACTCTGTAGGCCCCTATGAGCCCAGGTTAGTTGATTCTGTATGTTTTCTTGTGGGGTCCTTTACCTCTCTGCTCCTTCAATCCTACACACACACACACACACACACACACACACACACACACACACACTTCCGTAAAATTCCCCAAGCTCTGCTCTATTGTGGGTCTCCACATCTGTTCCCTTCGGTTGCTGGGGGATGCCTTCCAGGTGACAGCCATGCCAGGCACCTTTCGGAAGTATATTAGATATCATTAATGGAGTTGGGATGGGCTCTCTCTCATGGCATGGTTCTCAAGCTGGGCTAGTCATTGGTTGGCCACTTCTTCAATCTCTGCTTCGTCTTTACCCCTGCACATCTTGCTAACAGAAGAAATTGTGGGTCTAAGGTATCGTGGCTGAGTTGGTGTCCCAGTCCCTCTACTGGAAGTCTTTTCTGGCCACATGAGATGGCTACTTCAGGCTCCGTATCCCCCAATGCTAGGAGTTCTGGCCAGGGTCACTTTCCTAGATTCCCAGGAACCTCCATTTTCCTAGGTTTTTAGCATGTCCCAGAGATGCCTCTGATTCCACTTCTCTTTCCCCATACTCTTCCCCTCTGCCTGCCATTTGATCCTTCCTGCTACCCTCACCAGTGCCTCTCCTACCTTGTCCCTTCCTTCCGCACCCCCTCCAGTGTCCACTCTATTTCCCCTTCTCAGTAAGATTCAAAAGTCCTCCCCCCTTGCGCCCTCTTTGTTACTTTGGATCTGTGGATTGTAACATAGTTACTCTGTACTCTATGTCTACTATCCACTTATAAATGAGTACATACCATGTGTGTCTTCCTGGGTCTGGGTTACCTCACTCCGGATGATCTTTTATAGTTCCATCCATTTGCCTGCAAATTTCATGATGTCATTGTTTTTACCAGCTGAGTAATATTCCATTGTGTATCACATTTTTTTAAAAACCAATTCTTTTGTTGAGGTACATCTAGGTTGTTTCTAGTTTCTATCTATTATGAAAAAAAGCTGTTATGAGCATATCTGACCAAGTGTCCTTGTGGTGTGTAGAATTGACATAGTAAGAATGGCCATCAAAATTCCAACACAATTCTTTATCTACCTTGGAAGAACAATACTCAACTTCATATGGAAAAAAAAAAAAACAGAATATCTAAAAGAATCCTGAACTATAAAAGAACTTCTGGAGGTATCACCATCCCTGATGTCAAGCTGTACTACAGAGCAATAGTATTTCTTAAATTTTTCATATATTTTGGATATGAGCCCTCTGTTGGATGTGGGGTTGGTAAAGATTGTTTCCCAGTCTGTATGCTATTGGTTTTTTCTGTTGACAGTGTTCTTTGCCTTACAGAAGCTTTTCAGTTTCATGAGGTTCTGTTTATTAGTTGTTGATCTTAGAGCCTGAGCTGTTGGTGTTCTGTTCAGGAAGTTGTCTCCTGTGCCAAGGAGTTTAAGGTTATTCCCTGCTTTTTCTTCTAAAAGATTAGTGTATCTGGTTTTATGTTGAGGTCTTTGATCCACTTGGACTTGAGTACTGTGCAGGATGATAAATATGGATCTATTTGCATTCTTCTACATGCAGACATCCAGGTAGTCCAGCACCATTTGTTGAAGATGCATTTTTTTCATATTGTCTGGTTTTGCCTTCTTTGCTTAAAAAAAAAAGTGTCCATAGATGTGTGGGTTTATTTCTGGGTCTTCAATTCAATTCCATTGATCAACCAGCCTGTTTCTATGCTAGTACCGTGCCATTTTTATTACTGTTGCTCTATAGTACAGCTTGCCCTGAGGGATGGAAGTTCCTCCAGAAAATTATTTATTGTACAGGAATTTTTTTAAAAAGCTATTATGGGTTTTTTAAACAGAGAATTTTCAACAAAGGAATCTCTAATGGCTGAAAGGCACTTAAAGAAACGTTCAACCTCCCTAGTCATCAGGGAAATGCAAATCAAAACAGCTACAATATGCCATTTTACACCCTTTAGAATGCTAAGATCAAAAGCTTAAGTGAAGCTCATATGGGCAAGGATGTGGAGCAAGGGGAAAGCTTTGCTGGTCAAAGTGAAAACTTGCATAACCACTTTGTAAATCAATTTGGTGGTTTCTCAAAAAATTGGGATTAGTTCTGGGTTTAACTCTAATCAATGAGTAATATTTACCATACATATATATGTACATATGATGTGTGTGTATAGAATCCAAAACATTTTTAACTCAGATTTTTAATTTCTACTCTTCTTCCCTCCTTCCAATGCCCCCTTATCTTCCCACCCCGTCTCAAAATCATGACTACTTCTTCTTAACTATTATTGATGTACATGCATGTACATATGTACATCATACATGTGTGTATATGCATGTATAGTCTTCTGAGTCCATTTAATGTTGCTCCTATGTGTATGTGTTTAGACTTAACTACTTGGAATTGGGTAGCCTAAGTGGGGGCGTGGGGCTTATCCCTCAGCAATCATGAGTTGCCTACGGCAACCCATCTAGGGGAGGGCCTTGTGAGAGTTTCCCCATCCAAGCTGGCCTGTCAAGCGGTGCTGTTATTGTGCTGGTGTTTTTTAGGTGACCGCATTGAGATTTCAAGGATTCATCTTCAAGAACAGGCATATTTTATTATATCTGTGAGCTCTTTATTTCCACAATGACAAAACACTTTATAGTTATGTATTTTATTCATGTTGGTGTGATGACAAACTTACATGCATTTCTGTGTGTGTGTGTGTGTGTGTGATACTCAAACAGAAGGCCTGGAATATTCTAGACATATCATACTTCTACCGATCTACAGGCCCTGCCTCCCATTCATCTCTTAATAATTTAAATAATATCTATGATACACCAAGGTCTTAATTGGAAGCTAAAAACATAAAAATTAGTAAGACACAGATCTTGACTATGAGAAAGCTGCAGCTCAGAGCAGGGTCTTACAAATGGCTGTTTTTGTAAATAAAACTTAATTAGGAGGGGCTTTGGCTGTAGCACAGTGTAGAATGCTTATGTTGTCTGGCACGTGTGAGGCCCTGGGTCCCATCTCTAGCACTCCTACAATGAAAATCTTTACTGGAACATGGCCACACCTGCTCATTGATGTGAATGTGGTTGCTCTGACTCTGAATGTGGTTGAGCGAGTGATGTGGCTAGAAAGTCTAAAATATTTACTTACCGGCTCTTGACATCAAAGTTTGTTGACCTCTGACCTACAAGAAGAACTTGTTAGCAGTGTGAACAACACACAGAATGAAATGTGGTATGTGGGTGCTGAATTCTTTTTCTCTGTCTCTGTAAGTCTGTCAGAGGCCACCTTGGACTTGAAGTGGGAAGGGCTTGTGGGGGCTCATGTCTGAAATTCTAGCACTAGGAATACTGAGGCAGAAGGATTGCTATGAGTTGGAGGCTAATCTTGGCTCTCCAGTGAACTCCAGACCAGGCTAGGCTACAGTATGAGACTTTGTTTCAAAATAACTAAGTTAATAAATATTAGTAATAAACAAACCAAATCAAGAAAGGGGAGTGGTTCAAATTTGGATACAAGGATTTTGAGGAGCTCAATATGTCAAGTTTTGGTCCTAAAACAAAAGAGTCAAAACACTGCAGTGAAACAACTGATATTTTCTTCTGAAGTATGCCCATAAGATTGAGTGGTACACATTCACACCAAATGATCTTATTGATTATTTTTCTGTAAGTGACTAAGCAGGATCCTGTATTTTCTCTAGTGAATGGGCAGGCCAGACAAAAAAGAAGAGCCAAGGTTCCAAGGAACGTTCAGACATCTCACCCCTAGTGAGACAAATGGATACTCTCATGATTCGTTTATAAGAAATGGTGGAAACATTCATTCTCCCTTCTGTCATGCACACATTAGACATGTGTGTGTATGTGTGTGTGTGTGTGTGTGTGTGTGTGTGTGTGTGTGTGCGCGCGTGTGCATGCACACGCATGTGTCCAGGCATCAAACTCAAGGCTCATGAATGTTAGGAAACTACCCTACTTGACTAAGCTATACAATCAGCTCCATGATCCTGATATCTCGGAGTTGATAACAGAATCCATATTTTGTCTGGATCATTAGAAGGCTCAGAGATTAGTTAAATGCTGCCTCAAGTTTCAAAGGTAAAGAGTTGGACTTCTAACTCAGAGCAGGCCCATCTGGCATTGGTCTTCTCAGGGTGCTCCCAGCTGCCCTGTGGTCTGCATCTGCCCATCAGGCATGATGGTATGTGGACTTCTGGCATTGCTTTCTAAAACAAGAGTCCTCAGTGGGATGAGGGCCACTGAGAAAGGTCTGAGGACAGCTTTTGTTGTTAAGTTAACCTTCAGGGTGGTGCTGCAAACATCTAGTCAACCAGATTTTTTTTAGCTCACATTGACACATTGCTTTATTGTGCTGATGTAACCAGTGTATATTCTATATTAACTAGTTGATGGGTGATTCTATTATCACTGATGACTAATGTTGCTATCATTGGTGGAGGTGAGTATCCCCGAGGAGCACCACAAGATACTTCCTGAGAGGTACGGGTACCTCCACCTGATGTGGACGTCACAGTGAAGACTTCCCCTGCCTAGAGTCTCTGCTGGTCCTTTCTGCGCTAAGTCAGGAAGCTTTAGAGTAGGTGGAGGCACCTGGATGGCGAGGTTGACCTGACTTGCCAATCACCCACTGGTCTAACTGAGGGCATGGTTCCTTATCTGTAAAATGGCCAACAAATCAATACCAGTGGTTATCTGGATAAAGTAACTCTGAATTTGTCAACTACTTGAACAATGCCTGAGACAGAATATGTTCTATGTTAAATGTGTTTGCTCCAATAATTTCTTTATATATATACATACATACATACATACATACATACATACATACATACATACATGGTGCTGGGGTTAACCCCTGGGCTTGACCATGTGCTAGGTACACAACCTACCACTGAACTGCTGATACCCCTTCATTGCTCAAATATATATATTTTAAAAACCCAATATATTATTTTAACTTGAAAATTCTTACTTAGTCACTCACTTTTCTCATCCTGATGTGAACTGATCTGACAGTCAGAAGGGCCTCCCTAGACAGCTCCTCTGCTGGTTTGGTGTGCTCCGATCCTGGCACTGACTGCATGGTTTGGAAGTTCATGGCTGACGTGTTGATCTTCCCTTGGAGATGCAGCCAAAGTAGTCTCTTTGTCCCGGTTGTCTTTTCACCTCCAGCACATAATAATAGCACAGTTCTTGGGCCACAAGCAGTGTCTTGGTCACAGGACTCCCAGCTGAAGGTAGCAACATGCCTAAGGCATGTATACCGTGTATACCAGGCAGCACGGAGGCCTCCTGAGTGCCCCATCCCGCTCCCTCGACAGCATGAGCAAAGCAAGCCTGGCTCTGATGATGTTCATAGCTGAGAATTCAGGAGAGCAGCTTTCAAACTTCCAAACCTAAGTCCGAACATAAACTCTCACTTGTTGTCATACGCTATGCCTTAGTGTATAAGAGGATAAGTCCACAGCCTGGACATCATCTGCTCTGCCTGGACAGGTCCACAAAGCATCAGGACTAAGACACTACTAGACTTCCTCCAAAGGGAAGGTTAGCCATGACTGCATGTAGCTATTTTCAAGGCTGGATTTGGGCGTGGGGGTTCCAGACACTTAAGGCCCACTGTAAACTTGACTCCTGACTAAATCATCTTGGAGTGGCCTGCCCAGAAGGTCCAGTTCTTTGACTGATAGTTCATCCCTTCCACAGGGTGGGGAATAAACTGGCTTAGGAGCCTCACCTCATCCACACAGCTCAACTTAGGGCACCCACCTGCCCACTTCTGGACTCCCTGCAGTCCTAAGCATTGATGCGGTTTCTTTTGAAAACTTCTTGTTTCTGTTTATACATATATGTGTGTGTGTGTGTGTGTGAGAGAGAGAGAGAGAGAGAGAGAGAGACAGAGAGAGAGAGAGAGAGAGAGAGAGAGTGTGTGTGTGTGTATGTGCTACATGGATGTTGGTAGTTATGGAGGCCAAAAGAGGGCATAGAATCCCTTGGCACTGGAGTTCATGCAGTAGTGAGCTGCCAGACCTTGGTGTGGTGCTGGGAATTGAACTTGGGTCTTCTTTAAGAACAGCAACTGTTCTTAACTGTTCTTAACTCTTGAGCCATTTCTCCTGCCCATAATGTGGTTTCCTGTACTGACCTCATTAAAACAAGTTAGAGCAACTCAGTGTAACTATAATATAGATTTCAAAGTCAAAGTAAAGTTACTGTTCCATTCACACACCACCATGACTGATTTCTTTGGTATAATGATAAGGCGGAAAGAGGGAAGAAGCTGGTGGCTGTGGCTTACCTCAACAAGGCTTACTAAGTTCCAACTGTGTGCCAAGTGTTGGCTTGCTTTTCCCTTAAGTCCCGTAAAGTGCTAGGAGCCTGCCTTTCACCAGGTACTTGATCAAACACCTCTCCTTTTCTGGGAACAATCCAGCTGTGGCCACTTATCTGTATGCTTCCCAATGCTTCCGAAAGCCAGTATTGGGTTTGTTTAGCCTTCTCCTCAGCTTCTAGAAGGATCTTGGAGGCATAGTCCTGCAAAATTGCACCACTTCAGTTATACCTCAACACTCCAGGGTGTCGAGTCAAGGTAGAAGGCTCCTTTTAAGCCTACAGGCTCCTTGCTGTCTGTCTGTAGCCATCTATCCTCGCTTTAAATTACTAACAGGACTGGAGGCCAAGAGTTAGCCAAACGCATCATGGGCGTCACCGAGGGACACTGAGCTGTCAGCCAGCAGGGCTTGGGACAAGAGTCCAAGAAGCAGCAGGCTCACTTCCAGAAGCTGAGGTTTTCTGTTTCTTCCTGCAAGAAACCCTTCTCCTCACGGATGCTCTAGCTTTCTTGCGAGTGCTTCTGTACTCATTCACTTGGCCCTAAGTCAGGCCACAGAACACACTGCTGGTCCAAAGGGATAATCTTGCAAATGAGTCTTCTTGCTCCAAAACAGGACAGGGGATGGGGGGGTGGGGGGGTGGGGGGGACAGGGGTGTGTGTCTACATATGAGGTTCCATCCTTATTCTTAAAAACTCAAATGCCTTCTCTGTTGCCCTAGTCCCCAGTAGTCAATCCATTGCATCTATATCCTGGACACTACAATTTGGTCTGTTGCTTACTGATGTGCCCATTCAGGTCAGGGTAGTAATTCCTTGTTCAATCTTCAACTCCTCAGAGTTGGGTGCCTATTGGGGCTTGGAAGAAGCTTGGCTCTAGGCTGTGAACTGGGAATTTAGAAACACAGTCTTCCATATGTAGACGCAGAGAGAGAAAGAGTTGCTCATTCATTCATTTGTCCGTTGGTTCGTGGCTTCGAGCCCCTGTGTTCTTCCACACAGGACAGGCAGAATGCCTTCTGTGTGAAGCTTATTGGTTCCTGAGATGGCCCCGGTATGGTGTGCAGAAGTGCTCTGGTCTGCCGGTGAGCCGACTTTCACTCACTGTCCGGGAGACTGCATAAGTCAGTTATTTCTCATCCTGGGGGTGGGGTCCTGGTTTCTCTCCCTGGGTTTCACTGAAGCTCTCCTGTGGAGTTCCTGCCCTATGGCTAGGGAAGATCCTACTCCTATGCCAGGGGAAGCCTTTCTCTGCCTTCTGCCTGGGGCTAAGTCCTGAGAGTGGGTGGGGCTGGTGCCCGAGCTCCCTGCAGGTGACTCTCAAGGCTCTCCTAAAGCTAAGGAACACACACAGAAAGGGAGGTGTGTGTGTGTGTGTGTGTGTGTGTGTGTGTAGGAACAGACTGCAAATCTGAAGAATTCCCATGTGGAGAAAGGCCAGGTTTCTGTCTGAACAAACTGTATACCAGTGCTTCCTGCCTAGTCCTGCCTTTGACCAAATAGATTTTCTCTGTCAAGTAGTGTGGTTCAAGATGAAAACTGACCTGTGTACATATCACCATGGAAATGTTTGGGCAAACTGGCTCAGTAGTCCTGCAGTGGACATTATGGGATGCCTCCTGCTCTTCTTTCTTCTCCTAATACTCACTTTGAGCAATGACAATTGTCTAAGTTAATGGATGTCCCCTTTTAGAGATGTATTGCTTTGTGGATAGTTAGTGTCCTGAAGTATGAAAACTTGGCTTGGATATCGGGACAGAGGTGTGTGTGTGTGTGTGTGTGTGTGTGTGTGTGTGTGTAGGTGTGTGCGTGCAGGTGTGTAAATCAGAATAAAGGGAACTGAGGGTGACTTTCAATGGGCTGTCCCCATTTTCCATTCATATGGCCCTGACTGTTCTACCCTCCCTAGGTGACAGTCATAGCCACTGACGGCCAGATGTTCTAGAGCTCTGTAGCTGGAATTGCAGTCGCTGTCTGTCCAGTACCCAGTGATCCCTCTCCAGCAACATCTTGGAAAACCAAAGCGAGTCGCCTCTAGAGGAACCCAGAGTAGAGCAGAGGCCCACTTCTTACCTCCTCTAAGGCCTAATGATGAACTCCAAAAGCTTGCCTGTGGAGCAAAGGGCCTCTTGGAGCCTTCTAGCTCTTGTACTCTGTTGTTTTTCTCATAAGGAATTTTAGGAAAATGTGAAGTATTGGGAGCAGTCATGTTTTTATAAAAAAAAAAAGTCTCACTGTGCACGGTAGCAGGGAGCTCATCTTTTTATTATTAATTAATTGTTAATTAATTAATTGTGTGTGTTTCTGGGGGTTCGTATTTTGGTGGGTGTGTATGTATGTGTGTACCTGTGGGCATGTGCATGAGGGCTGATATAAACCGTGGGTGCCTTCCTCCATGAACTGTCTACTTTATTCTTTGACACAGCTCTCCCCTTAGTTGATCTGATGCTTGCCTATTAGGTCAGGGTGGCTGGCCACCTGTCTGTGGACTCTGTCTCCAGCTCCTAAGTGCTGGGATTATAAGCATGCAATCACCATGCCTGGCTTTTCATATGTGCCGGTGTTTGAACTTGGGTCCTTGTTCTTGTATGGCAAGCTCTTAACCAACTGAACCATTTCCCCAGACTAAAGCTCAATTTTAGAGACAGTGAGCCCAGTAACCCACTTGCCAGGGTTTGGTTGGCCACACAAGGGTGGGTACTAGGGATGGGACCCATAAGTTGTCACTCATGGATTCTGATGGAGCCAGCTACCCACCTGTCACTTCCAGTCTCCCCTATATGGTCCATGAGTTTATGAACTAGAAACTTAATTCTCATATTGAATGACTCGAACTAGAAAAGCCTTCCCCAAGGATAGAACGCCTGAGGAACAGTACCGTCCATGAATGTGTGTCTTATACTGCTGGTGGGCACATGTCTAGAAAGTCACAAGGCAATAGAATCTTTAAAGTTGATTAATTTTAAATATCCTGAAAAAAAAATTGTCACAGGAAATCCTGGTGACTCTTCTGAAACTCACCATTTTATCAAGTTATTCCACATCTCAGACTCTCCGGCCTCAGATCAGTTTGGAAAAAGAGTGTGCCCCCACAACACAGGACAATGAAAACAGGCCTGGCCTTGGCATGAGTCAGCATTCATACAAAGGAGCTTTGGCATCTCCAGTGTCCAGTTTGAGATTCACTTGGCATATTTGAGATGCATGGATACCTGTTGTCTCCATCTCTACTGCAACTTTGATTATATTTCTTATGTCCTTGTCAGAAATGCTCCTATTTTATACCTTCTAGAAGCTTCCAAAGCCTCTGTGGCGCCAAGAACGTCTATAATCACCTTGAAAGCATTTTGGAATCCTATGCTTTGAGTACTCCCACATTTGTTTAATCCTTGCCAACCCTGACACTGCACCCCAATTTGATATTCAGGGTATGTCAGCAACCTCCTTGGGAGGTAGTCATGGGAGCTGACCGGAAGACAACTCCAGGGACACTAGGCAATGACACAAGAACTCTGCTTCAGACCCCAGGGAACCTCCTGACTCCAGGCTGGAGTCAGTCTGGAACTTTCTCACAGGACCCTCCTGACTTACGGGACCAGTGGCATTTCTCTTTTGGTCTTTCCTGGGCTGTCACTGATTTAAACTCGGCTTAACTCCTGGCATTGTGGAGCCTTTTGACTTCAGTCTCTTGGGAAACTGGAGTAAATAAATTAAGATGCTTATTATAAAAAAGAAAAAGAAGAATAATAAGAAGAAAACAAGGGTGAGGCTCCCCGCGGTGTGCTGTAAAGACAGCACTAGAAGAGGAAGGACTCCGTCCCAGCAAACACTGCTGCGGAAAGCCAGCTGGATCAAGTCGTTGATCGTTTCTTTGGGCAGAGGGTAGATGCACTGTCAGATAAAAATGCTGCTCATCACTCTCTGAGACACAGCCTGGCAAGTAGCCAGCCTAGGAGAACAATGATTTCCTCCCGTTTCAATTTGATTATTAGTTCGTATTTATTGGAAGCCTGTGGGCTTTCAGCCTCGTAGCCAGGGCGCAAGAGGAGGCAGCTGTCTGGTGGGGTTCATTTTTTTTTTTCCTATTAGCTTTTCCCATTTTTTCATCGGCTGAGTCAGCGTCCCATATTGGAGGGCCTTGGAGCCAGATCTCATCTGATTATCAGGGCTGCTCAATCGGTGGTACTCAACCACCCTCTCCCATCCTCTCATCCCAGCCCCTGGAGGGGTCACACAGGCCTGCGGGTGGTCCCCTCTTGCCTCCCACCCTTTTCTGCATCTCTATCAGCAGGGCGAGATGGGCCATTTCATTTAACATGCCTGCTGGGTGGAGGGGTTCCCATCTCTGCCTGTACACAAACCACTCAAGTGTTTATTTTAACTAGTTTTAGGGAAAGAGGAGAGAGAAAAGGTATCAGTATGGGAGCACATTTCCTCCCTGCTTGCTTGTTTTTAGTATTTATTGAAAGTTACCATCTGTCAGACTCCATATTTTTTGGAGTCTTTCTCAACCCCATTGTGTGTCCTTAGGACACAGGCTACACAACTGTATTACGCAAATATGGAAACTGAGTTCAATAGCTAATTATAAACATCATCCTGCCTACATCCTAGAATCACCTGGGTTCCATTGAGGACTGACCTAGGTCAGGTTGGCCAGTGGGCATGTCTACGGGAGACTGTCTTGATCGTTAATTGAATTAAGAAGGTCTGGACCATAATGGGTGGCACCACTCCCTAGGCAGAGGGAGTGTGTGATCTGAGCTATGCGAGGCAGAAGAAAGCTACATACAAACCAGAGAGGATGCACTAGCAAGCAAACAGATAGTGTGGCTGCATTGATTCCCCTCTGCTCTTGACTACGGATGTGATGTGACTGCCTTGACATCTCCACAGTGATGAACTGAAACCTGGAGTTGTTAACTAAACAAACTTTCCTTCCCTAGGTTGCTTCTGCGGCAGAGAGTGAAACAGAAAAACCATAGAGGCCATAGGAAATGCAAAGTGGTAAAAGGGAGTATGTCCATTTTTCCAACAAGGTCCCGGGTGGAGCCACTGTGTACACTGCTTGTGGCTTTGGTCATTATCATTATGGTATCCCTAAGAAGTCATAAGTCAAAGGAGAATAATCGAGTGGCTTCTCTTTTGTTCCCCCAGAAAAAGAACTGAGAATTGAATATAGGGCCCCTTTTTGGCAGAAGTGTTTATAATTAGAGGTCTGACACGTAGGGCTTCTTGAAGCTTGAAACATCCATTTAAGGAAAGCGTGCTTATGCTTGAATCAGCTCCCGAGACTGAAGTATGGCTCTCTTATTTTCAAAACTGCACTTTGCAGCCAGGCCTTTAAGAAAAAGGGGAATATGGGTGTGTTGGTTAGCTTTTGTTCAGCTTGACACAAACAAGAAACACCTGGAAAGAGGACCTTCAGTTGAGGACTCGATGCCATCAGATTGGCCTGTGGGCATGCCGGGGGTGGGGGTGGGGGATGTTTCCTGATTAATGACTGATGTGGGAGGACCCATTCCACGGTGGCAGTGCCATCCTTTGGCAGGTGATCCTGGGTCGTATAAGGAAACAGGTCGAGCAAGCCAGTTCCTCCAGGGTCTCTGCTTCAGTTCCGGCTTCCAGGTTGCTTTCTTGAGCTAATCTTGGCTTCCCTTGATGATGTGCGGTAAGCCAAACAGACCTCTCCTCCCAAAACTACTTTAGGTCAATGTTTTATCAGAGCAACAGAAAGCAAACCAGGACAAGGAGTTAAGCTCAGCCTTGATAGGTCAGGGGCAGAGCAGCATTGAACAAGCTGGGCTGTGAGAAGGTGGGACAATGGCCCTGGGTAGCTCCAAAGGAGGCCGTGTCATCACCCTTCCTGGCAGTGACTGGTTCTAGGGTTATCTGATGTGGTCTGTAAGAGGGGGAGCATCTCAACTCCTTTGTTTTTTGTTTTTTCCCATTAGATGAACCTTAAATGAAATGATTTGGGTATGAGTAAATGCTACAGGGAATTTGCAAACCAGGGCCAAGATTTTTGCAATGCGCCGCTGTTTTTCCTCCTGCAGATACGGCAGGCTGTGGTTTCTAGCCAGGTGTGGGGAAGTTTACAGAGGGCCAGTAGTAGTGGAAGCCAGGAGCAGAAGGAGCCAATGGTAACAAACAGGACCCTCTGGGAATGACTTGGGTGGCTCAGGGATGGCTCTGACAATGTTATAAGGGAACTATAATTGAGTCGAGTTTGTAAACACATCTTCCTGGCTCCTGAAAAGGCTTATCAGCTTGGGAGATTAATTAAACCCTTCGCTAGAGCCTGGGTTAGTGCTGGGGATCCAGTGTGATCTTACTGAGAAGAGTAAAGGGAATCTCAGCAGCGTGATCTCTGACTCTGTATTTATTTGGGCTTAGGGTTGCACTATGGTAGTGGGGGAGTAAGGGATGCCTGACGCAGTGGTTCTCAACCTTCCTAACGCTGTGACCCTTTGATACAGTTCTTCAAGCTGTGGTGACTCCAACCATAAAATTATTTTGTTGCTACTTCATAACTCTAATTTTGCTACTGTAATGAATTATAATATAAATGTCTGTGTTTTCTGATGGTCTTAGGTGACTCCTGTGAAAGGGTCATTTGACACCCCCCCCAAAAGGGGGTCCCAACCCACAGGCTGAGAACTGCTGGCCTAGAGTGTCATTTCTATGTGCGCCCTTCTAAGCACAACACTCCCAGACACAAGTACCATTGGGTCGAAATATAGAATTGAGGAGACCAGATCCTGGATGCCCTGGGACTCTCATGGGCTAACTAGGAAGTTCTTTCCTGCACAAGGATAAAGGGCTCCTAGCCATACTCAGAATAAAGGGGACTGATTGGGGCAAAAGGAGAAGGTTGTGGTCAAGTTCCAGATTGTTCTGTGGGCATTCTGGACCATGCCCTGAGGTCTTCAAGTTCTGGGCTCATGTGCACACAAATGTGTTGGGTCTCATGGATCCTGCAGAGAGCTAAATTTGTTCACATGATGTGGGAACAGACATGAAGTTTTCATATAATTGGTTCTCTGAACTTACAGATTTGCATGTCTAGCCCAATGCCCTGGTCTATGGGAGAATACCATGGGCTGCACGGTTTCCTGTTTGTTCCTCCACTGTACCAGCCGTGAAGAGGCTACCGTGAGTGCTTCAGCAGTTTTCTCAGGTTGTTGGCTTGCTGAGAGGGATTGTAGGGACTGGGTTACTTGACGTAAGATGACCCACCCACCCTCAATGCAGATGGCAATCTAGATGAAAAGGCGGTCTGAGGGAAGCAGTTTTGGTTCTGCGCCTGTTGCTTCGCCATCCTTCATAGCTCGCTGGCAAGCTCCTTTACTCTGCTGTTGCCTGCACTGATGCTATATTCCTCTGCTGATACCTGAACCCGGCTTCTCTGGGTTTCTAATATGGACTGTGTACTGAGTCCTCCAGGACTCCTCCAGGCCTTCAACACCACACTGGGACCACTGAGTCATCCAGCTTCATGGATTGAATAGCTACCAGGTTCTTTTCCTCTCCAGTGTGAAGAACGCCATCACTGCACAGCTTAGCTAAGAGTCCTGTAATCTGACCTAACTGCCCTCCCCTCCATGTCTATTCATTCTACTGATTCTGTTCCCCCAGGGATCCCTGATGAATATAAGTGGGCATGGAGTCAATTTTATTGACAGTCTAGTTGTATCATCTGCATGCTAAGTCCTGCTGGAAAAGGACTTGCTGGAAAAGGACTTGCTGGGAGTCGGTAGTTGTCAGCCTTGGGTTCAGTTCTATGTAACAGAAGCTTTTCCTCCTGCACGCTCTCTTTTTACTTTGTGTGGGGGCCGGGGCTATAGGGACACCGTCCATACCTTGCACTGTTGTCGGCCTTCCAGGTTGATTCATCAGTGAGAACGGAGAACACAGTTTGAGGGTGATTGTTCCAGCCCAGCTTTGCTTTGCGGGGTAACCTTAGGCTGTGCGCATCTGCCCACTGGAGCTCACAGCACCTGCACCTGAGTTCTTTCTCTCCCATGCTGGGAGAAGATGGCCTCCATTGTCTCTAACCTTAGTGTGTCGCTGTTTTCTATCCCTTGCTGTTTCTCTGTACCTGCCCACTAGTTCCTTTATTAAAATCTCCTTAAATTAGCCAGTAGGGTGGACCATCTGCTTCTGCCACAACCTTGGTGGATATACAAGTGATTATTGACAGGTCCCCATTTGCCAGGCAATGTTAGAGGGATTGAACATCTGGGCCAAGAAGCTACTCCTAATAATAGATAGATTAGCGCCCTCTCTCTCTCTCTCTCTCTCTCTCTCTCTCTCTCTCTCTCTCT
>OU015746.1:8479709-8517457 GCA_907169655.1 Acomys percivali
GAATGCTAAGGGGTACCTGCACTATCTCCTTTCATCTTTGCAGCTCTCTGAAGTCAGTGAAATGATTCCCATCTCACAGTGGAGCAAGGCGAGGCCCAGCAAGAACATGTTCCATCCAAAGACACCTTTCTAGTGAGTACAGCACTGGAATTAAGAGCCAAATCCACCCTCAGATCTCAGAGTTTTGGTTAATTATCTACCCCCACCCCCCAGTTGGAAGCCTGGCATTTACACATCCCGTGGGTGTGATCAGATGGCGGTCTGACACCCCACCACACCTACCACCTCACTACCCAAGGAATGTCTCCTCTTGTTTAATTCCTCTCGGCCCAGGTTCCCCCTTCCTGAGCTTTCTTTCTTGCCAGGCTCCTAGTCTCATTGTGAAATGGTTTGTTCTGTTGCGGCTTGTCCCGGCCCTTAGGCCCTTATGCGGGAGGTAGATTGCCCTGACCTGTCTGTCACATCTCACACCACACCAGGGGATACTGTGCCTCTCAGCTTTATTAATCACTCCAATTTGACTCTGTGTGTTTTATGGTCTTTACTTCCTACCCACTTTGCCCCATTCAATTATGCTTTACCTATTAAAAGAAACCCAGAAAGGAGAGACCTATTTCTCCTTCTAGATGTTAAAAAGAAAAGCATTGCCCAGCTTGCACACATCTCAGCCTCCAGTTTGTTTTGATCAGACACGTAAGCGGTGGGAAGCATCCAAAATACCAGCTCTTCATTTCAGCAGCAGAGGAGCTGTCCTGCAGGAGTCAGAGGTGGGGATGGACAAGGACCTCCAAAGCAATATGTCATGTTTTCATATGCCTCGGAGCCACCTCGGAGTCACAGAAAAAACAGTCTGATTCATCGGGTCATTTAATGCCAGCAAGTCACAAGGTGCCACTTACACAGGGGCTCCAAACTTTCCCAGCTCCCTCTTCTACACTCCTAGGGTTCTGCCCTTAAGACTATTTTTTTTTTTTTTAATTTCATTCAAGGAAGTACATCCTTGTCCCCAAAGCTCTTTGGGGCTCATCTGCCATGAATGCTGGAGTTTACATGGTGCTGCCACAGTTTGGGGATTAGGGCTTTTTTTTTTGGTTTAGATTGGAGTCTGTCTCCTAAGCCCTTCTGAGGATAACAGTTAGTTGTCACTGGATAGGAGTCAAAAGAAATACATTCTGATGAAGCCAGTTTTTCCCCTGAAACACTAATGGTACCTTCACGTCTGGATAATTAGAGCTCCAAGTGATGAATGCGTAATTACGCATAAGCCTGGACAACAAGGATTACCTGGGTCTTTCATCTTTAGCTGACTTCATTGAGAGAAGGTAAGAGTCTCAGCGGACTCTGCAGAAAAGCTTCTCTGAGGTGCCTGGGTTGGGTGGAGTCACTTGGGGTGGGAGTGGGCTGGCTCTCCCCATAATCACTGTGGTATGGAGACTGGAGTCTGTGTCCAGGAAGTAGTGATTCTCAGTGGCCAAAGTGCCAGGTCCTGCCGGACTGTGAGGTCTTGGTTCCCATGGGTACTTGTCCCAGCCTCACCTCTGCTAAGTGAGAGTTTAGTTCTTCAGGGTGGACATCATTATCCTGTGGCCACCCCACCTCAGCTCTGAGCTTTGCCTCTCCTCTTTGGGGGCCATCTACAGAAGCAGCTCAATGCAAGGGGGACTTCCAGACTTTAAAACACCCAATCAAAAGAAGGCTAAGGAGTAGTGTAGGTAGACACCCATAAACTCAGATACCCCTTCCCATGGCATAAGTTCTGCAGTGAATGCCAGCTCTGAACTCTCCAAGCTCCTGACTCCTCCCACAGTATGTGAAATGTGCTCCCTCCATGGGATAGATAGATGGATGAAGAGAGGTCAGGATTAGCTCAGTGCACAGCTTGACATCACTTTAAGTGCACTCCTTGCCTGGGTCATAGGATTCTCCATTTCTGGGAGTTCTCTCTTCCCTGGTGTGACAGTTCTATGGCACTGCTGTGAGTTCTGAGAGGGACTGTGACTTAGGGTTGTGACGTGATTTTATGGAGTTCTCACCTGATGTCCCTAAGCAAGGACACTGGCTTGAATGGTGTTTGCTAGGTAGAACAATATAATACACAAATGGGAAAGACAATGCAAAGACAACAGAAGTGAGTAGATATATATTGTTGGGTCCTCTCTGCCACTTGCTCTTTGTTATACGTGTTCACACATCTTAATTTACTTTTCTGCTAATCTCTAGTTAGTGTTAATGTCTTTAGTGGACACCTGAGGATACCAAAACTTGGAGGAGTGACATCCCTCAGTTTGTACTTAGCAAACTAACCAGCTTAGGGCTCTCTGATCTCAACAGAGACTGACACTTATGCTCTCTCATATTGATTCTATGGCTCTTGTGTGTGTGTGTGTGTGTGTGTGTGTGCATGTATGTCCATGTGTGTCTTTGCATGTTTATGTGGAGGCCAGAGAAGGACAACCTCAGGTGTCACCCCTTGTCCTCACTGGTATCTGGGGATTTGGCTCAGCTGTCAGGCAGCAAGCCCATTGCATCTTCCCAACACCAGGAAGTGCATCCCACTATGCTGGGCTTTTTTTTTTTTTTTTTTTAGTAACACAGGTTCTTTTTGTTTGTTTGTTTGTTGTTTTGTTTTGTTTTTGTTTTCAAGATAGGGTTTCTCGGTGTAGCCCTGGCTGTCATGGACTCACTTTGTAGACCAGGCTGGCCTCGAACTCACAGTGATCTGTCTGCCTCTGCCTCCCAAGTGCTGGGATTAAAGGTGTGCACCACTACACCCAGCTATAACACAGGTTCTTGAGATCAAAGTGTGTCTTTGTGCTTGCAAGGCAGGCACTTTCTGGCTGAGCCATCTTCCTGGGAGTTTTCCAAGGAGCAGTGCATTGCTCAAATGTACCCCCCTCTTCTTGCTAAAGACTCAGGTTTCATTCTAGTGACACTGCTCTCTGGTGACTATATCACTTTGAGGTCAACAACATGGTGCATTCTTTTTGTCAAGTCTAAACTTTTCTGTCTTTTTTTTTTTCTTTTTTAATGGTATGCTCACTATATTGATGGAGAAATGCTGACTGTCACTTATTCCTCTGCCCGCCCCCTCATGTGCCTGTGTCTGTCTGTGTCAGTGTCTGCCTGCCATTTCCTTGTCCCTGCTATTTCTTTTTGCTTACAGATGTCATCCTGTTCCTTTATTGTATTTAAGACACTCAACCTTGTGTCGCAGTTTTATCTCTGTTCCTTACGCTCTTTGTGGTCTAAGCTGGTATCTGTAGACTTCGCCTCCCACGAGCTCCAGCGACATATACACTTTGGCTGTAGCTCTCTAAATATCTAGCCAAGATCTCCAGTTCCACGAGGTAACGCTAGAAGACTGTGGCTCACGTTTTGATTTCTTTGTTTTTGCGCTTGTACCACTTCTCTGCAAGAAGACATATTAATCACTTTTGCTTCTATATCTCAACTTAACCCTGGCTCAGCATCCAAACCTTACTGCTCCGAGTCTTGGCCACCCAGTCCTGCCCAGTCTATGGAGCTCTGGGTCTCTCACACCTGGTTGATTACAATTGCTTCGTTAAATCGAAATGAAATGCTTCGTTTCCAGGAGAAGCGAATTTCACTTCCTTCATTAGCTCTCCAGACCCTGACATTCTCCACAGCACAGAATATTCTGGAAACGCCACTCTCATCTCCATCTGCTCTGGAAGCCTACGAAATATAGGTGACACATGTCTTAACTTGACTAGAGAAATTCTCCATGATTTCCATACCCTCCCAACCTGTTTTCCCACTGATCACCTACAACTCCTGGCTCAAGTCCACTTAGACTATGTGTTAATTAGGATTACCTTCCACTGCCAGGAACAGCATAACCCCAAATAACAGTGACTTAAGGTACGTAGAGGCCTGCTTCTCTCTCATTTCAAAGACCAAGTACGGGCAATCTAGGGCAGGAATGGTGGCTGTGTTCCATCAGGAGTACAGAGACCAAGGCCCCTACTATCTTGTATGTTTCGCAGCCTCCATTCCCAATTTCACTCTTGGCACCCACTGGATATTTCAGATCAGCTGTCAAGTCCTTAGTCCCTCCAGGGGACTCAGAAAAGTACAGCCTATTTATTATAAGAATACTTTTTGAAAGTTACCAACATAGTTTGGACCTAAATCTGATTGGTCATGACCATGTAGAAAAGATGCTGGGAATTGCATTTTTTTTTATTTGTCTGTTTGTTTTAAGACAGGGTTTCTCTATGTAACAGCCTTGATGTCTTGGAGACCAGGCTGGCCTTGAACTCACAGAGACTTCCCTCTTCTGCCTCCCTGGTGCTGGGATTAAAGGCGGCAGCATGAGCCACCATGCCCTGATGAGAATTTTAATTTTAAAAATCAACAAGTGGGGCTGGAGAGATGGCTAGGAGGTTAAGAGCACTGTCTTCTCTTCCAAAGTTCTTGAGTTCAATTCCCAGCAACCATGTGGTGGCTCACAGCCATCTATAATGTGATCTGATGCCATCTTCTGGTGTATATGCAAACAGAGCACTATATACAAAATAGTAAATAAATAAGCCTTTAAAAAAAATCAACAAGTGGTCATGTTTATGCCTGACTAAGGCTTAGGAGCTTGCTGCTATAGGAAGGAGAGTGAAAGCATGAAAAACATCTGGCCATCCTACCACCGCTCACCTTTTAATAAGCCATGCTCTCAGAGAAACAGCATCATGGCTGAGTAGACACAGCCCTTGGAGTCATGGAGGACCAAGTTTACATCCTGCCATCCTTACCCCCTCTTGCTGTGACAGCTTTAAAGTCCTTAGTCATCTTACAGACCCCCATTTCCTGCTCCTGAGACTGAGATAATGGAACTTGCCTTGTAGGGTTTATGAAGGCTCACATGGGGGAGGTTTAGGATGTCTGCACAGCGCTGTCTGTCATAGCACGTGTGCTTGAAAAGTGAAAGTCACGCGTCAGACAAAGAGCACAACGTTCTCTGTATTTTTTCACGAAAGGCTAGATAGTGCCCAAGACTTTCTTCTATGTTCTAGTTGAAGGTCTCCATGCCTTGGACTCCTGCAACAATCCCAATAGGACTTGAGACTCTGCTGAGAAAATTAGTAGACACTGCTTATGACTCTTGTTTTTAACTTTGGAGCCTTTGGAAGTCATTATTAAAGAGTAATGACTTCTCCTCAGCTGCCACTCCAGTTGAATAGCTCATCGTAGAAATATGCTCAGTACTTGTGCAGGCAGCCACAGTCGCCATGAGCTCACGAGTACAGGGATGCTGTCGTGCCCAGAAGATACTCTTTCCCCTAGGGCCCTCCCTGTACTCGGTCTCTTAAAATCTTTCTATCTTCTCTTCCTCAATGGTTCCTAAGCATTGGAGGCAAGGATGTTATACATATGTTGACCACATAAGATCAAACCGGCTAACATTACTGTACAGGGGCTGGGGAGGTCGGGGTGGGGTGTGTGTGTTCATAAGCCCAGGCCTAGCTGAGGAGTTACTGACAGTTGTTGGCTTATGGTAAAAGGACAGTCAGTTTTATTTAGGGGTATGCCCTCTGATAAGTGGTCTATGCTCCAGTGGGTGGACCCTTATACCATGGCTAGCACAAATTGGACATGGGAGGTTATTAAAGAAAAAGAGGACATGAAGTTAAGAGGGTATAGAGGCGAGGAGAGGAGCTGGATTTAGAAGAAGGAGAGAAGAAGAGAGGAAGGTCAACGTACTCAAGACACGTTGTATGTGTGTATCAACTATTCTAATATTTCATTATTCTAATATGTAACGTTAATAAGGCATTTATTTATATGTACATAGGAATGAACGGAAGAGCATATACTCAATTGTCTCAACTGGACTGCATAGCAATGACTAGGCTAAACAGAAGATGTCTTTTGTGTCTCATCTTTTCTTTCTTCTTCTCTTACTCCCTCCAAGAATGCCTGAGGGAAAGGCTCAAGTCCCTTCAGTTTTCAGTTTGTCTTTTCTTGTCGTTGGTGATGCTCAAAAAGCTGAAGGAACAATGGATGCACAGGATAACAATTTTAGGCTTGTCAGAACTGTCAACTGTTGCTCCAAGAGTGGTCCCAGGGCAGACATGCTGTTCTCTGACTTCATATCTGCGACGTCCAGTTTTGCTAAGTGAGTGGATGAGTAAACCAGGGGATGAACGGACACAGGTCTAGATGCCAGCTACGGTGACTGGGAAAGGACTGTCGGTCGCTGTCATTGTTGGAATGGACGCATGTGTTGGTGCTATTTTGAGAGCTTGCAGAACCTTTAGGATGAAGTGGAGCTTTGCTGTGGAGGAAGTGGCTCACCGGGAGGCGGGGCTTGAGATGTATAGCCTCGCCCCTATTCCTAGCCCGTCTCTGCTTCTTGATCTGCTGAGATGTGAGGAGGCGGCCTCACATTTCAGCTGCTATAGTTGAGAGCTGCTTCTGCTGCCATTCCTTCTTCATCGTGACAGGCTGTGCCCTCTCTGAATGTGAGCGAGCCCAAATCAATCTCTTCTTTATGTTGCTTCTTGTCAGGGCTTTGGGCACAGTGATGAGTCTAGGAACTGATATGGTCCCCTGAAAGGATATAGACATCACCCTCCACGAATCAAAGGATTTAAACTTCTCTACAAACCAGGAGCAAGGAAACCCTGAAGACATTCTGTTTATGTCTCCCATTTTCCTTAGGGAGGCATAAGCTAACTGATCTTAAAGCCACCTGGGAGAGTCCTCTTGTCTTCGTTTCTGTGATAAAACATTAATATAAAAGCTACTCACCAAAGGAAAGGTTTAGCTTGGGTTTATAGTGCCAGAGAGTTAGGGCCCATGATGGCAGCAGGGGCTGGAGCAGCAGTTGAGGACTCACAGCTCAAACCATAAACAAGAAGCCAAGAGAACTAAACAGACATAGCCTGAGTCTTTTAAAGCCTCAAAGCCCGCTCCATCGAGGCCAGGGCCACACCTAATTGTCTTCAAACTTCTACCAAGTAGGGGCCAAGTGTTCAAATGCCCCTTACTGGGGGAGGGAGGGCATCTTATTCAAACCACCACACCCTCTTAGTAGATCATATTACTAAAATGTCTTACATACTCTTGGCCTTTGCTGTATTTATTAGAATTCAATGTCCTTTCGTGCACACTGCAAGGTTTTTATGAGGGTTTCTTAAGACAGTCAGAGGAAGGTGATTTCCTTCAGAACCAAGCTCCCCAACCCTCAGCTGTGCTTTTACAGTAGGCAGGAAGGATTGGTTGTCTTAGAAGCGGGGGCAAAATCTTTCTCCAGTTACCTACTTGTGTGTGACAAAGCTTCCGCACCACCATATCAGGGTGTGGAGTTCACTCTGTCCCATTCCTCACAAGACCTTCAAGTGTGACTTCATTTCACAAGCAAGTTAACTGAGATCCAGAAAGTTATACACTATTCCAAGAGGCACAGGCAGGATTTGAACTCAAGCTTGTCTTACCTCAAATCTTTTCCTTGTTCTGAAAAGAAAGCTTTATCTGAATATTTCATTTATTAAGGGCGTGTTTTGGAACACATAAATGTAATCACATTTGCACTTGCAGGAAGTGAACATGCAGTGATATTATCTTTCTAGAATATTCTAGTCATCGTCTTGTCTTATCTTTCCTTCCTGCTGCACGTGCAGAAAGTTAAGTGGACTCTTGATGTGCTTACTGCTGTCCTTAGTCCATGTTCCTGAAGCCATTGTATATTATTATTTAAAAATTATTTCTATGAGCTGAGTGTGGTGGGGTGTGTCTCTAATCTCAGCACTGGGGAGGTTGAGGCAGGAGGATCAAGGGTTTGCGGTCATCCCTCAGCTACGTCTGGAGTTGGAAGTCATCTGAGCTATTGAGACCATATCTCAACCCAAACAAACTAAACAAGAACAACAGCAGATGATTCTTATACTGTGAAAAAAGGCTTTCCTCAAAAGCGTTACTGGCTGTCTTAAGGAGAGGGTCACAATTTGGGAGCTCGGTGACTAGCTTTCCCAGGACAAAGACAAGTCTCACTGACTCAGAAAAACTCGCCTTCCTTTCTTCCTTTCTCTCTCTGGCACTTATTATATATATTTTATGGTTGGTAATATACACACAGGCCTATGACACACACACGTAATAAACTGAACAGATAAAGTGCATTATTATGCCCGGCCTATATCACCAAATAACCCACCGGCTGAACAAAGGCTTTCTACAGAAAGATTGCAGAGTGTCTCCTCTTTTGTCTTTCTTCTTTTCTATCCGCCACCCCACCACCTTCCCCGCCTTCCCCAGCTCAGATATCCCACGGCAAGGTTCCACAAAGTATCCCACTCCCGAGCAGACTGCATCTTTGCAAGTAATTAAAAGGAGACTGGGGTGGGAAGCTGCAAGGATGGCAGGCTGGAGACAGCGCTCCCCCCCCTACCCCCGCAAAATCATTGCCCAGGATTCTCCGTACTTCATCGGTCCTCCATCCCACCTGCCCCTCCTACTGGGTTGTTTGTTCTGGAGCCCCGGTGAGGTCAGGGCAGGTGCAGCGAGAGCCATCTGCAAAGGTTCAACAACTGCAAGTCCGGTAGCTGCATGAGAGACAAGTCTGGGGACTCTGCTCTGAGGGTGGGAGGTGCTGTAGGAACAAGTTCCTGAAAGCATGGCCTGGCTTAATGGAGGGTCTTTAATAATCCCTCCACAGCTGCTGGAGGCAGAACAGGCAGAAGCATTTGTTAGCAAGTTTATTAAAAAAAAAAAAAAAAAAAAAAAGAGTGTTCCCCACGGCCTGACACGGGAATCGTGAGCATGGATGGGGATGGGAAGAGAAGATGAGAAAGGGCTGGGAGTTAGATTGGTGGTGATTCAGCCACAAGGAGCAAGACTGCTTTGACATCAGCGGCAAACAGAAAGGAAAAGGGATCGTTGAAAAAGGAGGGTGGAAGGCATGGCGGCTTACTCCTATGATCTTAGCGCTTGGTGGGCTGAGGCAGGAGAATTAAACCTCAAAGTTTAGGATAGCCTGGGCTACATGGTGAGTTCTAGGCCAACATGGACTCTCTCTCTCTCTCTCTCTCTCTCTCTCTCTCTCTCTCTCTGTCTCTCTCTCTCTCTCTCTCATACACACACACACACACACACACACACATTTGGACACATTTCATTTTTGTATGTTTGAGAGACATATTTGGACACACATTGGACACATTCCAGTTTTGTTTGTTTGTTTGCCTGTGGTAACTGGAAAAAGAAATGGCACATGTTCCGTGCTTTCAAAACTAAGAGCTGAGGAGGCTGGCAAAATGGGTCAGCTGGCTAAGGGTGCTTACCGGTCTTGCAGAGGATGAGGGTTTGATTCCCAGCACCCACACAGAGACTCACTATCAGCTACAACTCCAGTTACAGAGGGCCTAATGCCCCTTTCTCATCTTCATGGGCTCCTGCACACACACAGTGCGCAGGCATACCCTCGGGGTACACACACATCTTACCATAAAAATAAAAACAAAAACAAAGAGCCTCACAGAACAGCGGCAGCGATGCCTGGGTTGGATCATGGGACATTATTCTGTGAGGTGAAGTGGAAGGATTGGGAGGGATGGTGCTTGAGTCTAGATAGTCCAGATATGTGAAGACATAGCTGAATGTTTAGGGACAACCTCACAGGAAGCAGGGAGTACACACGACGGAGAGTGAATCAAAGCACGGAACTTGCCTTAGCAATATGGGGACTGTCTGTTTCCGTGTTGGAAACTACTTCAAAATCTAGAACTTTCTGGGTGTGTTTGGATCCTCAGAAAGTGACAGGTCTTGGTAACACGTTGTATTTCAGATTTGGGCATGAGACGTGCTGAACTGGTAAAGTCTAGGGACATATTCCAAAAGCCAGGACATGGAACCCCTCTGGTCTCAAGCACTTTGAATGGGCGGGGTGTGGTGGTGGGGGGCACTGTTCCTGAAGCATCCACTTAAGACATAAGGAACTCTCTCCTAACAGCTATGGGGGAAATCAAACTGTGAGGCACCGCCCCACTCCAGAACGCGTAATGAATGATCCCATGGGTATCCACTGGAGGGAACCGAACAAGGTCCCCTATAAAGCTAGGGTACACCCTTGGGCGTGAAAGCTCCCAGAAGAAGCCAAGCCCACCTAAATGTAGCTCCCACAGTTAGGTTTCCTCTTGCTACAGAGACCAAAGGGACTTCTAGCTTCCTCTGTAGGACATACAGGATGTCTTTCTTTGCAGGTTTCCTCTTTGATATCGTTTAAGTAAACAGGTATTCTTCCAGACTGTCCCTTCCCTAGAAGTCATGTGACTTGACACCCTCCCTGCTGGTGCCTTTGGCTTATAGCTCTTGTGCGCAGTTTTCTGTCTCTAGGTTGCGTGGTGTTTCCAGGCCATGTTTACATTCTAAATGAAAGGGCTTCAAGGTAGAAAAGGCGGGGAAATGTCCCATGCGCAGAGATCAGTGGCCTGATTTCTCTCCATCCGTTTCCTGACCTAAGTAACAAAGGGATTTTGAGGAGATCTGGTGACCCCTCCATCATGTCTTGTGCTTCTTCATAGTCCGGTTTACCTTTGTACCTCCCCTGGCCCACCAGCCCCATAAAGGGCCTAGACGTATTTGCTGAGGGAATGATTAGGGTTCAAAGGCCTTTCCTGTTGAGTCTGACTGTATGTACCACTTTCCTTTTCTTCACATGGAGTCCCTCAAAGCATGGTCCTCAAGTTTCTACCTAGCTTTGTGGGATCCAATATTCCTGTTAAATTGGAAAGTAATAGGGTGTAGAGCTAGGAATATACCTGAGTGAGGGAGAGAGGGACAGAGGGAGAGAGGAGGATGAGAGGGAGAGAGGAAAGGAAAGCATAGAGAGAGAGGAGAAAAGAAAGATCAGAGCCCTAGAATATATTTGTGTATATGCATTTTTTTTCCCTATAAAATCCAGTCTCCTGCTCAGGAAAATCTGCACTTCAAACAGCAATAAGCTCAACGGTCTCCTGTGGAGCTTCTGAGAGCCTTGCCTTCACCAATGTAGATAGTGAATTGCTGAAATCCACACCGATTTACACAGCATTTCCCAAACTTTGATGGCAGAAACCATATTTGTGTACATGTGTGTGTGTACATGTGTGTGCATGTGCATGCATGCATGTGTATGGTTATGTGCATATGTGCATGCATGAGTATGTGTGTGTGCGCGCTCGTGCATGAGCAAGTGCATGTGCGTGTAGCTCTGGATTGAACCAAGGGACACGAACCATGCTTCTTTTTGTTTTGTTTTGTTTTAAGATGTTCAGAGTAACTGATTTCCTGGCTATTTCCGTTTCAGAACCACAGGTTCTTTCGTTTGTTTGTTTTTCAAGACAAGGTTTCTCTGTGTAGCCCTGGCTGGCCTCAAACTCAGAGATCCACCTACCTCTGCCTCCCTAGTGCTGGGATTAAAGCCACCACCGCCTGGCTTGAACCACTGGTTCTTAAAACATAACACACACACACACACACACACACACACACACACACACACACACACACACACACACACACACACATACAAAAAAAGCAAGAGGAAGAAGAATGCACACATACATATGTACATATACAAATTAGAGCTTAAAAGCGGTGAAAACAATCAGGATCTCAAATATGATGCAGTTTCTCCTTGCAAAGTGGAACTTTGCAATGAGGTGCAGAGTCTGGAAGCGTACTTCATTCAGGGCAAAGCAGTGTCTATATTGCAAGCTTGAGGCTCCTGTAAAGAGAAGGTAAATCAAATTCTGGCACACCCTGAGTGCTATAAAATTACTCATGGGAAACTTGTTGTCAATTACCAGAGGAAAATAATAGGGCGTGTTTTTTTTCTACCTCTCTCTCTTTATTTAAAATACCGGATTCTCAGCCAAGTAGACATGAGCACCGTCAAGGGCCGGATGTGTTGTTTCCCAGCAGGGTTAGACAGGTTGCTGGGGCTCACCCAGTGGGTGGATTTATGGCTTAGCTGGCATTCTGAATGACACAGGCAAGCCCATGAGAAGCTCGGGAGGAGAGAGCTTATGTATGGGATGGTTCCCGTCTCCATAGGTAGATGATGCTAACTGTAGGACCTCCGGTGGCTGTCTCTATCCTGATAAGTCTGTCCTACTTAGCACCCATGATATATGCTTTATGTGTGCACACTGGCATCCTGTCACCATGCTTTCTACTGCTGCCTTCCTGGTGTTAGAGACACAAGGGAAATCCGACAGGCTGTGAGAAAGCTTTCATACCAATGTCTAAGGGGAAATGCCCCTCTCGCGCTTTCCTAAGGTGAGTGAAGAGGAGGCAAAAGCTTTGTCAATGGCACAGTATGACATGCAGACACATCCCAAATCACTATAGTCTCAGTTAGCTTGGAGCCTTCCTATGACGCTCAGGTCTGGTCTGGATCGTTCAATCACACTATGTGGCTATAGACGGTTGTTATTACCTTTCTTGCTCAGTGGGGAAAATTGCACTCAGGGAGTTTGAATGACTTGTCTTCAGTCCCACAGTGTGTAAGAGATACAGGGCTTAAACCCAAGGCTGCAACTCAAAACTCGGTGGCCACACTCCTGAAGCCTGACAACCGCAGTACCTTCACAGTTGGTCAGGTCCCTATCCGCACTGTCATAGCTCACAGCAATTGTACTCAGCCCATCAGAGCTCAATGGCACAAGTCGTTAACTCAATAAATGCTATCTATTTCTCATTGAAAATATGGGCTGTAGAAGCTTCCACAGCCAACACTGACTGACCTTTCCCTTTTCTTTTACTTTGCTCATGTATGATCATTATCAGAAGCTCCCTGCTTCAGGACCCCTTGAGTGAAACACCGGTGTGGCTGTGACATTGTATTAGTTGGTTATTAATACTTGTGTCAGATCTCTGGAGTCTTCGCCACTGTGTTTTCTGACTCTCCCAACAGCTTTCTATGCTGCCTCACCAACTTTAAACTTTACTTAGTTACCTAAGCCACTTTTCGTCTTCAAGTCAGATGCTGCTGTCAATTCTCTCTCTCTTTCTCTCTCTCTGTCTCTCTCTGTCTCTGTCTCTATCTCTGTCTCTCTGTCTCTGTCTCTCTTTCTCTCCCTCTCTCTGTGTCCACTTTTATTTTTGAGACACCGTCTCTCACGGAACCTTAAACTCATCCGTTGGGCTAGGCTGGCTGCCTAGCAAACCTCAGGGATCTGAGTGTCTTCATTCCCCTCAAGGCTAACACTACAAGCATGTACTTCCATGCCTTCCTTTTCCCGTGAGTTCTAGGGATTCAGAGCCAGGTCCTCACAGTGGTACAGCCTATGCTTAGCAACCGAGTCATCTCCCAGCCTATTGGATGAAAGGGGAAAAAAGATAACATCAGGTGTCTGAAGTCCTAGGTCGAATCTGAAAACCTTCCTAATCCTGTTCCTCGGTGCAGCAAAGGCATGAAACACTGGCCCTATAGGACGACAGCCACAGGAAATGAGGAGAGAGTATGGACGACCCTCTCTTTCTCATTAGTTCTCACCAACGTCTGCCAAGATTGATAAAGACGTCTTATGGCTAGGAGATCTTGACACGTTCCGGTTATTCCTCCCTACTGTGGCCAGAAAGGTGTTTGTTTTTCTTGGAAAGGTGATGTGATGCGGGGACAGGATAAATAGGTTTTGATGACATGAGTTACAATTCTAGACATAACCTCAGTTACACAGAGCCGCGAGAGAGTCTTCACCACTCAGTGTGTGACTTACACTGGATGCTAGCAGAGCCCTCACTGTGGGTCTCACAGACTGTAGAGTGAGAAACAATCCAGAGGTGGGAAAGTGCAGGCAAGGAATTTGTCACATGAATGATTGGATGCCTACGGGTCTTGTAAGCATCACTTTTAACTGGTGGTGTTTTTTAAAGTTTTTCAATTCCCAATACCCTCCCACTCTCCCACCCAGCTTGGCTATACTGCTGTGTGGTTGGTTGGGAAAAGTCCAGTTGTGTTTTGTGTTGATTTTTTTTTTGTGTGTGTGTGTATGACTTTGTCCCACTTGGTTCTGGGTGTAAGAACAGTCACACTAATGACACAGTTTGTTAGAATGACCTGGAAGGGAAAGAAGCCCACTTCCAATTTCTCCTCTTCCTCCTTTTGCTTGTATAATTTTCCATTTTAACTCACTCTTTTTTAATAACCATGGTCTGACAATAAGAACGTGGGTTGTATCCCTGAGAGATAGCAGCAGGGAGAGGGGGCGCAACAGGAACTTCCAACGCTTTGAAAGTACTGACACTTCTGTCATCTTCAGTGCCTATCTGCGAGTGCATTTGAGGAAGAGAAGTCTATGCTTCCTGTCAGCCATGTGAGAAGCTGACCGTTGAGTAAGGTCCTCACCTCTCCAGCCGGAAGCACGCCACACAGTGGGGAGAATATAGGATCTTCCTGTTACTAACCCTACTAGAATCTTTTTGCATCCTGAGACGGTCAAGGGAATCTGTGTTCTAGAACGAAGGCCCCATGCGGCCACATCTCAGTTTTTAGTGAGATAAGCTGAAAAGAGATAAAGGTTATCAGGCTTTGTCTACTTGTTACTGTTGCCACCCACTGCTGACAGATACATTTCATTTACTCATATAACTCCTTAATTTTTTTTTTAACCTTTTATTTTACGTGTGTGAGTGTTCTGCCTGCATGTCTGTCTGTTTGATGGTGTATGCAGTGTCCTATAAGAGGGCCAGAAAAGAGCACTGTGTCCCCTAGTAATGGACAGGCACTTGTGAGCTGCCATGTGGGTACTGGGAATTGAACCTGGGTCCTCTGGAAGAACAGCCAGTGCTCTTAACCACTGAACCATCTCTCCAGCCCCTTGTAGTGTCCTCTTACTATATAAAAAAAAGTACCTAGAGTCAAGTCAAGAGTCATTGTTTTGGAAAGGAGCAAAACCTAAGCTAGGTTAATGGGGGGGGGGAGTATTTTCCTCCAGTAAGACCAGATGAGAGGTCTTTAAGGACATACCAGTGATAGTGGCTTTGATGAGGGGGAGCTTGCTTCTTATGTGCCTTGTAAGTAAATCAGCAGCAGCTTTCTATTGTAGAATGTTTGGTGTGTGTGTGTGTGTGTGTGTGTGTGTGTGTGTGTGTGTGTGTGTATTTGTCTGTCTCATGTATTCATGTACTTATATGGGGGTGCATAGGTCTGTGCATGCGTTCGCGTGTGCAGGCCATAAGGCAGCCTGGGTTCTTCAGGCGAATCTGCCTTGGCATTTTGAACCTGGAACTTGAAGATTCAGCTGGGCTGGCTGGCTGATGAGTCCCAGGGATTCAGCCCTGGAGTTACACTCAACACCTCCCATGGCCTCTTCACCTACCTCCTGGGATTCAAATCCAGGTCCTCCTGTTTGTAAAGTAAGCCCTGCACTGTCTGAGCCACCTCCCATGCCTGGAGAAGCCTTAATCAATGAGAACAGGTGCTTCCACTGTCTTTGCTATTCTTGGGACTCCTTTCCTTCAGGGTGTTCAGACACGTGCAGATGAGACTCTCCATTTTTACTGAATATAATTAATGCTAACTCTGAAGGCAGGGATGGGGGAGAAGGTGGCTTTCCTGAGGAGAATGTGTGGGGATGATGTGTTAATGTGCTTTTTTATTACCATAACAAAACACTTAAGGCTGAATAACTCGTAAAGGAAAGCAGTTTATTTAGGCCACAGTTTGGAAGCTGAAAGTCTAAGCAGCATCTAGCCAAAACTGGTGAGGTCCCATCTGGCTGTGTTTCCTGATGGTGGGTGGCATCACAAAGGTGGGGGTGTCTGCTGGAAGGGGAGGTCACATGGTGGGTGAGACAGGAAGGCAGAGAGCAGGAAGGGACAGGTCTTGCTCTTTTTATAAGAATTCCCTCAAAAAAACTAACCAGGCTCCTTGGGAACTGTATCAGTTCATCCCCAAGACATACCCTTAATGCCATCAGAATCTTCTAGTGGGTCCTACCTCTCACCAATTTCATCATCTCAAAATGGAAGACTAACACATGACTCCTTGGGGGACAAACTCAAACTGGATTCAAACCATAGCAGGTGCATGCCAGAGTGAATTCAGAAAAGACAAGGAAAATGCGGAATAAGATGAGTCGGAAGGTGAAAAGTGCCCACATGGAACCTCTGCATCTCTACAGACAGAGGCTGGTAGAATAGATTCATGTGAATGCCCTTTCTGCCTTACTACATTTTTAAAGTCATCCTGACTAGGTGGCAGGAAAATGACAGTGTTAATAAAACTATTGGAGGGCAATCAGAAGGTCTCAGAGAAAGGAGGGGGACCTGATCCTTGTCCCTCTGTGAACATTTCTAGCAGCTGTGGGACTGAGGAGATGCCAAACCTTCTTCTGGTGCATCGCTATGGTAGAAGAAGTCCCGAGGGACCAGAACACCAGCAGTACTTTGGATGATTTTTTTTTTTTTTGAACATGGAACACAGACACGGGGAGAAAAAAAAATGTCTTGCTTTTTCATCTCATTGGTGAGCTAGGCCTCTGAGACAGAACCAAGGGCCACATCTCCTGTGGGTTACCCATGCATGGTGCTTTCAAGCTGTGTCCCTATATGGGACATCTTCCTCTCTCTCCCTGTTTCTTCTTAATGTTTTATAGCTAAGATGCAATCAAAGGATGTACAGTAAGAGAGACGTGAGCCAGGGGCCACTCTCTACAGGCAGGGGACTTTCTTACAAAATAAAGCCCATGTGGCTCATCTCTAAATGAAACCTAAGCAGCTCTTCCATGCAGTCCGTTTTAGTGTAATTGTGTTCAGATGAATAATCTAGAGCAGCCTTCCAGTCTCCAGGTACGAGAAAGAAGCATCCCTCTTGACCGTCTACGTGGGTCAGCCATAGTTTACTGAAGACATCCAAAGCAGCTGTGACAATGCCCTCTCCCTTTCCCGTGGCTCTCTGCCCTCTGCTGGAGCCCTTACCTGGACCTCAGCAGCTTATCCCTGAGTCTCCTGCCTTTGCTGAGAACGTAGGACAGGCTGAACGGGTTATTACCCACGTCTTGGAAACATTTCCAGAAAGAAGTGAATGTCCCAGCCAGGTGGTTGGAACAAGGTAGATTTCCAGGGATGGGTTCCTGCTTGGTCTAGTTCTCATGGCTAATTAACATCTCCAGGTAGTGGGTTACTAATTTGTTGCTTCCTTTTATCACTTTACTGCCTTCTGAGGTAGTAGGGGTAGCACTGGGAGCAAGGAGGCTATGTTGATATTGTTCTTGTTTATGTGGGGTGTAGAGATCTGGTAGCCTTTCCAGCTTTCTCTCTATATTTCTCCTCTGATCTATAATCCACAGTTTAAAAAAAAACCCACCCCACCCTCGTCTCAGATCCCCATCACCACAAACCTAAGCCATGCTGAACCAAGCTTCCCCAAGGAGAAGCAGAGGCCAGTCACTGCCCATTGAGCAACACTCTCCTTTTCCACAGGGACATTCATAATGCATTACCATCCACCCTCTCTTCATAGTCGGCTTTGCATGACATGAGGCTAGGTGGAAGGAAAATGCTGACTCTTATCCTTTGCAGAACATGCTAGGGTGGAAAATCTGAGTGCTGAGCTTGGCAGCACAAGATTTGAGCTGGAGCCTGGGTGCTGCCATATAAATCTGGGAAAGTCATTTGAATTTTCCAAACCTCGATTTCTTTATCTGTAAAATTGGAGTAATAAAACTTCCCGGGGCCGGTTTCAGAGAGTCATTGCGTGGGAAGAAAGGTTAAAATGAGATATCATTTGCAAAACGACCATAGATATTGAAACAGAAAGCCCAGTCGTCAGTTACAATCATGGCCTGAGAAACGAAAGGCTGTCACATGTTAGAAGCTTAATCTAAGTAAGACACATACATACCCTAACGCCCCTTGCTTCTCATCTGAAGTAGCCTCTTGAGGATGCTTCTGCAAGAGGTATTGACTATGGAGCGAGGAGATTTGCAGATTGGCTCTTGGTTTGGCAGCCACCATCTGTAGACAGTGATCCATGAAGTGGACAATGGCCTGATGGCATTTTGGGTGAGTTCACCTAGACTTGCACAAATATATATATACACACACATATATATATACACATATATACATATATACACATACATACAAACTCTCTCACTTTTTGCTGTTGGGTCTTCACGTCTAAATAATTGCTAGAATGGCTTCTTGTCACTCAGCTTCCATGGAGCCTGTGGCCCCTGCAGGGGCAGCTGTGGAAATGGGGACAGATCTCAACAGGCTGGTGAGCAGGCAGGGCCAGCACCAACCACAAGAAGAACATCAGGACAGTTGCCAAGTTTCAGCCAGGAGACAACATCTCTCCTGGAGTTTATAACCCTGCTAAGGAGGAGCTAATAATGAAAGCTCTCCACACCCTTGATACCACAACATTACTCATGAACACGATGCTGTTAATTAGCAGCGGTAAATACCACAGTTATTTCATTCTGTCACCGCTCTCTCAGGAAGCAACTCTGAGACCCCACCCCCAGCCCGCAGTGGTGGGATGGATGGAGAGTGTGTCCCCAGAAATCAGTGGAAGTTCCCTGCTCGGAGTGGAGTTCCCTGAATCCCAAGGGGCTGCTGATCAAGGGGCTGCTGATCAAGGCACGGATGGAAGCCTGGCTTGGCTGCCCATCCTCTTGCAGTGAATGTAGGTATGTGGCCATGAGTATTCTAGGAGTTCAAGTTGGAACCTGCTGAGCTTTGAACACTGGAGCAAGTGCTTATTTGATATAAACAAGTCTCCAATCGCCTTTGAGCCTCCTTGCTTCCCAAGAAGGCCTCTTGAATGATGGAGTAGCTCTTATGCAGTGGTGACACATGATATTCTCTCTCTACACTGCTTGGAAGGCCTAGGGTTGGCCATCGTCAACTCTCTACAGCAGCTGGGTCTTTCCCATCCACAGTAGACATGAGCCCATTGGATATTCAAATTTGACACAGCCTGTAACTTTTATCTATCTATCATCTATCTATCTATCTATCTATCTATCTATCTATCTATCTATCTAAATCCATGTCCTAAGGCCTTTTCCATGACATACTGTAGAGATGACAGCCAACAGGACAAGACCTTGGTCTTCAAGAATTTGAGGTCAAATAGGGTCAATGGGTGGCATTGACGTGCAACCACTATGTTAAATCACAAGACACTGATGGTCTGAATCAGGGGTGCTATGGTAACCCACAGGACAAAGCAACCAGTTTTTGAGGTGAGAGATGAAATGCAAATCAAATTTGAGAGACTGAATAAGAATTCTCTGAGAAGAAAAGTTTTTGAATTTCAGAGAGAGACATGGGCACAGACAGATCCCTGTGTGTAGATTGGTGAATATTGGTGAGTGAAAAGTCACTGCTGGCCCTAGGTAGGACTTTTCTTTGTATTTTTATGTGGCTAAGCTTCTGATGTTGTGTCTCTGCAGCATATATTGGGTTAGCTCTGTATGTATTTTCTTTATGACGTATTTATATCGCTGTGCTCTACTGACACTCTTATGGGTATCACAGCATGGGGCTTTTCTATTTCTTTTGAGTTTGTTCCCTATTTCTTTTCACCTCAAAACATGGGTCTTAGCTTAGCCCTTAGAAAACGAGCATTTTTAAAGGATGAATTCAAGTCATGGTATTTTGCAATTTTATCCCAGTTGGGCAGTGGTGGCATATGCCTTTAATCCCAGTGCTCAGGAAGCAGAAGCTGGCAGATCTCTGTCTGGGTTTGAAGCCAGCCTGGTCTATAGAGCAGCAAGTTTCAAAAAGGCCAAGGCTACACATTCCAGCTGAGATCAGGGCAACCTCTAAACAGACACATAGGTTCTGAGGAGCAGAGCTGGAGAAGAAGATCATGGCCTGGATACGTTTCCATGTTTTCACTTCACCTGGTTTTAGTGGTTTTACACACTTTATTCAATAAAAAGGAGAGGAGAGGAAACCCTGCAGATCCACTCAATTATGAGAACTTTCCCTAAATATGATATACGTTGTTTCTAAACCTATATCTTCAAGACCAGAAGCCTTAACAATGAAGATGTCTAATTCCAGGAGTAACGTTGAGGACTGGCCTATGACACCAACCAGCAACCCAGAACAGAATGGGGAGCCCAGTCACCAGACCAGAGCTCTGCTTACAGAACCACCATCAACCCCGGCCATAGCTTCTCAGAGCCTTCAACCTCCCCCTTGTGCTGGGGCAGATCGAGGCTTCTTTCTGTTGCAGCCACTGCCCTAACTGTAGCACTTGAGAGAACACCCGTGCCATAGCGAGCGCTCAAGGCATTTATTTTTGTGACATGAGTGGCTGAGTGTTCATTTTGACCCAGACACAACCACCCAGCTGCCAACACCTTGTGAAAAGGAAGGCGAGGTACTTCTTCCTTGCCTTAATAACAGTCTGTAGGTACTGTTGTCTTTTATATGGCTGCTTAGCTCATTGTGAGGGCCCAATAAATATTAATTGATGGACAAGAAACTCCAAGGTTTGGCTCCTGTTGCAGCCAAGTACTATTTTTTTTTTTTTAGGAAGTTTATATGAGCAGGGCAGTGTAGGATATAATGGTGGGGATCCTCAGACTCTCGGGCCCCCTTCCTTCTTCTCCCAAAGCCAGCCTGGGAGAAGTGGGTGGGGACAAACAGAAGGAAAGTTCCTAATTATATACATGGTTTATATAATTACGCCGTTAGGTTCTTACTGGTGGTGGGTTTGAAGGGAGCTTTGAGTACTTTCAGTTTTGAAAGCCTTTGTTTTCCTGGGCTCTGTTTGATGTCACCTTGATTCATCACCTTAGTACCTGCCAGGGGGAATTGTCTCAGGGCCTGCCTATGGACTTAACATCCATACATGATAAGGATCTTGCCAATGGTTTGGCAACAGGAACCAATTCCCTGAATCCAGTCAAGTGTTTCAGCCTGTTGCTATGCCTCTCAGCGTTAGCACTCACCACCATGTACCAGCTGTTTCAGCTTTATCTGGGAACTCTCTGGAAAGACAGAGTCCTGGGTTCCACCTCCAAACTCCCAGAAACTCTAGGGTGGAACCCAGCAATCAGCTCTTTAACAAGCCCTCCAGGGGTTTCTGATGGATGCTGGAGGTTGGAAATTAGTGCTCTGGAGTCTAGAACAATCCCCAGGCATTGTAACTGTGAACACATTCTCCTCCTGCTAGGTGTCATCAAAGGCCTGCTAAATGAGAGCTTCCAAGAGTGCCGGCCAACATCAGACTACTGCTTAGTTCTTTGACCCCTGTATGTGTATTCTGATGCTGTGTGGCCATGGTACAGAACAGTACCAGAGTGCCACTTACTTTGCACCCCATAAAGAAAGCACCACAGGCTAAGCATAGAGTCAAAGGGTTGGGCCTCACAGACTCCCCAAAAACATATATACCTCCTGCACTTTGACTCTGAACCAGCCCCCCAAAGCAGGGTCTGACCTCAGCATTCACAATACAACCATGAACAATCAGAGTTTGCAATTTAGTCACCTGTGTGGGAGGGCATCGAACCATGTGTTCAAAAGCAACTGGTATGGTTTTTGTGACATCTCAACTTGCCAGCTCAGGAGAGAAGCTTGTATAAGCAGAGAGAAGAAGTCAACCAGTTTGGGCTCCACTCAGATCCACCAGTAGGCTCTGTTTCTCTTGCTCTTTCCCAGTAGATCCTAACCCTGACTTGTAACAGACACATCCAAAGTACCAAGGATGTGGGAGCCTGTGGGAGGATGCTGGAATTTGCATTTTGGCTACATTTTCTGGGTTCTGATAGCCACCACCATTTTTAGAAGTCCTACAATAAGCCAGGTGCTGGTGCATGGCCTGTAAATTATCAAATATGAGGACTACCTTTTAGCCTCTGCACATCACCTGTCCTCTGTTATAACCAAACAACTTCACCATTATAGCTGCCATAGATGAATAAGTAAGTGAACAAGATGAATGCGAATAGTTTTGTTTTAATAAAACTTTATTTATAAACTCAAAAGAGTATGTTCAATCATGGGCTGTCATTGACTGCGACTATCTAAGCAATTACTCTAAACACTGAGAGAGATTTGGGGTTTTTGTTTGTTTGCTTGCCTTTTGCTGTTGTTTTGTTTTAAATCAATGCTTGGGCCTTATTCCCAAGGACTTGGATTCAACTGTCCTGAGCAGAGCCCACATTTTAATTTCCCTCTCTTTTCTGACTCTTCTTTGATCCCCAAGTACAGCCAGAATGGAAAACCACAACTTTAGATCCTCATTCAGTAAGTAGCCACTCACTCATCAAGTTCTTGGAACTTTAAAATATGAGTCAGATTACGTTTCTTCACCCAACACTCTCTGGCACTTTCCATATGACTCATACTAGAATTGATGATCTTGTCATAGCCTGAAAGTATCCATGGAGATCTTGGCCCTAGTGATCTCTTAGACTTCATCTCCTGATGACCCACCACTTTTCTGATGTCCCATCCCACTGACTGGAGCATGTTGACCCCTACCTTTGGCTAAAGTATTCATCTGAATAGTCTATTCTAGCAGAGACATTTCTGTTGCACTATCTCTCCATAGTACTGATCATGCCTTAAAAGAGCAGAGAGCATCAGCTCATAGTCAATGGAGTTGAAGGAGTTGATGGGGACAGCTCTTCCCTTCTCCACAAGCTGTTAGGTGGAGTGGTTTGACTGGACTTGTGGTTAGCTGGTGCCAGTGCCAGTTGGGAGTTAGCTCAGCTGGCAGGTCTCCAGGGGCCTCAGTTTCTCTTTACAGGGGCCTCTTCCAAGGACTGTGGGAGATCCAATGCAACATAGTAGCTTTCAATGGAAGAGACGTGGAAGCTATCAGCCTGGTAGCATCTAGACCCAGAAACTGACACAGCATGATTCTAGAATATTCTGTTGGTGGAAGGAGTCACACAACATTTTCATACTCAAGAGGAGTCTTCTCATTGGGAAAAGTGTCCCATATAGTTGTAGCTAAAAACATTCTATAGCAGTTTTACATATATACCTGCTTATGACTTGGTCCACACTTCTGTCAGGTTTCTACTCCAACATACTGCATCTGAGAAGCCATCTTTAGTACCCAGTGCTCTTACTGCACCCATTCCTACTCCCCTCCCCCATCCTAGTTAACTTTAATATGTGAATTTCACACACATTGGAATTATTTAAGAGGAAAGTCTTCATTGAGGAATTGTCCTGGTCCAACTCGGCTGTGACTCTCTCTCTCTCTCTCTCTCTCTCTCTCTCTCTCTCTCTCTCTCTCTCTCTCTCTCTCTCCCTGTGTGTGTGTGTGTCTGTGTGTGTCAGTGTGTGTGTGTCGGAGTGGCGTGTCTTCATTGTTAATTGAAGCAGGAGAGCACAGCCCACTGTGGGCAGCATCATTCCCTAGGCAAGTGGTTCTGGGGTATATAAGAAAGCTATATAAGCATGAATCTGTGAGCAAGTCAGCAAGCAGTGGTCCTCCATAGTCTGTGCTTCACGTTCTTACTTGCACTCTTGCCCTGACCTCCCTCCCCCCAGTGGTGGGCTGTGGTGGAAGTATAAGCTGAATAAACTCTTTCCTTCCCTAAGTTGCTTTTAGTCAGAGTGTTATATCACAGCACCAGAATGAAATTAGAATGTCCCTTGAGCTTTTATTTTGTATTTTTTGGCTCTTGACAGTACTTAGCATTATTGGACACATTATATACTCATTTACAATGGACACTTTAGGAACTACTTGTACATACTACTTAGCTAACTAGCTGAGAAATATAAAGCAATATTTTGACTTCTAGATGCTTAGCCAAAGCTAATAACAACAACAACAATAGTAATGATAATAACAACTAACTCATGAGACAGATAAAGATCTACTTATACAAGTAGAAAGACTATTCATTGCTCCATGTGGGGAAGAGCACTGTAACTGCAGATGTGGAACTATTTTAAATGTTAGTGATAACAGCACATTGGAAAGTGTTATATTTTTGTGGGGCTTTTCTTAATGCCAGGGTATATGGACTTTAGATAAGCATCAGCTATTTTTAGTTGTCTAAAAGATGCTACTCACTGGAGCCAGAGAGATGGCACAGTGGCTAAGAGGAGTTGCTACTCTTCTAGAGAACCAGAGTTTGGTTCCTAGAACCTGTGTTGGGCAGCTCCCAATTTCCTGTGAGGAATCTGATGTCTGTTTATGGCCTCTGCTGGCCCCTGCACACACATGGCACGGATTAACACAGATATCCATATATGCATATACATAAAAGGTGAGATTAAAAGAAGATGCTACTTTGCTGAATTTATTCTCCTTTTATTTGATTTCATTTTTGCTAAATTGTATCAGCTAGATCATGCTGAGGACTATTGCCATTAAGGTTGGCCAGCTAAACTGTTACTAACCAATGAGGAAATAAAATTTGATTCCTGCTGTTATTTTAACACCTTTTATCCTAAAACTTACGTATAAGTTCAGCTGAGATTATAGTGGTAATAAAAGGAAGGGTGCATCAAGAAGAGGAAGGAGAGTGCAGGAAGATAATGGGGGACCCAAATACAAGCAAGGTTACAGTGACATACGTGCATGAAAATGTCAAAAGAAAGCCCATAACTTTATTTCTTTTTATTTTGTTTTTATTTGCTTGGGGGAGGGGCAGAGCATCTCTGTATAGCCCTGGCTGTCCTGGAACTCACTCTGTAGACCAGGCTGGCTTCAAAGTCACAGAGATCTCTCCTTGCCTCTGCCTCCTGAGTGCTGGTATTAATGCTGGGTGCCACCACCACCCAGCAAGTCCCCTAGTTTATATGCTAACTAAAAATAAAAGAGGTGATACCTTTCCGAGATCACTGGGTTAAGGAAGCTCCGCCCTCTGGGATGGAAGAATGCTCATCTCTCTGTGTTTCTTACCCTGAGACTGGGTTCTAGATAAAGGGGTGTGTTGACCCATTTCCCCTCTGTTCCATTTGTGCTTGCTTGCCTCCCACCGTGTTATCGCTACATGCGGGTGCCTCCCAGAAAACAAGCGTCATGCTTTGGGGCTCCCAGACCTTCTATTCACTATAAAGCACCCAGCCTGTGAGCATTCTGGTATGGAAGCAGGAAACCCACTAAGGAGGTCTCTCTCTTGCTCTACAGACTATACTATAGTCATTAGTATTCCTTGTGATTTGATTTCATACAGTCTGGATATGAGGTTTAGCTCTGCAGCCTGGCTTTTGTGAAGGGATGGAACCTTTCAAAGCAAAGACCTCTCACATCTGTGATTATATAACTCTTCCTAGGGAGGCACGGCGTAAATATCTACTCACCCCAGAGAGGGAATGATGACAGACCAAAGTGATGAGTCCACTAGAGTCCACTTGGCCACCCACTGAGTTTATTTGAGGTTGCTTACAGGAGTATGGCAAGGGGAGGGGGAAGGTTGTGTATAAGATCGGGGATGATTCAAGTAAGCTACTGCACTGGGTACCCCACCCCAGCATGGATGACAACGATGAGTCACAAAAGCTGCAACCCTGGTGCTCTCTGCATTACTGGCAGACAGCTCAGCAGACTGGAGACTCTTCTACATAGCTTAGTTCATTGGCGAGCCTTCTCCAGGCAGCTCGGCTGGTCTTGGGGAGGGATCTCTTGAGCCTTATATGTTTCGGCTTTCCCAGACCCAAGAAGTTTGTTTATTTCCTAATTCTCGTGAGTCTCCTGGCAAGATGAAATGCTGCTACTAAATTATATCTGTAAATTATTAATAAAAGGTATCATCATCATCATCATCATCATCATCATATTTTCCTCATGGATCATTGAGAAGTTTAAAGGAAACAATGCATGAACAGAGTCTAGCAGGTGCCTAACACCAACTATGTCCTCAGTAGCTGCTAAGAGTTCTGCTCATTCTAAGACGAGATTCAATAACAAATTATTAGATATATTCTTCTTCCTTTCTCAAATGCATAAAGTAGTCTAAGGGAGTTTGCAATTAGTGAGTTTCAAGGAAAGGCATTTTGTTGAATTCTTACTGCATAGCATATTTTAATATCTCAAAACTTCTGGGGGGGAATTTTAAAATGTGGTGTGGCTTCCTCCTGCATATGTGAATTCTGGGCTTCTTCTCTTAGGTCCAAATCTGTAATCTCTCTGATGATTCAGTGTCAGTTTTCTTTCCAGTTGATGGAGATTCCTTTCACTTGAGCTGTACGATGTCATTCCTGCATTCCAGATAAGGCAATGGAACATTACAGAGCGTTGGGACAAAGGGTTCTAGCAGAGGTCCAATGGGCCATGTGTGTGCATGCTGAGCATACAACGTGTAGTGGATTTTGCAAGTAAATGCTCACTGTTTAGTGAGGATGCATCTTTGTTTCGTAGGTACGATAAGAAATGCAATCCTGGAGGGCGCTGTGGGGAAACTGGCTTCTTGGTTAGGTCTCGTAGAATACACAGAAATAATATTGATAAACAAAAGGCACAAGGTTTGGGCATGAGAGGGAGATAAACAAAAATATCCTATCAAGAAAACACCTCATAGAAGTAAGAAAGTGTGACGGGTCGAGGGAACAATGACAATTTGTCTCAGATGGGGAGAGTGTGAAGGTCACAAAGAGCAGACAAGGATAGGCTGGGAAGGGCCTGGGCAAGTCCCATTAGAGAGCTGAGGGGCTATTGGGAAGGTTTTACAATGGGAGTGCTATTGTCTAGCTGCTGCTTAGAGAGTGACTTTGAAAGAGAAGAAGAAGACGTGGGGAAGCAAAGGTCCCTAGAAGTCTGCTGACGGCTCCAGATTAAGGACATGAAATGAGGGCCGCAGGTGTGGGGAGGAAGGGAGGCATTCTAGGCTGAACCTGCGGGAAATGAAATCAATAGGACTGATTAGCTAGTTCAATGTGCAAGAGGGAAGGAAAGGGGTGGACTTCCAAGTATTCAGTTCAGCGGCCTGTGTGTTACTGGAGGATCTGGGTACAAAGAGGAGGGTCCCCCATGTGGGCACCTGGAGGAAGGAGTTGAGGTCTAGTCTGTCCCCCTTTTGTTTCCTTTGGGGTTTTGTGCAGTGTTTGGGAAGACAGGCTGGCTGCCAGTCAGCTAGATCCTCAGTCTGAGGCCATCAGCACAGATCTGGGCTTCATCATCTGAGACGATGACCGTGCTAGGCAGCTTTGAAAGACAGCAGACGATCCCTTGGGAAGGTGGATTTTAAGAGACCTTTAATCCCAGCACTCGGGAGGCAGAGGCAGGAGGATCTCTGTGAGTTCGAGCCCAGCCTGGTCGACAAAGTGAGTCCAGGACAGCCAAGGCTATTACATAGAGAGACCCTGTCTCGAAAAACAAACAACAAAAACAAAGAAAAAGAGATTATTCACACAGGCATAAAAACACAAGATCAGATCTCTGTGAGTTCGAGGCCAGCCTGGTCTACAAAGCCAGTCTAGGACAGCCAAGGCGACACAAAGAGACCCTGTCTTGAAACAACAACAACAACAACAACAAAACCCAACCAACCAAACAAACCCACAAGATCCCATAAACTTGGTCAAGAACGAGTGAATCCAGAGTCATAGGGAGGTGCTGGGGTGGCATGACAGCATGGTGAAAGCTAGAGGAGACAAAGATGCCAGCCTGAGGAAGCACCAGAAGGACAGAAGCATCCATGCAGCCCAGGAGAAGGCTGCAAGCTCACCTCGGAACTATCAACCAAATCAGAGCCATTTCTGTGCAGCTAAGGCGTAGAGAAGGGGTACATCCTATCCCCCTTCCTTGCCAGACCATGAAACAACCTGGCGAAAGAACCAGTAAGCCACAGGAGCTCAAAAAATATACTTGCTAAGAACACACATAGTAGAGGCTTTGTGGCCCTGAGCATTACGGTTTGTCAGGGCTGGAAGGGGGTTTCAACTGCTGCCAAACTCTGAGAAGTTGGAGATAAACAGAGTGATCATAAGGGAGAAGACCAGCTTCGTATCACCATCATCATCACCACCACTACCACCATCATCATCAATGACCTTCCTCATTAAGGACAGCAGCTGTAAGAACTCTGACCAGGACCTGGAGAGAAGGGTCAGCGGATAAAGTGCACACACAAGCGTAAGGACCCGAGTTTGGATGTCACATAAAAAGCTAGGCTCAGTGTCACATGTCTGTCATCCTGGGAGACAGGAGGCTCCCTGGGGCTTCTGAATAGGCAGCCTTACAGAATCAGCGGTTTCTAGGTTCAGTGAGAGACCCTGTCCCACAAAACAATGCAGAGAGCTGGTAGGGTAGTCATAGGTAAAAACATTTGTCACCAAGCACACATCCGCACGCATACATAGCACATGTGTACACATACCACCCCCGCCGCCGCTGCCACTTCTACCATCACCACCAACAGCATCAGCAGCAAAAAAAAAGGGACTAGATCAAAATGTTCAGATCGCTGACACTATCATCACCACGTATGGAGTAATACTTAGTAATGTTCTCCTTGACCTTCAGGCATTGTCATCAGGAGCCTTACCGTCCTCCTCTGCGGTAGGCTAGGGTCTGGTTTGCACCTCAGAGATGGGAACAGGCTTCAGGCTTCAGGGGTCACAGCACCGAGACATTGTGCAAGAATGCAAGTGTTTCTCCTGACGCATTCTTCCAGGTACCAAGAGGATCTCTGCCCCTTCGTGCAGGTGAGTGAGATTGGCTGAGTCTGATCAATGGAAAATAAGAGTGATAGGATGTCACTTCTAAGATTAGGCTACCCAACATCCGTGACTGCCACCAAGTCATACCTAGTCTTGTTCTCACTGTAATGTAATTCTGTAGTTCTATAGAAAACAGTGTGTGTGTGTGTGTGTGTGTGTGTGTGTGTGTGTGTGTGTTGCAAATACAAGGAGCCACATCCAACCCGCAGAACCCTTGAGAAGATATGGGGGAAGGGGGTAAATCGAGCTGAGACTACTGGTAGCAAGCGTCATGGAGACGGAAGAGGCAACTCTCTCAACTCTCTCTAGACAGGACTCCTAGTGGAGGCGGGGAATAACAACCCACCCACAAAAACTTCAACCTAAAATTTACCCTGCCTACAAGATATACAGGGATAAAGTTAGAGCAGAGATTGAGAGAATATGGCTAACCAATCCTGGGCCACACTATGGGAGAAAGCCAATCCCTGACACTGTTAACGACACTCTGCTATGCTTGCAGATGGGAGCCTAGCATGGTTGTCCTCTGAGAGGCTCCACCCAGCAACGAATTGAAACAGATGCTGAGACTCACAGCCATATACTGGGCAAAGCGCAGGGAGCCTTGTGGGAGAATTGAGGGAAAGATGGGGGACCAGAGGGGACAGGAGCTCCACAGAAGACTAACAGAGCCAACTAACCTGGGGGCAGGGGTGCTTGCGGATATCAAAGCACCAACCAAGGACCATTATGGACTGGACCTAGGCCCCCTACACATATGTACCCAGTGGGTATCTTGGTCTTTTTGAAGATCCCCTAGTAAGGGGAGCTGGGGCTATCTCTGACAGGGACTCTGTTGCATGTTTTTTTATTGCGTCCCCCTGGTGAGGCTGCCTTGCTGGGCCACAGCGGAAGAGGATGCACTCAGTCCTAATTCAACTTGATGTGCTGGGGTGGGCAGGTAGGGACTCCCTTTTCTGAGGGGTAAGGGAGGGGAGTGGAGGGATGAGAGAGAGAGTGGAACTGGAAGGGGAGGAGAGAGGGGGTTACGAATGAGATATAAAGTGAATGAATAAATAATTTTTTTTAAAAAGCCAGACAACATGATCCCTGGATGTTTTCTGAATTCTAGGGAGGAAGGCAGATCCGTGGAGCTCACTGGCCATCCAGCATAGACTACTTGGGAACTGCGAGGTCAGTGAGAAACTGTTTCAAACACATGGTTAGCCCTTGAAAAATGACACCAGATTGTCCTCCGGCTTCCACACACATTTGTGTCCACATACACCCACATCTGCACATATATGTACACTCTCACGTATACACACAAACACAGAAATACATTCACAAATATACATATACTAACATACATGTTCGCACATACACATATGCTCACATACACACTCATATATACACTCTCACACATATACCTACACTTATACACACATATGCACTCACACATACACATACATTTATACAGTCACTAACACATACACACACTCATACATACACTCACACATACATACACACACTCACATACACACATGCTCAGACACACATTCACACAGTTATGCACAAACTAACACATGCTCACAAGCATCATATTCACACACACTCACATATACACATACACACACTTATACATTTACACATTCACATACACTCACATACATACACTAACACATGCTTACACACACTTGTATTCACACAATGCTCACACTCATACATACTCTCTCACTCACATACACACATACACATACTTACACACACTCACACATGTATTCACACTCACATACACATACTAATACATACACACATATCACACTCACATATACACATATACTCACACACATCACACTCATACACACACACACACACACACACACACAGGATATAGGGCTGCAGAGAGGATTTGACTTAATTTAAGGAATTATTTAATGTGCTTATGGAGGTCTGTCGAGTTTGGAATCTGCACTTGATTTTACTCAAAAGGCTGAGACATGATGAGTTGAGTTCTGGATCACAGTGTGAAGGCCTGGGAGGCTGGTGAGTGGGATCTTCATGGAGTCCCTTCTTTTTCAGAGGAGGGCGGGTTTTATTCTAGTCAGGCCCTTACTTGACCTGCTGTGACCTGTCGCAGTGTAAAAGCCTTTCTGTTTTACTTGAAGTCCATCCTCACAAATGTTAATTAAAACTTATATATCTCACAGAACTTTCTAGAATAATATGTGAGTAAGTCTAAGTACACTGTGGCCCAGCCAGATGGGCACATACAATTAACCATTCTGCTCACACCCCCTTGTTCTGAGAGAGAGCAACAGTGCGGTTGTTATCCATGCCTTAGAGAGGCGCACGTGACTGAGAATTGATGGACCCCGGGCTAACAGCTACTTAGTTACCATGAGTGAGTCTGGGGGCCCAGCCCACCCAGAATCTATCTTCCAGAGGCAATGGTAGCCTGTGAGGGACACTAGGCTTGAGCCCCTCATCAGACTTTGGACCCATGGGAATGACGAAGCAATCAGCATTTGTGTTTTTTATCTGTTGTGTTTTGAGTCAGTTGTAAAGCGTTGACGGCAGCCACTACCCTGGGATTTTCCCTAAGTGTTTCTACCTTAAACACAGAGACGTGTACCAGGTGCACAGAGTAGAGACCTGTCGGTGCCGCACCCGTCCAGTGGGAAAGAGACACAGACAACCAGGATCCTTCTTCAAGCGGTTTACTCGGGAGGTTTCAGGAAGTGACTGCCCCCGCACCCCAGGATAGCAGTTATATAGCAAACAGCAAAACCATACACAGTCCGCCACGTAGCCGTACTCTATTGGCAGACGCCAAGCAGGTTCAAATAAGGCAGTTGCTTACTACCAAGCTTTGCAGGAACAGGAACAGGAAGAGGCGCCATTTTCTAGGTGCGGCACTGCTCCGAACGGCCCCCGACAGTTCCCCCTTTTTGTTTTAGCTGAGCCAGAAGGTCCGATCACCTGCGAAATCATTCTAGATTCCGCCAGATCAAGGACAAAGAGGACAGTACCAACGCCATTTCGCGTGCAATGGGATATTCCCAGCGAAGTGCAATGGCCGTTGACAAAAGAACTGACATATGCCTTCCAGCGTGCAATGGCCAAAAGCCAGCTGGGTGCAAAGGCCATATGTCAGGGAAAAGGCTCCAAACTTCAAGTCAGGCTAGTAAGCCATACTTGAGGGGACTGTCCAGTCTCGATAGCTACGAAAGCTTGAGCAATGGCCGCAAATGCCATGTGGCAAAAACACCACAGGCAAAGACCCGCAATCAGCATCATCAGGACAAGCATGGATCCCAAGCCAGCCCATTCTCTGAGGTGGCTCATGGCCTGCAGAATCCAGGCGCCAAACCCTTCTGCCATAGAGAGGTCAATTCGAGTCGTATTGACATCTACTATAGCCAACCGGAGTTTAGTCATAAGTTTGTCAAAGTCTTTGGACCAATTGTCTTGTAAATACTTAGAAAGTTTTTAGGATAAGTTGGCAGCTGTAGAAAAGTTATGGAAAGTTATTGGGGTAACGCAAAGTCCTGGTGACCGTTGCGCACAGCCTACTAGAGCCAACGGCCAAAGAGTCTCCAGTCTTTCTTCTACCAAGTCCACACGTTGGTTCACTAGTATAATGCCTCCTTTCAATTGGGAGTTAATGTCAGCTTGCAAATCCAACACATGTGTTACATTAGCAGAGAGATTATTAAGCGTTGCTGCTGTCTGTATGGACGAGGTCAAAGATTCTGCCGCCGCGGTGGCACCTGCTGCTGCGATGGCAATGGCAGCAACAATGGCAGCTGTAACTCCAAAATCGCACCTAAAACAAAGCAGAGTTAGGGAGGAGGGAGCCTCGACAGGAACGGGCACCCATCGTGGCATGCGGGTAGCAATGGCAAGAGGAAACTTACTTGCATCCCAGCACAAAGTATAAAAACAATTTTCATGGGAGCAATTCAAAGTAAGACCATCAAAGGTATCATTAGTGCCATTATACACTACCCATAAAAAAGGGGGCCACACACAAACCGGTGTGGGGGAAAAACTAATATTTTGTCCAATAGAAGAAAGCCTGACAGATTCTTTAAAAATAACTGTATTATTCCAGGAAAAGGTGGCATTGCCTGTCCGTCCTCTGCCAATCATGGCAAAGGGACCTAAATCTGTGTAGCTTCCATTAACACCACATAATAGCCAAACATCAAAAGGATTCTGGGGTGAAACAATATTAGGATTTTGAAAGGTGAAATTAAATCCCGCAAAAGTACTATTAGGAAAACAACTAATATAGGGTGTAAAGGTAAAGAACCCCACCTTGGCCCAGGTGACCTTGCGGGACTGACATCCCGTCCAGGGAAATTTCGATCCGGGCCTTCTGGGTTCCCTACAGAAAGGAGCCCATCTAGGTTGTGACGGGACAGAAACATTATCCCGGGTTTCAGCCGTTGGCCACCATCTGGAAAGCCAGGTAGCATTGGTGGAATTCAAACCATGCACTAGGGGCTTGGGATCAAACCATCCTGCAGTCTGATTACAGAGCCAAATGTAAGCGGCAGGGTCAGCAAAAGAGGACTGTTTATGAAAGCATAAAGTACCTAAAAGAGACCAAGTAAAATTAAAAGTAACAGGTGCTATTTGTTCATCCTTTGGCAAAAATGGAAGCTCTAGACTAGCATTAGAAGCAAAAAACAAAACGGGGAAATACTTGAGCATCATGTTGTATCGGCAGCGGATTTGGGAAGACTGAGAGGATCCCCCATCTCAATTCCGTCTTCGCAGGAGTTGTCTTCAGGAGGAGGAGCAGGAGGATCAGTATTACATTTCCGGACCAGCCTCTCAGGAACCCAAATTGGGTCATGGCGATCCTGAGGGAAAACACAAACAGAACCTCGTGCCCAAGAGAGCACTGGGTCAGGGCCATGCCATAGTCCGGTTAAGACATCCTTTCATTTCACTAGTCCCATAGGAGCCTGAGGCCCATGGACATGTCTGTTAGCTGCAGATTGACCATTGATGTCCAAATTTAAAAAATTTATAGTGAACAAGGCAAGAGAAAGACGTTCTCTGGGTGTCTTATGCTGGGCTCCAATTCCCCCTTTTTGTTTTAAAAGATACATTTTTAAAGTTTGATGGGCCCGTTTAATAATGCCTTGTCCTTGGGGGTTATATGGTAATCTATGTGTAAGGGTGACTTGCATTTTATCACAAAAGGAGCAAACGGACGCAGCTGTATATCCTGGACCATTATCGGTTTTTAGACAGTCTGGCTTTCCCTAGGCGGCCCATGCCTCGAGGCAGTGTATGATGACATTATGGGCCTTTTCACCAGAAAGAGGAGTAGCATGTATAAGGCCTGAGTAAGTATCTATTGAAACATGAAGGTATTTTTGTTTCCCAAATTCTGAAAAATGAGTCACATCCATTTGCCATATTTTTAAAGGCAGTAGTCCACGGGGGTTAACGTCCAGCCGCGGTGGGTGAAGATGAATCACACAATCGGGACAAGAGAGGACAATATGGCGTGCAGTCTCTCTTGAAATATGAAACTTAAGTTGTAACGTTTTTGCATTAATATGAAATAAAGCATGAAACTGTGTTGCTTGCTCGGTTGGTGTCGCAACCAGGGATGGGAAAGCAAATTCCGCGCGTGTAGCCAGGTCAGCCTCCATATTAGCTGATGCCATTGGACCGGGCAGAGAAGTATGAGCGCGGATATGTTGAACAAAAAATGGATATGTACGAGCCCATAGTAGCTCTCTCAAAGTTTCTAATAATCTAGCGATAACGTTGGAAGCCTTAATTTTTCCTGTAGCTTCCAAAACCTTAAGTAAATTAACAATATATAAGGAATCAGACACCAAATTAAAAGGCTGTACAAAGCGTTTAAAAACTTCAATAACAATTTTTAGTTCAATAAAATGGGAAAAGCCATTTGTGCCTTCTTCCAGACCTCTGGGCAAAACGTATTTTGTCGTGGCTGCCTTCCCGGAGGAGCATCCGCATATGGCGGAGGGTCTGTTTCTGAACAAGATGGCGGGCGGAAGGGCGGTGGTGGCTTGACTTCCGCCTCCTTCTTCCTCCCTGCCTTGTTCCTCCTCTTACTGTTCAGGGACTCCATTTTGTGTAAAATCTCTTCTAAGGCTTCCTGGAGGTCCCCCTCCCTTGTAGAGGACGAGGAACTATTTCGCCTCTCAGGAGTTGTGGATTGGCTAGAATCCTCTAAGTCCTTAAGGTCAGGATAGAGCCGCCTTGCCTGTTTTGCGCCTTCACCTTCCTTCAATTTAATTTTGTTGGCATTACTAATACTGCCCTCATTCTCCGAGCCACTTTGCCTTCCCTCACTAGAGCGAGTCTCCCTCAACTGCTCTAAAGTGGAAGTTGTCTGCTCTATTTCATCAATGCAGCGTTCATCTTTAAGGCAGCTGCGGATTAATTTCCAAATGGGGCGTACTCCATGTTTGAGTGTGCCCTGCTCCCAGGCAAAATCTAGGTCTTTCCCTAACTTGTCCCAGCTGGCCACTGTGAGGTTGCCTGAAATGGCGAACCAGGGCGCCACAACATTGACCTCGTCCAGGAAGCGAATAATAGTTTCCTTTTGAATTTTCAGTTTCTTCGCCCACAATAAGCTCTGAACAGCTTCCCGTAACGGGCGGGACGAGGAAGAACCCATGTTTATTCTCTCTAGCTTTAACAAGTGCACTCCTACTAACACAGTCAACAACAAGAACAGCCCTGCAGCCAGAAGGGGGTCAATGTCAAATGGGAGCATGCCCTTGAAGGGAAACTTTCGGATCCTCTTAGGGTCTCTTGTCTCCGAGGATTTTTACAGGTGTTTTAGCGGTCTGCGCGCTGTTCCTGTTATAGATTGTCTCTTTACCGAGAACCTTTAACTTGGCCCTACCGATTTACTCGTCTCTTTACCGAGAACCTTTAACTTGAGATTGTCTCTTTACCGAGAACCTTTAACTTGAGATTGTCTCTTTACCGAGAACCTTTAACTTGGCCCTACCGATTTACTCACCGGGCTTTCCGACGTCGCCCCGACCACAAGAAGTTCTGAATCCTGTGTACAGACCTTTAAGAGGTTCCCCGTACGGGCCACCACTTGTCGGTGCCGCACCCGTCCAGTGGGAAAGAGACACAGACAACCAGGATCCTTCTTCAAGCGGTTTACTCGGGAGGTTTCAGGAAGTGACTGCCCCCGCACCCCAGGATAGCAGTTATATAGCAAACAGCAAAACCATACACAGTCCGCCACGTAGCCGTACTCTATTGGCAGACGCCAAGCAGGTTCAAATAAGGCAGTTGCTTACTACCAAGCTTTGCAGGAACAGGAACAGGAAGAGGCGCCATTTTCTAGGTGCGGCACTGCTCCGAACGGCCCCCGACAGAGACCACCTAACATTCTAGGGAGATGACACCACACATGTTCCCCCCTCCCTCCTTATCTTCTTCGCCTTGGCCAGTTTCGACTCAGTTTGTAGCTGGGGAAGGCCGAGTTACAGAGTAACCTGTCCAGACTCATGGAAATCCCATGACTCCCCGGGCAGGGTTGGCCCCTGAGACCCTCAGTCCCTTGGATGGACAGCTCCCACCTCAGAAGCACAGACATCTTTCAGGCTAGACCCTTCTGCGCTGGGATGCTATCAGAGTCCACGTTGAAGAGGAAAACTATGGCATCCTGGGGAAGGAATTTATTCCGCGAGCCCTCGGTGGCAGCCGTTCTCCATGGGCAGTCCATCCCTGTTAATAAGTGTCTCACCTACCAGACAGCTTCAATAATGTGAGCCGCCATGCGGAGGTCATGCCTGTCAGCTCTGCTTTACACAGACACGAAGGTCTGTCTGTCTGAGAAGGCTCTAGAATTTAGCTTGTTGTCCTGAAGGGAAGACAGCCCTGTTGTTTCTTCTGAAAGGCCTTCCCTTCCCTGATACCATTTGTGTTCTTAAAGCCTCAAGGATGACACTATCTGTGCACATTCTTAAAAATATGCTTCTATGGTAGCCATTTTGATTATTTACTTATTCATTTATACATTCATTTTTCTTTTTTTTTAAGACATAGCCTCTGTAGCCCAAGCTGGTCTTGAACTACTGATCCTCTTGCCTCTACCTTTCAAGCATTACAAATGTGTGCCACCTCTCCCTGCAACCCCGGTTTATTCAGTGCTGGGAATTGAACCCAAGACTTTGTGCATGCAAAGCAAGTACTCTACCAGCTGGGCTCCATTCTGAGGCCTCAGCTATGTCACCTATTATGTATGCCAGCAGTCCAGGGTGACTCCCCCAGATTACAGGTTGCGTAACTGGCTCTCACTGCTATCTGAGGGTGGCTCCATGAATGAGCCTTAGGCTCCCTGAGTGCCCTTAGCCATGGGATAACTGCAGGGCCCTGTTAAAAGTTAGATCTTGTTCAAAGGAAATCTTAGGCCTTGGAGTTCTGGAAGCATCTTAGAGCTTGCAATTGTCAGTAAAGGGGGCCAAGGGCAAAATGTCTCAGACTTGGGCACCCTTTGCGTACGAGAAGTAAATGAAAGGCAAAACAGAATGGGCTGTGGTGGACTCCGACAACCAGAGATGGGGTAGAATCATTTGGGTCAGGCGAATAAAGAGGTACGATTCACTGGTAGAGGGCTTATCTAGTGAAAAACAAGGCCCTGGGTTCAATTCTCCTGAAAGAGCAGTATCCAGGGTCAGAGTCAGGCAAAGACAGGGGCATGGGCCTCACCCCAAGCGTACTGCTAATGTCCTCTTTCTGCAGGCTAGGGTCTGGTGGCCCCAGGTGAGTTAGGCCTCTATGTTGGAGGCAAGTCTCTTCCTGTTCCTTGTCCGACTCCCCCACAAATGATGACATCTACCTTTAAACCCACTGAAGCTGGTTTCTCGGCTTGGCTTGTAGTTGACTCTTCTGGGACAGGCTGTCTGGGCCTGGGGTATTTTCCTCTCTGTTCTCCCTGTCCCCATCTGTCACCCCCGGCCTCTCAGGTGCTTCGCTGGCCCTATTTAGTACTTCCCCATCTCTTTTCACTCTGTCAGGCCATGATTAATGGACCTCCTTCAAAAAAGAAACAAGATAGATGGTAGACAGATAGGCCAGGGGAACACACACACACACACACACACACACACACACACACACACACACACACACACACACAC
>OU015746.1:8517467-8527553 GCA_907169655.1 Acomys percivali
CACACACACACACACACACACACACACACACACACACACACACACACGCCACCCTCCTGGCCCTCCCTTTACCTTCCTTGGGGCTTAGGGCATGGTCAGGACTCCTTCCCCATCCAACCTGCCAAAGTCTGGCCCACCCTCTCTGCAGGCAGGCACAGAAGGAAGGTTCTCCAGGGTGGAGGCAGACAGGGTACCCACACCCTGGGAGTAGAGACTCCTTTTCAGAGCAAGAAAAACATCTAGATAATGGATCACACTCTTCAGTCTCCCAGCCCAATCTGAACACACAAAGTGCCACAGCAGGATGCAGGGCTTGGGTGCCTTTTACTGTCTTAAAGACAAGTCAAATTCCCCTCTACCTAAGCGAACATAAGCGAACATAAGCGGACATAAGTGAAAAGCTGCCCCGGTAAATTTAAGATTTGAAGGAACGACGAACACTTTCTTTAGTATAAGTGTCCCTCAAAATACTGCACGGGACATTCTATTACAAGTAAATTGTTTCTTTTTGTCTCTTCTCAGTAGGACTCTTGCAGCTCCACCCGAAGAATCATTTCACTTATTCTGGACCCTGTTTTCCTAAGGCTGAGTTTTAAAGCACATTTGGGGTGAACACACTTCCCAGGGCATCAAGAAGAAATGGGTCTCCTATTTCAAATCTTCCTTGGGGTCTGCTTCTCCTGTCTTCCTATAAAATGCTCTGGGAAAGGATGGCCATGGTCCCATGCAGAGATGTGGGGATACACAAGGCAAAAGTCTTGCAAGGCAGTGGTTCTCCCAACAGGGGACTCACCCCAACAGAAACCTGGCAATGTCTGAAGATTTTTTTGTCTGTCATAACACGTAGGGGTGCATTGAGGGAATTAAGGGGGCACTGGTAAATGACACACACACTTGGAAAATAACACACACACACACACACACACACACACACACACACACACACACCAATCCTCAAACACAAGTAATGGCACAATCAAGAATCCCTAGAAGAAAAGGGGGAGATGGTGCTAAAACACAGGGAATTATTACCCAGGCATGGTGATGCATATGCCTCTAATCCCAGCACTTGGGAGGCAGAGGCAACGTATCTATGAATGTTCAATCCTGGCCTGTTCTACAGAGTGAGCTGCAGGCCAGCCAGGGCTGCGAAGTGATATCCCATCTCCAGAGAAATTCATCAAGTCCTTGTTACAAATCAGCATCTTAAGAGAATTGCCATCAACAAGGCCTGGACTGCCTGGGAGTGGCTCTCTCCACCCCTCTACCAAAAACAAGCTAGCGACCCATTCACAAGCCACTTCTTCTGGCTGCCTCTTGAAGGTTTCCTGAGGTTAATTTTGATGGCTTTTTAAAAATGTGCTCAGCAGTGTTGGGGGATGGGCAGCTCCATCGTGGGATACCCTGGTTCTCTGCTCCAGTCTTCTGCTTTTTACCATCCATCTGTCCAGCCATGGGCCTGCCAGGGCTCTGCACTGACTCCTCCTGTCCCCCCCCCCCACGTCAAGCAGGTTCCTTCAGCCCAGGTGGAGGCAGAAAGGGACGTGTCACTTTGCTTGCCGCCTAATTGGACACTCGGGAACACTGAGGAGAACACAAATCACAGGACCTTCTTACTACCCTCAGGTATGTGTCTCTTTCCCCACCAGGCAGGCTCAGGCAGCAGAGCGGATGTTCTTTCCTGGGTTCTCAAAACACGGGACAAGGACTGACATCTGCCTGTCTCAGCAGCGCCTTCTCTACACGTGGCGCCACATCTCAGAAGCATTAGTATTCAGGGAGGTCTCAGGGCATCTTTCTTCCAGCATGCCGCCCCCCTCCCCCCCCACGTCCCTGTTTCCTTCTTATGTGTGCCCCCAGAAATACTGCAAATGCAGGTACTTTTCCCCCTTCCAACACTTCACCCCCATGCTGTGGGCAGGCACAATCCAGCACACACCATAAAACAAACACAGCCGGCTTACACTAAACAACAGGCAACCAACCCATTGGGGGACCATAGCTTCTTTAGTAAAATCAGAGGACTGGCAACTCTGAACCGGAAGGGTTAGAAAAAACAAAAACAAAAACAAAAACCCTCAGTCACAGACATAGGGGAAGGGAGTAGAGGGGGAAGCGGGAGGGAGGAAAGAAAGGGAGGATACAAGGGATGGGCTAACAATTGAGATGTAATATGAATAAATTAATAAAAAAAAAAGAGAGAAAAAAAAAAAACGAAGTTCCGGTGTTACAAATTAGAGTCTGCGTCCCGCAGCTGCCTCCTCCATCTATGGCCGGCTGGAGAGGCAAAGATTCTTTGATGGGGCTTGTGACTTTTCTCTCCATCAAGCAGTAAGGGCTAGTAGCGGCTTCAGTGGGAGCGCTTCTCCAGCCACCCTCATCCCCCTCCCTCTTGGCCCTCCCTCGGGGCTCCCTCCCCCCCACCTCCACTAGCCTTTCCAAAAGATTTATAGGGCAGAGGGGCTTGGGAACAAATGCACAGACTTTAGGCTGATGTATTCTGAATACTAATGGCAAGATACTGTTTTTGCACCTTAGGGGCAAAGCCAGGTCAGGCCTGTTGAACCATAAACCTTATTTATGGCCCTTATAACCTCACAGCTGCAGTCACTACCTCTCCATCTTGGGGACTGAGATCTGTCTGGCCTCTTAGATTCGTACATACCTCTCTTTAAGGAAATGAAGGGGCAGGGGCGAGGAAGAGAGACTTGGGAGCTTGCTCTTTGTGGCCTCTTTGAACTGCTTTAGGGAGAAGGTTAGTCCAAAAGAAAAAGTGAGGTAGAGAAGGAAATAGGAGTGGCTTGCAATCGTAAGGCTTCCTCGCTAGGAACAGGGAGGGAGTAGGGACATGGCTTCTGTTTGTTCAGGTCGTATTATTCTACATAGCTCTTCTGATTTTTTTACACATCCGCCCCCCCACCACTCCCCACCCCCATCCCCACCCTGTTTTGGGGGACTGAACCCAGGGCTTTGAACATGAGCTTTCTACCACTGTTCTCAAGATCCCCCAGCCCTATATTCACTTTTTATTTCGAGACAAGCTCTCAGTCAGTTGCTCAGGCTGATTAACTCTGCAGCCCAGATGAGCCTTGAAACTGTGATCCACCAGCCTCAGCTTCGTGAGTCATGACGGTACCAGGCCCATTTTGGTATCTTAAAATCAATCAGCCAATCTTAAATCTTAGATCACAGAATCCGTGTCCTGGTCTGGAGTGCCTAGCACTATCCTTCCTGCTAAGGGCCTTCTAAGTCGGGCCATCTTTGAGGCATCAGTGATATGGTCACTTCAAGTCTAGGGTGGGGCGACACTGAGTTCTGCGCCTGCTCCTTTTCCGTTTCCTCTCCTTCAATCTTCACAGCTTGTTTCTCGCCTTTGGTCATGTGTTATCTTGACCCAAGTCAATACAAAGCAAGAAAGTGCCCATAATCCTAGATCAAATGCCCACTCAAATGGTTAGTCTCAATGACACAGACTTGGCTCAAAGATACAAACAGTGTGATAGCACCAGCCATTCAATGAAGAGGCATTTGCCATCCGCTATAGGCCAAGTTGCGTGCTTTGTATCGGGAATGCTATAGTAAGCAAGATGTAAGAACTGCCCGTGATGAGCCTGATTGATGGAGGAAAGCCCTTTCCCATTGCTGAGGGCACACTTAAGAGCACAATTGAATATTTGGCTTCTTGCCCCATTAGGTGTGTATCTTAATTTCTTTGCCTGTTGCTATAATTAAATACTCCAGCAAAAATCAACTTAAGGGACGTTTATTTATTCTGACCCACAATCCAAGGGAGTGGTCTACCCTGGCAGCAAAGTCAGGGGAGCAGGAGTCGGAAGCAGCTAGCCATATCTCACCCACGGGTAGGAATCAGAGAGTGATGAACGCCTGCTGTTGCTCAGCTCCATTTCCCCACCCTTACAGTCCAGGAGCCAAGCTAGGGAATGGTGCCGCCCACAGTGGATAGGCCTTCCTTTCTCTATCAGTGCAGTCAACACACACCCACACACCCATGTGCTCAGAGGCCCACCTCCCTGGTCATTCCAGATTCTGTCAAGAGGACAGTTAACAGTAGCCATCACAGATGTGAACATAGCAGTCCTTTGCACACAGAGAGAAAGGATGTTGCGTGAGTGACTAGACACCAGCCTCAGTATCCTGAAGAGCTGAGTCATCCATGAGTTCCTTACTCTATGAAATCTTTCTGCCCTTCGTAAAAGATCCAAGATAGTGAGAGAAGAGAGTTTGTTAGTACCTGTGGCCTTCAATAATAGAGGCTCAGAAAGGCAGGGTGACCCTTGGCTGCTTTTCTTAGTTTCTGGGAGTTCACCTGTTACTTCTGGATAAGGACTTTTTTTTTTTTTTTTTTTTTTTTTAATATTTTTTTTGCTCACTGAAAAATGTTACTCTGAGTGGAAAGGACCCTGGCCAAGTAGTCACAAATAGCCAAAGTGTCTTTCCTGGGAGCCTACTCTTGCTCTTGTTTTCATATGGCTTGATTTTTAGCAGATGTTTAATGCTGAGGAAGCATAGCGGGATTTCTCAGATACTCTTTAAGAAATGTCACTCCCATTTCCATCTCTTTCTTATTTACTTCTCTGGGAGTGGTAGGGCCACAGGAAAGCAGTGAGAGAGAGATAACTGGGTGCTGATGTGGGTGTGTGTTGGGATAGGAGGGAGGCAGCAGCGTGGGACCGCAAAGCCTTGCAGTCTTATCAGGCTGTGAGTGTCGTTCATGGTGTGTGTCCTGCCTACTACATGGGGGAAAGTGGCTGCTGAGCCATGCAGTTTTCCTGCTATGGAAATAAAGTAATCCAGACTGGGTCATCAGCAGAATACAGATGCTGCCCAACCGAAGGGTAGATCATGTCACAGGTGGACCAGTGGAATCATGTGACAGGGGACCCACGTCAGAGGTAGAAATTGTCAGGGGTAGGGATCATGTCAGAAGGTACCAATAGGACCATATCAGAGGAGGACCACGTCAGGACAGACATGTCAGAGGAGGACTATGTTAGAAGGGAACCCTAAGGACCGTGTCAGAAGTGTGCCGCATCAGGGGTGGACCACGTCAGAGGCAGACCATGTTGAGATGAACTCTGATGATTCCAACAGAGGTAGATGGTGTGAAAACAGTGCCATGTTGTCACATTCTCACTGTACCGGAAAATGTGGATTCCACTTGGGTAGAGAAGAGATTGGACCCAAGCATCTTGGGACACTGCCGCTAGAGCTATTGGCCAGCATGCAGGTCTTGACTTCCTAGCTGTATGAGGAAAGGCATCTGGAGAAGTCAGTTTGCCTAAGCTGAGCCTTGCTTGGAGATAGGGATGATGAGAGTACCTGTTTCAGTCATCTTGCAAAGTGAGCACTGTATTTGTCAAGTCTACATAATATTGCCATAAGAAATAAGATGCAACCAATTAAAGTTAGTTTTTCTAATTTAACATGGCTGCTTGGCCAGAAGGACTCCAATGCCAAAGAGGATTTGTAGTCCAAACAGATGTGCAAACAATCAAACGGCTTGAAAAGCAAGAGTTTTGTTGTAGGTATTGCTATTTTTATTTTGGTCATTCTGATGTGTGTGTGTGTGTGTGTGTGTGTGTGTGTGTGTGTGTGTATGTGTGTGTGTATAAAATTTTCATTTTTGCTTCCTATATGACTGGAGAGGTGGAATAGCATTTCACAAGTCAAGTGGTTATTTAATTTTTTCTTTCTGATGTTGACTCAAATCTCTTGTCAAGATATCTATAGGTTCCTTTTTTTGTCTATTTTATATTAAAACATGAATCCTTAGGTCTTGTAGCATAGCCTTATCTATCTATCTATCTATCTATCTATCTATCTATCTATCTATCTATCTATCATCTGTCTGTCTGTCTGATTATCTATCTATCCTTTAACTAACCCTTCTATTTATCTTGCTCTGTCTAGCTGTGTTGCCTAGGGTTGTCTCAAACTCCACCCTGTGTCTTTTCACCCCATTCAACCTACCAAGGTCTGGACATATCAATCTGCACAGTGATTCTTACCTCCTGTGAGGTTTTAATGGATTCACAAACTCTTCTTGGTGAGAAAAATGAATGTAAATTTTAGGAACTGCAACCCCCAGGGGAGGTATGCTAGATTATCTTAGAGCCTGCCACTGAGGGGTGTATTTTACGCTGGGGGGACATGCTGTCTGAATAACCATCTTACGGGTGGGTGAAGGACATGGATTCATAATCATAGAAAGATGTTCAATAATAATTGTGACATTGCTGTGAAGTCCCTGTGAGCAGCGTCTACAAATATGTGCTGAGTGAGAGCAGGCAGCTTCTGGGCAACACCCTGTGCTGTTTGCTGGCAAGTGCCTGCGTGTGACTGAATGGTCAGGGTCACCTTTCTCTCCCACCCAGGTCTTCTTTCCCCTTACAGTGAGCTTTATCTCTGCTGTTCTGGAACAAAGAGACATTGGAAGATCTTTGCTCCCTCTTAGTTTACTGCCCTGTAAAACTGGAATATTGAGACCACCCGAGGGATGTATGGATTGGGAGGAGTGTGACCAAGGACCCTTGGTGTTGGAGGGAGGCATGCAGCTCAAACACAATGATTCTGAACGGCCTTTTCCACATTGCTTTGTACTCTGTACACTAGATTCAAGAGCACACATGTCCGGTCAAGGTCAAAAATAAGTTTTCTTGTCTGACGCCTTTCCTGGCACACAGTAGGACATATGCCTGTTGCCAACTATGTGGCTCCTGCGTGGCTGTGCTGTTCCCAGTTCTGGTACTACAGTTCTTAGTGTGGTTACTAATTTGCATCAGCAGCCCCAAGTGTGACTGCTTGGCATTTTTTTTTTTCTGTCACCATTATATTAATTACCTCATTGCTATTACGAAATTCCAACAAAGGAATTTATGGATGGAAGGCTTTGTTTTGGCTCATAGTTGGAGAGAATTATTGATGATGGTGGAGAAGTCTTGGTAGTTGGATCGTGAGGCATCTAGGTGTATAAATCTTCACTAAGCAATCAGAGAGAGATGGTGCTCAACGTGCTGTTTTCATGTTGTTTAGTCCAGGACCCCAGCCCATGGGATGGTATCTCCTACAGTCAAGGTAGGTCTTCCTACCTCAACTAGCCAACCTAAATAATCCCTTACAGACAAGCCCATAGACTACCCTAATCTAGAAAAGTCTTCACAGGCATACATACCCACAGTTGTGTCTCCAGGGTGATCCCAGATCCTGACAAGTTGACAGTTGATATTAGCCATCTTGCCCATTATCCATTCTTTATTCCAACCATCAAATATGCATTAACTGCTTTCTATAAGGGGCTTGAGATATGGCTCAATAGTTAAGGTCACTGGTTGTTCTTCTAGAGGAACTAGATTCAATTCCCAGCACCCACATGGTGCTCATAACCATCTATAACTCCAGTTCCAGGATATCTGATGCCCTCTTCTGACCTCCAGCACTAAGCACACATGTGATGCACAGACACACAGGCAGGCAAAGACCCCATTTTCTAATCTATTGCTTCAGAGAAGGATTTCAAGTTCCTGATGCAATTCAAGGAGTGCTCAGTGCTCTTCCCATATGAGAAATGCTATCTTCCCCCAAACTAGCCAGAAAAGCCAAAGGGGAAATTTCCTACAAAGAGCCAAATAATAAGTAAGTATGTTAGGGTTTGAGAGTCATATAGTTGCTGATATAGCTATTCAATTCTGCTATTGTTATGTGGTCATATGTAGATATGTGGTCATAGATGTGAACCAATAAAATCCTATTATAAAAACAGGCATGGAAACAGCAAAACATTAATTAGAATGAAGTCAAAGGTTCTTTTCAGTAGAGCAATATCCCATGTTCATGGATTGGACAGCTCAATATTGCTTAGGAGTCAATTCTTTCTTATTGGATCTATGTATTCATCACAATTCTAGTAAAAAAAAAAACAGCCATGTGTTTTGTTAAACTGATTCTAATGTTATTAATAAGCTGGTTCTAGGACTTTTAGCACAATAATTGAAGAGAGCATTTGGAGTTCTCATGCCAGACTTCACGACTCATATCAAGGCTGCAATAATCAATAGCATTGATAGGAGAATGGACAATTGACTAACAATGCAATATGGAGAATTAAAAAAAAAAGGTATACACTGAAGTGGCCAGCTACTCCCTTGAAATGAATTTGGTGGAGGGGCAAAATTTAATCTTGTCATCAAAGTTTAATTCAAAATGAGTTCAAGACCTTTAATAAATGTCAAATGAAAACCATAAAAATTCTGAAAAAAATCAAAAGAGGATTTTTATAGCCTTGGGTCATAGTAACTGCTTAAAAATCTGATATCAGCAGAGAAATATATGATAGGAAAATATGAACATCCAACTTTATTAAAAGAGAAAACTTCAGCTGTACCAAGGATAATCGTGTTAGAAAAATGAAAAGGCAAGCCACGGACTGGTAGAAAACTCTCAGAAAACACATCTGACAAGACTTACATCCCCAAACAGACAACCCTTAACAATCAACCATAAGATAACAACCTAATTGTTCTAGCTTTCTTACTGTTGCCATGACAAAACACTCTGAAAAGCATCTTGGGAAAGGAAAGGTTTTGCTTCAGCTTACAGGTCACAGTTCATGATGGAGGAAAAGTCAGGACAGGAATTCCATCAGGAGCATGAAGCAGAAGCCAGGAACACCGCTTGCTGGCTGGCTCACAGGTTCTTGTTTATCTGGCTTTCTAATACAGGCCAGGTCTGTCTGCCTAGGGAATGGTGCTGCCCACAGTGGGCTGGAGCCTTCTAATTATCAAGGCAACCCCCCCTATAAGCCCGTCTGACCCAGGCAAACCCTCAAGAGAGACTTTCCTCTCACATGACTTCAGGCTGTGCAGTCAACTATTACAGCACACTAATTTTAGAAAATGGGGGAAAGGATGTGTGATTAGAACCTCAGTAAAAGGATATGCACACAGGGAACAGCATGTGAAAAGACCCCTCCATCATTTTCTCAGGAATTGCAAAGTAAAACAACAGTATGCCAAGCACGTGTCCACTAAAACGACTAGACACACAAATAACTAACAACCTCAACTTTGGGCAAGGATAAGGAGCTGTCATTCATGGCTGGTGGGAACACAAAATGGCTCTGCTACTCTGCGAGACAATCTGGCAGTTCCCTAACAGACTAAAGTCGGCAACATTGTAAGCTCATTCTTAGATATCTGCTCAAATGGCTCGAAACATATCTTCCCCCACACAGAAAGAAAGCTGCACAGGGGTGAAGTGTATGTGTAAAGTACTAGGTTTAACACATGCAGGCGCACACACACACACACACACACACACACACACACACACACACACACAGACACACACCCTGCACGTGAATGGTAGTTTTACTCATAATTGCTCAAAACTGGAAGTGACAAGAAAATCCTTCAGTATATCAATGCATCCATTGTGGTACATCTACACAGTTGAAATACTAGTCAGCAATCAAAAGAAATAAACATCAAGCTATCACTCAACACATAGGCTTAGGTATGCATTGTTAAGTAAAAGAAGCCAGTCTGAGCCATCACACAGCTTAAGAGCCCAGAGGTATGAATCTCCAGAAAAGGCAAAGTTCAGTGATGGAGAGCAGATAGTAGTCTCCAGGGGCCTGGAGCAGAGGGAGAGTTGGCAGGTGCAAACCCTTTAGCTGATGAGACCCTTCTGCTATGGCTGTGAAATTGATTGCAGAATGCTACAGTTGGGGAGACAGCTCACGAGCTTAAGTGCTTGCTTTGAAATAATGAGAACCCGAGTTCAGTCCCAGCACAGGTAAAAACATGGACGTGGTGGTATAATCCCAGAACTGGGGAGACAGAAGCCAGTGGATTTCTGGGGCTCGCTGGGCAGATAAGTTAGCTTACTCAATGATCTTCAAGACAGTCAAAGACTGTCTCAAAGGAGGCGAATTCACATGCATGTGTATACACACATACAACCCTGCCCCCAACACTCATATACATGCAGAAAACCCAGAGTAGATCTTTTTTTTTTTTTTTGACACTTCAGAACTTTAATTTGTTCACCTTTGTCATTTAACGCATG
>OU015746.1:8537234-8554376 GCA_907169655.1 Acomys percivali
TGTGTGTGTGTGTGTGTGTGTGTGTGTGTGTGTGTGTGTGTGTGTGTATGTGTGTGTGTGTGCGCGCGCCTCATCTGTATCAGGCACTTGCTACTCCTTAACAGCAGGAATCCAGCAGGTAGGTTCTAGCTCCATTTTGCATTATTCAAGAAACTGCTCCCAGGCTCATCTCTGTCCCTAAGATGCCCCAGGCCATACCGCCCGTGACAGAGGACAGGAACCAGGGTTCAATCACTCTCTCTGATTCCAAAACCATTCCCTTTCTCCAAGACTGCCCCCCCACTTGCCCACCCCCACATCACCCCCAGTACAAACCAGAATCTTCACTTTGTCTCAGAGGTAGAGCCAGCGGTAAGGATTGCCTTTGGTGAGGCCAACTGAGGCACTAGCAGCCTAACTCTATCCCCAGACACCGGACACCGGCCCTTCCCCTCCCCAGCGATTTCTTTCCCCTTGTTTCCTTCAGAGAGAAACATGACTTTTCCCATTGATGGAGCTCAACAGGCCAACAATGCGGCCCATTGCACCCCCCATCCCTCCAAATTAGACTTTAGCATAGACTGGTCCTCTCCCCCCACCCCCAGTTCCCACCCCACCTGCCCTGCCCTTCCAACTGGGGGAAGGTCTCTGCATAACAATGTCTGGTCCTGGCTGCCCAGAGTTGCCCTTTGGCTATTAGCACCTAATGAAAATGTAACTGTGTTTAACCCCCCACCGGCTTCCATAGGCCAGGAGCCTAAGTGGGTTTAAGTCCTTTGTATGATAAGCATCCCAACTCTCCATGTGGATGGCCCACCCCTTTCTCCCTGGAGAGGGCTCTGGGAGCTGTGTATGGCTAACTCGGACCTCTCAGCTGTCCAGGGGCACAATGGGGAATGTATCTTTTGTGGTATTAACGGCTTTGGGGAGGGGAGAATGGAGGGTAGGGCTGACGGGGAGGGGGTGCCGCTGAAGGGGAGGAGAACAATGTGTGAGAAGCTGAGGCTGTGGGTTTCCCACACGGACCGATATGTGCCCCCACCCCCCTCTGGGAGACACGGATCTGCAGCCACCAGCCCACAGCTGATCCCGCCTTGATTGGGTTTTTTTTTTTTTTTTTTGGGTTTTTTTTTTTTTTTTTCTTTCCTTCATTGTGCTCTCAAGGGACGAAAATCCTTTTGTGGCGTGAAAGGAGAGGCGTTCCTGCCATCCCCTCCCTCGAACTGATTGGCTATGTCACAAGATGGCCAAATCCACGGGATTAATGTGCGACCGGCCTGAGCTGGCTGCGGAGTGTGAGGATGTCCGCGTCTGAGTCCACCACCCCGTTGGAGCCAAGCGTGTCTGCTACCCTGGGAGCAGGGGAGGGAGTGGTACGGAGGGGCAGGCCACCACTTTCTTCATATTTATTATTCTCTCCACCCCTCCAGCCCGGCAGGGATGTTTATTCATGGACCACATCTGCTGGCTGGCAGGCGACATGTCTCTTGTTAGAAAGAATGCTTGGGAGTCCCCAAGGAACCAGGAAAGCCGGGCGCATTCCTTCAGACTGGCCTTTACCCTTGCTCAGATGGTCCTACAGCTTTCTCCGCCCACCTGTAACCGTAGCCCTCTTAGGCGGGCGAGGGGACACGCGGGGGGGGGGCGGGGGGAGACGGACGCACTGCCCACCTGGAGACCCTGGGCTCTCCTTTCACCCACCCAAAGCCAGAAGACAAACTTATCTCTGCTCTTTGTGTTTTTATCCCTTCTACCTGAACCGCCCCTGTGCCTCGGGGGTGGGGGGGGAAGCTTCTTGCTTAAGCACCATCCCCACATAGCCTGAGCGAATAAATCCTCCCCAGCCTGTAAAGCTGCCCTGGCTGCTCCGTTTCTCTTGGTGAGAAGAGCACTTCTTTCTCCGATGGCTTATATGGGTTTGATATCTTAAGTCATGATGGTTTCAATGTTTCTCCTTCTCCTCCTTCCTCCTCCTCCTCTTTCGTTTTTTTGTGAGCCATCACCACCCTGCTTATTCTTCCTTCGATAACCTATGAAGTCTCAGAGGGTGCTGGGATGTGTGTGCGTGAGTCGGGGTGGGGGCAGGGGATGCTAACCCTGCCTGGGAGCCTGGGGAGACATGATCCAGCAGCCAGCGAGTGATAGAAATTAATTCATGCAAGGACTGAAGTTTTATGTTGGACCCGCCACATTAAAGGGGGGGGGTCTCTTTGGGCTGCTGGGATCAGTCTGGACTCACATGGCAGGGGTCTTTTTGGGGTGCTGGGGTCACTCTGGAAGATGGGCAGCAACTCTTTTTCCATGGGTAGAGTGACACTAGGTTTAGAGCAAGGCAGCTTCTTTTCCTCCTCACCATGGGTGCACCAAAAGCTTAGACCCTGGGGGAGAAGGAAGGACTGATACACCCACCCCTAGATGTGGTGGGACAGATGCCACACTGAGTCTCTCCCAGGTCAACCTGTCTGCAGGACCAGCTCTGTGACAGCCAGGTTAAAGGTGATGCAATGATTGGCAGCTGAGAATGGCATCGTTGTTTTCTAGTGTAATTGATGCAGATTGGGGAATAATTTAGTACTATGGGTTAGGGGTAAACAAGAGAACAAACATCATTGTAGTTTTGTGAATAAACCAGGTCAATGCTTTACATATTTTTAGTATGTGTTCCTGTGCAAGCATGTATGTGCACATGTGCATATCTCCGTTGACACGTGGAGGCCAGAGGTGTGTCTCCCTCAGTCACTATCCACTAGTTTTTTGAGACGGTGTCTCTTAATATTACCTAGAGCTCTCTGCTTGAGCTAGGCTGGCTGACCGCTGAGTCATGAGGATCCTCCTGCCTCTGCCTCTCCAGTGCAACATCCAGCCCAGCTTCTTATATTGGTGTTGGGGACCAAACCCTAATCCTCATGCTTGAGCTCAGAACTATCTCCCCAGCCCTGGGTTTTGTCCATTTTAAGTGGGGTCACATTAGACCAATTTACATAGGCGTGAAGCCATGTTGACACACTAAGAATTCATGATGGATTGAAGCTGCTTCCGGTCCTGAGTAAGGGCCACATCAGTGAGACTGTGTCAAGAGACATATGATAGGTGAGACCGGCCAACTCCGAGATGAGAAGTCAGGGTGAAGGAGAATCCTTTATGTGCATTGTAAAGCATCTGGAAGGTTCTTTGTTGCAGAAGCTAGAAAAATGGAGGGTGATCAGAGAGATACCTTAACCTGCTCCACCACATCATCCACGCTTTAGCATGACTGGCAAAATTAAATCATTTATTCTTTTTTTAAAAAATAAATTTTATTAATTTATTCATATTACATCTCAATTGTTATACCATCTCTTGTATCCTCCCATTCCTCCCTCCCTCCCTCTCATTTTCCCCTTACTCCCCTCCCCTATAACTGAGGGGGACCTCCTCTCCTGTATATGCTCATAGGATAGCAAGTCTTCTTGGTAACCTGCTATTCTTCCTCTGAGTGCCACCAGGCCTCCCCATCCAAGGGACGTCGTCACATATGGGGCATCAGAGTTTGTGTGAAAGTCAGACCCCACTCTCCACTCAACTGTGAAGAATGTCCTGTCCATTGGCTAGATCTGGGTAGGGGTTCGAAGTTTACTGCACATATTGTCTTTGGCTGGTGCCATAGTTTGAGCAGGACCCCGGACCCAGATCCACCCATCATAATGTTCTTCTTGTAGGTTTCTAGGACCCTCTGGATCCTTCAATTTCCCCATTCTCCCATGCTTCTCTCACCTAGAGTCCCAATAGGATGTCCTCCCCTCTTTCCCACTTTCCTGATAAGTGAAGACTTTCATGGGACATTTCCCTTGGGCTAGTGTCCAGGTATAAGTAAGTATATACCATTTGACTCTTTCTGCTTCTGGGTTAACTCACTCATTATGATCATTTCTAGTTCAACCCATTTGTCCACAAATTTCTGGAATTCCTTGTTTTTAATAGCTGAGTAGTATTCCATAGTGTATATGTACCACAGTTTCTTTATCCATTTTTCTACTGAGGGACACTTAGGCTGTTTCCATGTTCTGGCTATTATGAATAAAGCTGCTATGAACATGGTTGAGCAAATGTTCTTGCTGTGTACTGGAGCATCTTCTGGGTATATTCCAAGGAGTGGAATAGCTGGGTCTTGAGGAAGCCTTATTCCCAGGAACTGTATTAAAAGGCCATAGAATTAGGAAGGTTGAGAAAGTCTGCTTTAGAGATTGCATCAGACAAATAAGGAAAACTGGCTATCAGAGTCACCTCTGATTCTTTTCCATACTCAAGGACCTTTCATCCCGAATTTGCAGTGGGTTGTGTTCTAAATGATACTCTGTAAGGCTCAATTGGAACTAAGGGCTCTCAGGTGGCAGTGTTTGCTTCCTCTTGAGGAGTCCCTTTGGTTGCTCTTACAACAGCAGCTGTTGCATGCAAGGCTGAGGAGATGGCTCAGTCTGTCAAGTGCTTGCCACACATGCTGAGGACCTGAGTTCAGATCCCTAGTGCCCACATAAAAGCCAGATGGGATGATACCTGTGATCCCAGCACTGGTGAGGTAGAAACAGGAGGAGCCTTGGGACTCACAGGCTAGCCAGGCTAGCCAAATTGGTGAGCTCCATGTTCAGTGAGAGACCCTGTCTCAGAAAAAAAAAAAATGAGAGTAATCAAAAGAGGACAGCAGTGTTGACTTCTGACCTCCATACACACATACAACATACACATGTACAACACACACATTCATGGAAATAAAGTGATTGGCAAAGAGAGGAACAAAGCAAATATTCATATGTGAGAATCTATATGCCAAGGCAGAGAGAGTGACAATATTGACCTCAAAACAGCAATAGACAAACACACATTTTTGGGAACGCACTGAGATGCTGGAGCAGTTGTCTATGTAGTCAGGGTCCCCAGCTGTCTTTAAAGAGTCAAAGGCCTCCATCTACATAGGCTAACAGAAACTTCTAGGCACACGTGCAGAAATAATACAGTCTTCCCTGTCTGGTCTTCTGTGAACTCAGACTTTAAGACACATGGACATTGAGAGGGAACTTGTAAGCCAGGCTTGTGGGTCTTGGATGAATATATCTCCATTTATATCTGAGGATTTGGTTGGCCTTAGCACCATTACAGGGAAAACCAGGAGGAAGAGGAGGAAGAGGAGGAGGAGGAGACCACAAGCAACTGGAGTTTATCGTAGGGATGCAGTACAATTACTATTTTTTTTTAAATAGTTAACCCCAGAGGACTAGAGAGACAGTTTAGCTTGTGAAGTGCTTGTGCAAGCATGAAGACCTGAGTTCAGATGTCTAGTGCCCTCATAGAAAGTGGAGAAGGGTAGAATGTGCTTGCAATCCCAGCATCACTGAAGTAGGGTCAGACAAATCCCTGGGGCTTCTCTGACCGGTCTAGGTAAACTGATAAGATCCAAGCTGATGTAGAGACCCTGCCTCAAAAAACACAAGGTGGATGCCACCTAATGAATAACAGCCAAAGGTGACCTCTGACCTCTCACATTCATGCACCCTTGCATGCACACCCACAAACACACAAGCATATGTGCACACACAAACATACACACACATTCTCACAAAAAAAATACAATTTTAAAAATAATTAAGCACTAGCTGTGAAGTCAAAACTATCAACATCTCTGCGTTAACAATACTCAGGATTGTTTTATTTGCCCTTGACCTCACTCCATTCAAGAAAGGCCTGCAAAGTCTTGTGGGACAGGCTCTTCAGTCATCTCTCAGGAGCATGTGCTCTCCCGCTCTGTTCAGTCCGGGTTCTTCCTCAGTACCGCATGGCTGTGGCTGTCTTTGCTGGTCGTTCCAGGCCCTCCATCAACATGCATGGTTTGCAGATCCTGCACCAGTACAGCTTCTAATTCCTCACCGTCTTCCTCTGCCAGCTGGTTGGAGGCATCTTCCCATTTCCTGATCTCCAATTGCCCAAGGATAGAGGCTACTTGGTCCAGCTCATGTTTGGTTTAGTTGTGTGCTTGTAGGTCAGGGGATCCAATCAGGTGTGGTTTTGTGTGCTGCATTTAGATGGGAGGGCAGGGGGCTGTGGGTTAGGAGTCCTTGAAGAAGGGAGAATGCAGGCTAAAGTGCAAAGATACTCTGTGAGTTCCCAATTATACTCGACTCTTTCAGAAACACTTTATATTTGAGAAATGAGCTTTATCCTGCTCCACAGCATTTCTGTGGGAACTCATCCTGAAGTGAGGATGTCCTGGATAGGATGCTAAGGGATACATAGTTTTCTTTTCTATTCTTTTTAAATACTTTCCCCTTCTTTTTCCTTTTATGTGTGTGTGTTCATGTGTGTGTGTGTGTGTGTGTGTGTGTGTGTGTGTGTGCACGCGCACAGGGGTGTACTTGAAGAGACCAGAAGGTGTCAGATGTTCTGGAACTGGAGTTATAGGCAGTTGTAGATCCCCTCCCCGCCCCATGAGTCCTGAAAACTGAACCCAGATCATCTGCAAGAGGAATGTGCACCCCTAGCAGCTATGCCATCTCCCCAACTGCCCTCCATGTGCGTTCTTTAGATCATGTGACACAGGATCAAAGGGAGGGGAAAATTCCTTCTGCCTTGATATTTGCTTCTGTGTGCTAGCAATCTTAGATTAACAATATCAGATCATTTGCAAGTGTATCCCAATCAAGAGCTGTGTGATGGTCAGTTGAGTTACCTGGGTCAGGTGGGATGGAGCAGGCTAAGCCTTTTGTTAAGTCCAAGAATGGTGCTTCTGGTTCTATCTTTGGTCTGAGATGAAAACCGTCCTCTCTAGGACATTACGTCACTGACTAGAAACACTTCCCAATCATCCACCATTGCCACCACCATCATCTTGACATTAAGGTCCCCCAGTTGGGACTCCTCACTTTACACTTCTATCTAGATGAAGCATTTCCCATCGCCCCCTTAAGAAACAAAGTGCAGTCTAAGCACATGCAGGGGCTGGTAGAGTCCCTCAGCAGCGTGGCAGGGTACCAGAAGTTGGCCCTGAGCTCTGGCTAGACCAGCCACCAGGGAAATTAATTAAAGAACAGCCTCTCCCATCTCTATGGGTTCCATTCTGAAACAAAGATTCTGCCCAGAGAATAACGGTTGGTTGTCCTTACTCTAACCAAACCGGATGACTCTGTGGCTATGCGTGAGGGGAGATGCTTTGGGATCAAGGGCATGACTGCTAACATTTAATTCCTTTGTGTGTGTGTATGTGTGTGTGTGTGTGTGTGTGTGTGTGTGTGTATTGTATGTGTGTATGTATGTATATGTGTATGTTGTATGTATGTATGTGTGTGTACGTGTGTGTATGTGTATGTTGTATGTATGTATGTGTGTGTACATGTGTGTGTGTGTGTGGTGGGGGGAGATAGTGTGCATTTATGTGGAAGTCAGAGAATAAGTTGTGGAAGGTAACTGTCTTTCTGCCTTGTGGGTTCCAAGGATCAAGCTCATGATGTAAGGCTTGCTGAGCCATCTTGCCAACCCTCAAGGACACAGCTTTTAATCTGAATATGCCTGCATTCATTAAGATTCATTTCCGATGCTTACTTTGTTTTATCAAAAGGGATTATCACACATATAATAGTTACATGTGTGTGTATTCACATGTGCACGCACAAATGTATCAATGGGATGTCAAAAGCATACAAGGCAAGCGTGTATATAAGATCCTGTAAAAACCTGATGTAGCAGCCATCAGAGCCGAGGAGACCTCGCTGTGACTTTGAGTGCTAGAATATGTGAGCTGGAAGAAGTCTCTCTGCTTCTCAAAGGAGAAACAGAGACAGAGAGTGAGCATGGCTGTCCAGGGGCACACAGCAAGCCAGCACGAGAAACAAGACAAGACCTTGTGTCCCCCACGTCTGGAGCTGGCTGCTACCCATCAGCACCCTGTCCCACAGGTGGCCTGGCTGGAGGAGTCTGTGCTCCCTCTGCGGGGCTGTATATAGAGGAGGGACCCACTGAAAGCTGAGCTCAAGTCTCTCCTTAGCCCTTGGAGAAGCAGGTGACTTGAGTGACCCAGGATTGTGTCCTGAGGGCAAGGACCAGGCATTTCTGATGACCCTGTACTTAAAATCAAGACAGAGCTCCAGGAGAATTGACTGAACCCACTCCTTTAACTGACTTTCAAAAGAAATTAGCTATTGGGCAGATTGTTTAATTCTTTTATTTTTATAGGGCAGGCCTCATTTGTGCATGCAAGGCACGCCCTCTACCACTGAACTACACTTACCGTCCCCAGGGAGGCAAGCATTAAATTGTCAACCCATCCCAGTTCCATGGCACCGATAAATGAGGAATCTTGGTAGAGCAGGTTTTGTAGAGCTTAGTAGAGCAAAAGAGAAAGTGCGAAGTCACTGGGTTCTGGAAGTGAGGGGAAAGTTGCGAGCTAGAATAAGAAAGATCAGGAAGGGCGCTGGAGAGATGGCTCAGAGGTTAAGGGCACTCACTGCTCCTCCAGAGGTCCCAAGTTCAATTCCCAGCAACCACATGGTGTCTCACACCCACCTATTATGGGATCTGATGCCCTCTTCTGGCCTGTAGCTGCACATGCAGGCAGAGCACTGTATACATAATAATAAATAAATAAATCTTAAAAAAAAAAAAAAAGAACAGGAAGATAGCAACATTTAAAACTGATGTTAAGGGCTGCACAGTTGATGGCCATCCTGTCTCTAGAGTCATAGGGCCATCTGAGGCCTCTCCCAATGGCAGAATCAGCATGCTGGATGAAGACCTGACCTCCTTTCTACCCCGCCTGGACACTTACTCCAATCTATTGCCCCCAAATTAATCAGTCCTTCTCTTTCCTTAAATGGCTTTAGAGTCACAAGTAATTACTTTGGACCATTTTTTTCAGTCTCAGGTTCTGACATCTTCAGTAGCCCATGCAGAGTACTGCTGAGCTCTACCTACCTGGCTGTGTCTGACATTAACCTTTGACCCACTGTGCCCATCAGCTCTCCCTTTGTCCTAAGTGCGCACACAGCAAAAGTTCCTGTTGTTATGTGGTTCCTGTTGCCAGGCTCCGCACGTGCTTATTTACTCGCTGAATTCTCACACCGGCCTTGTGAAAAAAGTAGGTCCTTATTTTTATAGGACAGGAAATAAGTTCCCAGTAGATGGCTGAGATGAAATTCTGCCTTCTAGCTGTCGTATTTGAAAGTCCCTCATTCTTGGGGCTGAGGGGACAGCTTGCTCTGTAAAGTACTTGCCAAGCCAACACAGGGGAGGCAGAAACGGGTAGATCCCCGGGGCCAGGCAGCTTAGTGTAAGGTGTGGATCTCAGTGAGAGAAGTTGTCTCAGAGACAGTGTGGATAATGCTGGAATGATACCTGAAGTTGACCTCTGGCCACTAAATACGCATGCGCGGGCAGAGAGAGAACGTGGTGGGGTTGGGGGTGGGAGGGACCTAAGTTTTCACTCCAAACCACCCTGTCCCTTGTCCCGCCCCATCCTCTAATTCTGTGCCCTTCGTTAGCGCCACAGCATGGTGGACTGCGGGGCCTCAGCATTCAGGCTTCTCACTGTGGCTCCTTCTTGCTTTCAGCCTCGGTGTACCCTCACTGCCCAGGTTTCTGTACACCCACAGCCTCTGACCCCTTCTCCAGGCCTTTCTCCCAGCGCGTCATCAAGGTCCATCAGTGGCGTTGGTGTCTTTGCGTCTGGAGATGGCAGAATGAATGTTTCACCAGCTCAGGAGCTGAGCTGACCGTTCACAGGGTAATGTGGACCAAGGGGTTGGATGATGCCCTGCCATTCAGTCTTCCAACCCTCCCTCCCTCTCTTCTCCATTTCCCGTTATTCTTGTCTTCCTTCCATCTTCCTTCTTCCTTCTTACCTCCTTTCTTCTGCCTTCCCTTCCTGTCTTTTTCTCCTTCCTTCCTTTCCCTTTCCATCCATCCTTCCTTCCTTTTTTCTTCCTCTCTCCATTCCTCTGTTGGCCTTTCCTTCCTTTCTTCCTCTCTCTCTGCCTTCCTTCCTTTATTTCCTCTTCCTCTCTCTGTTTTCCTTCCTCCTTTTCTTTCTCCTTCCTTCTCCTCTCCTTGCCCCTCCCCCTTTTTTTTGACATAGCTTCACCATGTAGACTGCATTGACCTTGAACTTCCTATGCCACCCAAGTCTGTGGCAAATTCTGGGTCTTGTCCCTTGCCCTCCTTAGTGCTCGAGTCACAGCATGCATCACCCACCCACCTCACCTGCCAGCCACTGTAGGCGCCCTTAAAGCCCAGATGCTGACATCGGATGACAGCAGGATGAAGTGGCACACCACCGGCCTCAGCGCAATCAGCCTCCTCATCCAAGAGGCCAGCTATTTAGACATGAAGTCCCCTGTATGAGGGTAAAGTCAAGTCTTGGAATCCAAGGTGCGTTGAAAGCAGCCACAGTGTCCCATCATGCAATGGGCTTGATCTAGAAGAAAAGGGTTTCCACACTGAGTGATCGTACTGAGCTCTAGGACTCCAGACGCACTGCCGCCTCACCCACTCTCTGACAGGATCCTCAGGGTGGAGGTGGCGTTTCCATGACTCCAGCACAAAACAGCATAGGCTTGGTCAGATTGAAACAAGAGCAGCAAACTCTGACTCCCAGAGCCTGAATTTGGCCTTCCCAGTCCTCATATTGGACCCCCTTCTTTATTTGCCCACACACAGGCAAGCCATGTGCAGCCAGGTCCCCCATGGGCTCCCGAGGCTCTCCGGATACTGCTCCAGCAGACTGAAGGCTTTTGACCAGATCCGATTGTCCTGAGGGAGGTGAAGTGGCCTTGGAGGCCCTGTGGGAGGGGCCGGTGTTGGGGACTGCTGGCTGTGTGAATGTGGCAAGCATTGTTCTTCAGCTTCATTCTGTAGGCCTCGGTGGGGCTGACTCAGGATCCTAATCAAGGAGTTTCTCCAGGCTTCCCGGGTGTGACAAGAAGGGGATGAGGGGCTGGGGGGGCATGGGGGGTGCGGGGGGGGTGCGGGTGAGGTCGTCTTTGTTCTCTGATGACAGCTGACTTGGTCGCTAGTGGGAACAGTCTCAGCACAGCTCCACCGCATGCTCTGCCAGCTGCTGCCTTAACCCTTTGTTACCTACCCCTAGGTTTCGTCACTGGCCTGATCTCCAGTGACAGGGGCATGGAAGGAGGAGGAGGAGGAGGATGGTGATGATGAGAGAAGTGACACTCATAATCAAACAAAGATGCCCTTTACCCCAGACAGTTTCATTTTGCTAGTAGCCAAGGATGTGAGATATTTGGGTCGAGCATAGACTAGGACCTACCAACCATCTATCTATCTGGGGCTCGGATAGTTTTATTTCTGACCTGGCTGACGTGATTAATGGACAGGGAATTCAAATAAGTGTTTCCATCCTGATACTTTAAGCCAAGCATAGAGCCAAGCAGGTCAGGAGGAAAACTGTCAGGACACAGGAGGCATGGAGCCTGGTGGATCTGCACTGAATTCTAGGAAGACTTGACCAACCTTGGGCAAAGTGCCTCGGGACTCCAGGCCTTAGCACATTCACCCATGAGTAGGGAACTGGTTTTGATACAATCATGACCACACGTATTCCTGGGAGAACTGAATGTGTTATCCCAGGTATGACTAGACATCTGTCTTTTGCTGTGATGTCATATCCTGTCCCCCAAAGAGAGGATGCCACTGTTTCAGACAGCATAGGAGAGCTGAGAGCTGATAATGAATTTTAAACCCAGGATTATGCTTCTGACTCTAAACCTTCAACTTTCCCGCCTCAGCTCACAAGTAGGTGAGACTCCAAGCCTCTGTCACCTCTCCTGTAGTTATACTATTTAAGATGTGAAGTCACAGAAGCAGATGGATAAAAGTGAAATATTGAGGGTAACTTCTATGTTTCCGTTTGCAAAACAAGTTTACTGACGTGGCCTATTACAGTTGCCTTAGACCAGATTGTTCGAAAGCCAAACTCTCTGCCGAGTCAGTTATTCACTCAGTAAACAGAAGGGGCACAATTAGGACCTTAAGTTACAACCACAGTGACTGATTACTAACTGACACACGTACAAAGGGAATTTGAAAAGGGGGGGTATTGTGGAGTTCATGGGGTCCAAGTGGGCACTGAGGGGGTGCATGTGAATGAGGAGGGAGGTGTCTTTCCTGCAGAGAACTGAGAGCACATGCTTAGCGCCGTGATTCCTGCCTCTGTCAGAGCAAGAGTGCACTCGAACGGGAGCCATTCCTGGATTCAACATGGCAGAGCGCAGCAGACAACGAACTTATTGCCCCGAGTGTGATCAAGAGCCGACTCAGGGCTGACCGTAAGGCTGGCTCATAGTCTGGCACGGCCATCTCCCTCTGAAGCCTCGCCGATTCAGGCTGGGTTGGGATTGGGCTAGTTCTTAGAGAACAGTTGCCAAGGAAACAGTTGTGTAGGAAATCACTATGGGGGTAAACACGGAGGGAATTTGGATTTCTGTCCTAGGCCAAAAGGAGCCATGGAACTGTTTAAAGAAAAGGGAAGCATAGTCGTGTCTGGGTGTCTCAGCTTTAAAAGTGAGTGTGAAAAAGGATGATGTTGGAAGTGGAGAGATCTATTTGCAGGCTATTACAATAATTCAAGTGTTAGATGATGTCAGCATAGGTTGGTTGATGAGCAGTGTGGTTGGATGAAAGGAGATATGAGAACTCTGTTATATATATGTGTGTGTGTGTGTGTGTGTGTGTGTGTGTGTATGTGTGTGTGTGTATACATACATATACATAACATATATGTATGGTTTATCAAAATAGAGGGGGCGTTTATGATGGCATTGGCTATCCCGGAACACACTCTGTAGACTAAGCTGGCTTTGAACTCAGAGATCCACCTGATTCTGCTTCTTAAAGGTGTGTACCACCACATCTGGCCATGTGTGTGCCTCTTTTACTGGGGCTTAAACTTAGGGTCTTACACATGCCAGGCAAGAGCTGTACCTCTGAGCTGCATCCTCAGCTCTTCCTTTCGACTTTTAATTCTGGGACAGGTTTCACTAAAGTTACCCAAGCCGCCCTTGAGCTTGTGATCCTTTTACCTCAGCCCCCTGGCCCTGTTGGAATTTCAGGCCTATACCACCAGAACCATTTGCACATGAGCTTTCTTTAGGAGGTAGAATCATAATAAGCAGTTAACTTTGCATCAGAGGACCTAAGTGATGTATTGAGTGTGACCTGTAAGATTCCATTTGGAAAACAATTTTACCTACATAGCCTCTTACAATCAGTTCAGAATAGTTGTTTCTGATAAATTGTCAGATGGCATCCATCTATCTGTACACCCTCTATTATCTAGTATCTATCAATTTTTAGTCTGTCTATCATCTATCCATCCTTATTTTATCTATCTATCTATCTATCTATCTATCTATCTATCTATCTATCTACCTATCTATGCATCCACCTACCCATTGATCCATCTCTGGAAAACAGAAGGATTTCTTTGGTCCCCAGAAAAGAAGTGATGAGGAAGGCATAGGTAGCCAAGGGAATGGTGGCTCCTCCCAGATTTGCCCCAGACTCAGCCTTATTCCCTGAAGAAAAAGTATCCATCAAACTCAAATCCCTTTCCTCAACACAAAATGTGGGTCTCTGAAGGGCACGGGGCGGGGGGGGGGGTGGTGGTGGTGGTGGTGGTGCTAAATCAATTTCAAACTTGAAATAAATAATATTATGTTAGATAATCCAAGGAGTGAAACAAAGAAAGAAAGGCTGTTATGCACTCTGTTGGAATTTAAATCTTTGTCACTTAGGCTAAAGAGAAAAATCTTTGATTAGCCTCTCAGTTTGCAAAAAGACCCCTGGTTACTCTGACTCATTGTACGGCAAAAGTCTGCCAGGCAGATGGTGAGTCTTTTGGGAGACTCTGTGATTTCCTGGCCGTGTCCAGGGATGATCACATGTTTTGTGTTTGACTCTCCAAGGTGCAGAATCTAGGAAAGAGGAGAAATACAAGAATCAGTAGTTAGGTAGGTGTAAGGATGGATGGATGGATCGATGGGTTGACAGATGCATGGATGGATTGTGTTGACTGGTAGATCTAGTGATAGAATGGCACATAGAGCCTTCCATGGAAGAGCACTGACCTGTAATGCACTATATAGCCACACACATTCTTCCTCAAAGCAGAAAGCCTCTGGTTCTAGTCCCCGACATGTTCTCCAGGAGCGTTGACCATTCCCCTGGCCTTATAGTCTTCATGGTCTCAGAACCCATGGCAGATACTGGGGTAGAAGACTACCCCTAGTGTTTTGACCTTGTATGACACATATCTAATCCCTACATCTTTTCCCTCCACACATCAAATAAGAAATAAGATTCATTTAATTATAGACCAAACCGTGTCCTCTTACTGACTCTGTTAACAGAGTCTCAGTTTTCCTTTGCCAATGCCCAAGACTAGGAAATCATAATTGAATGTCACTTCTCATTTGGCTTCCAGCCCCAGTCTGTAAGCCCTTAAGCGCTCACCTCATCACCACCACCTTTCTCATCACTTCCACTACCATCACCTGCTTCAGCTTCTCATGAGCCAGGATCGATTGCTCCCAAATTTTTCTCCTTGATCTGCCTCCCCATCTCCATCCTAACAAAATATAGTAGCATCTCAACAGAATTCATCCTTACAAATAGAAACCTTATAAAAAGCCAGAAAGAAGGCCGTTTCCTCTGAATGAGCATAGTGCAGCAGGCTGTGCCGCACCCCTGTGATGTCCTTGAGGCAGCTGGAGCCTCACTCCAGCCACTGTGGTCCATGTCCTATGTTAGGCTGCCTGAAACCGTGGACTCCCAGATGATTCAGTGTGCCCCTTAGTCCTCATTGGGAAATGGTTGTTCTGTGGCCTTGAAGCAGTGAGAATGAATTCTTTCCTCCAACTCTAGATCACAGTATCACCTGTGCTTAGCCCACCTCTGACATTGCCCCTCAACAGTGACTCTTCAGAAGCTGCTGCTGACAATATAAAGCTGATGGGACAATTTGGTGGATACCCTAACAAGTCCAGTTCCATAGAAATAAGGTTATTGTGTAATCCAAATGCTGATTTCTGTACCCCTCATGTTTGGTTGCAATCCTTATTCTAAGAATCTGCAGTCTCAATGTTGTATAAATTCTGCTACCCAATTGTCCCCTTATATGCCAATAAAGCAGCTTACAGCCAATCGATGATCAGGAGAAAGACTAGGGCTGGACTTCCTGTCTACCAGAGGAGGAGGAGTTAGAAGAGGAAGTAAGGGATTCAGCCACTGGCAGAGGTGCAGGAGAGATGAAGAAGATTCACCCGGAGCAAAGAAAGAACTAAAAAGCAAGTAACTTGGGGATTTTGGCAAAAATGGAGTCAAGATAACAGAGAGGGTTAAGAACAGACTTAAACTGCTCAAGATTATGTTGTAAAGCCTTATAAACAAATATAAAAGAGTCTCAATTATTTGCATTAAGAAATGAACTAAGAGAAAAAACACAGTTATGAAAAAAAAAAAAAGCTCAAAACTTTAACAATCTCATTTTCCATCTCAATCTGTGGGAGTCGCACAATTTTTGTTGATTGTTGTGAGTAAACTTGTGACACCAATGACCGTTTAAATATGTATCTTGTTTAGAATCTTTCATTTTAAGTAAAAAGCAGTTTGTTAGAACTCTGCATTTAAAAATCAGTTAAGGGCTGGCAAGATGGCTCTAGGGGACTCTTATTGGGAAAACTCAAGAGTTTAATCCCTGAGTCTCCATAAAGGCAGAAGTAAAATCAAAACCCACAAAGTTATTCTCTGACCTCTATGTGCACCCATGCTGTAGCACATATCTCCCGTCCCAGTGCATGTACACAGACACACACACATACACACACACACACACACACACACACACACACACACACACACACACACACACACACAGAGTAAATTTTAAAAATTAATTAGCAGCCAGAGGCAGTGGTACCTCATACCTTTAATCCCAATACTAGGGAGCCAGAGGCAGAGGCAGAGGCAGAGGCAGAGGCAGGTGAATCTCTGTGAGTTCAAGGCCAGCCTGGTCTACAGATTGAGTCCCAAAAAGTAACTGAGCACATCAATTTAAAAAGCAGCAGCAGAGATTTGTTGGCTTAGTCCAGTAGAAGAGAAAAGGGTTATATGGAATTCAAGGATGGTTTGGCTTTATGTGTAATTACTTAAGTCATCAAGGATTGGCTTTATTTTCTCTCATTGCTATGATGCCTTTGTCTCCAGGGCAGTGGCAATATGGCTTGAGCAGTGTGTTATCTTCCAATCATAGACAAGTATGTTGGTTGTGCTGGCTTTCCCCCAACAAATTCTGAAACTCTCTTTCTCACTTCCTTGGAAGCCCCAGCAACCCTTCCCATGGGAGTCAGATGGGAAAATACTGTGTGTTAGTTGATTGGCTTAATTAGCCGTGGCCAGTCCTTGAGGAAGGGAATGGAGGCATCCAATCTAAGGCTGGTTCGATCTCATATCTGATTGGTGTCAGATTTTGATTTCCTGCCTGCTACACAATAGAAGGAAAAAAAAAAAAAAAGAAGAAGGCTGATAGAGGGTTATCTTTTGTTTCCACTACAGTAAGGTTTTATATTTCCATCAGCCAGAATACTTTTAATCTTTTTTTTTCTTTGATTTTCTCTCTCTCTCTCTCTCTCTCTCTCTCTCTCTCTCTCTCTCTCTCTCTTTCTGTCTCTCTCTCTTTCTTTCGACAGGGTGTCTCTGTGTAGCTTTGGCTGTCCTGGACTCATTTTGTAAACCAGACTGGCCTTGAACTCATAGCGATCCACCTGCCTCTGCCTCCCTGAGGCAGGCGTGTGCTACTATTCCCAGTTTTGAGTCCTTTCTAAAAGCTACAAGCTTTGCTGGCTTCTTAGCTATCGATTGCAATTATTCTGGTCTTGACTTTGAGGGTTACTGGACTAATGAAGCAGTAACCAGAATTGAAAAGCAGAAGGGTAAGCCAGTCCCCGAGCATTTTCAGGCTTAGAGTTAAAGCACTAATGGTGAGTACCTAGAATGTAAACCATTCAAATGACTGATTCCTAGCATCTAAGGAGGAACATATTTGCATTAAAAAGTAGGAGCGACTGGGAAGGGCCTTTCTTCCTTTGTGTGTGTGTGTGTGTGTGTGTGTGTGTGTGTGTGTGTGTGTGT
>OU015746.1:8562518-8583100 GCA_907169655.1 Acomys percivali
TCTCTCTCTCTCTCTCTCTCTCTCTCTCTCTCTCTCTCTCTCTCTCTGCTCTGTCTTTTTTCTTAAACCTACGAAATCCAACTTGTGCTGCCCAAATACTCTTGGGTATGGGGCCTTCCCTGGATGGAACATGGTCAAAATACTAGGGGTCACACCCCTAAAGAAAACTGCCTCTCCCTCTCCCAGAAACTATCAATTGCCAGGAACTCCCTAGCCAGGGTGGACACTTATGCCTGCTCCCCTGCCGCATGCTGGGACTTTGTTTAGCTCGAACTTAAGCGGGTCTTGTGTGTTGTTATATCACTGTGGGTTCTTCTGAGCAACTGCCCTGTTGTGTTCAGAAAATACTACTTCCTGGTAGTCGTCTCCCCTCTTTCTCTTATAATTTTTCCACTTCTCTGTAAAAAACACCCGAGCTTTGGGAGTAAGTGGGGCCGAGCCCTCCACAGTCTCTTATTTTCTGTACATTGACCCACTTATGCCACCTACTGCAAAATGAAGCTTTTCTGATGCAATAGCCTCCAGGTATAGCAATTAGTCATTAGGAGTCATTTCAATACTGTGTTCATTTAACAGGATCAGGATAGTAGGTTCTTCCTTAGGGCAATGATCTATCCAGGCGTAGGTTCTTGGCCCTGGTAACTATACCAGGTATGAGTTCCATCTCATAAGCAGACTTTAAATCCACTCAGAAGTAGATGGTTACTCCCGTCACATGCCTGCCACTATTGCATCAGTAAGCAGATCTTGCCAGGACAGGCTTTATTGCAGCTCTCAGGGTCTGCAGTTATGTAGGATTGGTGACTTGCATTTTTCTGGTAGTACGCATAGGGTTTTCTAGCACTTTGAAATCTAGTCAGTAGGAATGAAGCTTCTAGGTCAGGACTAGTTTGATTTCTTCATGTTCTGTGGCTTGGCTCAATTTTGTGACATCCTCAGCAACAAGAGTCTTACCGTCAAATTCTGGAGGGCAGCCAAGAGCAATGTCAAAACCCTATAATGATTGGGAGCCCTATGGGGTCCCACTAGCCAACCGTTTAAAAAGAGGTAAAACATTCTGGGTACTGTTTCCCACCCCCCCACCCCCTCACCGATTCAAAATCAGATCAGAAGGCAGGAAAGGAGAAGAAATAGAGGGTTTCGGCGATGGAGCGATCCCTGTAGCATGTTTTCATTATTCCTACCACTGTTGCTTGTAACTACAACAACAAGCTACAATCATCACCATTACCACCATCCTTGCCACCACCACCGTCATTACCATCATCACCACATTGTAACCATCAACACTATCACTTCTACTGTTGTCACCACCACCATCACTACCACCCATCACTTCTATCACCACCTCGCCCATCACCATCACCGTCAACATCATCACTCATGCCGTCATACAATCACCATCCGTAACGCTCATCAACTTTGTCATCAAAAATCACCGTCATGTCCATCATCATTACACCATCACCACCACTGTATCACCACAGTGTACAATACCCATCACCTTCGTTATCACCTCCTCTATCATCATTGTAACCATCGCCTGTAATACCCAGCCCCTCCCCCATCCTACCATATCCACAGCCACCACTGCATCACTGCCATCTGTTACACCCATCACCTCCACTCTTATCCCTGCCATTCATAACACTTACCACTGCCACCCGCCGCACTGTGATCATCACCAACATCGTACCATCTCTACCACCAACGCTCCCAGTGCCGTACACACTTTAATCTCCCGATGTCCCTCCTACCGCCACCAGGTAGCCCCTTAGAAACTCCGAAGTCAAGGGCTGATGACCCTGTCCAAACAATGCACGCCAGATTGTAGAATAGATGGGACTGAAGGTGAGTCCTGGGGCAATCTCAAAGCTTTTGGAAAGAGATCATTTAACACAAAGTTACCAACCTTGTGGAAAGCATCCATTCTCACCCACCACTTGTTGCCACAGTTACCTTGTGAAAAATCCCATCTCTCTGTAGCCCTGCTATCATATACATAAAATGGATGCAATCAGGACCTGAGGCCATTATAGAGCCTAAAGCAGAAAACACATGCAAAATGCTCACATCATTATTTGACTTATAGAAGATGCTCAGACGCCTTTCCTCTGTCCCTTCTCCTTCAGTTCTTCTCTCTTCTCTTCTTTGTTCTTTCCGTTTTCTTTCTTCTCACCATTCCTAGATCTTAGGTCATCATTGTTTCCAAACTTTCTTTCTTTCTTTTACTTTTACCTGCATTTACTTTATGCTGAATTTATTCCTGTGCCATCATTTTTTGTTTCTTCAGTTTCTTCTGGGTTATCTTTTTCTTCTGTGCCACCTCCTGTTGGTCTGATGTCTTTTGATGCTAATTAACAAGAGGCCATCACACCTGGGCAGGGCAAATGAGATAGGCATGGCTAAGGTTTCCTAGCATGGGGAGACAGAGAGAATCTTGGGAAGAAGAGAGACCTGAGGAGAGAGGAGAGGAAAAGGCTGCCATGGGTTAGACGGAAGAGAGAAGCACATGACATGCGTGGATGAAGATTTGGCCCAGATAAAGAACATTAGCAAGTATTTGGAATTATGGATGGTAGGTAGTTTGATAGAAATTATTAGAAGCAGATAGCATGGGATTAGTGCAGGTATCCCATACTTACCCCACTATGGGAAGTAGTTTACGGGATTAATATCTGCCCTGCCCCAGGTTAACTGAGATATAACAGGTGTCTGTGTTCTTAAAGTGAACACGAAGATTTAAACCTCTTGGTTTGCATGATTTTGTAGGGTTTTCTGAGTCAAGTGAGTAGTGAACCATCGTCACAGGTCACCTCTGGCCACTTACAGGAGGAGCCATTTCCAAACTTTCAACTCAGAGAACCATCACTATAGGATGATGTCAAGTGTTTGGTTCAACTATTCCTTTAGACTGTGTTATCTCTGCTTTCACCATCATCACACACTGGCCATTTTCTCCAAGAAGGAAACTAACTCAACATGAAAAGTGATGCGGGCAATGGCCGAGGCCGAGAGAGGAAGGTTCAGTTCTTCCTGCGAACAGTGCCAGGCTCCATGTGAGGGGCTAATGTGAAGGTTGAACCTGAATGTTGTGTTTTGCAGGGGAGCTTGTGGGGGTCAGCAGGCAGGGGAAAGGCTGAGTTTTCTTGAAACAACTAGCCAACTTTGTCCTGCAGCTGCTCGCTGGAGAGCTGGCTCCGGAACGCTGTTTGCTTTGGCCAGATGTACTACACGGAAACAGTAGTAGGACAATGTCAAGGGAGTGGTGGGGACAGAGCAGAAGGGGCCCTGTACACTTTCAACAGAGAGAAGCGTTTCTTTATGGGTGGCTTCAGTCCCCCTGGGCAGCCTCAAACTGTCACTTGAACTCATATCACTGACATAGGAGCAGAGGATAATGGGGCACAGCCACCGTCTACACGGGTTGTGGAAAAGTGGGTGGAGTGCCTTCGGGAAGTTGAGCAAGGGTCAGGGAGAACAAGGCTTTGGTTTGCTTGGCCTGTCTCATTTGGGTTGAATTTTCATGAGATGGTAATGAGCTATGGTTAGTGGCAGATTGATCTGAGGATCCTGAAGCAGCATGGCTGGGATTCGGTCTTAGTGGCTGCAGATCCAACAGAAGCTTCCAGCTGTCTCTCTTGCCATTTGAATTCTATTGCAGTAATAGAAGAAGTAAGATTTGCCGAGCGCTGGGCACTGCTATAAGAACTAAGTGCTGACATCACCTCATGCAGACATTCAGTCTTTTCTTCCTCTTTTTTTATTTTTAAATTAATTCATTTATTTTGAGATAAAAATCTCACTATGTGACCAAGGATGACCAAGTTCTGCTCAGTATAGGTATATGCCACCGTGCCTGGTTTATTGAAGTCTAGGGATCAAATTTCATGTGTAATAGGCAAGCATTACCAACTGAACTGCATCCCCAGTTTCAACATATTCGAGCTTTAAAAATAAATTTAACAGCGCTTACACAGCTTGGATGAGGCAAGAGTGAGAGTTAAACTACAGAGGAAGCTCTGTCTACCCAAAGCCTTGCCAGCCTTGCTGTTGCTTTAGAGAGCGGTAATGGATGACTTCCTAGCACATTTTCTAATGATCTAAGAGAGGGACCAATGAGGCTAAAGATAGCACACGTGATCACACAAAGGGAGGAGTTGCCACATTGGCTTTAATCTTGGGCTCTGTCCTCATGAGCCATCCTGAAAGGCAAGAGCCTTCCATGGGAGCTTGGTCAACTGATAGGATCCTGGATTGTGACAGGCCCTCCTCTGTGTGTTTTGTTGTACACTTCCTATCTCTGACTCACTCTCTTCTGCCTCAGTTTCCCCAGTATTGGGGTGAGAGGCTTGAGGCACTATACTTGGCCAAGAGTCCAGAAGCTAAAGTCCTAATTTCATGTTACTTTAACTGATTTTTTTTTCACATAGTCTCAATCTGTAGTCCAGATTGTCCTCAAACTTTCAGCAATCCTTCAGAGCACCAGGATTATAATTTCAGCCTCCATACTGTGTTAAAAATTCAAGCTTTCTAAAGAATATGAAACAACTAAGGGCTCTGGCGGAGTTTAATACTGGAGTAGGTTCCACAGCTTTCCTGGGTTGGAACTGGCACTCTATCCAGATTCTGAGTTAACTAGTGTATCGTTGTGGTCGGGTTTCCTGCCTCCTTCACCACGATGCCCAGATACTGGGAAGTGACCAGGTAGTTCGATAAAGGAGTGGAGAGGGGCAGTTTCAGAAGCCAGCCAGCCAGCTCCAAGGGTCTTAGGATCTGTCCCTTTTCTCGAGCCTAGCCTCCTGTCAGGACAGGACCTATAAAGACTGTTTCTATGAACCATGCCCTGGTATACGTCCATAAGGGACTGGCTAGTATCTACTGTAGTAGTTCTCAACCTGGGGGTCACAACCCTTTTGGGAATAAAACAAAACCTTTCATGGGAGGGGGTTACATATTAGATATTTACATTACGATTCATAACAGTAGAAAATTTATAGTTATGAAGTGGCAAGAAAAAGAATTTTACGGTTGTGGGGAACAGTATTAAAAAAGAGCCACTGACCTTGGTGGCTAGCAGAAACCATGGTGGACTAGTTGAGGAATTGGACGGGCATTCCTCTCTCTGCATAGACCTTCCTAGTCTAGCTTCTTCTCCACCCCTCCCCCCCCCCCCCCCCCCCCCCGGTCCCATCCCCACCCACCAATGCCCATCACTGCCATAGAAACAACCTTCAGCAAATATTACCACAAGCTAACTGGATCCTACTCTATCTGACTTGCAGCCTCATCCCAGTATTTGATGAGGCCTACCCTTAGGTGCCTGGCACCCTGGCAGAGATTTATAGAGAATTCCAGAAGTGGGAGTGGTCTGGAAATACTTTGTGTCCCACCTCCCCTCCTTCCTAGGAGGGAGAATGGGACATTGGATAGGCTCGCCTCCCTGCCAGGGCTCCACATCCCTCTTATGTATCCCTTTCACTTGGACCAGTATATAAAGAGCTATTTTAGGTGTCCAAGCTTCTAAGCAGTAGAAGTTGAACAAAACTACTGCGGCTGGGACAAATCCTCAACCTTAATCTTGGCCCTTGAAGTGAGGGCTGTTTGAATACGAGGTGCTGTTTATGCAAATCCCATGCAAATCAGGGCAACTGGATTAACTGAAAGGTTGGGAAGGTAGAGAAAACTCCCATGCTTCTTAGCACTGGGGCTGGCTTCAGGGCTTCATGATGAGGGGTTTTGTTTTTTAAGTGTCATCTTGTGTTTTTTTTTTTGTTTTTTTGTTTTTTTGAAACTCCTGCACCAGCAGCCTCATCCAGGACAATGTCGCTGTCCCAACTAGGCTCTTTGCATCTGCTGAGCCTGTGGGTGAAAAGGGAGGTTTGTTTTAAAGTCTGTCAACAGGGCCCTCTTTCGAGTCCACCACACCTTAAACAGGCTGGCCAAGGTTTCTTCAGGGGGGGGAGTGTGGGGCCAGCAACAGGAAAGGCTCTCTCTAGGGACTCTGGCTTAGCGGAGATCAGGGGGTCTCACCAAAACAAGGACAGCAGCAGCAGCAGCAGCAGCAGCAGCAGCCCCATTGGGGTGGGAATCCTCTGTGTTAGAACTGAATATCCTATTTGGAAACACAGCCAGTTGCCATTTGACATCCTTGGAGACTTGGGCTCAGCCTCTCAGCTTGCATATTTATGCAAAACAAAATGCAAATGAGCCCATTGAACTCTTTGTCTCTGCCCTGCCAGGCTGGAATCCTGGGTCTCTGACAGTATCTTCTATGCCTTTGTCCTCTCCTAAAGAGCTTTTTTTCAAAGTAGGACACGGCATCCCTGAAGGCTCCTTCGTGACATTCAACTCAATCGCTGTGTTTACTGAGATCCTACTAAATGCCAAGGACCACAGTTGGTTGCAAAGAAGTAGAAGGAAAAAGTCAAGTGATGGTCCCTGAAGAGTTCATGAGATCTTATGAGACTTTCAGTTCTGTGTGGTTTCATAATTAGTCATTGGACAGGCAGGTATTAGGCGCCTTCTGCATGCCAAGCTAGCAGCTCAGCACTGGGATCCATTAGGAGAGGGTTCTGCCCTTGCCTTCCATCGTAGCGGAGGAGATGGACAAAAACGAGGGGATGTGTACAAGAGTGGGTATCTGCAAATAGTGATACTGACAAATAAGAAAATAAATAGGGAGGTGCTTTATGATGACCATCATGTGAGCAGATCTAGGTTGGTAAGTATTAAGAATTGTTAAATCCCATTTTTAAAATTAATTTAAAGCAGCCGCAAAGAGAACAAAGGGAAGATGATCTTTTTTTGCTTGTTATCTATGTACCTACTGTTTGTCTTAAGTAGTTTGATAATTCCATTAGTCAAGGAATCCCATTATCTGTGTGTGTGTGTGTGTGTGTGTGTGTGTGTGTGTGTGTGTGTGTTGGGAGGGTGTTGTATGTGTCAATATGGAAGGAAGATGATATAATATTGCTCCTTGGGTACTGCTGATCTTTTTGGTTTTGGGGGGTGTTTTTGACCTAGGTCCCTCCAATTCAAGGTTCCACTTGTCTCCTCGCCCCATAACTGGAGTTATTAATACCTACATACTACACCAGCCTTTTTATTTTTTCTTTGGGTGTGTGTGTGTAAGTGTGTGCATGCATGTTCACATGGGTGTGTGTGTGTGTGTGTGTGTGTGTGTGTACATACATGAGTGCATATGCATGGGGAGGCCCAAAGTTGTTATGAGAACTTTTCCATCAGTCTTTCACCTTTGTTGAGTCAAAGTCTATCAATCAAACCCAGAGATCCTCGATACACTAGCTAGATTGCTAGGGGGATGCTTGTGTGGTGTAATTATAGCAGGTACAGCATACCCACTCCCCACCCCCCAAAACCCCCCCACCCCCCCCCACCCCCGTCAGGGTCCTCTTCCTTCTGCAGCAAATGGCTTAGCCATTGGACATTGTCCCTGCTCCACTTCCCTTTTAATATGGATTCTGAAGACTGATCCCAGAACTCAAGACGCCAAGATGTACATAGGTTGAGAAGCGTCTTGGGCACATGATGGGAGCTACCTACAAGAAAGTTAGAGTTGGTTTATTTCCAGAGCTCAAAGTACACATTGACCTTGCACCAGAATCTGACACAGCCCTACGTGCCTCCCTACTGTTTCATGAAGTCATCAGCTCCAGTGAAGTGAGGTCTTGGAAACTCCTGGGATACATGGGAAAGGACTCTTCTGTGGGGCCAAGAACTGTGTGCAGACTTGGCAGTTCAGGGACAGCTGCAGCATATGGCAAATCTTTGAAGCCATCTTGCTGCCAGTGTCCTCACTTTCCACACATCTGTCAGGCTGATGTTGCATAGGTGGTTTTCTGGACAGAGTAAAGACGTATTTTGCTTATTTCGCTAATATACTTTTTACTTTTCAATGTAAAAGTTTTATTTATTTATTATGGCACATGTGTGTGTATGTGTATGCATGTATGTGCAGGCATATGTTCATGTGGCTACAGTGTATTTAGAGTATATGTTGAGGTCACTGGACAGTTTTCAGGAATCAGTTTTCTCCTTCCTGCATGTGGAGGGCTTATTTGTCTACGAGCTTTCCTTTTTGGTGATTCTCCAGTCTCCCAAAGGGATGCTGGGATTACAGGAGTGTGCTACCACAGCCAGTTTCCTAATGTGGATTCTCAGATTGTCAGACTTACACAGCTAGTAGCTAGTGCTTTTGGCCACTGAGCAGTCTCCTCAGTCTGGTGTACTGCAGGCTGGCATCAAGCTTGCTGTGTAGCCAATGCTCATGAGCTCCAGCTCCTCCTGCCCCCATCCTTCCTGTGCTGGGATGATTGCTGATCACACCACCACACCCAGTTTATGCAGTACTGGTGCTCTAGCCCAGGCCTTTGGCATGCTGGGTAAGCGCTCCTCAAACTGAGCCTCCTCACCAGCCTACAGGAGAGCTTGCTGCTCTCCTAATCACATGATTCTTCAGCGTAGGCAAACAAATGCACACTAACCAACGAGCAAGAGAAGTAACATACAAAGAGACAGAACATGGGATTGGTTAAGAGTTTGAGTACAGGTATCTTTGGGTGGAAGCAGGACTCTCAACGCTGTCCACTCACTGTGTGGAATGAATCCAGCTGCCAAGTTTGTCTCTACATATGTGTGCGATGGACGAAGAGCAGTGTATTCTTCAGGGAAGTTGTGAGGCTTCCCTGGCCCTATGCAGGTCACGTGACTCTTACAGAGGCTCCAGGTTAGATTTCCAACAGCCAGGGCTCGCAACGTTTAGTAACTCCAGGTCCAGGGGACCTGACAGCCTTTTCTGACTCCATGGGAGCTAGGCACACATGTGGTACACATACATACATCCAAGTAAAACACTCATACACAATAAATAAACACACACACACACACACACACACACACACACACGAACACACACATATATACATATGTGTACATATATACATATATATGTATACACACACACACACACATTTTTTTAAGTGACATGAGGGACTGGCTGGCCAGATGGCCAGAATATAGCCATCTTTCAGCAAATCCCATCTCTGATCATGTCACTTTAAAGTTTTTTTCTCAAGTTTTATTTTTTTAAACCACATTCAAATGTGTTTATCTCGGCTGCTTGTATGAATGTTGGCATGATACAGTGTTTGTACATGTGGAGGTCAGAGGACAACTTTTAGGAGTTGTTTCTCTTCTTCCACCATATGGCTCACAGGGATCGAACTCAGGACTTCAGGTTTGGCAGCAAGCACCTTTACCCTCTGGCCAGCCTCTTGTGTCACTTTTTTTTTTTTTTTTTGGTATGTATATGAGTGTTTTGCCTGAATGCATGTATATGTGCCATATGCGCGCCTGGTTTCTATGGAGTCAGAAAGGGCTGCCAAGTCCCCTGGAACTGGAGTTACCAGTAGTTACGAGCCACTGGGTGGCTGCCAGGGACAGAATCTGGATCCTCGATAAGAGTCACAAGTTCTCTTGACCACCGATGCGTCTCTCTAGCCCCATCATGTGCCTTTTTATGCATTGAAAGGTAGATGACTCCGATGTGACATGTTACATGTCACATGAGGTCCAGATCCTCCTGTTCTCACCTTAGCCACATGTCCACATCCGCAGAACAGTCTCTCCACAACAGAGAAGCGAGGACCTGTCTCCATCAAAGAGCTCTTCTGTTGGCCTTGGTCAGCTATTCTACGTTTAACACACAACTTTTTTTTTTTTTGTTTTAATTTCTTTTACTGAACCCCATGGTCTCCTTTGGAAGGACCTGAAAATGTTCCTGCTCTTGGAATTTGGGCTTAAGTCCTGGGATTGAGAGTGACGAGGGAACCCAGAACCGCATTGGAGGGAGTGTCCCATGTGACAAACAGAGCAGTAATATGCTGCCACTGCTCAGGAGAACCTGGCTCGGAGCCCTCTGGATGGAGGGCAGGTGAACAAGAAGGGAGCTAGGATGCTTTATGGTGCATAATAACTGTTGCAGCTGTGCAAGCAGAGATCAAAGATCAAATCAAATTTCAAGCTGTGGGGACCTCAATCTGATCACCTGTGGAGGTCAAGGAAAGGAATTTTCTTTCCCCGAAGAGCCCCAGGATTGGCTGAATTCCCAATAGGGGGCTTTGGCACTGCCTGGTAAGATCACATTACCCGCCACTGCCCAGAAGCAAGGATACACGGCTTCTGGGTGAGTTGATGGGGCTAGTGGGATCCCCCGCCCCGCCCGCCCCGCTCTGTTGTTCCCTAGCTGAGTGTCTGCCAAGTAGGCAAGAATCCAGGTACTCCAGGTCCAGCGAGTCCAGCATGGTGAGTGCTGAGAAGGTTGCTTTGGGCTGCCCACCTTTAAGGATGGTATCTAAGGTAAACGGGACAACTCATGGGCAAGTTTTACTGCCTTCGTCCATGTCCCTCTCTGAACAGAAGCAGCTCAGGGTGAGATGGGACTTCTGACAGGAGGTGGGCCAGGTGACTTCAGGACCACGTGGACAGATTATACCCCACATGTCCAACATTTACACAGGAAGATATCTGAAGCTGGGAGTTCTACACCCAGCCCTGTGGGTCCTAGCCCAATGTCTTCTATTGGACCAATTCCATCTGGTTCACAGGAGCACCTTGACAGGAGCACAGCCAGAGAGAGGCAGGTGGCCCACGTTAGCTCTGAATGGCCCCATGGGACTTTGTGTGTGTGTATATATATATATATATATATATGTGTGTGTGTGTGTGTGTGTGGTGTTACATGTGTGGTACAAGCATATGTGCACAGGTAGGTACATACTGAGGCCAGAGCAAGATGGCAGGTATCCTCCTCCATAGCCCCTCACCTTACTGCATTGAGCCACAGTCTCTCGGTGAAGCAGAAACTGGCTGTTTTGACTTAGCTGGCACCTGGCAGGCCCCAGTGCTGGTGTTATAGGCAAACACAGCCGTGGCTGCCTTTTTACCCTGGTGCTGGACTTGAACTCATTCAAACTCGGGTCTTCATGATTACAGAGTAAGTATCTTACCCACTGAGCCACTTTCATGAGGTATTCTCAGCTTGTAACTTCTTCTCAGCCTTGTCTCAGCAGCCACCCCCGACGTGTGTGTGTGCGCACACACACACACACACACACGCACACACACTTGATGACAGTCTACACTGTGCCACAATTAGGAAGATATATTACAATGGTGGTAAGGGAATTTCATAATTCAGTGATAAGAGAAGGACATTTCATTTTCTCGGTTCCCTAGATGGCTCTGTAAACATCCTGCCAAGTGGTACTTGCGTGGTCTCTCTCACAACCAGGGGTGCGTAGAATGCAGCCCATCACCAAGAGGAAGCAGTGAGGGTGAACTTGGCCACTTGGCCTGTGTATGTCAATCAAACTAATGTGTTGGGGAAAGGCGGGAGGAAGTTTGTTACCCGTTTCAATATCAGAAATTCCTTTACGTGGGTGGTAACTGGGGAACAGCTGCAGGTAGCTGAATCACAGCCCAAATCCTAGTGGGGGGAAAAAAAGAAGAAAGAAAGAAAAGGAAAAAAAACTGCTAGTAAGACCCCCCCATCGCGCCGCCCACCCATGCCCCCCCCCACCAGCTTTTCAAGCTGGACCTCAGCAGGTCACGCAAGTAAGAGGAGCCGGTGGGGGCGGAGGGCTCTGGAGGGGCTAAGCTTTGGGAAGCATGTTTTTAAAGAGCTGAGTTTTGAAGCTGGTACATATTTAACAGGATTAGAGCACCCCAGTTAGAGGCTAAAAATTCTCAACCTGCCTAGTTAAACAGCTTGTCTGCAGGAAGGCCCAGCGAGTGCACGCACAGTTCCCCCTGCCCCCCTGTCCTCTGCCCCCCTGTCCCCTCCCCCCCTGTCCCCTGCCCCCCCATTTCTTTCTCTTTGCCTCCTATTTCTGTCTATCATTCCCCCATCCTAGGTGTGGTGTGTGTGTGTGTGTGTGTGTGTGTGTGTGTGTGTGTGTGTGTGTGTGTGTGTGTGTGAGAGAGAGAGAGAGAGAGAGAGAGAGAGAGAGAGAGAGAGAGACAGACAGACAGACAGACAGACAGGCAGGCAGGCAGGCAGGCAGGCAGGCAGGCAGACAGAGACAGAGACAGAGACAGACAGACAGAGCCGAGGACCAGCAGAGCTTAGGCAAAAGGTGGTGAGGCTGGGGTAGAGGGTAGCAATTGGGAAGTGCTGAGCTCCATCCTACATCTCTGCAGCCTAGGGCTCCAACCTGTCCCCTTTGAGCCCCAGCTGAGGCCATTAACACACCCAGTTTGTCAACAGTGTGTGTCCCTGTTTGATTTGGCCCAGGCTAGTCCACCACTGGCCTGGTCAGCCCTCAGTGGGAGAAGCATTTACTTTTCACACAGGGCGAGCGGGGACCCTTCCTGGCTTCTATTTAGGTCCTTGGCGGAATGTGTCCTCGAGGTCTGGGGTTTTCATATAGTGGGTGGTGGAAAGGGCTAGGGCAATCTGGAACATTCTTTTTCTAAATGTGGATTCTTCTTTGCTTGCCTGGCAACTTTAGCCAAAAAGATGAAGAAGGCTGCCCTCTTCTCTGGCCGTTTGCTGGGAGGCATGGTGATGAGAGAAGGCCTGGATTCCTTTGGCTTCAGGGTCTAGCTAACTCACTGAGTGACTACAGATGGGACCTCTCAACCCCCTGTGCCTCTTGCTTCCTCATTTCCATCTTGAGGCCACAGGTCATTCCAACCTTTCCTATGACAAACTGTCCACAACACTGAAATGAGAAACCAACCCTGGCCCTTCTGTAACATTTGGCCAGAGGCACTATGCAAATGAAGGCCAGGCGTTACCAAGACAACTGTGGTCCAAGACTGAGAACCTAGTGGGTGCTTCTGCTTGATTGCCCATCCTCGTCTTGTCTACCCCCCTAACCACCTCTTGGTTCTTCACCACATCCTACAAAGCATCCTTACCACCAGAGAAAGATCAAGTGCTCTGAAAAGAATGAGCCAAGATGAAAGCCCAGTCTAATGAACCACTTACTCTCTGTCCTTGTTCATGTGTGTGGATCTGCATGTGTGTGCAGGTGCCTATGTGAAGGGGGTATATGCACACATGTGTGCCTATGTCTTTGAAGCCCAGGGGGACAACTTGTACATCAGTCCTTAAGTATTATTCATTTACCTTTTTTTTTTTTTTCTTGAGACAATTGATATCATTGACTGAGAGCTGGGTAGATAGGCCATTGGTCCAACCAGTGAACCTGGGGAGCCTCCTGGCTCTACCTCTCCAGCCTGGGTCATCACTCCTGACATTTTGTTGTTGTTTGAGATGGGGTCTTATGTACCCAAGGCTGGCCTTGAACTCATGAACCTCCTGCCTGAACCTCCTGAGTCCTGGGATTGCAGGGCTGTACCACTTTACTTGGTCACACCAACTTCAGCTTATTTATTTATTTTTTTTTAGTGTGCACTCTGAGGGTTGAAGATGAGCCATTTCCACAGCTCCTCCCCACCCCCATTGCCCCCCCACCCCCACCCCGGAAGCCATCCCCTTCTTGTTCTAAGTGGAAAAGTGAAGGCAACGTGTTCAAAAGAGTAGCAGCTAGCTCATCCATGATGTTATCCCAAAAAGATAGGTAGAGATCAAGCAAGAACCCACGGTCAAATTCTCGTCATCATTTGTTAGCTGTCCCAGTTGGTGAGAAGTGATGAATGTTTTTACTACTCTAGAAACGAAGTTGTTTTGTTTTTTTTTAAAAAAAAAAAAAATGGAGGGGGGAAATCACATGAGAAAACCCATCATATGCAACCTACTTCATAATCAGGCGCATACGTCCCATAGCTAAAACCGAGCTGTGTGTCTGTGTCGATGAGCAGCTCCCACGGTTCAGGTCCTGGTCCTGTGGTTAGTATTGTCATGGTTCAGCCATCCGCTGTCCTCAGCTTGGCAGCTTGCTCCGCTGGAGGATCATTCTTCTAGGTTAGGCAACATGTCTTCACGTCGTCCTTCCCAGATTGATGATGCCCAGACCCCAGGGATGAACTAGATAAGGTCTTTACCAGGCCTGAGTTGACCTAAATGAACCCTCCCGCTTTGGACAATCTTAGAGGTTTCTTAAACTCCAGGATCAGGTAGACCTCCAGCCCCAAGGTGCAGGGATTTGGGGGTGGGGTGGGGTGGGGATGATGGCTCAGGAATCCAAGGAAGCAGAGACCGTTCTTACAGCTCTCGGGGAGGCAGAGCGGACAGCTTATGTCCTGCCTGCTGTGTAAACATGGTAACTCAATACACAGATGGTCACCAGGGCCCACTGGTTGGCAACAAGGACTCGGCAACGTGGTTTCTGTTGCTTTTCCATCCTTCTTGTTTATCTGTACCTCATGCCTGGGCGGGTAGGAGACACAGTCTGAGTTGCTCAGGAAGCCTGGGATGGTCCAAAAGCTGTGTAGTTTGCCTCTTCCCACAGGGCCTTGCTTAATGTCACCCTGTACTGTCCCCATCATCCTATCTTCTTTCTCCCATGACACTTCCTGCCCGGCAGCCGTGCATCTCAACTCTTCATTAGTGGCTTTGAATTCTGATTCCTCTTCCCTGAGCTGTACTGTGAGTGCCCAGGTTGTAAACACTGTCTGTCAGGACAAATAGATGAGCGACTGTGCTTCTTATGCCTATTAATGTTTTCTCTTATAATTTTTAACGACCTGTAGGCATGTATGCCTGCATATGGGTATTCACTGGCGTGTGCATGGGGCCTGAAGATGCTAGACATATTGGATTCCTTGGAGCTAAAACTTATAGATGCTTTCCAGCCACCTGCCATGCATGGGTACTTGAGCACCAAACTCAGTTCCGCCGGAAGAGCCGCAAGTGCTCTTCACCACAGAACCATCTCTCTAACTCCCTTATTTTGTTACTTTTTAAGATAGGATCTTAGAGAGCCCCAGTTGGCCTTAGGCTCTAGACACAGCTGAAGAGGACCTTGTGCTTCCGATTTTGGTCCGGAAGCAGAGGTTAGAAGCGTAACACCCGGGTTATGCAGTGCTGAGGATCGAACCCAGAGCGTCATGCACGCTGGACATGTACTCTACAGGGAGGACCACATCCTCAGCTCCAACGCTGTGGTTTTGAATGAAATCATGGGCATACATCCATCCAGGGCAAGGTAAAGCATCCTGCAGATGTATTTCCTAGTGATTGGAGGACATGCATCACTTGCTCTAGATCTGGACAACACAGTTCAAAATGGAGATCTCCATATGGAAGCTTTTTAAAGGAGAATGTTCCTTACTTAAGGGCGAAGGCCTATACATGTCCTAGAGTCTTGCAGTGGGCACAATCACCCAGATGTCCCTCAGTAAAGTCACTTATTGAGGGTCAGTCTAACCAAGCAGTGGCACCAGCTGTTTCTGAGAGAGGACATGGAGTGTCATCCCCCTGAACACATTTCATTAGTTCAAGTCTCCGCTCCTGCCCATCTCTGACTCTTAGGAGAGGATAGAGCAGAGCTGCTGACTGGCCTCTGGCCATTCGTCTTTTGGACATGGGTCTGCTGGAAGCCCGCTTCCAGCCTCCTCTCCCTTTTCAATAGTTTCATATTGTCCCCTTCCCAGAAAGGAAATGTGTTTTTATGCTTCATTATGTGCAGGTCGGTTTTTTCTTACCCTTTGGTGACAATGACAGAGAAAAGCGCTGTGGCTGGTGTCCCTGGAGGTGTCCACTCATCATGTGCATGTGTCCCCCACAAAAAATAGCAAGGAGGGTGAGGAAGACGGGGGGCGGGGGCAGGAACAGCAGAAGGGGAGAAGAGTGGAGGAGGAAGAGGAGGAGAGGGGAGGACAGGAGAGAGAGGACGACAGGAGCCATCTTTTTTTTTTTTTTTTTTTTTTTTTTTTTTTTTTTTTTCCTAAATACCAGTATTAAGCCATCTGCCATGTTTCTAAAAAGAACAGACTAGGTTGGCTAGCCCTCTGTCTGGTAGCCTTTATCCTCGTGTCTAGCCTGGCCAAAGTTCAGTCCATTGCTAGAAGCCTGAACCTATCAGAGCCTTCTCGTGGCTAGCATTCATGCTTCAGTGTGTAATAGCATATGAATTTTCTCCTAGTGAGGGAGGCTTCTCTCCTGCAGAGAGGGGCTGAGCCTAGAGAAAGCTGGGAAGGCGATCCCCTTGAGAAGAGTCAAGGCCTGGGGTTTACAGCCCTGTAAAGCTCTGCTTATCACAGTCCACTTCCTCCCGGCCACTTTCATCTTTTTACATTATTTGCCTTGCAACTTCTTAAGCCTGCAAGGACCTTGGAGTTGAAAATACACTCTTCAAAAGATAGGCTATGCTTGAATTTGAGGCGCGGAAGCAGAGCAAACATCACTCCTGGGAGAACCTGGGTCAGACATGGGCCTCTGGGCTGGGAGAGGGCTATCAAACTTTCTCCAGAAGTTACTAGAATATATTAGATGTGTTTGCATCCCAGAGTCTTGTGCTTTTAGCTACAGTTCCTGCTTTGAGCTCTCTTTAGGTCCTTGGTGGTGGTGTATGTGCAGACATGTGCCCTCACATGTATGCACCTGCGGATGGAGTCCAGAGGTCAACGTGGGCTGTCTTCTTTAATCAGTCTTTATTTTGAGACAAGGTCTCTCACTGATTAGACTGGCCAGCCAGCGAGCCTCAGGGATCTGCCTGGCTCCACTTCCCTGGAGCTGGGGATGCAGACATACACTGATGTTCCTGGCTTTTCACATGGGTGCTAAGGATTCAGAGCCGTTGTCTGCATGCAGTGTTGCTGATCCCATGCCCAGGGCTGTAGAGAGCAGAATGCCTCTGTTCTCTTGTGTAGGTTATCTCATATAAGATCCTTTGTAAAAGAAAAAAATAAGTTCCATGTCCCTAGTGTACAGGGTTATGACAATGATGGTATATGCGAAGTGTGCGCGCATGTGTATGTGTGTGTCCCTTATAGTCTGAGCTGTGTAAGTATAAACTTGAATCATGGTCTGCCTTCATGCCGTACTGTCTGACTGCGTAGCAGTGGGAGTAGCTCTTTGTGACCTCATACCCCAGGAGCAGGGGCTGGAAGGACCAGCATCCATGCACATGTATTTATTAGGCTTCTGTCCTGAGGACTGAAAAAACACCAGGTCTACACATGGGGTTAAGCAAAGGGAGGTATGTGTTGCTGAATGGTCAAAAACTTCTTCCCACTGTTCCTGCATTATCGCCCCCTACTCCCCACCCCACCCCACCCCATCCCTGTCCCCAGCCCTGTCCCCCCCAACTCCACCATCCACCTCCCCCCCAGCCAACTTTCTTCCTACCTTGGCTTGTCACACTGTGAACCAAGGGCATAGAACATGTGACCTGACCCTTGTTTACGGCAGCTGAACTGCAACTGTGGCCTCTGAGAAGCCAGAAGGCCTGAATTAAAGGCTGTTACTGCAGCCAGAAGGTTGCAATCAGGAGTTGGCTGGTGAGGCTACGGGTCACCAACAGGGTCACCCCTGACTTATTTCCATGTCCGCCTGTCCTGTCAGGAGGTCTGAGAGGCACTGACAGCAAACAGAGCAAAGGGTTCCAATCTGAGACAATTTGTGACCTTCTTGGGGTGGGTTGGGGTGGGGGTGGCTAGAGAATTCCTGACATCAACCCCTCCTGCGGCTCCCTGAGGATGCTAGAAAGAGAAGCAGGAGTGCAGATCTGTATGTCTCTGGGTTTCTCTTACACTCTGAGTCTACAGATGCACGCAGATTTGTGCAAAGCACGCATGTCCCGGAGTGAGCCTGTGACACTGGAGGGAAGTGAGTGTTCAAAGGCTACAAAAGCCTGTAAGCGTCGTGTGTGTGTGTGTGTGTGTGTGTGTGTGTGTGTGTGTGTGTGTGCGCGCGTGCGCGCGCGCTCTGTCTCTGTATCCCTTGCCCTTTTGTTGGGAGGCTTGAAGGAGCCATCTTGAATAGCGTGGCTAATGTACAAGCAGACCAGCCTGCCTCCCTGTCACTCAGCTGACTTGACTAATCAATCACTATCAGAGCTGATCAGGATGGGAGGCCCAGCAAGGAGAACATGCTTGCAAGCAGCCTTGAAAGGGATGGAGGGACCGGCCATTGTCCTCCTGTCTATTTTTCTCCCAGTTGCTGCCTCACTGGCCCCTGCTTGGCATGCTTGGTGTCATTCTATGACCAGTGGCATCTCCTCTGACTATTGGGCCCCTTTAAGACTGGAAGGTCCCTGCTAGTATTAGGAGCCTCTCCTGAATCTTTGGAAGCTGTTGCTCTCTGTACTTTTAATAATATGCATGGTACCTCACCTATTGACTTCATAGAATGGATTGATTTACATATTGCTTTGCATGTTATTTGCATTACATTAGGTCATTCCTTCTTCCAATGAATATTTATCAGCAGTCACATACCATGGAAGATGCTATATAATGTGAAGTGCGGAATAAGATGCAAAATCCTCTATGCCAAACCTTTGTTGCTTTTCACTCCCAGCCTCTAGCCTTTTTCCAGTGCACTAATCCATTCTCCCACCTACTTTTTTTTGGTGGACGATTTCTTAATAAAAGATGATCTCGAGATAACTGGTTCAGCTTCTTGAAGTATAGCCCAGTCTGAAGCATGTACCTGAGAAATCAGAAACACTGGTCCTTCAAGTCATTTTCCCAGTAGCATTGTGGACTTCTTTGGGTTTCTTGTTTTACGTCTATCAGGATGTCTGGTTTTCATGGAACACAGCACAAATAACCTGAACTTTATTCCTTTCATGTTGAAGAAGCCAAAGTAGAGCCATGGGTCTTAGGAAGAATGTTCCAAATATATACTATCATACAGGCCCCCTCCCCCAGCCTCCCCACCTTCACCAAGTTCAAGCACAGCCTGGAGCTACATTTTAGACTCAACGCAGTGTGCATCTTCCAGATTCTATTTCGTTCAAGGGCTGGATTAGCTGCAGGAGGAGACAGAGTGGAAAAGCATGCCTTCGAAAGCTCATGGTGTGTCTTCTCCCCCCTCCATCTGTTTGATGATGTTCTTCCCTGCCCAATGCTGTGTTGTGCCTGTGAGCTTGTGTCGTGTTTTGTGAGCTTGTGTAATGCTTGCGCCTGGTCGCTTCGGGGAATCCTCTACCAGCCTTTCATGGGCCCTGTAGGAAAGGAAGCCGTTGTAGAAGTCAGATTAGTTTATGATCACACTTCTACAACAGACCGTCTCAAGATGACGAACTGTGGGACCCAAAGGCTGAATGGCAAGCCCTCTTCCAAGTGGCAATGTGGAGAGCTGGCTCCTTCATTGTTCTGATTCATCACATCCTGGAGTCTTTGGTCTCAGGTCACAAGAATTGGAATTTTCAAGATGCTCCAATGGTCCGGCTACCAGGTATTGGCTGTCACCTCAGTTCATGTTCCAGGCCTCAGTGATAGCACAGTACCACTGCAAGGAAGATTGGGTACCATGCATAGGTATAACCACTACCCTGCACAGCTCACCATGGGAGCCACCTGTGCTAGCCTAGCCTCACCTCCTCCTCTGAAAAACACAGGTGCTATTCCCCTCAGCCTGCAGAGTGTCTGTGTGAGGACTGATAACGAACTTGACCGAATTTTTGGATCACTTAGGAAACAAACCTGTGGACATAAACATGAGAGAGTTTCTGTACTAGGTAAATTCAGGTGGGAAGACTCACTCTAAATATGGGGTAGACCCATCCCATGGGCTGGAATCTGGGCAGAATAAAAGAGAGAAAGCCAACTGCATACCAGCATTCATATCTTTCTGCTTCCTGACTGCGGGTGCCATGTGACCAGCTGCCTCAAGCTCTTGACTGTCTCCCCTGGAACAGTGAGCCCAAACAGACCTTTCCGGAAGTTGCTTTTGTAAGTCTTTTTTTTTTTTTTCCCCTCCTCACAACAATGAGAAAATCAATTCATGCATCTCCTCAGGATCAAAAGCATAGGTAGGCAGGTAACTATCAATACAATACCAGCCACAGATGGGAGCCACGGGAGGGAGGGCTCCCCACTGCTCTGCCCTTCTAGTTTCTCGTTAAGCCCACAGGGAAAGATGAGGCAGCATGGGCCACAGATGGTTCTAATTGGGTGGACCAAGATATACAAAGATTCCCTCCGGATTCCTTGCTGGTTTTCTCAAGACAAATTAGGACCATGTCACTGTTTGAAAAGAACGGGTCCTCCTAGGCCATCCTGAGTCCTTACCGATATTTTGTGCCTGTGTTACAAGAACAAAGGACACAGCCTCTGAGCACTAGGGTGCTGAATTTTAAGCTATAGCAGTCGGCTGGGTGGCGCTTTTGAGTTGCATAGGAAGAGATGCAGGAGGCATGGCCTCCAGTTTAGGGATGCAGTGCCAGGAGCTGACTCAGTGTGCCTTTGTTTACTGGGGAAGCTGCAGGTGGGTGGAGGTTGTGTGTACAGATGGGCTCTGTCTGACTCAAGTCTCTAAGGTGTTGACATCCAGAACACAGCCCTGGGAAACACGGTTTAGAAAAGCCTGGCTGAAGCATACAGATCGAACTTGACGGAAACATCATTCGGAATGGTAGCTTGGCATTCCCTGCCTCCATCTCCTCCGGCCCACACTGCCACCTTTGCTTGCTGATACCACA
>OU015746.1:8583110-8594618 GCA_907169655.1 Acomys percivali
CACACACACACACACACACACACACACACACACACACACACACACACATAATGTAATAAAAAATAAGAATAGAAACACACTATGAGCTACAAATAATATAACCTGAACGGTAGTGGTTTTAAATTTGAGTTGTTGAGGGCTAGAGAAGTGACGCAGTGCTAGAAAACACTTGCGGCTCTTCCTGACCTAAATTTGAATCTAGGCACCCACATTAAGTAGGCTTTGAACTGCTGCTAACTCCAGGGAATTTGATTCCCTCTTCTGGCATCTGAGGACACCTGCACACATGTAGGGGAACCACCCCAAACGCACATATAATTTTAAAAATCATAATAAATCATTAGAAAAATTGCCTGTGAAAACTGGGCATGGTGGCACGCGTGCCTTTAATCCCAGCGTTTGGGAGGCAGAAGCAGCAGAATCTCTTGAGTTTGAGACTAGCCTAGTCTATAGGGTGAGTTCCAGGACAGCCAGAGGTGTTACAGGTGTTACACAGAGAAACCCTGTCTTGAAAAATAAAATGTCTTATGAGAAAGAAGGCATTTGGTAGCATGGGGCTAGCTTCACACAGGGTGGTCCCCAAACCTGTGTTCCCTCCTGCTTCTCTATGCTCCTTTCCTTAGCTATGTGTAGACTGTTCATCCTCCTGGATACAGAACAGCTGCTGTAGCTCCAGACATCACATCAGCACTCCAGGCAGAAGAGTAAAGAACTGCACAGCACCCACTCTATCTGTCCCTTTTATTGGGACAACATAAGCCCATTTTAAAACACAGACTAGGAAACAGTCTGCAATTATTTTCAAGTAAAGCCGATAAAACCTAGCTTTATTTTCAAATTTGGAGTTTATTCATCCCCTACTCCTTTCTTTGGACAGTCTGAAAGATGGAAAAGATTTCTAAAGATGAGAGAGAATACTATCCAATATACAGAGGTATGTGTCAGTCTATTAATTAATGTAAACTAATACCACCTGGCCGAAACCAACAACTACATATGTAAAATCTCCCATGTTGAGCTTGCCTGATTTCCAACTTGGGTTGCGTCCCGTAGCTCAGGGATTGACCCTAGCAGTCTTGGGCTGCAGCAACAGCGCCAAGGGCAGGTGTAGGCAGCTGGAAGGTCAGTCTGACTAATTCATTATTTTAGGGGCACAAAAGAGTGAAGTCAGTTTCCCATGTAGAAATCAAAGTTGACCTCATTGTCTATGACTCGACCTGGTGCATGGATAGGGGATTCCCATACCTGCTGTAACAGGTATGAATGAAAACTGGCTCCAGTTACTCCAGTGTGGAGGGAGGGAAGTGGGCACGAAGACCCACCCCTGGACAACAAGTTATTCCCAACTGATGGATGCTGGGAGGAAGGAAACCAGTTTTCTCTAACTGGAGTAGTACTGGGTGTATATCACCTCCACTCCAGGGCAGGCCTCATGCTGAGGAGCACTGGCCTACGTGAATATGACTCTGTTTTTGTTTTTAAGACAGAGAAAGAGATAAAGTTGGGTGAGTAGGAAGGTTAGGGGGGTGCAGAGATCTGGGAGGAGTTTGAGGGGGATATGGTCAAAGGTAAATTGTAAATGAACTGCCTTTGGTCATTGCTTCATCCAGCTACTAAAACGCTAATCATCCCTTCTGTATTCTGTGACAATGGAAATGAAAGCTGAAGAATTGTCCAGAATAATTGAAAGGTACTCAGAACAACTCTATTTTTTATAAACTTCTATTTTGTAATATCCATGGTGCATACCCAGTACTAAGGCTTACGGTAGACATTGCTAATTACAGGAGTATCTCACCATTCCTATGGCAGACATTGCTAATCAACCACAGAGGTTCTTACTCTGGTTTATGACTTCATCATTTACATAAAATGCATTAAGAGTCAACCTCCAACCACTAGGGCTACTTGCTGGGTTGCAGTAGAAGCTTTGTGTTATATGTTAGTCAGCAAAAATCTCTCAGCTTTAATGAATTGGAACTTAAAACTAAGACAGGATTTCATTTACTCAATTAAATTTTGCTTACTGTTTTCTAAGATGAGAATCTTCCATTCAAATATATTTTACTCCCACCCCACATCATCAAAAACATCTCTGGGAAGCCATGAAGTCACGGACTGTGCAGTACCTTCTTGAGCCACTTAACGGTAGCCTTGTGATGCATTCTGCTGCAAGTGACATGGCTTAGGGACTGACCTGACCTGGGCCACAAGAATGAAAAAAAAAAAAGTCAAGGCAGTGGTGGCATATGCCTTTAATCCCAGCACTAGAGAGCCAGAGGCAGAGGCAGACAGCTCTTTGAGTTCGAGGCCAGCCTGGTCTACAGAGCGAGTTCCAAGACAGCCAGGGCTGGCTACACAGAGAAACCCTTTCTTGAAAAACAAAACAAAACAAAACAAAAACAAGTGACAGACATAAATGTGCTGAGAAGCTAGGATTGTATGGGCCAAGTACTTTGACGAGGATGCAAGACCAGCAGCCTGGAAACTCGGCATGTAAGCATGAAGGAAGGCCTGGCCATTCCCATGGGTCTGAGGCATTGGGGTCCTTGATATGGCTTTGCTCCTGTCAATAATATAGAGTCACTTGGGACCTCATACACTCCTCCCCACAACACTCAGGTTGCCTATGGAGAAGCATAAAGGTCTATTCAAGGAGGGACCCAGAATGGAAATAGCTGGTGACAATGGCTTCTCTTTTCAGGGTCATTAACTGTTTTTTCTAAAGCCAGGGGCTGCTAACTGGTGGGTAGGAAGGCTTATGGAAGACCCTCAGCACAGAACTGTTGCTTCTTTCCCATGGAGTGTGGGTGACAAACACCTGGACTGGGGATTTGATTCCTGTGAAACCCAGATATGGGAGCCTAGAAGACTGGTCAGATGGAATTGGGATAAAACCAACCAACCAACCAACCAACCACCCAATCAAACAACCCTGAGAATTCCAAGCCTTGGAGTAGGTGATAAAAGTAGTGAGGAGCTGAGTTGGAACTCTGCTCAGAAGGGATGGGATGACGGCCTGTTGGTGGTTTAAGGGCACCTAATTCAACAGTAACCGATGCCACGCCCCCTACTGGTCCTCTCATGGTGATTATTTTGAGGTCTCCACCCACCCTTCCTAGGGTGGGCCGCTGGGAGGAAAGTTAGGTCTCCTACAGAGTGAGCACCCAGTAGCTGACTTTGCTTGATCAGCACAAGCTTCGTTTGCATGTAACTGTTAACTCTCAGCTGCAGCGTGAGCACACAGCGCTGCCCATCTTCGCTGAGGCAGACTTTCTGTGGGCTGCCTAGTCATTCTTACCAACCAATACTGACACAGTGGTTGATAGTTACAGGCTTCTTAAGCTTGCAGCCAGTGTTCTAAGAAGCTTGCATGAGACTAGTTAAGCCTAGTAACCCTTGGAGACAGGGGCTACTGTTTAACCCACATGTAGCTGAGAAAATGAAATCCAAAGAGAGATATCAAATGACCTCCAGGTCACATGGCATACAGTGGAATCTGGATTTGAATCCAGATTATGTGGTTTCAAAGCCAGTAACCAGAATCCAATATAATGCTATCTCTTTTGCCTGTTAAGAAAACTAAATGGGTTTGAGACAGGGAGGATCTTACGTAGTTCAGGCTACTTGCTATGTAGCCCAAGATGACACCAAACTCTTTAAGATTCCAAGAGCACTATGCCACTCCAGACAGTAATTATTCTCCAACATCTGTGTATCTTGAATGAGAATAAAGAGATTCACCCCCCAAATCCCCTCCAACAACCCCCCTCCTGCCTTAAACCAATCTCCACCCTGGTTAGACTGATTTTTCTATCACCTTGGAGATTTTTCCAAGTCCTGAAGACAACGATCTTCTGGGCCCTTCTAATATTTTTTTCAGTTAATTTTAAAGATTTTTAGTGTGTATATGTGTCCTCGGTGGGGTGGGGTGGGGGTGGGAGCCCAGTGGAGATACAAAGAAGATAGATGTTAAAGCCTCTGGAGCTGTAGTTACAGAAAGCTGTGAGCTGCTTGATGTGGGTGCTAGGAACTGATCCTGGTCCTCTGTCAGAACAGCAAATGTTCTTAACCACTGAGCCATCTCTCCAGCCCCCCAGACCCCCTAGCTCATTTTCATGGAGTTCTTCATAGTGACCCTTTTCCTTCCTGGTCATGTCCACCCTGCCAACATTCCAAGGGAGCAAAGACTTCAGCTAGGGAGTCACACTTGTTGTTTTCAACTTCCTTTGATCCTATTTTGTGGTTGACTTGGCGAAAGTCCACATCTGTCACCAACAGGCTCTCAAGGGGCGGTACCTCAAAGGCCCAGATCATATTTGACCTCTACACACCCAGGTCTGAGCCTCTGTTTCTTTGCAGTTCTTGGGAGTTCACTTGTCTTCTTGCTTTCTGTCTCTCATCCCTGGGCACCCACCACCACCACCACCACACACACACACACACACACACACACACACACACACACACACACACACGCAGGCGCACACACTAATACTTCAGCCCCGGGAAGGACCCTAGTCTGGCAAGTGGCTGCACCACATATGTCGCCTTCTAATCCTTCCTGTGTTTGCTGTAGGTATGGCGGTTCTCCAAGACAAATTACCAATGTTGTGGAGGAGGTCATGGGGTGTCATTCTGGTGGGGGATGGGGAAGGAGATGACTCTCGGGACACACTTCTGTCTCTTGGCCTGCTTGGCACTTGTTTGCAGCTAAAAATGTCCAACGCTGAGCCCCAGACTGGCAGAAGGGAGAGGAAGAGAGGAGTTTTACCCACTGGCCCTGTCATTTGTTGAAGGCAAAACTCATATGGGGCAGGCCTCAGGCAACAGATGTTGGTAGAGGACCTGCCAAAACTGTGTGGAGGGCAAGGGAGTGATGCATGTGTTACTTGACACGGGAGGATTAGGGAAGCCATGAGGAAGCGTGTCTCGTCCCTTCAAGACGTGACACCTCGGGGAAGTGAATTATGAGGGCAGAAGAACACAGTCCAGGCACAGACAGGGTATAGGCTAAGGTCAGGCAGCTTGAATGAGGCCTTTGCTTTCCTCTTCCCCACCAACCACAACCCCCACTCCCCTGCTGGGTCGATTGGCAGGCGTGGTGAGAAGCATTGTGTGAGCCGCAAAATCAAAAGCAGGCTTCCTATGATGGAATAGCTGCCTTGGGTTGTCTTCCCTTGTTCTGCCCAGCGTTAGCCTTCCCCGCCCATCTCTGCATTGATAAGGGTTGTGGTGGGAAGCCCAGTGCTTTTTTTCCTGGACTTTGCAAATGAAGTCGTAGTGGAAGTCGGCCAATGGGTCCAACCATCTGTCTTTGTTGATGGCACAAGGGAGTCTTTCGGGAAAACGGACACTATTCAACAGGCTCAGGACCTCAAAGGGAACAGGCAATGGGAGCATGGAAAGCTAAGACTGGCTCAGTGAGAACCAGGCAACAAGTGGGGAAAAAAAATGGGCTGGATTCCATCTTTCCTTTCTTCCCCTTTGTGTTAGGTCTGCTTGATCTCCTCACTCTCCTGAGGCTGGAGCGAAGCAGGAGCTCCAAGCCTTGTCTGAATTCCTGTCTTTCAAATGCTGTAGAGGGAGCAGAGGGTACAGAAGATGCAGGAGATTAGTCTTGGGTACTCTCAGAAACAAGCCCAGGAGTCTTCTTTCTCTCTATTACTATGGTATCATCCTGGCAGAGGGGAAAAGACAAACCAACTGCTGCCCATTGCTAAATCGAGTGAAGCTGTGGAAACACCGTAGGCTGAGGGATGGGATGCTGGATGGAAAGAGAGGGCAGGACTTACCCCACCATGAGAGGCACACCTCTCAGATAAACCATGGTTGACTTCTGTCATTCTAACCTACTGCCCGTGGAATCCTAGGAGGGAACTGTTAACTCTCCCATCACTGTGACAAAAAGACCTGAGAGTAACCAAGAGAAAGGTTTATTTTGGCTTACAGTGTCAATAGTTTTGGTCCATAGTGGGCTGCGTCTGTTGTTTCCAGGGTGTGAGGAAGGAGAACGTGAAAGATGGGCATGGTGAAGCAAAACTGCTCACCTCATTGGGGCCAGGAAATAGAGAGGATGCCCATGATGTTGGGGTTCTTCCTTCATCTTTCATCTCAACTGGTCACCCCCAGTCTATTGGTGTTCCTACCTACATTTGGAGCAGATCTGCCACGACATCTGTGTCCCATATGCCAGTCAGCTCTAGAGGCATCCTCCTCATGGACACACGCAGCCTCAATGTGCTCTAGTGATTTCCAAGGTGTCTTTCAATTCAGTCAAGTCTACAGTCAGGCTTAGCCATCACTGAGAGGGACAGAGCAGGGAGAGACAAAGATGGGAGAGGCCTGGAAAAAGCCAACAGCTTGGGGAGAAACCTGGACGTGGAAGGGGATGGAGAAGGTGGTTGAGAAGATGATGACAACTGAGTGAGAGGATGAGGATGAAGAGGGGCACGAAGAGAATAAATGCCCAAGCAGAAAGATGCTCCGGTAGGATCTTTCTGTCACTGAAGGGAGCATTTCACTCAGCTGGGAGGGCCTCTCAGTGTTCAGACAGGTCCCTTTATTTTTGCTACTTTCTTAGAAATTCAACCATGGTTCATTCATACTGTATCCTCAGGCTGAGGAGACTATTTTAAGATTGGAAAGAAGATTTAGAAGAGCAGTGTCCAAACCTGCTCCGTCCTGCACACAACAGGCTTGAGCTAAGGGTGGTTAGTCTATTGTGTGGCACTATTGCCAGGATCCTCCCAAAAGATGTCGATTTCATTAGATGGCAAAGGTGTTCTAGGAATTGCATTGAAACTGTAAAGACAACTCTAGCTGTGTTCATTTTCTATAACAAAACATACCAAGGCTGCACAGTTTAAAATATATATATATATATACACACATATATATATATATATATTTTTTTTGGTCAGTTTCCATGACTGGATGTCTAAGGTCAAGGTTTAGTACCTGATGGTCTTGGCTTATTCTGAGGCCTCTGGATGACTTCTGTGTAAGGTTATTGTAGTAGCAAGTTACTGGTGTCTAAGGGGGCATAGCTTGGGTCTGGTCCGTGCTGTAGTTTAAAGTAAATGCCCAAATTACCATTATCACTTCAACTGAGTCTGTTGCATGCTAGACAACCATCTATATACCTTACTTGGCTTAACCCAAGCCACCCTTTCCTGTGGGGTTATGTATTCTCCTCATCATTGTTTTCATGTTATATGGAGATACTAAGGTCAAAGAGCCTGGTGAACTTCCCTATGGCTGAAAGCTTCAGAGTAAACCTCTCAGGCTTAGTTCACAGCCTAATCCAAGCTTTCTCCACCACAGACAAGATGCTATAGCAGCATCATTGATTGGAGTGCATCTGCTTGATATGCTGTAGACCATTAGGAAGCATCTTCGGCTTCTACTCACGGAATCCTAAGGAGGTACCATGCTTCCCCACAGTGACAAACAAACGTGACACTAGACATTGCTAAATGTTCTCTTCTGAGCCCAAATCACCCACAATTGAGAATCTTGACTGACACACTACTGGCCATGGAGTTCAAATTAGAGGGTCTTCTGTAATTGAGGCCCTTTTAATATATTCTCCATAAGGCTTCTCCCATTCAGCCAGCATGGCTTCCCTGAACTTTGATTATCATAAAACCAGGAAGCCAGAGGTCTAGGAGAACACGATTCTATTCCTAGCACCCACCTGGCATCCCACAACTGTCTGTAACTCCAGTTCCAGGAGATCCAATGATGCCATTTTCTGGCCTCCATGGGCCCCTGCATATACACGGTGTATATAAACTCATGCAGGCACACACACATACACCTAAATTAAAGAATGACTAGATGGATATTTAACAATACAAAAATGAAAACTAGGATGCATTAAGCAGGAAGATATAAGACTTTGGCCAAAATCTTGACCCTATATTACTACTATTAATTAATAATATTAATAGTAGCTGTACCATTAATAAGAGTATGAATAGCATTATTATCAATTAATAGTAGTCATAACTTATTTGGCATTTTCTTTGTTCTAGAGCCCCTACTAGGCACTTAAAATCAATTAGTTTTATCTTTCACCAACTCTGAGTACCTTCATTACCTAATGTCTTCAGTGTACAGCTGAGCAAAGAACCATAGCACAGCATAATTGGCAGCATTGATAGATGGGAGTGTGCTGGAGAGATGGTGCAGGGGCTTTCTAGTCTTGTAACAGCCCCAGATTCACTTTCCAGCACCAACATGCAGCTCTCACAAACACTATAATTCCAGTGCTAGGAAGTCTGACTGGTTTCTGACCTCCATGGGTTGTCAGCATGCTTAAAACGCACAGAAATAAAAATTAAATTAAAAAGAGAAATAGGAAGTCAGATAGACCATTGTGTGTAAAGGTCCTCCCACCCACATGTTGGAAGGATTAAACCAGCTCCTGAACATTGTCCTCTGGCTTCCACACATCCTATGTCTACTGGTAGGCTTGCGCGATGAAAAGAAGACTTGGGAAGTGAAAGGGACTTAGAAGTTGACCCACAGAGGTTATCTAAGTGCCCCCTGGGGACGAGGAGCCAGACTGATTGGCCATTGACAGATGAGACTTGTCTTTTCTTGGGGCATCAGGGAAGGAGGAAGCTGGGTAAGGTGCAGAGAGTCTGGATTGAGTGGGAGTGGCCCTCAGCTTCCCTCTGACATTTGAAGAGTGATCACTCCAGAGTGAGAGGATAGAGGGGAAATGGGAGGAAGATGAGTTTGTGTGAGCTAACCATCCTTGAGGATGGCCACCAGCTGACAAAACACAGGGATGAGCCTCCTGGATGTTTTGAGGGCCTAGCTGGGGTGGAAGGATCCTGGAGCCATATTGACAGCAGAAGAGTGATAGAATTCTCTTCCAGGGACCATACTGACTGATGCTGGGGACCTGGAGGGGGAGGTGAGCCTTCTGAAATTTCTCAGCTTGGGGTGCTCACCTTGTAGAAGTCTTAGATGAACTTCTCTGTGCCTGTTCTGGAACTCTCTGATACCCAAGAGGTCCCCAGGAATCTCATTCCTATAACCCCAGCACTAGAGAGGCTGAAAGCAGGAAGATTGATGTGAGTTTACTGCCAGTGTGAGCTACAGTGAGCTCCTCCTGACCAGCCCAGGCTAGAGTGAGACACCCCCATCTCAGAACAAACAAACAAAACATAAATAAGTGAAATAATATGACCATGCCCTCTTTTTTCTCTCTTGCTCTCTTCTGGTCCCCAAACCTAGCTAAGTTCCTTCAAGCTTCTTTTGAAAACTGGAAAATAAATGAGAAGTGGGTTTCCTCTACCTTAGGTCAGGGAAAAGGCAGCTCAGCCACCCTGGGAAGGCAGCCCTCCCCAGCCCAGCCTAAACCTCCCAGCTCACACCATGTTTATTCTTTTTCTAGGTTGGGGTCACAGTGGACGCATCCCTGCCTCCCATAGAAGAAGGAATTAACAGCACCAGCTTATTCGTTCTAAACCTCCTCAGTAGGTGACCTTTGACAAGCAGGTAAACCAAACTCCCGACAATTACACGCACCTTTGAATCTTTATAATGATTTCCCAACTGACCAATCAGAAAACGAAATGCCCCTTGGGAAGTAGAGGCAAAGGGAATGGGAATGTCTCCTCCCGGATTTTCTCCCTGGGTCTAAAGTATTTACATTCAGATTTGCATATGATTTGCATATAATTTGTGTCTGCCTACAAAGCCTGTCTGTTGTTGAGATAATGTGGAAACTAAAGTTGATTCATAGCATGTCCTCCCCCCCTTCGCCGCCCCGCGCTGCTGCCCCCCTACCCACTGCCACCCCTGACTTCTCTGACCCTGTGTACTCAGATGCAAGGTGGAAGTGTCAAGATCCTTGGGGACAGGTTGAACGCCTGGCACAGTTAGGTCACAGGCAGTAGTAGCCACACTGCATGACACTATATACTTTCTTGTTGCTAATCATTTTTTGGGAAAAAAAAAAAAAGATCTTGGGGTAGGGCTGCCTGGAGGTTTGGAAGTAACAAATAGAGGAGTAAACTTGGCTGAACTGGAAAGAAAAAGGTTAGCTGGCTAAGCCAAGCGAAAGTGAGGTTTGAGAAAAATTCATTAATGATTTCACTAACATTTATCAAAAGTGCCACCAGCACGCCAGGCCAGGTTTCTATGTTTAGGACATGTAGGGGCCAAATCACCCCTGTAGCTCTATGTGAACTGAGGACAGTAGACTGCTCCCTGGTGTGGACGTGCACACAGACTTGCACAGAGTCATTAGGTTGCCCCGAGTCTTGCGGACAGCTCCCCACTCCAAGCCAACAGAGGGGTGGGAGAACAGGTCTGGATATCCAAGAGTTCAGGGAAGACTGTGCTGAGCTGTGACTGCGTACTCTCAATGGCCCTGTCTTTCTCTTGGCACTAAGGTTAGTGCTGATAGCGAACTCCCTTCACAACAAGAGCTAACTAAGCCGGTGACAGTGACCTGGTGGCTGAGCTTAAGCCTGCTGGCATAGACCAGAATACTGTTTAGTTCCTGTCTGAGATTGTGGGGTTGACAGCACACATAATGGCAAGGATGAGTCAACTCTGCCGCTCATCCCCAAGAATCCATCAGAACAGCCACTGAGTGATGACCCGATAATATAGCTGACAGGGGAACTCTGGGCGATGCTGTGGAGACACGGTGAACCGGAAATGCCGAGGAAAAATTGTCCTCAGATGGCTGCAAATGGCTTGGTTTCTATTCAGTCAAAATCCGCTTTGTCTGAGTTGGGACTGTCCCTTTAGCTTTCATTTACCTTAGGGCATATTTTATTTGGTGGATCAGGGAGGACATCGACCTTTCCAGAAATGAGGCGGCAGCTGGGAAGTGAAGGGGGCTGTGACTGAGAACAAGCCTTGCAGGAGTGAAGGGCACAGAAGTAATTAATGAAAGATGGCTAGGCTGCTCGTTCCTATTGGCTGCCACAGTGTGAGAAACTTTCCAGTGCCGAGGCAGTGTTGTCGAGGAGAGAGTGTTGTCATCTGAATTCATTTGCATGACAATGAGTCAACTCTTATTATGCACAGGGATGCTAATGGGCGCGGGCTACGGTGCAGTTCCATGGGAAAGCTGTTTCCCTTGAGGGGGCAGCCTCTTCCTCCTCCCCTGTCCCGCCTCTCCTCCCCCCTTCCCTTCCCAAAGCCATCCACCCCTCTCCACCCACCCACCCACCTCCCCTGCACAGTGGAGGAACATTTGATCCCTCAACCTGTGGAGTACTCCCCTAGCTCAGAACCTATGCTGTAACTGGAAAGCACCCTGTGCCCTGAGATGGGAGGAATACTTTTCAAAACAGCCCCAGACCCAAGTTCTTCTCACCTCTCAGAAGATGAGCAGAAGGCTTGGATCAAAAGGAAGTGCAAATGAAGTAAAAACAGCACATCCTTAATAGCACTGCTAGACCTTCCTGGCTGTAACTGCGCTCTCTCTCTGTCTCTGTCTCTGTCTCTGTCTCTGTCTCTGTCTGTCTGTCC
>OU015746.1:8594718-8625703 GCA_907169655.1 Acomys percivali
CTCTCTCTCTCTCTCTCTCTCTCCCTCTCTCTCTCTCTCTCTCAAGAGCAGGCAGGGCAGGGAAATCACCACATGTGGGGTTGGTTGTGGATGGCATAGGCAAAGGAGGTATCGACTTTTCCCTTTTTCCAGGACCTTGAAATCTGTCCCGGCAGTAGGGCTTTCTCTAGCTTTCCCAGCAGCCCTGTCTTGAAAAAAGACTTGAATTTGGCTTGGTGCACAGTTCTGTGGAGCTCCCACCGCTGCCTCTGGGAAAGCTGTAGAATCTGGGGGCAGGGCTGGAGGCCAGGTTATTTGGATTCAAATCCCATCCACACTGTTTACCAACCACCTGACTTCCAGGCTGCGATCATTTTGCTCTGTTTTGCCCTGGCTTCTTTACAGGTGAAACAAAAACCAAAATAAGAAAACAAATGTGGTTCCTTCATTAGGCTGTTGCTTGGTACGTGTAGTCTGGTGTATTGTCGGCAGCATCCAGTGGGGGCTAGGTTTTACCATCTTCCTTTCTTTTCTAACTACCTTCCATCATCTTCACATCGCTTAGGTCGGTGGGTCTCACCCTGGAGGCCAAACGACCCTTTTACAGGGTTCTCCTAAGACCCTCCTGCATATCAGGTATTAACATCATGACTTGTAACAGTAACAAAATTAACAGTTATGAAGTAGCAAATCATTTTATGGGTGGGAGTCGCCACAACAGGTGGCGGCTATAGGAAGGTTGAGAACCATTGTCTTAGGTGGTCATTTCAATTCAGGTCAAGAGATGCCACTGACCAGCTCCTTCAGCCTCTGTCACTCCTTCCCACTCCCCCGACTCCCCCCACTCCCCCATCCCCCATCTCCCACTCCCTACCCCCCACCCCCTACTCCCGCCATGCAGGCATTAAAAGATGCAAGATCTCATTCGGTGGGATTGGATGCACATGTCCCTGAGGAAGGGACTGCCCTTTTCATGTCACTGACTACTGTAAGTTCCATGGGGCTTATTGCAAATGTGTCTCAGGGCATAGAGTTCCTTCTCACCCAGAATAAGATTCCAATGACAGCTGGCGTGGAAACAGTTGCTTCATTGAAAGGAACTTTTGAGTTTTCGATCTTCGCCTTGCAGTGACTCTGAGAACACCTCCCAAACAAGGCTCATGATCTACCTACCCATGGGCTGGAAGGAAAGAGTCCCCGATACGGCAGCTACATTTTTCACACACTGAAAACAGAATGAAGCCAAACAAAAAGCTCTCAGCTGGGCATAGTTGCTCATGCCAATAATCTTAATACTGGGAGCTGAGGCAGAAGAGGCAGTACCGGCTCGAAGCCAGCCAGGGCTGTACATAGTAAGCTCCAGGGCAGTTCAGTTTGGGCTGCAGAGGGAGAACCTATCTCAAAACAGGAAATTGAAATAAAACATTACTGGGTGGGGGTGGGGGAGCAATATACTCAAACCAAATGAAACCTTCTTGCTTAATCTGGAGAAATATAAGTACTGCTTTACCTATACCGTCGTTTATCATCTCAGAATAGAACTTCTCTGAGACCTTTAGCAGAAGGCCTGGGGAACATTGACCATCCAAAGGTACTATGATAGGGTATCAACACATTAACAAGTTCTCTGAGGCAGTGGAGATGCTGAGGCTATCGGGGGGCAGCGGCCCGCCCCCCGTCCTCATCCTTCAAATAGCTCTTACAAAGGTTATTTTTCCAGGTATTCACCAGTAGGCTGATATCAACATTTAGGGCTATAACCAGGAAAGGATCAGTTGGCCTCTACCTTGCTATGGTCTTACTTCAAGCTTTTGTTGTTGTTGTTGTTGTTTTTGTTTGTTTGTTTTCTTTTTGAGACAGTGTTTCTCTATGTAGCCCTGGCTGTACTGGAACTCAGCTTGTAGGCCAGGCTGGCCTCCAACTCACAGAGATCCACCTGCCTCTGCCTTCTGACTGCTGGGGCTTAAAGGCGTGCGCTGCTGCTACCTGGCACTTTGGGGGTCTAGTATAGGCCAGGCTGGCCCACAGTTTGTTGAGTGAGGGAGATGAGGTTGGATTTCACTTCCTCCTGTTTTCCTCTCCTTCGTGGTGGGATGACAGCAGTGTAGGGACCCATCCCATTCACCTACAAGATGTTTTCATCAATGCAAGCTCCTGGGAAAGCCTAAAACAAATGCTTATGAAATGTGTTCATCAATAGCCAAAATACCAAGTCAGTTGAGGATCTGGTAGGAAGGGATCAAAAGAAGTCAAATGAGAAGCTGGAGAGATGGCTCAGTGGGCATTGTGCTGTCTGTGTTTGGATCCCTAGCACCTGAGCTGGGTGCAATTGGTGTGCCTCCAACCCCAGTGCTGGGGAGACAGCGACAGGAGAGAATTGCTGACTGTGTATCAAAAACAAGATGGCTCGCCCGCTGCTTTGGAATGACACATGAGGTCAACCTCTGATCTCTACATACATGTGCAATATGCAGGCACGCACGTGTGAATGAGAATACACACAATTTTATGAGTTTTTTTTCCTTCTCCATTTTAATTAATTCATTGTTAAAGATCCACAAGGAGCTTCAGCAGGTAAGAAGTGAAGCCATGGGCATTCAAGTTTCTCAGGTCAGTCCCACCAAGATGGAGGTGAGCAAGAACACCAGACGAGGTTACAGCTTCGGCAGGAACCAACAGGATATTCGTACCCAGGAAGAAAGCAGCTAAGAATACCGACTCTGACTTTCATGACTTATTACTCGAACAACAAATGTGATTCCTGCTTTCCAAACACACAGCTTCCTAAGCCTCATCCTCCATCTCGTTGTGTGAGCCTCGGGAGGTAGTTTCGTGATTGTTCCCTGGGAGCCCTGTTACAAATTAGCCAGGCTTTGATACGGCTTCAGCCGGCATCTCGCTGAACAGTATAAATAATAACTTTGATTCCAATTTGCAGACAGAAGGCCTAATTGCCTCCAGACTGTACAGATGTTTGCCCTCTTTCAGTCTTCGCAGACCCTGCCCCTCACCTCCTCAGCCTCCTTCCCTGCATTTGTTTCTGTGCAGCTGGGCTATGAGTGGGAGGGAAGGTGGTTCCCAGAGTAGTTGTGGTGAGGAAAGATCCGGAGAGTGAGGCAACAGAGGTGGCAAAATCCAGATGCACCCCAGGCCCCGTTTTGGTAAAGGCTTTATTAGATCTGCTCACAGAACAGGATTAGTAATATCAGGTAGAAGGTTAGTGTCCGCATTTGCGTAGACTCCCCACAGAAGCCTGAATCCTGCTGCCTTCCAGGCCAAGGTGATTTCCTCCAAGGTTCTCAAGAACTCCATGAATGGTTTCTTCTCATGGAAAGTGTTGGGATTTCCAGGAAAAAGAAATGGAGCCTTTGAGATCTCACCATGGTGCCTAGTTTTTAGAGTTGAGCATTCTGTCTAGCTAGACATGCTGCTCCATGCCTGTGAGCTCAACACTTGACAGGAAGTGAGGCCAGGAGGGAGCAGGGTAGTAAGGAAGCTGAGGAGAAAAGAATAAAAGAAAGGAAGGAAGGAAGGAGGAAGGAAGCTGAGGAGAGAAGGGGAGGAGAGAAGAAAGGAAGGAAGAAGGAAGAGAGAGGGGGAGGAAAGAAGGAAGCTAAAGAGGGAAGGAGGGAAGGAAGGAAATAATTTTTAATCAGCAGGGTCTATCTTATTTAACTTTTTACTCTCTGGATCTCTGCATGCGTAAAAACTGAATATCCTTAAAATAACCACACATCTGGCTAGAGAGCTGGCTCAGTGGTTTAAGAAGGATTGCTGAGTCTTCCAGAGCTCCCAGCACCTACTTAGCAACTCACAGAGGTTCGAATCCCAGCTGCAGGGGATCTGACCACCTCTTCTGGCTGCCAGGGGCATCTGGAGACACATGTGTTCACAGGCATGCATGCACACATGTGTACATGATCGCACACACATACCATATATATACATATACATATATCCACATGTCACTAATAAATAAGATAAACAAGCCCCTGCCCTAGGTACAGAGGAGTTGGTGTTTCTATAAAGTCATTCCAAGATGGATCAGAAGGACAAGAGTCCCTGTCTCTCTTGACAAATTACTTTTACTTTCTGAATCTTTTGAAGAAATGTGAACTTGAGCAATTAGCATCATTCTTCCCTTGTTTTGTTTTGTTTTTGTTTTGTTTTGTTTTGTTTTTTTGGTTTCTCTGTGTAGCCTTGGTTGGACTCATTATGTAGACCAGGCTGGCTTCGAACTCACAGCTATCTACCTGCCTCTGCCTCCCAAGTGCAGGAATTAAAGACATGCGCCACCATGCCCAGCTCCCTTGTTTTTGATTGCCCATGACATTTACAAAGGTGACCAAAAAGTGATGCTACTCTTTGCTATGGAAGCTAAGGCAAATGTGACATTACCTCTGAAGGCTCCCTGGGAGGGAGGGCCATGAAAACAGAGCCCAGGATGCAGCGTGGTCATGACAGGAAAAGTGGCGGCCTAGAGCTCTGGGTGCAGAAGGGAAACCGAGCCTACTTAGGAGAGAGGCTCCCTGAAGGCTCTGAGTCACAGAAGCTTGGCGGGGCAAGTGGGAGGAGTGTCGGGAGCAGCAGAGAGCACTCACTCACAGGCAGCTGGGAGAAGCAGCAAGGAGCGGCCGGTCTTGTGGTATTGTTTTGGTCAAGATATAAAGTGGTTCAGTGCAGGCAGAGAAATCCCCCAAAGAAATCCAAGGCTGGAATAACAAAAACTGGATACTCTCTCAGTCTGTGTGTGTGTGTGTGTGTGTGTGTGTGTGTGTGTGTGTGTGTGTATGTGTGTGTTCACACATGTGTTGGTACACTGTGTGCATAGGCATGCATATGTGTGAAGGCTGCGGATTGAGATCCAGAATCACGCTGCAAAACTCTTCTGCCTTATTCATAGAAACGGGTTTTCAATCAAACCCAGATCTGATTGGTTTCTTAGCCCAGCTTGCTCTGGGGCTCCCCAGTCTCCACATGCAGAAGCTGCAATTATAGGTGGGTTGGTATACCCACTCTGCAATAATGTGGGTTTTTTGGGGGGGCAGGGGGGAGGTGGCGATCTCTCCAAGCCCAAGATTGTATTTCATTATGCAAATGTTGGCCAGGGTGGCAGGGGGCCTTTGACATATTTTAACAGGAGATGGGTGTCATCAGGGATAGCTTTAAAGGAGACACAGTGAAAGGGTGTGAGCTCGGAACTGGAGAAGGGTGCTCATGTCCTAGTGTGGGAGGGAGCATTTCTGGCTAGTGTTGTGGTAGGAAAGGAGGTCCACATTAAAGAAATGCACGGAAAGAAAAGCTGGAAAGCCGTAGTGACTGGGTAAATAGGAGAGGAATGGAAAGAAAGTCGAGACGATGGTTCTAACTGGAGACGCCGTAGAACCGACCTTTCACCATAAAAGGAAACAAGGACATAGGGGACAAGATGACCTTGGTCCTGTCTCCGTTTTGGCAGGGTCTATGCAAATGCTGCTGCTTAACCAATGCAATGAATTTGCAGCCCTGCACAGCCACGTCATCTGAAAGCAGGTTAGCATTTGTGGCATGCACCATGCGGGGTTACGGTGACGCTGTTTTATTCTGCATGGAACAAGCACGGCTTACCTTCAGAGAGCACGCAATCCCATAACGAAAGAGAGGAGCACAAAGATTCAGGGCATGTGGACCCTGCCACCGGGGGACCTGGCATGGAACTGGTGCTGGGAAGCGTGTTCAAACCTGGGAAATCTCAAACTCCAGATCAGGAGGAGTTAAGAACCAACTTCCTGTTCAGAGCCCACATACCCTGGTGCACGTAGGCTGGCAGGCTGGGGAACCCCCAACTCTCAAGGTAGTCACAGGTAGCTGGCACCTGGATGCAGATGGTGCATCACCAGCATCCCAGCCACAGGCGATAAAATGGATTCACCCCCAAAACCCCACCCTACTCTCCAAGGTTTATATAGTACTTATTCACCATAGAATAAACAAACATAGCGGTTTCACTAAATCTCGTCTGAAAGTTGCTGTTTCATTGGGTTAGCTCCTAGCTAAGAGAGCTGTAATACTAAAATCCTCGAAGGAGGCCTCCCCTGCCCCCCCATCCCCAGAACCCCCAGATGGACTGGACTCCTGCAGAGCCCACACATTTTGGACTCTGTTTCCTCCCTCATGGCTTGGTGTCTGGACACCCCTAGGGATGGAACAGTACACAGAACGACCCAAAGACTGATCCTCCAAAGGACAGTTCTTAAGGCTGTAAAATGAGATTGAGAGGGGATAGCAAAAGGTTCCCTAAATCAGATTATGCTTAAAATCTGGATATAACTGGGATATGCAGACTCTGGGGAGAAACATCCCAGAGGGAGGGAGAGACAGTGATTAAAAACAAAACAGAACAAAACAAAAACCCCCACGACTTTGGGGGGATGAAAAAAGGAGAAGCAGGGGTGGGGGGTGAGGGTGGAGGGGGGAGGGGAGGGAAGGGAGGGAAAGGAGGGAAGGAACAGAGGAAGAGGGAGACAAGGAAAGAATACAGGGGTCGGGAAGGCATAGGAAAAGAATGAAGAGTTCCTGAAATATGAGCGAAGCATAACGTGAACATCAAGTCAGAAGTCAGGGCATCATCAGTGGACACTGAGGTAAGTTTATGCAAGGACATCCTATTAGTCATCTATCCATCTTAGGCCACCACCATCTTGGCTCATAGAGTTTGACTCTGAAAACACTGGTCCTACCCTTTCTTGAGATGGTCCATGTGTTTGCCCTCGGGTCATTCTTCTGAGTTGATGGCCAGGGTCCCTTGACCAAATCTGAGAAATGATTTCTGTGTGCTGATAGTTCCTTCAGCTTTGTCCCCAAGAAATATCTGCAGATGGCCGTCCACTCTGGTAGTGCCCTCAGACACCAACAAGCACACCCAGCTGGCCACTTCACTCTCTGCTCCAGGTGTGCACACCTGTGCATGTGGTTCTGCAGGTGCTGAATGGACAAGAAAGAAAGCACAAGGGCTCCTGTTGCACAGCCTACTTCTGTAACTGGTCCAGTAAAGAGCTTTTGGGTGGATGGTCTGGTGGCTACCATGTTCCGCGGCTTGTGTTTGCATGTGGTAGATTCTAGAACGTTTTCCTTGATCTAGCAGCTCCATTTCCTTACTGAGACCTTCTTCTCCTTCCACAGCCTCTGAGAGAGTCTCGTTCTAAGAGAAGGAAGCTTACAAAGTTTCCTTAATGCAAAGGAGTTTGGACATGAACTTGAATGGCTATTGAGCTGATTTTCCAGCTGACAGGAGATGGTTAATTGTATGCAGTCTATGGGGGTCTTACAAAAAAAAAAATCTGTCTGGCCACATTAATAGCAGCTTGAAATTTATGGCGTGAGACCATTGAGGGTAATAAGGAACTCAGGACCCTGGTAACTCAGAGTAATAACCTCTCCGGTGGAAATTAAAGGCCACGAGGGAGGGGGTTTGCAGATTCCAGATCTCTGTAAAGAGAGATAACGAAGCTAAGCAAGGTATAATTCAACAAATCCTATGGTGTATGCCCCTTTCTCTGACATATTATCTACCTGTTTTAAAGCATTTGCACCCACTGGTGCTTAGAGCTGGGGGTTACGGTGTGGTGTGTCTGTATACCATAAGGGCAGCGATCTTTTTCCTTCTATGTTTCACTTTGTGTGCCTTCTGTCTATAGTAAACTCCGCCATCTCGGCTCATGGAGTCTGACCCTGACTGCTTACTGGTTCTCACTAGTCTGATATAGATAGAAGACACATATATTAAAATTATTGAAAACATACAAGGCTAGTTGAGTATTCTATGTACGGGGCGCAGAGACAGTCTCGTGTAGCACAGCTGGACGCTGGGTGTCAACTTCTCTGTGGCCGAGGATAACTTCTCGGTAGCTGAGGGGGGTCTTGAACTCGCAGTCTTCCTGCTTCTGTCTCCTGGATCTTTGAATTAGATGCACGCACAGCCACGTGCAGCTTCTGATATCATTCTGATTCTATTCTAATAATAAAAGGTAAGAGAGGCAACTTATTATGAGCGAACAAATGATCGGGTCCCTGTTTTGTGCTTCTTTGGCTCCTGAGTCCTAATGCACCACTCATGAAGGGACAAGCCCTACTCTGTCTCCCCAGGGAGATGCAGTTTCCTTCAAAGGAGCTATTCTACTGAGGACTATTGAAGATTGCGCTCTTTTGGTGGTTTTTAATTTTTTTTTAAATTTTTATTTTTTGGTTTTTTTTGAGACAGGGTTTCTATGTGTAGCCTTGACTGTCCTGGACTCCCTTTGTAGACCAGGGTGGCCTCGAACTCACAGCGATCCACCTGCCTCTGCCTCCCGAGTGCTAAGATTAAAGGCATGCACCACTACCGCCTGGCTGGAGTTTTTGGTTTTGAGACAAGGCTTTGGCCTTGAACTAACTATGGAGCAGCAGGTGACCTTAAACCCTTGAACCCTTGAACCTCCTGCCTCTGGAGTGCTGGAATTGCAGACATGCACCATAACAATCAGAGTGCTTGGAATGGAACCAGACTTTGTGCATGCTAGGCACTGTCAAGTGAGCTACATTCCCAGCCCTTTGGGACAAAGCCCTGTCAACAGTAGTGGGAGCTACTGTCCTCTGTCCAGAGGCCTGGGGTAAGAAGAAGACTCTGTGATGGCTCTTCTGCAGTCTGGTCCATACTCCCTGATCCCGCTTTAACTCTCAGGCCTGCAGGGGAGGCCTCAGGTGGCAGCTTCCTCCCCTTCACCATGGAGAGCACTAGCAGGCCAACTTCTTAGGCACAGGAGAGGATCACACAGGTTGCTAGGGAGGTGCAAGTCCAAGGTCCAAGGTAGCTTCGGATTGCGCATTTGTAGGGCTCACATGCCCTGAAAGAACACGTGTAAAATAGTTACTGCAGATGTCTACTGCACCTGGAGTGTGAAGACTTCCTGCTTCGAGTTTTATATATAAACAAGGTCTCTCTCTAGCTCAGTGTGACCCAGAACTTACTATGTAGCTCACACTAGCCTGGAACTATTGGCCATCTTCCTGACTCAGGAAGTATTGGGGTTATAGGCGTGAGCCACCACACCCACGTGCATCCTTCCACTACAAGTGTGCTTATATTCGGGTGCAGGCACCTTCCCAGGTTGGCATTAGAGCCTGCTCTGCATTGGGGTTGACTTAGCAGTGATACAACACTGGAGAACACCGATTTTCCCTCTCCCAGTGGGTATCAGTTGTAGGCTGATTCTGGGTTAGGGGTGAGACTATGTGTTCACGTCCCCTTCTCTACGCTGAGATTGTGTCTGCTTTGAACCTGTGCAGGTCTTGTGTGTCTTACCACAGTCTCTGTGAGCTTATATGTATATCAGCCCTTTGGGAAATTACCTCTTGGTAAAGATTTAGTACCTATTTTATGTGTATTGGTGTTTGGTCTGCACATTGTTTGCTCACTACTTGCATGACTGGCTTTAGACAGTTGTGAGTCGCCAGGTGGGTGATGGGAATTGAACCCTGGCCCTCTGGAAGAGCAGGCAATACTCTTAACCACCGAGGCATCCCTCCAGCCTTGGAAATTACCTCTCAAAGCTTCCCTGAGCTCAATAAGACAGTACCAGGGGCTGAAGACCAATTGCACAAATACCTAAGGCTGTAGGAGACATGCCACAACCAAACTGTGAAGGAGATATTGCATTTTAAGGACAAGAATAATGGAAAAGGGCAGAGCTGTTGCAGCAAGCACTTAAGACGGGTGCAAAGCCCAGGGCAGAGACAGGGATCCGTGGGCAGGGGAGTGGTGAAAGGCAAGGTGGGAGGGGGGAGGTGTGGGCGGTTCTGTGTTTTGTTATGCAAATAACGGAGGCTAGTAAAGCTACCGGGTGGGGGGTGGGGAGACTGTGGTGAATAGTTAGGGCCGCTTTCAGAATTTGCTTTCATGGCACCCTGGGAGGTGATTGGGCAGTAGGGCATGAAGTGACTTGGAAGCTGCTAGAACAGCTTTGCAGGGAAATGAGGGCAGCAGTAGAAGCCCCTTTCTTGGCCCCTGATGGGGCTCCAGACATTCTGCCATGTGCTTTTCAAGTGACCCTGGAAGTCATTTCTGGGAAAGTGGGGTGGGGAGACCACTTTGCTTCTCCAGCCTTTGTGACTCTCCTTGGCCCCACTTTAAGCTTGGGGAACCTCGCTTCAGTTTGAAGAGAGCTGGCAGCTTGCATGAGAGCGGCCAGTGCTGCCCTTTCTACATGCTGTGGGCCTGTGTCCTGGGGGCTGCAACCTGGGTCTGGCTTCCAAGCCCCATCAGGAGGTGGACCGAGGGCTTCAGATCTGGGCTGATGGGTCGCGTCGGGTCTGGACTCCACTTGTAGCAGTGATGGAGGGTATTCGCCAATGGAAAACTAAAACTAAAACTGCAGATGCCGCCCCCTTTGGTTTCTTTATCCTGAGGAGGTTTCCAAACTGGAAGTTGTCATTTACCAGGAAGCAAAGTCCTATTGGTACCCAGGCATATAGTCAGGGTTTTCTGGTGACTTAGGAGCTTGGGAAGCAATTTCCAAAGGACAAACTAGTATTTAGGCAAAACCAGAGACAACTCATATAAAACTGCTCATTCTCTGTAAAGGAGGCCTCTCCCATTCTCTTCCTTCCATCCCTCCCTCTCTCTTCCTTCATTTCTTCCTTCTTCTTCCTGAGGGCTTACTGTGTTCCAGGCCCTTTCAGGACGAGGTCCACACCATGCTGACCAGTAAATACTGACACTGGTGCCATACTGAGTGGAAAATGAGACTCCTGCTGTCTGGGGTGTGCTAGAAAGGTGCTAACCTCATGTGAGAAAGCCAGGGATGCTAAAACAAAGCGGATTGAGGCGCAACATGTGCCAATTCAAGATAAGTTAAAGTATATAAATGCAGGTTTATGTGGAGTAAGACTCAGCTGCCATGCCTAGAGAGGCGGCGGCTAGAGGGAGGCGGGGAGAAAGAGTGAGGGGGGGACAGTCAGAGAAGAGTGGGTGGGAACCAAAATGTCTGGATTATATGGTGAAGGGGGAGGGGAAATCCCTGCCCTTGCGCTGGAAAGTTCAGGGTAGAGGGCGGGGTATGCCAGCCACACCTCTGCAGCAGGCAGGGACCATGGGATTCTGGGAAAAGAGGGATACTGGGAGAAGCCCAACATGATATTCAGGCATTGATTGACTAAATAGCATCCTAGGATCCTAGGATCCTAACCTAGGTTAGGATCCGTAAGCACAGGGGTGAGTCATGCCAGCTCTTCAGAGCATGGGTCAAGTCCTCAAAGTTTTAAATAGGTAAGTGTGTCCAGACCAGGAATCCTGTGACTCTCAACTAGGACAGCTTTGTCCTTCGCTTCAGTCACCAGGGCCAGCTGGCAAACTCTAGAGATACTTTGTGTGGGAAAAGTGGAAGGAGTGATAATGGTACCTGCCCTAGATCATTTCTGTGGCTGTGATAAAATGCTGTGACATAAAGTGACTTCGAAGAGAGAAAGGGTTTATCTTGGTTTAGGATTCCAGTTTGCAGCCCATCATTGGGGGGGATGTCAGGGAACTCGAAGGGGTGAGCACATCACCTGTGCATCCGCAGTGAACAGAGACAGATGGAAAGTCCACATGGAATAAAAGGAAAAAGGAAGAAGCTGGCGGAGCATATAGAATTTCCATTCCTAGCCAACTCAGAGAGGAACTGGTCTGCTTCCCCAGGCCCTCTCCGCCACGATGGATTGAACCCTCTGAGGCCGTGAGCTGAATAAACCCTTTCTCCCTCATGCGTTGCTTGTGTTAGGTGTTTTGTCATGGTATGTTGGGGTGAAAAGTGACTGATATGGAGGTACTGGAAAAAGAACTAGAGGTTTGCGTGGTGGTCTTTAGAGCCTTTTTTTTTTTTTTTTTTTTTTTAAATTCTTGTAAGTCCAGAGTCACACAAAAGTCAGAGCTCCAAACACTTCGATGACAGCAGCAGAAGCAGGGTGATGGGTGCATAGACTTCAGCATGGCTTTTTCAGTATGGGTGATTCTGAACAGATGCTGAAAAGGGGGGAGGACCCAGGACTTTTGCTAACTTAATGAAGAAAAAAAGCTAGGCAAGAAGTCAGATTTGGATGCTCTATGTGACAATGTGCTTCAAGATTTCACTTTTGCTTTGGGATCTTAGGGATTAGGACTAGGACAGGCTTTTATTGTGCTTCCCCCCCCCCCCCTCCAGGGACAGGGGAGGTACTCACATAGCCCAGGATAATCTGAACTCAAGATGTAGCCTAGAATGACCTTGGACTTACAATTCTCCAGTCTCTACTCCCCAAGTGCTGTGATCCTAGGTGTGCAATCACCACGCCAGGTTTTGTGGTACTGAGGGCAGGGAGACAGAATCCAGTGTTTTCTGCATCTAGGTAGGCACGCTAGCTACCAACTGAACCACACTCCCAATACTGGTTCTGTTTTCATTGGAAAGTTTATACCAAAACCAGAGCAAAACCAGAGTCCTCTGAGGGAGCAGGCTTTCAGTGGGAAGGCCTGCTTCCATGTGGGGAGCTCTCCCTCGAAGGCTGAGGGTGCCATCCTGTCCCAGGTGGCCTCTTCTTCCAGCATCCTGGAGTGTTGCTGCAGGATGATGCTCACTTCTGTTCTCCATCTCCAGCGCCATCCGAAGAGTTTTGGTGGTTCACTCTGGAGCATGTGCACATGTGAGCCTGAGTACAATATGCTCCTGGGGCCAGAGAAATGGGAAGAAAAGCAACAGATGGGCCCCCTGAGCTTCTCCTTGGCCCAGAAAATGAAAGGCAGAGAAAATCATTATAAAAAATGGAAGCAGCTGTGGCAAAGAAGCAGCGGCTTTTGGGGGTGGATCCACACTCAAGGGGTGGGGGTGGGGTGTGGGGTGTGGGGGATGCACTTATTAGGGCTCTGCTCCAAAGTGGGGGGGAAGGATGCTGCTCAAAACAGGACCCTTTGTGGGATGCCAACCCATCCCACAGATCCTTTCCCCTTCTCCACTCCCCGAGGCAGAAGGTCTGATCTCCCTGTATGCAGAGAAGATTGGAGGGCAGGACCCAGACTCTCTGCCTGTGTTTGGCTGCCTGTGTGGCACACTGCTCTTTTCCTTGAATCTCTCACAAATCCCCTGACTTTGTTTGAACCTGTTTTTTGTTGAGTTCTTGGCATGTAAAGGCAACAGCAGGCTAATGCGCCATTTGTCGACAACTGACCGGGAGGATGCCCTGAGTAAGCAGAAAAGACCTGTAGTCATGGTCCCTGGCTCCCATTCAGCAACAACTGGACATGTTTCCAGAGGGACTTTTGGATGGGATATCACTGAGAAGTCAAAAATGAAAAAAGAGTGACTTGAGGGAAAGAGGGAGGAGAATAGGGAGCCTATCGGGAGAGGCAATGAGTTTCTGGGAAAGTACAATATTTGCTACTCTCTAACCTGGTTCCCACTACCAATGCGTGAATGATAATAATAATAATAATTATAATTTCAATTAAAATCTCAAAGGCAGGCACAAACGAAAACCTAAAATCAACTCTGGATGCTAATTAAACGCTGGATGGCTCTCTACAAATCAGAATGTTGAGTTTGCTTCAGACAATCTTGTTTTGACATTTACTTATTTGTGTGTGTATGTGTGTGTGTGTGTGTGTGTGTACATGCATGCTTGCACACATGTGCATGTCATGTGCAAGAATGGAGGACAAAAGACAACTTTTCAGAGTTTGTTTTCTCTTTCCACACCATGTTGGTTCTAGGACTCAGACCCAGGTCATTCATTAGGTTTGGCTCCAAGCACCTTTACACGCTGAACCAGCTCTTTGGCCCCTAAATCATCTCTTCTTTATAAAACAAACAAACAAACAAACAAAAACAAAAACAAAAACAAAACATGCTTTGATGATACTCAGGAAACTTTTTAAAAAGTTGTATTTATTTTTATTTTATGCATATGGGTGGTCTGCCTGCATGTACGTTTGTGTATCATGGATATGCAACACCTGAAGAAGAAGCTCAAAAAAGGCATCAGATCCCCTGGCACTGGAGGTACATCTTAGTTGTGAGCTGGCATGTGAGTGTGGGGAATTGAACCTGGATTCTCAGGAAAAGCAGCTCATTCTTTTAACCACTGAACCATCTCTCTAGCCCCAACCTAAGGAATTCTTTCTTTAAAAATTAAAAAAAAATCCATATTCTCTCCCAATTGTTATCCCCTCTCTTATATCTTCCTGTTCCCACCTTCCCTCCCTCTTCCTCCCTGTTTCCCTCCCCTAGACCTCAGACAAGGTGCCTTCCTCCCCCACTGTCTGACTACAGCCTCTCTCTCAGGTGTCACCCGGATAGCCTGCATCCCCTTCCTCTGCATGCCCACAAGGTCTCCCCACCAAGGGGAGGTGATCTTCTAAGTTCTGTCTATTCCATTTACTCCCTTGAGTAATTAACACAGAAACACAAATCTTCAGTTTTTGTTAACACACTGGTCATGTCGTCCTACCCATTAGGTAGGTCTGGGGGGTCTTATTTACCTTTGTACCATGAGCTTGCTGCTTTGAGCTTGTCCTGTGGGAGACAAGCAGGAAACTGCATTGTCATGAGGACTCTCAGGCAACGTGACTACACCAACTAGAGTTCTTTCCTTACTGCTTGCCCATGAGAACAGTGTGATTCATTGCTGATCTCTATCTGGGCAGCTGAATGCCACTTGGCCTCAAGACCATCATTGATCGGCCACTGCTCATGGCTAATGTTGGATCAGGGTCTGTTGTTGGTTCAGATGAATTCATTGCTACCTCCATTTGGGAGTCTAGCATGAGATGCAGCCTTGGCTCTGCCCCACTCAGGCAAAGGTTGAATCAAAATGATCAGGTAACATGGATGAAAGTGAGAGGCCAAGGAGTCTTGGTAGAAGGAGGGGGGAGGGGATGCGGGGCACTGGAGGGGGGTGGGGGGGGAAGTGAACAACTCTGTCTCATTCTTTGTTAAAATCCCAGAAAACAGCTGCAGGTGGAGCATAGACTGGGTTTCGAGAACTCTCTATGGAGGCTAGGGTTCAGGCAGCGGCCAGCTGGGTAAGGAAATCACTTGGGGCGTGGGTCACGTGTCTCCACATGCTTGCTGAAGGCTGCAGAAACTTCAGAGACTTTCGAAACTGATTTGGAGGTGGTGGCTGATAGCTCTGTGGTCTGGGGAGACGAGGACTCAAGCATTGTCGTTTAAGATGCATGGACCCTATTGTGAGCAAGATGAGCATCAGGGTAGTCTCCCCCCCCTCTGATTTGTGGGATCAAAGAGAGAAGCAACTGTTTCTGTCTCAGTCTACAGCGATAAAACCCTTACCCTTGCTTTAAGTGTTCAAGTCCACAGATGTCTTTCTAGGAGGATGCCCCCTTTTTCCTGCAGAGCTATAGGTCAGCAGCCCACAGTTCCAGGAACGAAGGAAGATTTATTTGTACAAACGTTACCCCCAGGCTTAGCTATTTGTTTGAGTTTACGGTTTTACTGGTTTATCCTTTGACTTCCTCCACCTCCCAAGTTGTCATAAGTGGTCCCGAGACACAGATTAGCCATTTCTGGAGTCCCTGCTCTGTTTGTCTCCAGGTGGACCTGGAAGAACATCGCAGTCTACTCCCTCACAGATCTTGGCGCGTGTCCCCATCAAGGGCTACTCAGACTGGGACATCACTACGCCAGCTGCAAAAATGAGAAGTCAGGAGAAAAATGGATATCTGAAGCCATTCAGAGAGAGGGGGGAGGGGGAAGGAGGGAGGAAGGGAGGGAGGGAGAGAGAGAGAGAGAGAGAGAGAGAGAGAGAGAGAGAGAGAGAGAGAGAGAGAGAGAGAGAGAACACGCATCCTGGTCCCAACAAACGAGTGTGGCGGAGGGTGGTCACGTTCTCTGATGTCCCTTGCATTCTGTAATGACAAACAGTTGCAAGCGAGCTCCTTGGGATGACAAGGAAAGGAAGGTTGAAAATGCTAAGCAAACACATAGAGTACCATGATGGCTGATATTTTCAACTTGACAGATCCCTTTGGAGACAAGTCTCTGGGCACAGCTGAGAGTGAGTGTCTAAGACTGGTTAACTGAAGTGTTAAGATAGATCCAAAAAGTGGTCAGTACTGCCCCAACGGGCTGGGATCCTAAACCAAAAAAGAAATTGAACCCAGCCCAGGCATTCTGATAGTGGATGTAACATGGCCACAAACAAAAACCCAGCCTGCCTGATCCCCTGTGATGGACTATAGACTCAAATTATGAGCCTAAAGAGGTCCTTCCTTGAGGCTGGAGAGATGGCTCAGAGGTTAAGAGCACTGGCTGCTCTTCTAGAAGTCCTGAGTTCAATTCCCAGCAACCACATAGTGGCTCACAACCATCTTCAGTGGGATCAGATGTCCTCTCCTGGAGTGCAGGTATACATGCAGGCTGAACACTGTATATGTAATAAACAAATAAATAAATAAATAAATAAATCTTTTTTTTTTTTTTTAAAAAGAGGTCCTTCCTCTCTTAAGTTGCGTTCGCCAAGTGTTTTGTCCAAGCAATGAGAAAAGTAACTAGTTCAGGCACCACTTCACACCCACGATGTGGAGCATGAAATGTAAAGGACCAGATGACAAACATTAGCATGGATGTGCAGGGGCTGGGGAGGTGCTTTGGCTGGCCCTGTGAGGGTTGAAATGACCTGAGCCCTTTGGAAAATGGTTCGGCAGTTTCTTTTTTCTTTCTTTCTTTCTTTCTTTTTTTTTTTAAGATTTACATATTTAATGTATATGATAATGCACACCAGAAGAGGGCATCAGATCACATTACAGGTGGTTGTGAGCCACCATGTGGTTGCTGGGAATTGAACTCAGGACCTCTGGAAGAGCAGACAGTGTTCTTAACCTCTGCGCCATCTCTCCAGCCAGGCAGTTTCTTATAAAGTCGAACATTTATCTTTCTTGCGATTCAGCAATCATATTTCTAGGTATTTACCCAAGAGAGATGTATATGGACTTTATTCTCAGTAGTCTCAAACTGGATGGAGTGTAGATGGCCGGGAAATGCACAAACAAGCACATTCTTACATGGTTGTATAATAAAAAACTACGCAGTTGTGCAATGAAAAACTACCGACACATAATGGCGGTGGTGAATCTTAAGATATATGTCAAGTGAAAGATGTCAAGTATAAATGGACTCATACTATAAAATCCCAGTTATGCTAACAATTGGCCAAAAGAGGAAGTGAGCAGACTTTGGGGGTAACTAGATGGGCTGCTGATCATGCAGATGGATACATAAACTTGAATCACTGGCTTGCACACAGGTTCCATGTATTTTACTGTTGGCCAAGTTTGTTTATTTGTTGCTGTTGTTTTTCTCATAGTAAAATGAGGAAGGGGGAGTCTGAGAGGAGAAACATGGTTTGAATACTTTTAGAGGAGTTGTGGCTGTGCAGTGGGGCCCACCTCTTCACTGGGTGGCACTATACCTTCTGTTCACCAGCATTGCGTGGCTTATTCTAGACTAGCAAATATCTGGTCACAGATGCTGACGCTAGACCAAAGAAAAACTTATCAGTCAAGTCCTGCTCCGTGATTTGTGAGTTTGTGGGAGGGGGAAGGGAGAGGTGCGGGGGAGCGGGGGTGGAGTGGCCAGCAGCTGCGATATATTTACAGGACTGTGGATTGGGAGGCTACTAACAGGCATGGGTAACTCAAAGACAAGCATATCAACACAAAGCCCACCCCAGCGTGAGTAACAGTAGGAGTTCCTGACTTGTAGGAGAGTCCCCTCTACCACTGGCCTTACAAATCTCTAAACATTTTTTTTGGAGCTTGCTGAAGCTTGCAGGTTTGTGAACTTACTAAGTCTTGATGAACCTCCTGCTAGTTGGGGATGTTTCAATTCGGAGGGGACAGATACTCAACAGTGAGGCACCATAACGGGCACCTGAGGTTGGTACAATCTCAAATGAAGCCGTTCTTTTGGCTCAGGGTTTCCGACACATCAGTTCAGGGCCAGCAGACTCGATTGCTGTGGGACTGTGGTGAGTCAGAGTACCATGGGAGGGCAAAACTACTCACCTCCAGGTAGGCAGGAAGCAGAGAAAGTGAGAAGGGATCAGAAATAAGACACACTCCTCACTGGGAACCACTGTCCTCTAACTCAGTCCCACCCACTCAGAGTTTATTTATCTAGGGATTCACAATGGACTGAGCCATTGGTTAGAGCACAATGCTTATGCTAAATCCCCTCACCATTGTTTGGACCCACCTGCTAGGGACCAAGTTTTCATCAGTTAAGCCTTGAGGGGGAAACTTATTTGCAAGCCATATCATTCACTGCAGAAGGAACGACTGAGACTTTAAGAGCAGTTGTTTACAAAGCTTTGAAGTGAGTTCTCAAAGTGCAGAAACGCTAGAGAACTAATCTAAATACCTAGGCTGACGTAGGGGTACTGGTCACCTCTTCCATATAAGGGAAGCCTTTCACTGGCTCCTTGTGGATCCCGGGAGAGAGTGAGAGTGTTGTCAGCTTTGGTCTTAGCCCAGGAATGAGGAGAGCTCAGCAGAAAGAGACTAGGGGCGACTGAGCATGCTCACTCAGCAGTGGGGAGGTTGAAAGCTGTCATCCTAAGGATAATGCATCTTCCTGAATCCAGACAGATCTGCGTGTGTGGGGAGTACACACGAGTACCCCAGAAGAGACAGCCAGTTTTGACTGAGAGCCTGGAACACCCAGGACTGGACCTGAGAGTGTATGGCATCCAGACAATTGTCCCAGTCTCTGCCTTAGCTTGTCCCTTCCCCCTTTGATTCTGTCAGGCAGACACATCATAGATTCTGGCTTGTGAGGGAGGTGGCAGAGGAGAGCTATAGAGTGAAGTGTGAGGCCACTCTTAGGAATCGTGAGCTGAGGAGGAGAGACGTTTAACAAGCCATTTGCAATATTTTCTGGGATGGACATTCCAGTTACTGAAATGCGACTTCAAAAGACAGCTACATAAACAAAGGACTTTTTGTTTGTTTGGAGATTGATAGGAAAGACATGTCTGCCTCTCTCCCTGCCCAGTACTACCTCTCCATGAACACTTCATGGACCACCAGCTGTTGTTGCAAAAAACAGCTACACACACATTCGTCCTACGTATCATCTATGTGTGACCCAGCCATTGTGCACAAATGGAGTTGCTGGAGTGAAAATGCCAGCTTCAGAGTGAAGGCAAAGAGAGAGTTGATCTTGATTTCAGCCCACTAAGCATCTCTAGCCATATCTGCAATGTTCCATAATTCAAGTGACCCTCAACTTTCACTCGGCTATGGAAGATAAGCTCAGGTTGTTCTTGAGGTCACCAGAATTTTTAGTCTTGTGCCTTCCTCGTATATAGCCCCGTGTATATAGTTTCATTGCAACTAGCTTCGCTTTGTTCCAAGTCTCTATCTTGTGTGCGATGGAATAAGCAGGAGACAGTATTTTGGGCATGCATAGGTGTATATGGTGTGGCATGTGTATATGTGCATGTTCACATGTGTGTTGGCACATGGTGTATGTATCCATGTATGCATGTATGTGCTAGAGGTTGCTGTTGGATGCTTTCTTCAATTTCTTTCCACCTTATGTATTGAGACAGGGTCTCTCATTGAAACCCAAAGCCCACACCTGTGACTCCTTTAGCTAGCTAGCTTGCTCCAGGAATCCTCTGTCTTTACCTCCTGAACAATGGAATCAGGCCGGCAGGCCACTATGCCACCTGCACTTATGGGGTACCAGATATCTGAGCTCTGATCCTCCTCACACTTGTACCCATCTAGCCCCCACCCCATCCCAAGCACCAAGCAACAGACTTCAAAGTAGTCTTTTTGTTCCCGTGTTTGGATAGCAAACCCAAAATTCTGGGTTGGTATGGGGCAACAAGTGTCTTCTTTTTAACCCACAAATGTTTTCGTCATTAGCTGGTGAAAAATCCTTCCTAAGTTTCGGTGATTCCATTCCTGTTCTTTCTCTCCCAATTTGGTCTCTCTTCTGCACCCGCTCACGGTCCATCCTGTGACACCAACTCACCTGCATCCATCCTGAAACCCAGCCTGTCTCTTATCACCTCTGTTCTCCCTCCCTCCCTCTCTCTCTCCCTCCTATTTCCTTCCTTTTCTTTTGTTCCTCCCTCCCCCTCCCTCCTTCCCTTTCTCCCTTCATTTCTTTCTTCCTTTCTCCTCCTTTCCCTCCCTATCCCTTCCTTTTCATTGTTCGTTATGTAGTCCTGGCCATCCTGGAACTTGCTACATAGACCAAGTTGTCTTTGAACTTGCTGTATTCTTTCTCTCTCACCTCTCAAGTGCTGGGTTTTACACGTATGCCCCACAAGGCCCTGCTACACCTATATATTTGCTGAGCAATTCTTTTTTGGTGCCCTGTCTTCCCCCAGGTAAAGTGCATTCCTCTTCCAGAAAGCCATCCCTTCCTTCTTTCCAGCCTCTGTGCCTGTATCGAATTCTGTACACATCTCAACGCTCAATACTGTTGTCTGTTTAGTTCACTTGTACCCTCTTCTTCTTCTGATCTCTGTATCTCATTATTTTTCGAGATCACAGTCAGGCCCATAATAGGTAGTAAGACTGTTGATGTAACTGGCTGCTTTATGACAGAGTAATTTTGCTTTCTAACCTCTAAGACTCTATTTCAATTTAAGACTATGGGAATCAAAGTGATTGTATATATCAAGGAATTCATCAGTACACCCTGGAGCCCCTGGTGGTTGTCACATGCTCATCTAATCCTAGAGATCAGTTGAGGGAGAGGGCGAAGCTGAAGGCCTCAATGGAAGAGACAAAGAAATTCACGACAAGGCATATTTCAGGAGACAGTGGTGTCACGGAAAAGGAGAATGGGTTGGGCAGTGCCCTGGGTGAGGGCAACATCTATCTAAGATCCTCACTCGGGTAAGGTTCCTTAGAACAGGGAAATCTGGGCAAAGATGAAAAGCAGAAAGGAGATGGGAGGAAAGATTCTTATGAAAGAGATGGTAGTGTGTGCAAAGGGCCCGCCCGAGGCAGCGAAGGGCTGGAGAGACTTATGAATGAGAAAGAAGGCAGAGTGGTAGGCATCCAGGAATAGAGTGCTGGATCTGGACCGTATAGATAAAAAGGTTGGTAAGTCCTTTCTATCGAGAGCCAGATGGAAAATAGTTGGGCTCTGCGAGCAGGAACCCACTGCTCAAGGTTGGGATTTGAATGTGAAATGCACCCCAGGCTCATGTGTTTTAATACTTGGTCCGCAGCTGGTATTGCGTCTTGAGAAGGTTGTGGAATCTTCAGGATGAAAAGCCTCACTGGAGAAAGTGACACACACTCTCTCTCTCTCTCTCTCTCTCTCTCTCTCTCTCTCTCTCTGTCTGTCTGTCTGTCTCTCTCTCTCTCTCTCTCTCTCTGTGTATATATGTGCCTTGAGGTTTTGTAGCTGGGCCTCATGTCCTGTGCTCTCTCCTGACTGTGGGTGTAATCTGATCCCTTGCTCCTGCGCCTTTTATACCACAGTGGACTGTGTACCCTAGAACTGTGAGCCAGGTTAAGCTTATTCGTCCTTAAACTGCTTCTTGTCTTTTGTCACAGCAACAACAACAACAACAACAACAAAAAGTGACTGACACACTCCAGCAACTCAGCTTGTCCACAATGGCTGGACACGTAGATGATAAGTAGACTAATGTGTGTGTGTGTAGCTGGTTTTGTCACAATAGCAGGTGGTCCAGATTAGCTCTGTATGCCCTGGAGTAGGGCAAATGGTTAGTTAAGAATTTGTTGTTGTTGTTTTTTTTTTCCTCCCATAGGGACAAGTAGCTTTTGGATGGTCAGCCTGTGCCTTAATGAGATTCCCTGGGATATAATTTACAACTTAAAAGTTGTATTTCTCCTTTTATTCTTCCTTGGCTGCAGCAAACTCTATTTCTATTTGGGGGAGGGGGCTCTGTGGTGCTTGCTTGTGCCTTTTAGCGGTAGCATGACCTCAGGTCAATTGCTTAATATCTCTTGCTCCAGCTTCCTCCTCTTCCTCCTCTGTTTATTTTGTTGTTTTGAGACAGGGTTTCTCTGTGTAGCCCTGGCTATCCTGGACTTGCTTTGTAGACCAGGCTGGCCCCAAACTCTCAGCAATCTGCCTGCCCCTGCCTCCCCAAGTGCTGGGATTAAAGGACTGCAGCACCACAGCCTGGCTTTTTAAAAGCATACAGTACCTGGTAGGTATTCCCAGGCAGCCTCCCACCCAAATACTAACCAGCCCGACCCTGCTTAGCTTCCAAGATCAGATGAGATCGGGTGCGTTCAGGGTGGTATGGCCGTAGACCAGTTTCTTTCTTTGTAGAGTTGTAATAGTAATGGTTATCTCTAAGGGTTATTAAATGGGTTAGATACAATGCATATAAACCATCTGACAAAAATAGAGGCTCAGTAATGCCATTTAGCGTGCAAACCTGAGTTTGAGTACAGTCCCCCTGTAAAGGCCAGGTATGTGCCTGTGAGGTCAGTGCTCAGAGAACAGAGACAAGCCAAGCCCAGGGTTCACTGCCTATTTATAGAACTCTGACTAGGGTGGAATATAGTTTACAACCTAAAAGTTGTATTTCTCCTTTGTGCCTTTTAGTGGTTAATTGCTTAATCTCCTTTTGCCTCAGTTTCCTCCTCCTCCTCCTCTGTTTGTTTTGTTTTTTCAAGCCTTAGACTAATGTCTGAATCATAGGTTCAGAGAGAGACCTTGCCTCGAGAACATAAGGCCTAGAGTGATTTAGGAAGACACTGACATTAGTCATTGTTCTCTTTATGCGAGCACGTGCATGCACACACACACACACACACACACACACACATACACACACACATGCACACACACACATGAATGCACGCACAGGCAAACTTTCACAATAACAGTATGACAGAAATTGCTGACTGTAACATAACTAGGTGGTTTGGTTACTGTATGACTAGCACAATTGTAGCTTCAAATAATGAAAGCCCCATCTGTGCTTCCTGACTGTGGGTGTAACAGGACTGTCTGGCCTCTTGCTCCTGTCGCCCGCCGCCGTGTGTTCCCTGCCATGACTGACTGTGCCTCCTGACGCTGGGATGCATCTATTTGTGCTTAGATCTTCTTTATTTTTTTATTTTTTATTTTATTTTTTATTTATTTTTATTTATTTTTAATTAATTTATTCTTGTTACATCTCTATGGTTATCCCATCCCTTGTATCCTCCCATTCTCCTCTCCCTCCCATTTCCCCCTTATTCCCCTCCCCTATGACTGTTCCTCAGAGGGATTACCTCCCTCTGTATATGCTCATAGGGTATCAAGTCTCTTCTCAGTGACCTGCTGTCCTTCCTCTGAGTGCCACTAGGTCTCCCCCGCCCGGGGACATAGTCAAATGTGAGGCACCAGAGTACTTGAGAAAGTCAAATCCCTCTCTCCACTCAAGTGTGGAGACTGTCCTGTCCATGGGCTAGATCAGGGTAGGGATTTAAATTTGACCGCCAGTATTGTCCTTGGCTAGGGCCTTAGTTTGAGTGGGACCCCATGACCCAAATCTGCCTATCATAATGTTCTACTTGTAGGTTTCTAGGACCCACTGGATCCTTCTACATTGCTATTCTCCCATTGTTCTCCCGAAATTTGTGGACAAATGGATTGAGCTAGAGATGATCATAATGAGTGAGTTAACCCAGAATCAGAAGATACTTTGAACTTTGGAGTTTTAAACAAGTTGGAGACTATTATAGACTATGGGGACTTTTGAAGTTGAACTAAATGCATTTTTCATTGTGTTATGGCTACAAGTCTATGGGGGCCAGGGAGTGGAATGTGGTGGTTTTAATAGGTATGCCCCTCATAGACTCAGTGCTTAGATCTTCTTAAGACAGATTGTGGCAGCATGAAACAATATTAACTGAATTAAGTCCAGTATAAAGTCCTGAAAAATCCAGGAAGTGTGTCCAGTAATTGTGTCACCTTTGCATATATAGCCCCACAGCCATGTCTTGCTGTTTCATGCAAATTTGAGACTGTCTCATCATGCTGCATTTGCTCTCTCTAAAAACAAACAAACAAACAAACAAACAAACAAGCACATTCTCAGGCCTGGAGAGATGTCTGAGTTGTTAAGAACGCTAGCTACTCTCCCAAAGGACCTGGGTTCGATTCCTGGAATCCACATGACGGCTCACAACTGTCTGTAACACCAGTTCCAGGGGATCCAACACCCTCTCCTGGATTTCATAGGCATTAGGTGTACAGACAGTTACAGGCAAAACACCCATAGACATAAACTGAAAATAAATCAAATTAAAATAAAAATTACTCTCCAGAAATCCAGACAAAAATAGTTCTAATCTGTGAATGGAGGAGAAACAGCCCTTGTTAGAGCTCTGCAAACAGTTCACCTGTAAGAGCTCATAGGAGGCTCTAGAAAAAGTCAGAGGACAGGAAATGCAAGGAAGGAAAAACCAGTATGGAAGTGAGGCCAAGGCCATAGTTCTTCTTGGCTTTATGTCACTTAGGCTCTGTGACGCTCACAGGTAACAATCCTGGAGGGTGGAAACCATGTGACTCTCAGAGCAGTAAGCAGCGTGAATAAGGACCAGTGATAAAGTGATATCTCCGCTTGTTTAATTTCTGTCTCTGTGATACACACGTGTCCTGAAGTAACGTGGGAAGGAGATGGTTTACTTCATCTTACAGGTTACCATCCATTAATGAGGGGGAGTCTGTGCAGGAATATGAAACAGAGACCACTGAGGAATGTTGCTTACTGGCTTGCTTCGGGGTTCATGTCCAACTGTCTTTCTAATATAGCCCATGCCCTCTTGCTTTGGACTGGCACCACCCACAGTGGGCTGGGCTTGTTTACATCAATTAATAGTCAAGAAAATGCCAACCCCGCCCCCCCCACCCACTCAAGGACAAGCTACGGGCCAATCTGATGGAAGAAGTTCTTTAACTGAAGTTCCCTCTTGCCACGTGTGTCGAGTGGACAAGCAAGATGAGCAACCGCAGTTATGGAGTGTTCTCTGCAGTGTAGTCTGTGTTGCTGCCCTCATGTTCATGGATGTGATGAGAGGTTGGCATTAGTTCAGGACCTACTGAATGCCAGGCACTACTGAGAACAGACATGGAATCCATGTTTACAGTATCTGCTGTCAGTGCTCACTGGTCAACAGCTCTGGTCATAGGCAGGCCCAGCTTCACCCCCTCACCTTTTAGAGATGGGCCTTTCAAAGAAATGAATGTAGAGGACGACGGTGGAGATGGCTCAGTTGGTAAAGTGCTTGCTGTGTAAGCATGAAGTGTCCTGAGTTCAAATCCCCAGCACGCAGCTAAAAGGTCTGACATGGTGGCTCACGCTTGTAAGCTCAGCATTAGGGTGGCAGAGACAAGAGGCTCCCTGGAGCTCACTGGTGAAGGAGCCTAACATACTGGTTGGGTTCTAAGGCCTTCTTTTCTTCATTGGAAATCTGTCTCTGGTGACAGCTCACCTATCAATCTGTATGATAAAGGTCCCCCAGATGAAGGGCGCCAGAAAGGATAAGAAGACTGGAAGTGAGGAAGTCAGAGCACAGCTCAAACTCCTCCACATGGCTCAAGTTCAGTGATGGATCAGAACGCTGATTCTAAATGTGTGTGTGTTTTTTTTTTTTAAATTCCTTTTCGTTGCAAAAAAAAAAAAATCCATTTTTTCTTTCTTTCTTTCTTTCTTTCTTTTTTTTTTTAAGATAGAAAGGCTGAAGTTAAACACAAATAAACACAAGGACTGTGGGTCTAAGCACAAGCTTTTGTTGTTGCTCTTGTTCTTGTTGTGGTAGCTCTCCTAGGTTTCCAGCCCATGTTAGCGTTGCCAGGGTGATAAGCCCCATGCTTTTGGACTTACCATAAAACTTTCTCTAAAATATTTCATAATCTGGTGAGTTTGGGCTTTGACTAGACCTAATGAGTGTGAGGGTTGGGGTGGGGGGCAGTGACTGGGAGTCTAAAGAATGTTCTTGGGACTCTCTACTGTATCCTGGGTATTTACTGTATATCAGAGCCACTTGGGGAACCTCCTAAGGAACCCTTTATGAGTCTTGCCTTAGAAAATTCTAGCACAATAGGAGTGCTTTTCAGACCAACAGTCAGCTGGAGTCAATATCTGGAGTAGTGCTGGCTGAACATCACTCCAAAAACACCAAACCAAACCAAACTAAACCAAACTAAGCCAAAAAAACACCTTGTGGGCTGTAAGGTACAATTGTTAACATTCTCAGAAAAAGGGGAAACTGAGGCATAAGGTGCTTAAATTGCCCTAGGCCACCCTAATAAGTTTATGTCACAACAGAACATTGTGGCTCTAAGAAGGCCTGCCTAGGGTATCACACTAAGGAAAAGGCAGAGAAAGTTAGAAAATAGTCTGGATTTGGCCCCATGTGAGAGTTGATGTGTGCTAATTAGGACTGGTAAGGGGGACAAGACTAAGTGTTCACCATGAACACTTTCAAACAGGACGTGCTGAGTGTTGGCAACAGTGGGAGAAAGAAGAGATTTTGTAAAGGGGGGCGGGGCGTGGAGGGGCGGACAAATGTTGGACTGTCACACTAGTAAGGAGAATCTGCTGTCTGGAGGTGCAGAGAGAGATTTGTTCCCCCACAGATCACAGGCCCTCAATCAATGCTTGTGGGAGGGATTTGCAAAGGAGGCCTCAGACTAATGCTGCTTCGATGTGATAACTATCATTTTCCTGGTTGCCCTGATCCTGGTGTGGGAGGCTAGCCAGGAATGCTGCCTCCGAGCTCCGGCCCTGCACTCTGCCTGAGACTGTCAGCCTGGAGTGGTGGAGGTGCCTTTACCTTCTGAGACATAGGCCCCATCAGCTCGGGGGAGGAGGTGCCTGGAGGAGGTGGGAGGGAGGGAGTGACTTCATCTGTTTAATGAAAAATGACCTGAACGTCTCTCTGAACCTGGAAACTCCCCATCGAATTGGGGCCAAAGAAAACAGGATTAGGCCATATTTCTTCTAGGATGGCTTCTCCACATCTCTGTATGATGACTTAAACTGGAGGGAACATGGGGGTGGGGGTGGGGGTGGGGGTGGAGGGGGCAATCGCTCTTCACTGTCTCTGCAGAGAAATCAGGAGAGATGGAAATTATTTCAGGGGTTAATTGGACAGGCTTTCCCTGCCTTCTGTAGGTAGATAGATTCCCTTTCCTTCTGGCTCCTCTGCCTTACAAGTGGGCACCCCCATGTCTTTGGTATGTGTCCATAATAACATAAAGTTTGCCATATGGCATTCAGAAAAAAAAAGTCACCCCTCTGGCATTTGGTCCCCTGACAGGCTGCTGGTGTCCAGTCTAATGTTCCTCTCTCCTCTGACCTCCACAGGAAAACAGCGTCTGCCCCGAAGCAGAGGGTTTTTAAAACCACAACACACATTTTGCCCGAGTGGGCAAAACTGACATGATGTTCTCTCAGTGGCTTGCTGGAGTGACACTTTTTTAGATGTTTTGTGTTCAGGTTTGGAGGGCACTGGAGACTCCCTAGTTTAAAATTGGCAAGGGAGACCATCAAATCGAAACCACCACCAAGATCAGCCTTTTACAACGTCTTTAGTGCCTGGCTCCTCAAATCATCCTTTTAACAGGATAGCAGAGTAAATAAATCCACAGGGCTGTGTTCACTTTAATGCAATGTATATTTATTGTAAACAATAATATACAAAAAAAAGGAAGGAAAACAAGGTGAGGTCCACAGAGAACGAAAAGTTTGGAGGAGGAAACAAACAAAACACAAACACAAACCAAACCTTAACCTAAAGAGAAAATATGACATAAATGTCAGGTTTCTTAAGTTACAGAAATATTTTTTAAAAAAGGTCTGTCTTTACACAGAAATCGAAAGATGCCATATTATAAGAATGCTTTAAGGTTTTATTCTACTGACTTCTAAAACTGTTAATATATCTTTTTTTTTTTTTTAAATAAAAAAAAAGTCTGCTGTCTTTTTTTTAAAAAAAGCAATCCTGGTTTTCTCCAGTCACAGCAGTGAATAAGTACTAAAGTCTGTCTGATATCTCTCTGCAGGACAGCAGGTGGGGGCTATCCGTGACACACACTTGCAGGGCTTGCGTTGTTCCATGTCACAACACACGCACACGTCCACATACAGTCCAGGCAGCCCAGAGACCTGTGGAAGAAAACACTGCAAACGATTCAGTGATATGCTTACTGCATTTGTAACTTCTCATTTGTCCACAAACAGAGAGAAACAGGTTTCCAGTTTGTTACCAACAACAACAAAAACAACAAAGGGAGGGGGGGAAACAAAAAACAACCCCCACAGGGACAGACAAAAAAGCATTTGTACAAATCTAGAATGAGGAATTCAAAGAGACTTGCTTTTAATAATAAAAAAGATTAAAGAGATAAATTAAAAAAAATGGTTACAGTTAAGAACATAATTTAACAACAGATGACCATACCCTTTGAGGAAGGCGCCAACAATCTACCTTAAAGACAGCAAATTTAAAAAGAAAAAAAGAAAAGAAGAAAAAAAAAAAAGAAAAGGAAGGAGGCTTTTTTTTTTCTTAAAAAATGAAAACTCCTCCTTACAAAAATAAATAATTTTAGCACATGGAATGTCTTGAAGGTTAAATGCTGGTGGTGTTCAGGGAGGCACAGGTGACAGTCTGAGCAGGCAAACTCCAGCATCTGCTGTCCACATGGGGCCCAGGCAGGCAACCAGGGGGCAATGTGCTTGGGCACTTAGAGGCTGCTTGAAAAAAAAAAAAATCTTCCCCAAGAAAATTTGGTCTCCTTTGCTTGCTATTGGCTCTTCTGGGGCTGCAGCTGGCAAGCAAAGGCACAGTGAATGTTCTAGGAACAGCATATGGATTTCCCCAGCAGCCGGGGCTTAAGGCTCAAGGTGTTTTTCTTGTTTTAAAAAATATATATGCATATATGATAAAGCTCACCAATGCTCTCTATGCTATCTGTTCATTCCCCTTATTGCAAAAGAAGGCTTTCATTTTTTTTTTTTTTAAGGCAGCTGCTCCAGAAATCTGAGAGCCTGGGGAATTAACCAAAGCTCCCCCCCCCCCCCCCAATTTATGGTGTAACAAAATTCTGTGTATTTTTTATGTTACTATAACAACATACTTTTTTTTCTTTTTCTTTTTTCACTTTTTTTTGTTTTTGTTTTTTGCTTGTTTGTTTAGGAGAAAGCAAATCTGTACAAAAATACTCTGGTTGCAAGGAAGGCTAGGGGACACTGTTGAACTATGAGTAGTTAAGCTGTTGGAAAAATAAGAGCATTTAATTTTTATCTAAAATATGTATAAATCCCCTCAAAATGGTAATGAATCATACACAGTACATACTAAAAGTATTTAAAATAGAGAATATTCCTCACAGAGGACTTTTTTTTTTTCTTTAATTACGGGTAAAAAATAATTACAAAGTCCAAACAGGCAGGGTGATCCTCCAATCGTCCTCCAGGCTGACTCTAAAGGAACCAAGCCCTTCCTCACTGATGCTGGTGAGTCCATCTGGCCACGAGTGGCCCGGGCTATTTGCAATATGTTGGCATGCTTTGGAATAACGTCTTAAAGTTTCTCTCCTGGCATCTCAGCAATTGTTACCTTCGCTTACATGTCTTTAAGAAATAGGGACAACGAAAAAAAAAAAAAAAAGTCCAAAAGAATTTCAATTGGTTCTTGATTTCTTCGGCTATTTCTTTTTTAAATTGATCAGCTCCATCACCATCGCTCTTCAAGGTCTCCTCAGGGTCTGGTGAGCTGTGTGTAGACGGGTTGTTCCCAGTGCTGCGGGCTGTGGGTCTGAGGGATGGAAGGGACCCCGGAGGTGTCAGCGATGGGTGTGTACATGGGACGCTGCGCTGGGTTCATGTAGGTGAAGGTGGAGTACAGCCCAGAGCCCTGGCCGGCTGCGTGGCTGTAGTAGGAGCCGGAGTTCTGGTGGTCTGTGTAGTCGTACTGCGAGCGTGTGATGGGCGGGTAGGAGGGGCTGTAGTGCGGAAGGTTGAAGGGGCTGTAGGCAATCTGCTGCGGGGAGTGCTGCTGTTGCTCGCTGTAGTGGCTGGGGCTCAGCTGCTCGGTCTTGATGTGTGTTCGCTGAGACTGGCCCGGCTCGCTGCTCAGGGTCGTGAGCGTGTGTGCCTGCTGCTGCTGCGGGGGTGCCTGCTGCTGCTGCGGGGGTGCCTGCTGCTGAGGAGGCGCCTGTGGGGCTTGCGGGGCCTGCGGGGGCTGTTGCTGCGGTGGGGGCGGCGCCTGCTGCTTTGACATCCACACATGGCCCGCAGTCGCTGGGGTGGCGGCGGTGCTGCTGATGCCATAGCTGCCGGTGTAGGTGACCTGGCCGTGTGTAGCCGGCACCCCTGGGTGGCCGTTGGGCGGCAGATATTGGTCAAACTCATTGACGTCAAAGGTCTCGATGTTGGAGATGACGTCGCTGCTCAGCTCACCGATGTCCACGTCACGGAAGTCAATGGGGGGCTGTCTGCCCCCCTCTGCCAGAGGGCGCCCCTCTCTTTTCAGGTCTACTTTGCCAGCTTGTACGTCGGTTTTGGGAGTGGTGGGTGGGGTCGGTGGACCCTGAGATTGCCCTGCAGGCAATAAAAGAGAAAGACAAACCGTAAAATATAAGCAAGGGTTGTGCAAAGCCCCCCCCCCCCCCTTTGGGGCCCCCCGGGGGCCCCCCCCTAGTTGCCAAGGTGTCATTGGGACCCGCTCAGGAGGAGCGCTGCGCCAGCGATAAGTCGCCGAATGATTAACCCGCAGGTACACACTAGACAAGTTCCTTTTTTATCAGGGGAAGGGTCTGAGGTCCCAAGGTTCCGGAAGACTAAATTGCTACCTGTAGAAGAGTGTATGTCTTTGGGGCGAGGCACAAAGAGAAAAGTGGGCAGGTTTCGTAAAGCTATTAAAACATGTTTCCTTGTAATAAGGAATCCAGCTCAGGATTCAGGGGTTGAGGGGTGTGTGTGTGTGTGTGTGTGTGTGTGTGTGTGTGTGTGTGTGTGT